>CM059443.1:25978326-26578326 GCA_030390025.1 Squalus acanthias
GTTAACATATTAAAATAGTAGGAAAAGGAACCTTTTCCACCTAGAAGGACAAGGGCAGCAGGCACATGGGAACACCACCACCTCCAAGAACCCCTCCAAGTCACACACCATCCTGACTTTGAAGTATATCGCCGATCCTTCATCGTCGCTGGGTCAAAATCCTGGAACTCCCTCCCTAACAGCACTGTAGGAGTACCTTCACCACACGGACTGCAGCGGTTCAAGAAGGCAGCTCACCGCCACCTTCTCAAGGGCAATTAGGGATGGGCAATAAATGCTGGCCTTGCCAGTGACGCCCACATCCCATAAACTAATTTTAAAAAATACATATTAAGCACTCACTCACTAATATCACCAGCTATAGACTTACCAATCAACAGCACCAGTTGCGCAGGTGCAGAATGGGTGTAGAGAGATTGGAAACTTGGGTGAGGCGGTCCCTTTCGTTCTGTCTATGTTTTTTGGCTGGCTGCATGGGAAGCCCAATTTTTTTCAATACGTGATCCCGGCCCAGAGCCTCTCTGCCAGGATCCATGTTGGGAAATAATGGCCACGCTCCCACCATTTTCTATCCATTGGAATTGTGCACTGGATGGAAAATTGTGGGGCGTGCTATCGCTATTTTCCAACATGTGCTCATAGCTTCACTCGGCCTCAGAATTTATGCAAAGCTATTTCAATGAATACAGTGCAACTTCCTGGCTTTTGGACCAGGATTGCACTTTGCTTTCAATGCCCATTTTGAATGGGTGCAAGTCAAACAATCGAGCTCCTACAGAGGAGCAGGATTTGTAAAGGGTTTCTGGTTGCAGTTTTTACAGTACCTTTTTAGGATTGTGGTTTCATTACAGATTTTTTTTCCTGTTATGTAATTTTTTTTATCAATAATATATATTTTGGGGAAGATACATTTTTACTGACTCATTGGGGGCAATTTTAACCTAATCGGCCCGTTGGGAAACTAACGGAATCGGGTGCAACGCTGGTTTTACAACCCGCTCGAGTGAGTTAGTTTAAAATTACCCACATTGATTCAATAAGTTTGTTTTTAAATGTACCCAAAAAAAAGTCCATTGTTGTCACTGAAAAATGGACGATAAGAAAAACATTTAAAGGATTCAGCAGAACAGGAATCGATGGGAAAAGAAGACAAATGAGAAGGGGGGGAAAAATTCGGTTGGTTAGCGAATCCCGTTAGTGCCTCCAGGGGGTGCTAACGGGGCGCTAGGTACTTAGCGCCCGAGCGGGGCGATTTTAGCGCCACTCGTGAAATTGACCAGTCATTTTGCGGCGGCACTAAACACTACCGCCACGATCTCCTGCGCCTGCAGATCGTGACATCAGTCAAGCATGCAATGCCCTGGTAGTGCCCCGGACCAGATATTGAGTCGCGCCCCCTGCCTTAGCGCCTGCCGCTAGGAACGACAGATAATGGGGAATGTTTTCAAGTCAGGAAGGGGCTGGGGGAGCGCTATTTAAAGGCGGGTGCTTCCTGCCTTTTCTTGTCGGCAAAATTTTTGGTGTTAATGCTGTCCTAAGGAGTTTTGGCCCTCAGCACCACTTTTGTGGTTCCTAAGCACCGAGCTCTTTTCCTGGGCCTATCCATTAGTGCTTCCAACACAATTGCTTTTGAGGTCTCTCCAGGCCGAAATTCAATGCTGCAATGAGCAAGGTGTGGCTGGTCAGCAAGATGGCCCCTCCCCTTTAAGAACTGGACGGCGCCAGTGTGTCTGTCTTCCATGGTAATTGGCATCGCCTGAGCTTCGGTAGCGTTCTGAGGTAGCGCCTCGCTCCCCGACGTTTGCGTCTTAAGAGAAGCGTGTAGCACCTGATTTAGCGCTCAAATCACCTCCAGGGGCGATAGAGGCGAATTTTGCAGTCGGAAGGCGATAATTAGCACCGGGCACTAAACTTTGCACCCGGCCGATATTAGCGCCCCAAAATGAGCGATACTGAATTTTTCTCCCAAGATCTTTTACCAACATTCATGGAAAAGTTACATAAGCAGATGACTGGGTTGAGCACATCAGTACTAATCAAACTAGGACGTGGCAATTATGATTTTAGATTGTGGATTTGACTGTATTTGGATGTCTGAACAATATTCTAGTAGGGCTGATCTCTAATTATTGCTCTCATTACTACATGATGCTCGCGAATTAAACAGCCTCCACTATTTAGCATACCGTGAACATTAATAGTTTCTCTTAGCAGGCTACGAGGATTTAAAAGCAAAATACTGCGGATGCTGGAAATCTGAAATAAAAACAGAAAATGCTGGAAACACTCAGCAGGTCAGGCAGCATCTGTGGAGAAAGAAACAGAGTTAACGTTTCAGGTCGATGACCCTTCGTCAGAACTGGAAAAAGCTGGAGCTGGAACAGGTTTTTAAGCAAGTGCAGGGGCAGGGAAAGAGGGGAGGGGAGGAAAGAACAAAAGGGAAGGTCTGTGATAGGATGGAAGGCAGGAGAGATGAAGAGACATTAAGAGATGGTACAAGGCAAAAGGAGATGGTAATGGGACAAGTTAAGAAACAAAAGATGGCTCTAGATGAAGTGCAAATGGCAGAATGAAAGACAGCTGAGATGAAAATGTCCTGCTTTTTTCCAGTTCTGACGAAAGGTCTTCGACCTGAAACGTTAACTCTGTTTCTCTCTCCACGGATGCTGCCTGGCCTGCTGAGTTTTGCCAGCGTTTTCTGTTATTTAAAAGTATGTGTTTTTCATGTCTTTTGTACAGTGCTCGCCAGAATGATCAAACATATTACCAGTGTCCCACTGTATCTGTAAAATCGATACTGTATTTCCTCACAGTACTGTCATTTCTCCCGACGTGGCAATAACTCATCTAGCACATTTAATGCCTCCAAGATCAAAAGACGTTTGATCAACAGTGTTTAACGATACATTTTTTTCTAAACGTTATAGGGGCTACAATGGTGCTCAGTACGGAATCATTTTCTTAGCTTATGTCTGAGCTACAATGTGTAAAATCTATAATTTAATGTAAATTTCTAATGCGTACTAAAGCTGTAGAACTTGTAGAAATATATGGAACAATAATAAAAGAAAGAGCTTAAATCTATATAGCTCCTGGAAGATGTCCCAAAGGGCTTTACAACACTCACTGTCATGTAGGCAAATGCAGCAGCCAATTAACGCACAGCAAGATGCCACAAACATCAAATGAATGAATGAGCAGATCATATTTTTTTTGTGGTGTTGGTTGAGGTAGGACCATTGGCCAGGACGCTGACTGTCACTCCCAGCTCTTCTCTGAATACTGCCAAGGGTCCTTTTATGTCCATATGAATTAGCAAATGAGGTCATGGTTTACAATCTCATCCGAAAGACGCACCTAAGCCAATGCAGCCCTCTCTCAGTACTGCACTGAAGTGTACACCAAGATTATTTGTTAAAGTCTATAGTGGGACTTAAACCCACAACCATCTGTCTTAGAGGCAAGTGTGCTACCGATTGACCCAAGCTGATACTGGTGGGACTATAAGCACTATTAGTTCCTAGTAGGACTGGAAAATTCTGTTCACTAAACAGCGAAATTACGAAGCAGATTTGGGGAATTGAAAAGCAAAGCAGTTTGCCAGCTTGGAAATTAGGGGGCGATTTTAACCCTACTCGCTCAGCAGAAACCTGGCAGTTAAAATCGCCCTGGCTCTTACCTGTCCGAAAACCCCAAAAAGTGGGAGTCCCGCCTCCATCACGTCCCCAGTATCAAAATCCAGCCCCATGTGTTTATGCACTGCAACCCTTCATTGTTTCTTTCTTTGTTTGGTTTCTTGCTGCATTTGGTCCTTTGTGTTGTTGAAGCTCTATCCTATTCATTGACTCCTTGGGCTGGATTTTGATACTGGGGACGTGATGGAGGTGGGACTCCCACTTTTTGGGTTGTAGTCCCGCCTCCATCGACTTGTGGCCAACCCACTGTATTTTCACTTGATTGACCTTGTTGAGCCCGCCCAGTGGGCTTAGCAGGCCAATCAAGGGCCACCCGGCAACAGGTGATGTCACAGATTGACATTTCATCTGTCAAGAGCTTTTGACAGATGAAATATCAGCGTTTGACAGCTCTGTGAAGCTGTCAAACACTGACAATCTGTCTTCTAACTTGAGTCCTTCCTCTCAGGCTGAGTTAGAAATCATTCCAGCACAGAAAACAGAGGCTGCAGTTTTTGACAGCTCCACGGCCTTTCTGCTTTCTGTGCCGGTGAGATTTCTGACTCCCGAGACTTGAAGGGCTGACACCTGCAGGAGGAAGTTAAGGTAAGTAAAACTTTTTCCCACACTTTACACTTACCTTACACACTTACCTCTGCACACATGCACTCATCACTCACCTGCCCACCGGACATATCGACCCCTCCAACCCCTGCAGACCCATGGTCCGCCTCGCTAACTTGGCGTGGTTGGGACCTGTCGGGAAGCCCACATTTCACGCATCAAAATAGGGATTAGGCAAAAAAGCTGCCTGTTAACTACCTGTTAACAGGCAGTTAATTGTCACTAATCCCCTTCCGCCTCGGGGAGGCGGGTCCCAGCACAGGTCGGGTACCCGCCTCCAGCGAAACTGGCATGGAGGCGGGTTGGGGGCAGAATGGGGTCGGGACCCCCGAATCTGCAACTTTAACCCCCCACACGCCTCCAAACCCGCCTCCACGGTTCAATGAAAATCCAGCTCCTTGTCTATTTCAAAGGTGCATTTTATTCATTTCTTTTATTTTGTTTCTCAAAACAACTGACAATTCTTTTTAGTGTGTGAAAATTAATTTAGGTAAGTTCATAAAACCTTGGGATTTTTAACCCATGGCAGGTTCAAGGAAATTCTAGACTTCCTTGTCTGCAGCTGATTCACTGTGACACTGAAACAAATATTAATATTGCGGTAATAAAGCGAATCACACTTCAGGTATCACGGATAACTTTGTCACTATAACATTAACCCTATGCTACAAAAATGAACACTTAGAAAGCAATTCTAACAAATTATATGCTTCTACTCATCCACTTTCCCTCTCTTCTATTTCTGTTATTTTAAGAGTCCTTTTATTTCATTTCTATCTAATAAAGTATATTCAATGTTATATTTCTGAAAAAATGCATTTCCTTCCCCTGGTTTCGTAGCCTCTCCAAATCCGACTATCCATGTCTTGGCCAATATTTATCCCTCAATCAACATCACCAAAAAACATTATCTGGTCATTACCACATTGCTGTTTGTGGGACCTTGCTGTGCGCAAAATTGGCTGCCGCATTTCCTGCATTACAACAGTGACTACACTTCAAAAAGTACTTCATTGGCTGTAAAGCGCTTTGGGACGTCCTGAGGTCATGAAAGGCGCTGTAGAAATGCAAGTCTTTCTTTTAAACATGTCAAAAAACACAGAAAAATAAAGTGGTCTTTGCTAACTTCAAGACTAGGTGCAAAGATCAGTTTTTCAACCTATTAAGGGGCAGAAGTGTAAAGATTTAAATGGTTGTTTTATGGATGCAACCAGGTCGATCTCAGAAACAATTTCCTCATGTCAAATGGAGAGCCACCATCACCGCATGAGTTATTTTGTCGGCACCACCCAAGCAGTGTGATCATACCTGAAAAGAATATCTCATCCATGGGTTGATGCATAATTCCCAGACCTAATTCCCAGATTTTGTGATTCACATTATATTGTAATGCAGGCACACAAATTAATATTCAAAGTTTAAACAACTAACTCAGTAAATAAAAATGGTTTCTTGAGGCACAAAATCACTTGCTTATTTTTAGAAGGATTTCTTTAGTGCTCTGTTTAATGAGCTCAGTGCAGCCTCAGTAATAACATCGACCATTAGGTAAATAAATCGCACTATTCGATGATGCAGGGTGTTGGAGGACCAATGGACTTTGCCGTGGAATGATGGGATGCAGATTTAATCCCTCACCTGACTGATTTTCCAAAGGTGGAGTAATGCATGCAGTATGTGGCACCCCATTATAGGAAGGATATTATAGCCATGGTACAGCGAAGATTCGCTAGAATAATACTGGGAATGAGAAGTTGTAGTTATGAAGAAAGGCTTGTAAAGTTGGAACGGATATACAGAAACAGACAAGATTGAGGGAAGTGGTGATCTAATAGGCTGCTCAAGGTTTTGAGAGGGCCAAGAAAACCAGAAAGCGGAGAAATGGGAAAAATGTGAGAACATATCCTTACAAGAGCAAATAGATATTTGGTTATTTGGACCTTATGAACAGAGTTTTAGTCGGCCACTGAACAACGATTTAAGCACTCGAAAAACATGCTTTCCTGATTATATGTAAATACATTAAAACTTTTAATTCTAAAATAAAATGAAAAATAGGAAAACACAAATTGCTTCTGTTAAAACCATATTTAAATACATTTCCTGTGGAAATCTGGAAAAATTAAATACAGCAAACTACTGAAATTATTGAAGAATGTGACTCATTTTTCTTTTTTAAACGAGGATTTACCAGCTGCTGCTCGATTGAGGTTGTGGGCACTAATGAGAGCTGACCCATCAACATCCTCTCCTCCCCACTCCTCTCTCTAACACACCATCTTCCAAAATGTGCTCACTTAATATCCACTAACAGAGCTCTCCTCTTTACTCTATAAAGCTGCTATGGGTGGTTTTGAAATGGCCATTTTCAGCCTTTCTAAGCAGGATATGTAATCTAACCACTGCAATCTGCACCAACACGTACGATCGCATTTAACTCTATCCAAGCTGGATTTTCTTCATTTAATCTCTTCGTTTCATTATTCCCCCTCCGTTTTTTGTCAGTGAATATAAAAAATAGCTTCTTTTCCAATTCTGTAATCATTCTGATATCAGAGACATGTATTGAAATCCTCTTGCAGCATTAGTTCATTAGAACAGAATTCACATCAATTCATGAAAAGTCAGTGACTGGGTAATCATCATTCCAGCTGATATCAGCACACACACAACTGATAGACAATGTCCAACAACCATTGAATATCTCTTTCATACTCTAACCGTGACATTTTGCTTCAAGAATTGCTCTTTAGGTTTTCAAAAGTGACGTTTTACTTCTTTTTATGTCTGCAGGTTTATCCTAAATAAAAGCATTAAACAATTTAAATAGTCACTGCAGAGCTTGCATCGATTTTATCCTGTAAAAAGTTATGTGCCACTTTGTACTTAAGAGGATAAATAAAAGGGAATAATGGGTAGCTGAGCAATACACCACTATGTGATGTCAGACTGTACAGCTGGGCCTGTGAGCTTGAATGGAAGGGAAGGTTTGTAGCCTGGATCCCACAAGGTGCTATACACTTCATTAAAGCCATTTCCCACCTTAACACAGCAATAACAGTGGAATTGGTAAGTACTCCCGGCAGTTCGCGTGTCAGAGAAATAAACGAATGGAAACAATCCTTTGCTGAAGCTGCCACACAAGTAGTATAAATCAAATCCGATCCCAGTTAGTGCTGCAGTAAGCAAAGAAGTACTACACTACAACAAATGAAGACAAACTCAAAACTCCCGTAGGACTTACAAATGATTTCTATGGAGAAACTGATGTACGAGACACATTGCACAGTATTTGCAGATTGACTTCTATGGGACTGATTTCAAGAACTGTAACAGTCTTTATGATATATAAGCTATCGATACCCACCTCTTTTTGTTAAGGGAACAGAGACCTTTGACAGGCTAAAAGAATCAAACAAAGACTGTTTCATGCTAACTGCAGGTTTTGTAATAATCTTACCTCTGGTGTCAAGGCTCAGTGCTCTCTGGCTCGTTTCAAACTTCCACTTTTTGATCTTGAAGTAGGGGCTTGCTCCTTCTAAGCTGGCATGTCTCCGCAGTTTGGTGAAGAACTGCAGCACGGTGCCCTGGCTGGGAGCCGTCACTGCCTCGGTGGCACTGCTGCTGCCGCCTTTGGTGCTCCCGGCTAGAACTTCAATCTGGCAACAAAAAAAAATGCAAAAACCATTGACGATATTTGCGAATTCACTCTGACAGTTTGCCCTCTGGTGGCTTCAGGCTAAAGGGAGATGATGAAGCATAGAACAAACGAGTACAAAGCAAGTCTATGTTTGGAATCAAGGCTGATGACACTTCAACCTATTTATACCTTCTTTCTTTTATTTCAAGCGAGTCTGTATAAAGGAAATGCCTGAAACTAAAGGAACAGGCTGTTTTAATGCCGCCAGTCTTTTGCCTACACAGTAAGCTTTTGAAGTGCCGGCAAACGAAAAGACTTTTCTTGTTTTTCATACAACTAAAAGTATCAAAACCTATAAAAAGAAATAGTAAAGTATTCTTTAGGCCCATAAGTAACAAGGGTGTTTCAGTTTTCACTGAAGAGGCTACCAAAGAGGAAGTAACAACAGTAGAAGAAGTCAAGAGGGATATTCCAACAGTTAAGATAGAAAGGAGATATTCAACAAACTGGACAACCCTGGGTCCAGGTGGATTGTACTTGTGGATACTGAAAGACATTTGTGAGGAGATAGCAGAGGCACAAGTATCCTAAAATAAAAAAGTCAATAGAGAAAGGAATAGGGCCAGAGGACTGGCAAACAGCAAATATAATTCCTAGCTTCTAAAAAAGAAAGGTAGAACTAACCCAGGGAAATATAGACCAATTAGCTTAATGTCAGTGATAGGAAAGATTCTAGAATTCTTGCTAAAAGATTACATAACAAAACATCTTGAGATGGAGAATATAATAAAAGATAGGCAGCATGGGTTTCTAAAAGGAAGGTCGTATATAAGCAACCTTATTGAATTCTTTGAAGAAATAACACAAAGGGTAGACAAGGGCAATGCAGTGGATGTGGTATACATGGACTTTTAGAAGGCCTTTGATAAGGTGCCACAGAAGAGATTCAGGAGAGTGGTCAGGGCGTGTGGAGTCAGCGGCCAGAAAGCAGAATGGATTGAAAGATGGCTACAAAACAGAGGTGAGGAGTTAAGGGAAGTTTCCCGGACTGGCAGCAAATGGGAGATGGTGTCCCACAGGGATCCGTGTTGGGACCACTGTTGCATATACATAAATGATTTGAACTCTGGATTTGGAGCTATGGTGTCAAAACAGGCAAAGTTTACCAAATTGGGGGGTATAGCTAATAATGTGGAGGACTGCACCAAAATACAGAAAGACATAAACAGGCTTGCAGAATGGGTGGATAAATGGTAAATGAAATCTAATATCGAGAAGTGAGAGGTGGTTCAAGTAGGAGGAATAAGGAGGCAACTTAATCCTTGAAGATAAAAAACTAAATTGAGTAGAAGAGCAAAGAGATGTGGGAATACAGATACAAAAATCATGAAAGTAGCAACACAAGTTGAGAAGGCCATAAAGAGTAGGAACATAGGAACAGGAGCAGGCCATTCAACCCCTTGAGCCTGTCATGGCTGATCTGCACCTCAACCCCATTTACCCGCCTTTGATCCCTATCCCTTGATACCCTTACCAATAAAAATCTGTCAATCTTAGTCTTGAAAATTTCAATTGACCCAGCATCCACAGCCTTTTGGAGGAAGAGAATTCCAGATTTCCACTACGCTTTCCTGATTTCAGTCCTGAAAGGCCTAGCTCTAATTTTAGGTCTATGCTCCCTTATTTTGGAAACCCCCACCAGAGGAAATAGCGTCTCGGTATCTATTCTATCAAACCTTTTAATCATTTTAAAAACCTCAATTCGATCACCACTCAACCTTCTAAAATCGAGGGATTACAAGCCAAGTTGAGAATAGAATATAAAAGCAGGATGGTAATGTTAAATTTATATAGAATCTTGGTTAGACCACGCATTTTTTAATTTTATTAGTTCCTGGGGTGTGGGCGTCGCTGGCAAGGCCAGCATTTATTGCCCATCCCTAATTGCCCTTGAGAAGGTGGTGGTTAGCCGCCTTCTTGAACCGCTGCAGTCCGTGTGGTGATGGTACTCCCAAAGTGCTGTTAGGTCGGGAGTTCCAGGATTTTGACCCAGCAACGATGAAGGAACGGCGACTTATTTCCAAGTCAGGAAGGTGTGTGACTTGGAGGTGGTGGTGTTCCCATGTGCCTGCTGCCCTTGTCCATCTAGATGGTAGAGGTCGCGGGTTTGGGAGGTGCTGCCGAAGAAGCCTTGGCGAGTTGCTGCAGTGCATCTTGTAGTACTTAACAGTACTGTGCGCAGTTCTGGTCTTGATACTACAAAATGGGTATTAAAGCTTTGGAGAATAAAGCTCTGGAGAAAGTGCAAGGGTGTTACCAGAACTGAGAGAATGCAGCTATCAGGAAAGATTGAGCAGGCTAGGGCTCTATTCTCTGGAAAAGAGTAGACTTGATAGAGATCTTTAAAATTAAGAAGGGTTCGATAGGGTGGATGTGAAGAAATTGTTTCCATTTGTGGGTGAGTCCAGAACAATGAGGTATAAATATAAAATATCCACTAGCAGATCAAATAAAGAAATTATGAGGAATTTCTTTACACAGAGCGTGGTGAGAATGTGGAACTCGCTGCCACATTGAGTGGTTGAAGCTGATAGCACTGATGCATTTAAGGGGAGGTTTGGTGTATATATGAGGGAGAAGGGGATAGAGGGATACAGGGGCAGGTTGGGAAGAGGTCATTAGCATGGGAGGAGGCCCATGTGGAGTATAACACCGGCATTGACTAGTTGGGCCACATGGTCGGTTTCTGTGCTGTAGATTCTATTTAATTCTATGTAATTTTACTTACCACGCTACTTTCTCCAGAATCAGCAGGTGCAGGAACATTTGCGTCAACAAAGGTAGTATTAACTGATGAATTGAATGTATCCCCAGGCAAGGCAGAGCTGGGGTTGACTGAGTGGCTTGTCAGAGCTGTTTGTGGCAGTGGATTTATGATGGGCTGCAAATAAAATTCGAAATAAGCTAAATTCACAATATAAACAGTCAACTCACAAAAATCGATCTAAAGAGGATGAGTTTAAATAGTCTTAAGCTCTACTTTCTCTAAAGATGGTGCAGTCTTTGTGGATTGAAAACAATAAACAGGATGTTAACACACTGTGAAAAAACAACACGTTATGATTTCATGTGTTATTTTCTGTTCCTGTATCTATGTAGATTTTAAGGTGTTGGGCACAGTTATTGTGGAATCAGATTTCCTTTCAACACAATAAGCCAGCGTGTTTCTGTAACAAAATGTAGTACTGTTTGATAGGTTATAGTTGTAGATGTATTTTCTGGTTTTTTTTTGCTTTTCTACAGAACTCTTCTCCCTGGAATCTGAGCTGTCCTCCTCAGTTAGGACAATGTAGTCCTGCCAGTAGTTGCTGTCAAGGCTGCTTCTCGATTAACTCACTTGATTGATGCAGCCAGGCTTTCCTCTCTCCTCTAGGTGAACCAGCTAAGATTGGCAAACATACCCTCTGAGGGAACCTGGAGTGCGAATGTCACTCAAGACTGGCATTTCCAAGCAGAGCCCAATGCTCCTGTCATGAAACTACCAGAGGGCCTCACATTTACATTACCGATGACAGCAGTCAAGATTTAACCTCCTTGAGGTAAAAAAAAAGCCATCAGCTATGTTTTCCAAATGTAATAGTCAAATTCAGATCTATATGAATTACTTTCGTTGAAATAAAGGTGATTTTTCTGTGAATGATTTTAAGGCAAACACATTTCACCGATACAAGCTCAGGTTAAATCATAAAACAAAATGGCTCCTGGACAGAAAGTGTATGGATTAATGTGCACTACTCTATTCTAACTTTAGTGTACGAGATTGCATTCAATGTGTGAGACATCTATATTAAAATGACATATCAATGAAAGTTGACTACATCATACTAACCACAGAAACATGATATTATTATGTTAAAGTTTTAACACAATGCTATTGGATTATTAGTTATTGGGATGTGCTTTGGTCTGCATGATCTCTAGCAAAATCTTTAACTCTCCTCATCTCCTGGTTGGTTTTTTTTGTTCATCAATTTTTACACATACAAAATAAAATCATATTTTAGATTTAGATGTCTGAAAAATGACAGGTAGCCATAGGGATCAGATGGGAATATCAAGAAACCTGCCAAAAATAAAATGGTTTTTAGTTTGTAGTGACATTACTACATGACGATGATGGTTAATAATACTCCTTCAAAGACAATGGGCTGCATTTAATTCTTCAGTAGTTCATTGGGGGCACTGTTGATGCATCATGCCTTTCAGAACTTTGTTTTATTTGTGTCATTATGCCGTCAAATAAATATTCATCAGCCAGCTTCGATCTATTTCCAACGGCATTCTGCATCAGAATACGGGTTTTTCATTGAGAAGGGAATAATCTCATGTCGCACCTCACTGACGGAGAATCCATTTTCTCCCCAGATAAAACTGACCCTTTTGACTACCATGTTGGATGGTGCGAAGAGACACTTGATTGAAATAATTTATATGAAGAATGTATCCAAAATTACTTTGGAGCCTCCCACGACCATGCACTATGCTGGATTCACAGCTTTTGCTGCCCACAAATGCACACCTCGCAATAGCCTACTAGAAGAGAGTTGGTATATCAACACCTACAGTCAGTTCAAAATAAAAATGAAGGTCTATTTATTCCAATTGCCTTGACTTCCCACTTAATCATACCTTGTTGCAGTCTAACATAGCATTCATTTAAACCTACCTTGTCATAACCATTCTCACACACTACATAGTCAATTTGGCACTCTTCCATGAAATTAGTATATTAAATATGTTAAGTTAATGCCCCTTACCTTATTTATTGCTTTAAGTCATTGCCTACAATTCATACTATATGTGACCCTCTTGGGCCTGAACCCATTATGTGGACACTTCAGTTGCCTTGAACTGTTTTATCTCTGTCCGAGACATGTTTAGATTGAGTTCCATTGCATATATAGATTGATTTCAGTGATAATTTAAGTTTGAAATATTTTGAAAGTTTCACTATGCCTGTTGGAAATGTAAATCAAGCGATTCCTAAAATAAATCTGAATCTGAAATTCGCAGCAACTTGTAACAATCTACAGCCTAGGAATTACCATCTGCGACATCAGCAGATGGACACTTGGCGAGTTTGTATGATATTCCTCTGTTGCTATTTTAATGCAGACGTGAGCCCATTTGGGTTAATTGGGTTAATTCCTCTGCAAAAATAGGGGAGAAAGGAAGGTCATATGAATGTGCTAAGCATTCGTCCACAAATATTGGCAACAGTCATTTCACCCCACCCATAGCTTTCAGTGGCCTTGCCCTACTTTCTGGAACTCTTTCGCGGGGGAGTCAGAATAATTGGATAGCTCTGCCAAAGAGCCAGCACAGGCACGATGGGCCGAATGGCCTCTTTCTGTGCTGTATCATTCTATGAAGTCCCTCTGCCTATGTTTCTCTGACCTTTAAAAGCCTCCTGAAAACCCATGTTTCTGACCTAGCCTTCTAAACTCTTTCTCTTGGCTTGGTGTCTGTTCCTCAGAGAAACTATGGGCTGGATCTTGCCGGTGCTCAGAGGGCGGGTTTGGAGGCGGGACTGCTGTCAAAATAGCAAAGATTGACAGCGGGTAGGAAACTCGCTGTCAACCCGCCTCCAAGCGAGTCTCCCAGGTGTCTGGTCTGTCAGGGGAGACAATTTAGATCATTAAATGGCTTTTTACAGCCAATTTAATGCTATTTTGAGCCTACCTTGTAATTTTACGTGCTCCCCCATGGGTTACCCGCTGCTCGGGGAACACGCCAGCTCACCCTGTCATGTGTTGAGTCTGCTCTGATTTATCTGATAACCTGACAGCTGCAGAAGTGGTATAAAGGATACCATGTTACTGCTGTTCAGTTTCAGAGCTCAGAAACTGCTGGTTACAGCATTTGTAAGACATATAGAGATTTCTTTAGCTGGCAAATGTTTAGAACCAACTCTATATCCACTGTCACCTCATTGGAACAACCTCTCTCACCATTGACAGATCGCTTCTGTCATCTCAACTGCAGCTGCCATCTATTCCAGCAACAGCCCTTGAAAAAATCACACCTTGCTCCTCTGATTCCTTCCACAATCAGCCCCAACACCAACATTACCAGGCACACCAACATCACCAACAACAACACCAACCTTCTCCGCCATCACCTGATGCTGCACAGGACAGAGGGCATCAGCACCTGACAACATTGCTGCCTGGGACACCAGGGATGGCATAACCATGGCCAGATTTACTTCACTTGACACTGTATACCCTGGCTGCCACATGATGCGCCAGGTTGACACCATCCCACACCAGCACCATAAGGCATCCCTATAATATCCAAGCCATTCCTTTCACACTCATCACAATAGCAGGGGGTGGGGGGGGGGGGGTGGTGAGTTATGTCTCAACATTCACTGGCACTCACTAAGACACTTCTCAAGGTGCGCACAGATCTGTCCAATAAGGTGAAGTGTTGAAAATATAGATTTCAATGTTTGACAGCACATTAACAGAAACTTCACATGAACATTGGCTAAACCAATGTTGTTAGTTGGTATGCTTGCAGTAGGATGAGGGTGAGTGTGAGGGGTGGCTAGTGAGATGGGGAAGTGATAATGTAGATAGAGAGGGATGGGTGGAGGTGCAAGGTAAGTTGGTGTGAGTAAGGATGTGCAGGAATAGGGTAGGGAAGGCAGAGTGATGGGGATGTGATGAGTGGCACAGCAGGGTGAGTTTGAGTGTGGCTTTGCAGTAACATTTCGTGATCATCTGAGATCATCGAAAGGTTGGCGCCGTTGCAGCCAGGGACTCCTGACGACATCCCTGCTTGTGTCCTCCTGTACAATGTGCAACCAAACTGTGTTGATATTCTGGGGAGGTCTCTTCCACCCAGGGGAAGGGAAGAGAATCTCCCTGCGTGCTGTGACTCCCTCCATAAGCATATGGAGGGAGTCATGTGTGAGCCTGGGTACAGACGTGCACCTTTGTGCAGTGCTTCTCAGTGTTTGCAGTACCTCAATGCTGCAGAACACTGACAGCACAACTGTCAAAATCAATGTGGCCGTGGTCCCTTTAAGGAAACTGGCTGATGACGCGTCATCAAATGACGTCATCAGACCCGCTTCCTGTTAATTGGCCAGGAACCCCGCAGGGTGGGCTTAACAAGGCCAATCTACGGAAAATCATTTTCAGAGAGCGGCTGCAGATGGGAGCGGGACCGGAACCCGCCAACCAGCTCTCCCGCCACCATCCCGCCTGCGCAGGTAAAATCATGCCATATTTCTCTGTAAAGTGCCTCGGGGCATCTTGTACATTAAAGGTGTAATATAAATGCAACTTGTTGCTGTTGTTATATTGTTTTGCTTAATTCTTTTTACTTCCTAAATATATTTTAACAGCCCAATGTTCAAATGAACATTATTAAGGGAAAGGTAACAAGCAAACTACTTCTAATATAAGGTATTTACCCTCCTTTTTTGACTTATAGTTACTGATTTTAAAGACTCTTTACATACTACAAATTATCCTCTTGAATTTCTTCTTTGTAGATTCCTAATCCTGACCTTTCATGGAAACATATGCTGCACCATGATATAAGATCTACATGGAATGCAAACATTGCCAGCACTGGGCTATTGTGCTGCCAGGCCAATTGAGGCCCATCCTTTTACCTTTCTACTTTCCCGCTGATATTTCCGTTGTAAATGAAAAACTCCAGAGACTTGAGCACAAAAATCTAGGCTGACACTCCAGTGCAGTGCTGAGGGAGTGCTGCACTGTCTTTCGGATGAGATGTTAAACCAAGGCCCTGTCTGCTCTCTCAGGTGGACGTAAAAGATACCATGGCACTATTTCGAAGAAGAGCAGGGGAATTATCCCCAGTGTCCTGGCCAATATTTATCCCTTAATCAACATAACAAAAACAGATTATCTGGTCATTATCACATTGCTGTTTGTAGGAGCTTGCTGTGTGCAATTGGCTGCCGCGTTTCCTGCATTACAACAATGACTACATTTCAAAAAGTATGTAATTGGCTGTAAAGCGCTTGGGGATGTCCTGAGGTTGTGAAAGGTGCTATATAAATGCAAGTCTTTCTTTTCTTTTTTCTCTGATTGGCAACATACCTATAGGCCTAAACATCAGATGACTCAACATCAACAGATCTCAATGAATTCCAATCCGTTCCAGTTATCCTTGTTGGACCGGGATACTTGTGTACAATTCATAGTGCTTCATAAATCCTGTTATATC
The DNA here is from genome assembly GCA_030390025.1 of Squalus acanthias. Taxonomy (NCBI): domain Eukaryota; kingdom Metazoa; phylum Chordata; class Chondrichthyes; order Squaliformes; family Squalidae; genus Squalus; species Squalus acanthias. The sequence goes on from CM059443.1 coordinate 25,994,536, forward strand.
AGCGATATCAGATTGGTTAAGTTGGTAAAACTTTTGCCTCTGAGTCAGATGGATATGGGTTGAGTTCCACTTCAGGACTTGAGCACATTGTTTAAGCTGATACTCCAGTGCACTACTGAAGGAGTGCTGATTAGATTCGCAGAAGTTATCAAACTAAAGTTCTATCTAGGGGGTAGATTTTCTCTCCACGTGGTTTTTGGGCAGGACCACCCACTAGTGATGGCCGGGTCTCATTAACATCGAGTCAGCTGGCTGCAAATGAAAAATGCACATCCTGGGGCTCCATTTACCTGTTTTTGCTCCATATCCCTTGATACAATTAACTAACAAAAATCTATCAATCTCGGTCTTGAAAATTTCAATTGTCCCAGCATCCACAGTGAAAGAGTTCCAGATTTCCACGACCCTTTGTGTGAAAAGCGCTTCTTGATTTCACTCCTAAATTGCCTAGCTCTAATTTTAAGATTGCGGCCCCTTGTTCTGGATTCCCCTACCAGAGGAAATAGATCCTTGATAGCTACTCCACCGAATCCCTTTCTCATTTTAAATATTTTGTTTAGATCACCTCTCGACCTTCGAAACTCAAGGGAGTACAAACCAAGTTTATGCAGCTATTGCCCATAATCTAGCCATTAAGTCCTGGTATCCCTCTGGTGAATCTGCATTGCACCCCGCCCAAGGCCAGGGGAGGAACAGGGTTGGGGTGGGGAGAGAAGTCCAGTCGAAGAGGTGAGTTCTACAGATATTTTTGAAGGCAGGGAAGGAGATGATCTGTGAAAATACTAATGGAGGGAGTTCCATAAGGTAGCTGTAGGAGCATCGGTCAATGGTGGAGCAGCCAGAGCAGGGGATGAGAAGCAGGCTGGTGTTGGAAGAGACATAGGGCTGGAGATGATCATGGTGCGAGGGAAGGGTAAGACTATGGAGGCATTTAAGGCAAGGACGAGAATCTTAGTTGATATTCTGCTGTATGGAAAGCTGGTGGAGCTTGGAGAACCACATTAGCTTTCTGACGACAATGGAAAATTAACATGCAAAAACAAAATATTTCCCTCTGCGTGCAAACGCTACAGTAATTATTTTAACAGGATTAGTAACATAAATAGCAACATATTCATCACTCCTATCATTTCATAGGGGCCGAATTTCACGGCCTCCATCTGGTGTGAATAGGGCAGAAAATGGCAGCGCACCATTTACCTGCCCTTTCCTGCTCTCGGTATGGCCGCCGCCATTTTCTTCAGCAGCTTCAGCAAGGCAGGCCAGGTGTCCACCTGTTTGAAGCAGGAGCCTACTTTCAATAGGCAAACTGGGGCCTTACGTCGGTGGTAAGACCCCAATATCATTGCGAGGTCCGCCCATTGGTATTAGACGCTGAGCAGCCGCTGCAGGCCACTCCAAAACCAGGTCAATTTCTGCCTATTTAAAATGCTCCTCCTGGTCCCACAAAAATCTTCCACCCACTGCTGCCCCGCCCTCTACCCCCCCCCCACCACCCCCCCCCCCCCCCCCCGATTGCCTCCCTCGCCCCCACCTCCCAACCCTGAGGAGAAAATGTCCAGCTCGGCTCTGCGGTGGAGTCACTGGAATTGACGGCCCCCCACCCCCTCGATCGGCTGCTAGTGAGCACCCAAACAGTGCTCGCAGCTCACTGCAATTACGGAAATTAGGCAAGACCTCAAAATGGCTCCTGCCTCTCCTCAGGAACTTCAGGCGGGCAACTTGAGTGCGCAGACGCCTAAAGTTCGCCCAAAGTTAAAAATATACCCCATCAACTCGATATTGTTGCACTCAGACCAACTTTATTTATTTACTGCATCACTGTTGCTCCCTTCACCCAGCAATAAATCATGGCCCTTTACAATACTTACACGAGTGCAATTCTGCTGGGAGGAACTTATTGACAGTTACTCTACCCATCCTGTCCCCCAGTCCTGAGAACAGGCAAACCTGAATGGCAGTTAAGGCTGCACAAATGTGCGAGAATCACGGTGAGGAGTCCAATATGCTGCTGCAACAGCTACTGAGCCACTGCCTACCAACTTACTAGTGGGCTGTCAGCAAATACGAAAGTCAATAACTGCAGCCCGCAACTTCGGACACTTGAACCGAAAAGGCATTTTCCATTCATAATCTTTTCTGCTTAGCAATATATGATCAGTCTTTGAAGATGACAATTTAATTGGTACTTGCCTGGAAAATGGAAAGGTTGGTTTTGGAGGGCGATGGAGCATGGGCAGTCATTGCCAAGCTATTATTCTCACTTGATTCACACTCATGAATTGTTACTATTTTCAGTGAAGGTGGTGAGATGTGCAAATGAGTTAATCGAGCATTCTTTAAATGGTGAAAATCCCCTTCAGTCAGTGTATACCTAAATGAAGAAAGAAATATAACAAAGTTTTCATTCTGTTGTGTCCCAGGTCGTGGATATCAATGTAGCTTTTGTGATTTTTTTTATTTTGACAGGCCTGGTTATCACATTGCTTCAAGCTAGATCAGCAGCAAAAGGTAATCGGGTAAATTCCACACTCCTGTTCTTCCTGCAGGGAAATCGCACTCACAGGGAGTTTGGGTCGGACAGCTGAGCTACAGGGCTGTAGTCCTATTTCTGAGCCGTGCTGAGCGAGGCTTCCCTCCTAGGAGTGTGGGATTGCATACTTTACCTTAATTTGATATTACACAACACCTTATTCCTGAGACTGTACCGCGCAATGTGCCTAGAAATAACTGTAGGTGATATTAGTAGACAAATGCTTAACGTGTTCATATGGCCTTCCACTGTCAGGTATTTTAATGGTGGCGTTAATCCGTTTATTTCAAATGAGTTACTGCTTTGCTAAAATGGCAAATAGAGGAATGCCACAGAAACGCATTAAGCACCCGTCAGTTGATATAGCAAACCGTCATTTCTAGGCTGTTGTTCCTGAAGCTCTGGGACCCAAGTAGAAATCAGAGTTGAAAGGGAGGCTGTGTGAGTCGTACTTCCTTTGGTTGTAAAGGGTTAAAAATAAAATTACTTTTGACTCTTTTGGCATTCATTAGCAGCAATGTGTTGGTCTATGTATGGACAGAAAGCGGGATGAGGGCATTTAGTTATCATGAGACCAGCATTCTATTAACCTTTTTGATCACTTTTTGTACCTGCGCACTAGTTTTTAGTGATGTGTGTACCTGGACACCAAAATCTGTTTCGGCTTCCACAGTTTCTAGCCTTTCACCAATTAGAAAATATTTTTTTGTCTTTCTTGCTTTCAAAGTGGATTACCTCAAACTTCCCCACATTGAACTGCAGCTGCCATAGCTTTGCCCTTCAGAATCTTGAGGCCCTCTATCAGGTCACCCCTCAACATTGTCAGTATTAGTGAAAAATATCCCAATCTTCATAAGTCTCTCTTCACAACTGTAACCTCCTCATCCCCTAATGAATTTACACTGTACCTTTTCCACTGGTTTTATATCCTTCCTATGTTGGAGTGCCTGAAACTGTACACACTATTTCAAATGCAGCCTCACTAAAGTTTGATACAAGTTCAACATAACGTCCTTGCTTTTGTACTCTATGCCTCTATATAAACCCAAGGATTCTGTCACATTTTTCTACATTGGAACAGCATCTGCTACCTATTTGCCCATCCTGCTAGCCTACCTATGTCCAAATTCAGTCTTTTACAGTTCTTGTCACAATTTTCCATATCCCTCAATTTGGTGCCATCAGCAATTTTAATATTGTTCCCTCAATTCCTAACTTCAAGATATATATATATATATATATATATATATAGAGAGAGAGAGAGAGAGAGAGAGAGAGAGTAAATAAGAGCAATCAGTACATGGACATTCCTCAGCACATCTTTCCAGTCTGATAAACTTCCTTTTACCCCTAAGAAACTTCCTTTTACCTCTAGAAAAGCTTTCATTAAGTGTTCCCAGTCATGTATTTAGCAATGTGCTAGAAATGACTGTATGTGAATTAGAGGGTGTCAGTGTATGCATTCTGCTTCCAATTATTACATAGATGTCAATATAATCAGAAGAAACATCTGCCAGTTGCAATACCAAATGACCCCTTATAAATCTGTTACTATAACCTTTTAGTTGTCTAAGTGAACAATTATGATGGTATTTCCTCTGTGATTGGATTCAGGTTGTTTGGACTGTTATGAGTAGAAATGCAACCAGTTTTCCAGCTAGTTTTCATCACATTTTTTTTAAGATCAATAAAAGATGGTTAATTCTTTCCACTCTTTCACATGAATGATACCAAGTGTTTCTTTAAAGGTGCTTTACTATTTCACACAGAGAATACAGCGTCATTTTCATAAAACCTCAAAACTCTTAACTGTAATAATGGCATAAAATCAATTGACAGTGAGTACAAAAAATTCATCATGAATTTTTGAATAAAATTACGTTGGGCAGTTTCAAAACTGTGATCTCTGACTAAAACCTTTTGTTAGATCACAGAGGTTTGAAATAGTACAGAAAAACTGCATCAGACCATCACCTTCACGGCTAACTTTGACAGTGTACCAAACTGCCTACTCTAAGTAAATAGGAATTAGTAGCCAGCAAGGCAAAAATATTTGAGAACAGGCAACTTTTACTTACCTAAGGACTCTAATTGTGTTTTTACCCTGAGTGCGTGCATAGTTCTATAAAAATGTAGTTTCTGTTCTCCATTAAACATATGAGCAACAAAGGCACATTTAATCTGCTATTTTGTTCCAGTATGCCTGATGACCCCCTCTGGGGGGAGAGGGGGGTATTTTTAGCAATTCAGTTAACACATTCGAGTGAAATTCCTCTGTTCACTATTTGACGAAATCACAAGGCTGCTTAAGATAAATAAGAAACTAAAGACTTGCATTTAAATACCCTTTCATGACTTTAGGATGTCCCAAAGCGCTTTACAGCCGATGAAGTACTTTTGAAGTGGAGTCACTGTTGCAATGTAGGAAGCGCGGCAGCCAATTTGCACACAGCAAGCTCCCACAAACAATAATGTGATAATGACCAGAAAATCTGTTTTAGGTGTTGTTTGAGGGATAAATGTTGGCCAGGACATCAGGGAGAACTCCCCTGCTCTTCTTCGAATAATGCCATGGGATCTTTTACGTCACATGAGAGGGGAGATGGGACCTCGGTTTAACATCTCATCTGAAAGATGGCACCTCTGACTTTAACCCACTAATTTCTGACTCAAAGGCAGGAGAGTGACCACTAAGCTACAACTGACACTAGGTTTAATAGCTTTGTTAGAAACAGCACACAGATAAATTTCCTCCCTTCCGGTGTCATTTTTGCCTCCCCCAGGATAATTGGTGAACTACTGTTAATAGTGAGAATGAGATTGTCACTTCTGGCTTGTGACTCCCTTCAAATATATTATTTCACCTTATAAAATAATCAATTTAATTCTCAAAGTTAAAAACAAACATTTCTTTATAATTGTGTCTATTTTCTATCAATTGTTCTAAAGTACCTTTAATTATTAGCGACCAACTTGAGAACATAAAAACATTTTATCCCTCTCGTTAACAGTACCTATAATAAAGCCATGATTCCTGTCAATGCTGGATTTACAAATTTGTGTTTTTTCTTTTTTATCTCACTAGCTCTGATGTTCGGGTTCAATTGATTCGCAACTGTTTTATATTTCTGTGGCTCTCTCTCAATTATGTTAGCTTGGCTTAGCTGGTAGTACATTTTCCTGTGGGTAAGAAGGTTGTGGAATCAGGAGTTTGAATTCATCATCTGAATTATTCCTATGCTCTCTTGGCCAGCCTCCCATCTTCCACCGTTCGTAAACTTCTGTTCATCCAGAAACTCTGCTGCCCGTATCCTAACTCGCGCCGATTACTGTTCACCCATCACCCCTGTGCTCGCTGACCTACATTGGCTCCCGATCCAGCAACGCCTCAGATTTAAAATTCTCATCCTTGTGTTCAAATCCCTCCATGGCCTCGCCCTCCCTATCTCTGCAACCTCCTCCAGCCCTACAACCCTCCGAGATCTCTGTGCTCCTCCGATTCTGACCTCTTGCCCAAGCTCGATTTCCATCGCCCCACCATTGGTGGCCGTGCCTTCAGCTGCCTAGGGCCTAAGTTCTAGAATTCCCTCCACCTCTTTACCTCTCTCTCCTCCTTTAAGACTCTCCTCAAAACCTACCTCTGTGACCAAGCTCTTGGTTGACTGTCCTCTCTTTACCTCTTTACGTGGCTCGGTGTCAAATTATGTGAAGTGCCTTGGGACATTTGACTACATTAAAGGCGCTTTTAAATGCAAGTTGTTGTCGCTATTATTTAAGCTACATTGCTGGAGATGTTGCCCCGCAGATAAAATGTTAAATTGAAGTCCCATTTTCCCGTTTATGTGGATGGTAAAGATGAATTTCAGAGAACAGCAAGGGTCCTGGCCAACAGTCCTTCCTTAACCAACACCACCAAAAAGAGATTAGCTGATCATTAATCTCACTGTGGGATCTTGCCTTGTACATCAGAGCTGACATGTTTGCCGACCTAGCAACAATCCTTCCACTTCAAAATATTTCATGTGTGAAATGCTTTGAGATGCTTCTGAGCGACATGATAAGTTGCTATATAAATGCAAGTCTTTTTCATCTTTTATCTTACCTATCTGCCTCCATTCATTTGGATTTCTCTTTTGTTTTCGTTCTCCTTTCATGCTTTGTCATTTGTTTACAAGCCGACTAAAAACTCTGTAAGGCAGTTTTTGCGATAAATGTGTTTAATGCACCAGGTATGATGATACGTGGGTTACAGTTTGTTAATTGCTGGGCTAAGCTTTGGCTGCGTCAGTACAATTATTATTATTTTTAGCTCAGGTTACTGTTGACCAGCAACTTATTCATCTCCTCAGTCACGGAGAAAGCCATGCCTATAACATGACATCACTGGTTGTCAAAAGAGCCACCCTTCAAACCTAGCTGTCGGTTGATGCTAGTGTTCTGCTGACAAGGGTTATTGATACCTCTGCAGGCATTAGTGCGTGACTGACTTGGATTCAAATTTGTTCAACAGCAACAACAATTTGTAATTAAAAAGAGCCTTTAACGCAGTAAAAACGTCCCGAGGCGCTTCACGGGAGCGTTATCAAACAAAATTTGACACCGAGCCACATAAGGAGATATTAGGGCAGGTGACCAAAAGCTTGGTCAAAAAGGTAGGCTTTAAGGAGCGTCTTAAAGGAGGAAAGAGAGGTAGAGAGGCAGAGGGGTTTAGGGAGGGAATTCCAGAGCTTAGGGCCTTGGCAGCTGAAGGTGCAGCCGCCAATGGTGGCGCAATTAAAATCAGGGGTGCTCAAGAGGCCAGAACTGGAGCAGCGCAGATATCCCGGAGGATTGTGGGGATGGAGCAGATTACACAGATATGGAGGGAGCGAGGCCATGGAAGGATTTGAAAACAAGGATGAGAATTTTAAAATTGAGGCATTGCTTAACCGGGAGCCAATGTAGGTCAGCGAGCACAGGGGTGATGGGTGAATGGGACCTGGTGCGAGTTAGGACACGGGCAACCGAGTTTTGGATGACCTCACGTTTACGGAGGGTAGAACATGGGAGGCCAGACAGGAGTGCGTTGGAAGAGTCAAGTCTAGAGGTAACAAAGGCATGGATGAGGGTTTCAGTGGCCGATGAGCTGAGGCAGGGGTGGAGTCGGGCAATGTTACAGAGGTGGAAATAGGTGGTCTTAGTTATGCTGCGGATATGTGCTCAGAAACTCATTTCAGGGTCAAGTATGACACCAAGGTTGCGAACAGTCTGGTTCAGCCTCAGACAGTTGCCAGGGAGAGGCATGGAGTCAGTGGCAAGGGAACAGAGTTTGTGGTGGGACCCCTTTTTATTGAGTTCTATGAACGTTCTCTGGTGCAATACACAATGCTTGTAGTCACATTTTAAAACCAACATTTTTTTTGCACCAGTTTTTCTCCACCACCTTTCTGCCCTCCTCTTCTCTGCTGAAGGGTACTGGCTTCTTGTGCCAGGCACCGTCTTACCAAGTGGCCATTATTCATGCGTGAGCCTTGACAGTGAGTGTATGCAAGGTATTCAACCATGCGAGGCATTACAGATGAGCCCAATTATGCCCGCACCTGATGTTCATACATGCACACTTTCAGCAGGGGTCGCTAGGCAGTCATCAGGGGCGAGACCCCTGAACGATTTTGTGTTTATATTTTTTGAAGAAAATTAACGTTGAAAGGCAGGTAAAATATGTTTTATTGCTATTAATTCAAATTATTTCTGAAGACTTAGACCTGGAAATTCCACAGGGCTTCTCCCAGTCCTGCCCTAACTACTGCAGGAGACCAGAGGAGCCCCTCAGAAAAATGACAAAGAGCCATTGTTGACATTTCTCTGGGGCGTCCACTTTATTGGCGGGAAATCAGGAGAATCTATGAAATTTCAGGGCCTTACTCTAATTGTACACAGCTGATGTATATGGCTGAAATGTGAATGTGAGAGCACTTTACTACTCCACACTGTTAGCCCTAGTACTCCCTATAATGGGTTAAAATCCCTCATATAGGAAAGCTGCCAAGCTGGATTTGATCCCGAGTCTCAGCGGAAAATAAGCAGCATTATAATTTATTGTACTATGTGGTAGACAGCCAGGTATGTCGCTGCGAAAAATAACCTTACAGTAGCCTTCTACCAATTAAAGTCTCATTTATATTACGCTTCTGGTTATATCACAGTGCTTGTGTCACCACTTCACAGGGTCTGCAGTAGTTCTAAGTACTGGCAAATCATTGGTAATTTACAGTTTCCGTGAATAAAATTAAAAGGAGTATATATGTATGGTAAGGCTTTTGTGATTTGCACTAGTTGAAGTTGAGTACTTCAGATCCTAATAAACTGAACTTCCTCCTTACACAGCCAAATCCGTTCAGGAAGTACAAATTTTAGATAGAATTAACAGCGCAAATGGCCAGTCTCGGCCCGGCCATCAAGAGGAAGGAAGGGATTATTCCAAATGAAGGGAAGGAAAAGCACCAAAGAGAGATTGCCCCTGAGCTACTGTTGGACACTATCCATCAGCCATATATTATGGGAAGACTGTAATTATCATGGGGAGAAGAGGGAGAGCCTTAGAAGGGAGAGAAAACAGGAATAGAATAAGAAGATAGAAAGAAAAACTATAATTGCTGGAAATCTGAAATAAAAGTAGAAATATTGGATAGGCAGGTCATCCAGCATCTGAAAGAGAAGAAGAATGTTTTGGGTGGAGGCCTTTGCGTTCTGATGAAGGATCCGAACTAAGATGGTAATCTAACTTTCAATTGAACAAAGCAACGATCTGGGTGTGGATTTTCTAAACTATATTTGAAGCAGAACTTCAGAGGCTGTTCCCCACGACATATTCCAAGAACAGTAATAGGTGAGAGGGAAAGAATTAAAAACAGTAACACATGGGGGGACTTTTCCCAGCCCTGGGAGGTGGGTATGGAGGCGGGACTGCCGGGAAAATGGCAGAAACTGGGAGCGGGTACCGACCCCCGCTCCCAACCCAGGTGGCGGATCCCCGACTCGCGCAGGGATCCATCTCCTCGAGGCGGGAAGGGGATTAGAGCCAATTAACTGCCTGTTAACAGGTAGTTAACAGGCAGTTTTGAGGCTTATCCCCATTTTACCCCTGCACGTGCGGGCTTCCCGACGGCTGCGAACCTCGCCAGGGTCAGCGAGGCGAGCAGTGGGTCTGCAGGGGTGAGAGGGGTCGAAAAGTCCGCTGTGGAGGTGAGTGATGGGTGCAAGTGTGGAGAGGTAAGTATGAGAGGTGAGTGTAAAGTGTTAGAAAAAGTTTACTTACCTTTGTTTCTTCCTGCAGGCTTCAATCCTTGGGGATCCGGAGCTGCCTCATCTCAACGACAGAGATGACAGAATGGCTGCTGCATTCTCAGATGCAGCAGCCATCTGATTTCTGCTGAAGAGAGAGGTTTTGGTAAGTCTTCAGTACAAGGACTCACCTTCGAACAGAGATTGTCAGTGTTTGACAGCTTCTCAAAGCTGTCAAACGCTGACAATTCATCGGTCAAAAAATTTTCGACAGATGAAACGTCATACGCCAACGTCCTCTGTCACCGGCTTTTCCTTAATTGGCCGGCTAAGCCCTCAGGGCGGGCTTATCAAGGCCAATCAAGGAAAATAGCGTGGGTTGGCCAGACGTCGTTGGAGGCGGGACTGAAACCCGACAACCAGCAGTCCCACCCCCAACGCGTCCCTCATTGACAAAATCCAGCCCACAATCTCAGTCTCAGGGCTCAAATACTTGTGCAGAGTTTTGCCCCATAGTCAATAACAGCATTAATGATAAAACCAAAATCTTCCAACAGCACTGAATGAAGCAATACTGGGGGAAGATTTCCTCTGGCCACTATTTGTGGAAAACTGTTAAATGTGAGGCCGTGTTTATGATTTGGCTACAAATAGCAAACAGAGGGAATATTCCCTTATTATCCTTCGAAATTAGGGAAAGGCTGGGAACGGGAGGAGTATAATGGGGTCATTTTGGTCTGGGTCCGTTTCCAGACCCAGAGAAGCGCGCGCTTGAACCGAGAGGCAGAAGGACTGATGGAATTTAGTCCTCAGGCCTCGTCAGCATACCCAGCGCAAGCTGTCAGGCACTGGTCGCGCCCCACAGGCAGCTCGTCCGAGTGAAGAGATCCATGTCAGGCCACCTGCCTTGCTGGCGGCAGTTATCAGGTAAGTCCTGGGAGGGGGAGATTTGAGCGGGGTACCAGGGGGGGGGGGGGCGGGGGAGTGGGGGTGGGGGGCTCCTGTGGAGTTGGAGGAGCGCTCCTGCTCCTTCTGGCTCCACAGGAACGTTTCAAAAACATGATACTTGCCTTTCCTTGACAGTCGTGGGGGCTGCTGAAAAATCCTGAGTGGGTCAGATCCGTTACCTGCCTGTGTAGTGGGACAAAGTCCTGTGCAGATTGGGCACAGGCAATCCTACTCCTAAATCGGTGTGCTTTGCATCCATTTTACGCCTGGAAAATGGGCTCAATGCCGACCAATTTCTACCCCAAGGCATCTTGAATAGGTTTGACAAGTATTTAGCAGGAGTATGCTTGAAAAATATTTAATTTGGAATACATACGGACTATTATTTCTTTGATTATCATTTGATAAGCTTGGATTGATTCCATAACAATTGGTAATTGGCCAGTGCGAACACTATCACAAGGTGACTCTCGTGTCTCCTTCTGGTACACGTAAAATAATGACATGAAACTGCCAAACTCTACAATATATTTCACCGCACCAAAAATAATTATAAAAAAGGGATACATGGGAGTGATTCGAGGCATCGCATTTTGGGGTTGACCATAGCCTACTCAATCCTCCCTCTCATAGTTCATGATGACATCTCAGTTCTTCGATAAAATTTCTATCTTGTATTCATTTCAAAATGTGAATTATTCTATAAGTAGATACGTTGGTATAGATGATCAATCACTGATCTGGCTAATTCTTGCAGCCTAGTTTTATGTTTTGTTAAATTGCTCAGTCATTGGAGCCACACATTCATCATATATGAATTATCAGGGTCAGCCACCCTCTGGATCATTATACAAACACTTCTCCCTACTGATGTGTCCTATAAAACTGATTCGTTGAAAGTAGAAAGCAACCCAGAAATTATCGTAACAATTAAATGTTTATTTATCCAACAATTTCAAATCGCCCAGCCATTCCCTCTCCTTTTCTGTAATCTATCCCATGGCATTGCATAAGAGCCAATTTAGTGCCATGAATTTTCTAGTTAAAGCATTTCAGCCAGCCACAACTAAGCTGAATTTAATAAGCAAGCATGCCTGAACCCGCGAATTGTCCTGCCCTTAGGTAATTGATTTAATAATCCCTTCACACTTGTTTTGCAACATTTCTTCCAGTCTATCTTTCTACTTCTTTAATTTATCTCCACGCAGAAGTGGGCTGTGTGGGGTCAAATCTAAATACTGTTGTTTTAAATGGTCTCTGTCCAAGTTTGATCATGATAATGATGCCAAAAGAAATCCAAACCGGAAACAATGTACTGTAATGAAATAAAATTAGAAATGCAGTGAGAGGAGAGTGTGGTACCAGTCATAAAAGAGAGTCAACGCGGAATGTGGAACTCTCTCCCCCAAATAGCTGTTGAGGCTAGGTCAAGTGCAAATGTTAAAACGGAGATCGATAGGTTATTATTGGGCAAGGGTATAAGGGTTATGGAACCAAGGCAGGTAGAGGGAGTTAAGATGCAGATCAGCCATGAGCTAATAGAATGGCGGAACAGGCTTAACTGAGGCTTAGGGGGCGATTTTCCCAGCCCTGGGAGGCGGGTATGGAGGCGGGACTGCTGGGAAAATGGCAGAATCTGGGAGCGGGTACCCATCCTGCCTCCGTGCCATCTTCCCAGGAGGCGGGTACCCGACCCGCGCCGGGTCCCGTCTCCTCGAGGCGGGAAGGGGATTAGTGCCAATTAACTGCCTGTTAACAGGTAGTTAACAGGCAGTTTTTTGGCTAATCCCTATTTTGAGCCCTAAAGTGTGGGCTTCCCGACGGCTCCGAACCTCGCCAGGGTCAGCGAGGCGAGCCGTGGGTCTGCGGGGGTCGGAGGGGCCGAAATGTCCGGTGTGCAGGTGTGATAAGTGCAAGTGTGGAGAGGTAAGAGTGTGAGGTGAGTCTAAAGTGTTTTAATAAGATTACTTACCTTTGCTTCTTCCTCCAGGCTTCATCCCTTTAGGCTGTGGAGCTGCCTCATCTCACCGGCAGAGATGACAGAATGGCTGCTGCATTCTTCGATGCAACAGCCATCTGATTTCTGCTCAAGAAAGAGGTTTGGTGAGTCTTGAGTATAAGGACTCACCAAAGAACAGAGATTGTCAGTGTTTGACAGCTTCTCAAAGCTGTCAAACGATGACAATTGATCTGTCAAAAATTTTTGACAGATGAAACGTCATACACTGATGTTCTCTGTCACCGGCTTTCCCTTAATTGGCCTGCTAAGCCCGCTGGGCAGGGCTTAACAAGGTCAATCAAGGGAAAGTAGCGTGGGTTGGCCGGACGTCGATGGAGGCGGGACTAAAACCTGACAAGCAGCAGTCCCGCCTCCATCACGTCCCCATTGGTAAAATCACCCCCTTAATGTGGGCTGAGTTTGGATTGATTGTAAAATGACAGATTCCTCTATTCATCAAGAAACATGAACTGCAATATGCTCTTCCTTCCTCTTGAATCGCCACAAGACTCATCACACAATTTCCTACTCTAATTCATTATTTCCCCAGATCTCAAAATTGTGGAACTCCCTCAGTCTTGCATTTCTTCTACAATCTACAAGCGTTCAAAAACCAACACTGGCATCACCTAATCACTACTGCTTGAATCATCTCGTCTTCGCTCCTACTCTTTCAGCTTGGTGGTGTTCGGCACTATATAGCTTGACCCAAAGGCTGTAGCCAGGGTTAGACACAGCCACCCTGTCCAGCAAAAGTGGGCACCCACAGTTTATGATATTTTACTGTTACATCACACATACATTTTAGTAAGTTGCTTTTCTAATTCTTGTCTTTGTTGTGTACGTGTAATAAGGTTTTGTGTTCAACCTTCCTTCAGTGTGCATACGAGCCTTCAATCCTTCCTTGAACTCCTCAGTCCTTACAATTTAGAATAGAAAAAAAGTTACTGAGCTGGCTGCCTTGGGTGTTTAAGGCCATGCTTGATCTTTTACTTAGGTTTCTCAATTACCTTGGGTCAAATTTTCACCTATGCTATTGACTGGAACATAAAAACTTCACTGATTAGGATCTCTTTGACTTTGATGGACTGAGGGATGTGTTGGTTCTTCCAAGCTAAAAATCAAAACTTATGTCAATTAGCATTTTGCTATTACTAGGGATAGTACATGCGGTACCTCCGTCCTTTTTCCTGTGTTTTCTTCCCGTGGTCGAATAGCGAGGCTTCATTAAAAGAAACTCTGCGGCCAGTGGAACAGGTGGAAAGAAATCGCTCTGTTTCCAGGTCATGATAGCTGCCGGTTGACAAACACTCGGAATCATCAACTTTGATTGTGATTTCTGAAACAACAAAGAACCAAAACTTAAAACAGCTTTAACTATATACAGGAAACTCTTTATTAACCGGCACCGACGGGACCGGTGTGGTGCCGGTTTATCGAAAGTACCGGATAACGGAGAGTTATATCTACCGAGGCTATTTTTAACAAAGAAAAATAAATAAATCAAGAAATGTGCAGTATACAGTATTTGGGTACTTTTGAAAACTACCCCTACTGACTCGGACTTGGGATCGGCAACATTGCCGGTTATTTGAGAGGAGTTTTCGGAGTACTCGGCGTTCGCGGAGACTCGACTGCGACTCGGCAACATTGCCGGTTATTTGAGAGGAGTTTTCGGAGGATGATTTTTGCCGGTTAAGCGAGAATTCTGGATATTTGGGTGCCGGATAAACAAAAGTTTCCTGTATTTCTTTTTTTTAAAACAAATCTGCAATTGTGCTTTTGGACACAACATTGTTTTCATAATTATTAGTACATTACTCAGTGTACATAGTAGAGTGGTAGGGAGACAGCCTTGGAATCTACAGGGGGAAAAATTCAGTTGGTTGCGCCTCCCGTTAGCGCCTTAAGAGGGCGCTAATGGGGCGCAAAGCAGCTAGCGCCCGGGCGCGGTGATGTTTGCGCCGCTCGCGAAATTAACTAGACATTTTGCGGCGGCGCTAAACACTACCGCCACGATCTCCTGCGCCGGCAGATCGTGACATCAGTCGAGTGCGCAACGCCCCGGTATCGCCCCGGAGCGGATATTGAATGGCGCCCCCTGCCTTACCGCCTGCCGCTAGCAACGACAGGTTGAGGGGAGCGTTTTGCAGTCAGGAAGGGACTGGGGGAGCGCTATTTAAAGGCGACTGCTTCCTGCCTTTTATTGTTGGTGACATTTTTGAACCACGCATTCTGAGAGAGAGAGAGACTTCTGGAGAGATTCAACGCTGTGTGAAGGAGTTTTGGGTACTGAGCAGCACTTTGCAGGTTCCTTTTGATTTGCCCTTCCTTGTATCGATTTAGAAGAGACTGTGGGGGCTGTACTCTGAGCTCTTTCCCTGGTACTCTCCATTGTTCTTTCTAGCAGATTTGATGTACAGGTCTCTCCAGGCCGAGATTCAAGGCTGCAATGAGCAGGATGTGGATGGAAAGCAAGATCAACCCTCCCCTTTAAGAACTGGCCCGCGCCATTGTGTCTGTGTTCCATTGCTGACTGACATCACATGAGCTTCGCCAGCGCTCTGAGGTAGTGCCTCGCTCCTCGGCCTTTGCACCTTAAGACAGGTGTGAAGCGCCTGATTTAGCGCTCCAATCACCTCCAGGGGCGATAAAAGTCAAGTTTGCAGTTGGAGGTGATAATTAGCGCCAGGCGCTAGCAGCCCTGCGTGCATGCTGTAGCATAAGTGCAGGTGGTGGCACCAGAACTTGCAATCTTGTATGTTTTTGAAGACAGCACATTCCCATTTGTTTCTTTAATTTGGACGGTGATGTAATTGTAGCGCAGGTTTATAGTTACCGTGGATCCTCCAATGTCTATACTCCTATTTTATGCTATCTTGTTTACCTGACAGAATTCTCACAGGATAAAGCCTTGCGCAAGCTATCACCTTATTGCACAATTTCTCTTTGTCAGTTGTATTTCATCCCATTTTCTTGGTGAATAAAGCTACATAATGTTTCTTTTTTTTGTTAAATTTGCATTGTACTTGTATTTCAATCCTGTCCCTAGTGCACTGCTATCTCATACATGTAAGATGAAAATTTGTACACTCTCTGTCAATCCATCAGGGACTCCCCTCTATTAATGTAGTTAAGGTTTGGTATTGCAAGGTGTTTGTTATATATAACAGATGCTGTTTCAGAATACAGTTATTTTCAAAACTGTAATACTCCCCCTTCCACCCCTCCCCCAAATTACAATGGCCCGGAATTTGCGGTCAGTGGTGAAGCGACGGTGATCGCCGCTGACCTTGAAGAAAGCTGCCCACAAAGATCTTGCGATCTCTGAGGCTAAAACTTTAGATTTCTCAACATTAAATTGATTGTAGCGCTGTCAACAGGGGATCCCCAGTGTAGAGCTGCAGTGAGGTCATCAAGCTGTCTAAGCAGCCAATCACATTGAAGAATTCTCACAGACAGCAAACCAGGAAATAATAATTATCAATTCACGTTTTAAAAATTTTACAGAGAGTGAAATAAAGATTGGGACATACACATGGGGTTAAGGTAGAAGCTGAAATATCATAAACAAACTTCAAATTTTTAAAAAAGTATTATTTTAAAAATCTAGTCATTTTTATCAAAATGGAGAAGTAATGACGGCGAACACTGACAGTTCGCCGTCATGACGACCGCAAAAAGCCAGGGCATTATAATTTAATACTCCAACTATTCCCCCCCCCCACAAGTCACAATATCATTTCCTGTGACTCACCGCCTTGCTCAGCGTTTACATGACTCTAGATTTTCATAACTCTCCTTATATTTTCTATCTAACCTATAGCTTCATGTGATGCTGTGAACAGAAAAGCTGTGGACAGACATTTTATTCAAGGACTTGGTTTGTTTTTCATTGGGGGTTTGTATGTGCTGATCAAATTGAAGGATGTCAGTGTTGGGAAAGGAACATTTTCTATTTTATGTATCTAATGTCACTGTCAGATATGACACATAACATCCAGAGAAAGACTCCCTCTACACTGCTCTGACAACATATTTTCAAACAGGACTCCCGGTTGCACCAATGTGACATTTCCATTTCCCACAACTGCCATCCTTCTGACTGCTCACAGTAAGAATGCTAGATTTATGTCAATTAGTGCTATGTTTTGGACAGTCCTTTACTGTGGACTCCTGCTCACAAAGAACTGGATTGAAACCATCCAAACTCATTTTACTTAAAACACATCCAACTGTCAGCAGGAGGAACTTTCATCGCATGAGTTTGCCGAATTAGAATCCAGCTCTTTGAGGTGAATAGACAGTGCTTTAATTCTGTGCCACCCATTCCCTGCACTTAAAATGCCCATACATTCCCTGTGTTTTCTCTCAACATGTTGCATAGCATGAAATGCCCAAATCTGTATTACCCTGCCTTGACAGGTGTAAATGTTCTACATGTCCTGCACAGTTCTATAAGACAACAAGGAGTTCCTCTTAATGATCATCTTCTATACTGACAGATTTTAACACCCATTATTGTGTATGCAAAAATAATGCTAACTGGAACCCAATTGAGAGCTATTCATATATCCTGATAAGTTTGAGATGTATGAAGATTCTCACACTAAAGTTTTGTTAGTTGAAAGCATTTGCACAATATCTGGAACAGCTCAGTCTGTTTTCAATAGAGTTACCATGTACATGTGGGGGGCATTTTGCCAGCCCTGGGGAGGCGGGTATGGAGGCAGGACTGCCGGGAAAATGGCAGAATTTGGGGGCGGGTGCCCAACCCGCCTCCATGCCATCTTGCCAGGAGGCGGGTAGCCGTCCCGCACCGGGTCCCATCTCCTTGGAGGCGGGAAGGGATTAAAGCCACTTAACTGCCTGTTAACAGGCAGAAAATAGGATTATCCCCTTTTTGCCCTCACAAGTGCGGCTTCCCGAAGGCTCCGAAACCCGCCAGGTCAGCGAGGCGAGTAGTGGGTCTGCGGGGTCCAAAAGTGTGCTGTGGAGGTGAGTGATGGGTGCAAGTATGGAGAGGTGAGTATCTGAGGTAAGTGCAAAGTGTTAGAAAAAGTGTACTTACCTTTGTTTCTTCCTGCAGGCTTCAGTCGGTGGGTATGCGGAGAGTCTCGCACCTCCGCGGTAGAGATGACAGATGGCCATTGCATTCTCCAATGCAACAACCCTCTCATTTCTGCAAAAGAAAGAGGTTTGATGAGGTCTTGATTTCAAGACCTCATCAAACTACAGAGAATGTCAGTGTTTGACAGCTTCACAGAGCTGTCAAACAATGACAATTCATCTGTCAAAACTTTTTGACAGATAAAACTTCATACCTTGACGTTCTCTGTAACCAGCTTTCCCTTAATTGGCCTGCTAAGCCCGCTGGGTGGGCTTAACAAGGTCAATCAAGGGAAAATAGCGTGGGTTGGCCAGAAGTTGATGGAGGCGGGACTGAAACTCGACAAGTGGGAGTCCCGCCTCCAAAAGCTCCCCATTGGCAAAATCCAGCCCTAAAGTTTTGTTATTTGAAAGCATTTGCACAATATCTGGAACATCTCAGTCTGTTTTCAATAGAGATACCATGTACCTGAAGTCATCTTCACTCATAGACACTCCAGTACTGATTTGCATACATGCTAACATCTCTCATAAAAGACAAAAACACACCTTGTGGGTGGAATTTCAATCAAATGACTTTTAAGTATATTTAAACTGCTTAAACAGCAGGACAGGAGTGGAGTGAGCTTTGTGTTCCCCAAAACTGTGCGCGGTAAATTTAACTAAATATTCATAGTGAACTCCTGAACAACAATTGAGATTGCTGGTGGGAGTTCCCTGTCAACAGGAATGAGGAAATTATGTGCAGCTGCAGCTCTTTAAGGACTGCATCTGATATTTAAAGGGCTTGTATTTCTTGCTGGGCAGAGAGGAAAGCATTGGCCAGAAAATTTTGCTGGATGATTGGGCGATGTCTCCTTTTTCAGATGCTGCATTGGAGGTGCTTCTGCAGCAAGTGCAGGGATGGAGGGTTATGTATCTCTCAACCAACATCATTAAAGCAGATTATCTGGTCATTATTTCATTGCTGTTTGTGGGAGCTTGCTGTGTGCAAAGTGGCTGCCGTGTTTCTTACAATGACTAAACTTCAAAAGTACTTCATTAGTTGTAAAGTGGTTTGGGACGTCCTGAGGTCGTGAAAGGTGCTATATAAATGCAAGTCTTTCTTTCTTTCCTTAAATATTCCCACATAGATGTTCCTGGGTCTGTACAGATGGAAGCATAAATATAGGTGAATAAGGGCAGTCCACCTCAGGTGCAAGAAAACGTGCCTCACAATCCTCTTTTCAACCTCCAAACACCACAGAAAGAAAGGAATAGCCAAAGGGATTGTCAAATTCTGATCTTTAATTCTAGCAAATCAAAAATGTTAATACCAAAAACTAGGACAAAAAATCTACTCTGCATTAAATACGGTTCATGCAGCACGAGCCTCATCAAAACCTTTCACGGGTAAATTCATTGCGCTGGATTTTCTGACCCCCACGGGTGCGTACGAGGTGAGTACGCACCCATAGAAGCCTCGCAAGTGCCAGGTTTAGGCATACGAAGCTGAAAACCGGCACTTGCGAACTGTCAAGAATCCTCTTGACAGATCCTCCACCTGCCCGGGAAAAGGGCCTCCGCGGGCGGAGAGTTCCGCTTTCTGCACAACTTCCGCCCGCTGAAAACCTTTAAAAATCTTACGTCTGGTAAAATCTGTTTTTTAAGTGATCCCCATTCATACTTTTGACAGATCTATGCGTGCAGATCTGTCAAAAGTGTGAAGGGGGATTCCCTTCTTTGATTGGTTCCCCATGGCCCACGTGATCTCAGGGACGCTTGCGAACCACATACGCCCCTGGGATACCTGGGCCTCTGCGCATTTCGTAGAGCAGAGGCCCAGGATCGGAAGTCTCGGGACCTACAGAGACAGCAGGTAAGTGCGTAGATTTTTTCCGATCGGAGGCATCCGCACGCAGGAAGCCTCCAATCGGAAAATCCGGCCCATTACACTGCCTGTAGTACCAATTACGCCTGTAGGTGGCTCTGTGATAGGGGTTTTCTATTGTAGTGGTTTCATGCCTTGCCTATCACAGATTCACCCAGGCTGGCGACACTCACAGTTGGTGCTATTTAGTAATGAGAATTTATGGTTAAAAAAATACCTTTTGCAATGTATTTCAATTTCTTAAAAACTTAACATAAACTTGAGCTCATCCAAAACTCGGTTACCCGTATCCTAACTGGCACCGATTACTGTTCACCCAGCACCCCTGTGCTCGCTGACCTACACTGGCTTCTGGTCTACCAATGCCTCAAATTTAAAATTCTCATCCTTGTGTTCAAATCCCTCCATGGCCTCGCCGTATCCTATCTCTGTAACATCCTCCAGCCCGACAACCCTCCAAGCTTTCCGCGCTCCTCCGATTCTGGCCTCTTTCGCATCCCCAATTTTAATCGCTCCACCATTGGCGGCCAGGCCTTCAGCTGCCTGGGCCTAAAGCTCTGGAATTCCCTCCGGAGACCTCTCTTCACTCTACCTCTCTCTTCTCCTTTAAGACGCTTCTTAAAATCTACTCTGTCCTAATTTCTCCTTATGTGGCTCGGTGTCAAATTTTGTTTTATAACGTCCCTGTGAAGCACCTTGAGATGTTTTACTGTGTTAAAGGCGCTATATAAATGCAAGTCGTTGTTGTTGATCTGATTTTTACAATCCTTTTTAAACATTCATCCTCCCTTTCAAGGCCTCATGGCTCCATCTTTTGTCACCCACTCTCTGTTCTGAACACCCAGAATATACAGCAGTTAACTAAAAACTATTGAATATTAAATTGGTGTCCATTAACCTCTTGGGAAATCTCTCTTCCCCCCCTGCCCGCCCCCCACCCCCCACCCCACTTCTCCTCCTGAGAACTGAATGCAGTGATAAAAGGTTTGCAACATTATTTGTTTGATTTTTTTTACCGTCCACTCCTCCCCCGATGTTTGCAGGGTCAAGGTGAAGGCCAGTGTGCTAAATCGTCACAAGATCGCCCATTCCTCAGTAACGTTGAAGCAATGGTCCCGCGAGCACGCTTAATAATGTAGCCAATCAGGAGTGAATGCAACAGTTCTGCTGGCAAGCCTCCGGTAACGACAGCGAGTTAAAAACCCTTGTGCAGCAAAACCAGTTATTCTGTACCAGCCCTTCATCTCAATGTACTGCCCGAACAGCAGCTCACTCACAAAGTCAATAAATCAGGCGTTCGATTATAGCGAAAACGATACAGCACTGAAGGAGGCCATTCTGCCCATTGCGCCTGTGCCAGCTCTTTGAAAGAGTTATCCGATTAATGCCAGACTCCTGTCTTTTCCCCATAGCCCTGCAAATTTTTCCCCTTCAAGCATTTATCTGTAATGAATTTTATTTTGATATAAAAATTGTATAAACGTATTTTACCCTCCTTAGTCAGTAGACGAGAATCTGCTTGACTTAAGGGAAGCGAGTACTTTCCGCTGGGGCCCGAGTAATCCTGGTTTGCCAATCACTAAAATTTATTCATCGTTAGTTCTCAATACCCTTTTGAAAGTTATTATTGAATCTGCTTCCCCAACCCTTTCAGGCAGTGCATTCCAGATCATAACAACTTGCTGCGTAAAAACATTTCTCCTCATCTCACCCCTGGTTCTTTTGCCAATTAGGTT
The DNA here is from genome assembly GCA_030390025.1 of Squalus acanthias. Lineage (NCBI taxonomy): Eukaryota > Metazoa > Chordata > Chondrichthyes > Squaliformes > Squalidae > Squalus > Squalus acanthias. The sequence continues at coordinate 26,015,994 of CM059443.1, forward strand.
AAATCTGGATCCTCTGGTTACCGACCCTTCTGCCTCTAGAAACGGTTTCTCCTTACTTACTCTATCAAAACCCTTCATGATTTCGAACACCTCCAGTAAATCTCCTCTGAACCTTCTCTGCTCTAAGGAGAACAAACCCAGCTTTTCCAGTCTCTCCCAAGTAATTGAAGTCGCTCATCCCTGGTACCGTTCTAGTAACTCTCCTCTGCACCCTCTCTAAGGCCTTGACATCCTTCCTAAAGTGTGGTGCCCAGAATTGGACAACATACTCAAGCTGGGGCCTAAGCAGTCATTTATAAAGGTTTAGCATAATTTCCTTGCTTTTGTACTCTATGGGCTGGATTTTCAATGACCCGTGGAGTCGGGTTTGGAGGCGGGCGGGGGGGGGGGGTTAAAGTTGCAGATTCAGGGGTCCCGACCCCATCCCGACTCCATCCCGCCTCCATGCCAGTTTCTCTGGCGGCGGGTACCCGACCTGGTCTGAGACCCGACTCCCCGAGGCGGGAAGGGATTAGTGACAATTAACTGCCTGTTAACAGGTAGTTAACAGGCAGTTTTTTTGCATAATCCCTATTTTAAAAGGAAAAGTGTGGGCTTCCCGACAGGTGGCAACCACTCCAAGTTATCGGGGCGGGCCGTGGGTCTGCAGGGGTTGGAGGGGTCGATATGTCCGGTGGGCAGGTGAGTGATGGGTGCATGTGTGCAGAGGTAAGTGTGTAAGGTAAGTGCTAAGTGTTGGAAAAAGTTTTACTTACCTTAACTTCCTCCTGCAGGTGTCAGCCCTTCAGTTCTCGGGAGTTAGAAATCTCACCGGCACAGAAAGCAGGAAAGCCGTGGTTCTGTCAGAAACGGCAGCCTTCTGTTTTCTGGGCTGGAATGATTTCTAACTCAGCCTGAAAGGACTGAAGTTAGAAATCATATTGTCAGTGTTTGACAGCTTCACAGAGCTGTCAAACGCTGATATTTCATCTGTCAAAAGCTCTTGACAGATGAAATGTCAGTCTGTGACGTCACCTGTTGCCGGGTGGCCCTTAATTGGCCTGCTGAGCCCACTGGGCGGGCTCAACAAGGTCAATCAAGGGAAAATACAGTGGGTTGGCCACATCTCGATGGAGGCGGGTTCACAAGCCAGAATGTGTGATTCCCGACCCCAACCCGACTCCAACTTCAAAATCCAGCCCTATGCCTCTGTTTATAAAGCCAAGGATCCTGTCTTCTTTTTTCCAGCCTTCTCAACTTGTCCTGCCACTGTCAAAGATTTGTGTGCATAAACCCCCCAGGTCCCTCTGTTCCTGCACCCACTTTAAAAATTGTACCATTTAGTTAATATTGCCTCTCCTCATTCTTCCTACCAAAATGCATCACTTCACACTTCATTGTACTAAATTTCATCTGTCATGTGTCTGCCCATTTCACCAGTCTGTCTATGTTCTCCTGATGTCTATTACTATCCTTCTCACTGTTTACATTTCGAGTTTCGTGTCATCCGCAAACATTGAAATGATGCCCTTATACCCAAGTCCAGATCATTAATATATAATAAAAAGAGCAGTAGTTCTAATCCTGACCACTGGTGGACACCACTGTATACTTTCCTCCAGTCTGAAAAACAACCGTTCACCACTACTCTCTGCATTCTGTCCTTAATCCATTTTGTCATTGGCTCTTTAATCCCATGGGTTCCAATTTTGCTATCATGTGGTATTTTATCAAAAGCCTTTGGAAAGTCCATGTATACAACATCAACCACACTACCTTCATCAACCCTCTCCGTTACTTCATCAAAGAACTCAATCAAGTTAGTCAAACATGATTTGCCTTTAACAAATCCGTGTTGGTTGTCATTTATTAACCCATATTTTTCTAAGTGACAATTAATTTTGTCTTGGATTATTGTCTCTAAATGTTTCCCCACCACCAACATGAGGCTTGTAGTTGCCGGGTTTATCCCTCTTCCTTTTTTGAACAGGGGTGTAACATTTACAATCCTCCAGTCCTCTGGCACTGCTCCCATATCTAAGAAGGATTTGAAGATTGTGGCCAGAGCCTCCACTATCTCCACCCTTACTTCTCCCCGGAGCATGGTACATCGGCGAGACCATGCAGACACTGCGACAACGTATGAACGGACACCGCGCAACAATCGCCAGGCAGGAGTGTTCCCTCCCAGTCGGGGAACACTTCAGCAGTCAAGGACATTCAGCCTCCGATCTTCGGGTAAGCGTTCTCCAAGGCGGCCTTCGAGACACACGACAACGCAAAATCGTCGAGCAGAAACTGATTGCCAAGTGTCGCACCCATGAGGACGGCCTCAACCGGGATCTTGGGTTCATGTCACGCTACATGTAACCCCACCTGACGTAGAGTCATCCAGACTCGAGTTGTCATTGGCTTGTTCGCTCTACACAGATGCGGCCGGACCTGCTGTGATTTCCAGCAAAAAAAGTTTTTTGTTTTCCATACAGACCCCAGCATCTGCCACATTGTCTTTGATGTAATGTTTTCCTGACTGACCTGTTTGGACACCATCCACACCTTTGATTGCCGTGATTATCTCTCTGCCGAGGTGTGATAAAGGGCAGTTGGAAAGATTAACTGTAATCATCTGGCAGTGTTCTCTGACTATATTTGCTGTGCCTATATGTATTTCTTCACTTCACCTGATGAAGGAGCAGCGCTCCGAAAGCTTGTGATTTCAAATAAAGCTGTTGGACTATAACTTCTCACACTTACTTCTCCCAGCAGCCTAGGATGCATTCCATCTGGACCAGGTGACTTTTTTATTTTGAGCGCTGCCAACCTTTTAAGTGCATCCTCTTTATCTATTTTTATCCTATCCAATATTGCTACTACCTCCTCCTTTAGTGGGACATCACTAATCTATTCTTATACACTCTCTTTGCCCCACTTATGTTCTTTTTCAGTTCTCCTGTGTACTTTCATATTCAGCCTGGTTCTCCACTGTATTATGAGCCTGACATTTATCATAAGCTCGCCTTTTCTGTTTCATTTTAATCTCTATGAGGGAGAAATTCAGTATCGCCCCATTTGGGGCGCAATTATCGGCCGGGCGCAAAGATTAGCGCCTGGCGCTAATTATCGGCTCCGACTGCAAACTTGACTTTTATCGCCCCTGGAGGTGATTGGAGCGCTAAATCAGGCACTACACATCTGTCTTAAGGCGCAAAGGCCGAGGAGCGAGGCGCTAACTCAAAGCGCTGGCAAAGCTCATGTGATGTCAGTCAGCAATGGAACACAGACACAATGGCCCCGGCCAGTTCTTAAAGGGAAGGGTTGATCTTGCTTTCCATCCACATCCTGCTCATTGCAGCCTTGAATCTCGGCCTGGAGAGACCTGTACATCAAATCTGCTGGAAAGAACAATGGAGAGGCCCAGGGAAAGAGCTCAGAGTGCAACCCCCACAGTCTCTTCTAAATTGATACAAGGAAGGGCAAATCAAAATGAACCTGCAAAGTGCTGCTCAGTACCCAAAACTCCTTCACACAGCATTGAATCTCTCCAGAAGTCCCTCTCTCTCTCTCAGAATGCGTGGTTCAAAAATGTCACCAACAAAAAAAGGCAGGAAGCGGTCGCCTTTAAATAGCGCTCCCCCAGTCCCTTCCGGACTGCAAAATGCTCCCCTCAACCTGTCGTTGTTAGCGGCAGGCGGCGCCACTCAATATCCGCTCCAGGGCGCTACCAGGGCGTTGCGCACTCGACTGACATCACGATCTGCCAGCGCAGGAGATCGTGGTGGTAGTGTTTAGCGCCGCAGCAAAATGTCTAGTTAATTTCGCGAGCGGCGCAAATATCGCCGCGCCTGGGCGCTAGTTGCTTTGTGCCCCATTAGCGCCCTCTTAAGGCGCTAACGGGAGGCGCAACCAACTGAATTTTTCCCCCTATATCTTTAGTTATACAGGGAGCTCAAGCTTTGGATGCCCTTCCTTTCCTCCTTGTTGGAATGTGTCTGGTCTGTACCAGAACTATCTCCTCTTTCAAGGCCTCCCATTGCTCATTTACTGTTTTTCCTGTCAATCTTTGATTCCAATCCACCTGGGCCAGATCCCCTTTCACTGAAATTAGCCCTCCTCCAGTTGAGTATTTTCACCTTTGATTGTTCCTTGTCCTTTTCCATAAATACTCTAATCCTAATGATATTGTGATCACTATTTCCCAAATGCTCCCTCACTGAAACATGCTCCACTTGTCCCACTTCATTCCCCAGAACCAGATCCAGCACTACTTGCTTCCTCGTTGGGCTTGAAACACACTGACCAAGAAAATTCTCTTGTACACATTTCAGGAATTCCTCTCCCTTTTTGCCCTTTACACTATTATTTTCCCAGACTATATTAGGATAACTGAAGACCCCATTATCACTACTCTATAGTTCTTGTATTTTCTGAAATTAGCATGCAAATTTGCTCCCCTATCTACTTCCCACTATTTGGTGGCATATAATATACACCCAGCAGTGTAATAGCTCCTCTATTGTTCCTTATTTCTAACCAAATAGATTCTGTCTTTGACCCCCTCGAGTACATCGTCCCTTTTGGGTGCTGTAACACTATATTTGATCAATACTGCCACACCCCTCCTTTATTTCCTTCCCTATATTTCCCTGCATACTCCAAATACATCCTAGTCTGCCTCGATTTACCCCCAGTCAGATCCTTTCTAATTTGGAATTACTCTTTATTCTAATGCTGTTTGTCTCTCCCACACCTCTGTGCACCTTGTTTCTTTTCTCTAATGCTTCATGCTGGTGGCTCTCCCCCTGCCAAATTAGTTTAATCCCTCCCCCACAGCACTAGTTAACCTCCCCGCAAGGACATTGGTCCCAGCTCTATTGAGGTGCAGCCTGTCCATCTTGTACAAGTCCCTTCTGCCCCAGAACTCTGCCCTAGAAATCAGAAGCTATCCCTCCTGCACCATTTCACCAGCCACGCATTAACCTGCTTTACCTTACTGTTCCTATACTCACCAGCATGTGGCACTGGGAGCAATCCAGAGATCACCACCTTTGAGGTTCTACTTTTTAACTTCTTTCCTTGCTCCTTAAACTCTGACTGCAAAGACCTCAACCCTTTTCCTTCCTATGTCATTGGTTCCAACATGGACCACGACTTCTGACTTATCCCCTGCCCCCCACAGAATATTCCATGATATCCTTTATCCTGGCACCACCGAGGGAACACACCATGTGAGACACACATTGGCGGTTACAGAAATGCCTATGTACCCCCTGATTATTGAATCGCCTATGACCACTGCATTTCTACACTTTGCTGTGCCCCACACCCCCGTGCAGTTATTTGCCCCAATCATGTGCCCCCAATACTGCCTTGATCACATGGCCAGCAAGAGTACCTCTTCTCATTGCAGAAAACCCAGTTGCAAACCAAATGTTCTCCCTCCCCACACAAAGGAGCATCTCCAGCTGCCTCCATTAAGCACCAATTCCACAATGAGCCACTTCCACTGAGAAATAGTTCCAGCTTGTGGACACCTCTCCCCCGAGCACTTTGTCCACAGCCAGGAAGACACTCCCCCCCCCCCACCCAGCCCCACGTGCACTGCAACCGTTCCAGCACTTGTCCCCCTCCCCACAGAGCAGCATCTGACCCTTCCCTTAGCATCCTGTTTCTAAGTCATGCCCCTTCTGCCCCAGAGGAGTTGAAGTTCTGGCATGCCCTCCAACTGAGCAGCACCTCCAGCAGCTGGTGCCCCCCAACCAGCTCCCCACCCCCCCATCCCCACAGCATGTTGCCCCAAACCCTGCACAAACTCGTGCCACCCACGGAGCAGCATATCCTGCTGGTAGACCCCTCAAGCACCTTATCCACATCGCTGTACAACCACTCCCTCCACCCCCGTCACCTGCTGTAAGATTCAATATTTGGGAGAGCTCTTCCTTCTCTCGCTCTTCCTTGCTCTTTCAAATACCCCTCTAATCCCACTTGACCTGAAAACTGTTCTTGGTATTAACTCCCCATGTGCAACACGACAAAAAAAAGAAAGTAAACAAAAAACAACTCTCGCAAATCGACGGTTAAACAACAACAACAACTTGCATTTATATAACACCTTTGACGTAGTAAAACACCCCAAGGCGTTTCGCAGAGGATGTTGCGACAAAAATTGACACCGAGCCAAAGAAAGAGATATTAGGATGGGTGATTAAAACTAAAGTTCACTTTCAGAGGTGACCATGTGAGTAATCTGGCTGTCACTTGCTATCAACACTCATCGCCCCTTTCATATGGGTGAACTGAATGCACAGCGCATTCACCGCAAGGAAACCAGGGACTCCCATTTACACTCAATATACTGTCATTACCATTGATTTCAATATCTAAATTAAGCTCTCACACACTTTAAACAAGAGCACTTTAGAAGATTGTACAAAATGGGCAGAGATCCAGAGATACGTAATTACACCTGATTTCCCACCCCAGCTTGTCTGTTCCACATCAGTGCCACGGGCCATGTGGAACAGAAAATATAGCCTTATATTGCACAGGTGATCTCGACATTGCAGATATGTGTCCTAGGCAGTGTTGATTTTACATTCAAACTGGCCACAGGCTTCTCAAAAGTCTTTCGACTGCTCCACCGTTGTCAAAATACCAACATGACTGCTTTTGTTTTTAATCCCCCTTTTTGATTCAATCCTCCTTGTTTTTCTTAGGAGACAGGCTACTGGCTATCAACATTATGATTTTCTTATTACTCCAATATTTGGGGTGAAATTGGACTTCGGTGGTACTGCAAAATTGGCGATAGAGAATCGGCAGCCCGTTTTACACTCCGCCCGATTCTCTTTTCCGTTGAAGATGGGGTGTAAAACAGGCTGTCGCTTTGCTGTTGCCCATTGTTCGCCACTGCCGAAGACCAATTTTGCCCGCATTATCATTAAAGATAAGAAGAGATTCCCCTTCTCTTTGGCAGACTGAATTAGTGCTAAATGGCTTTGCTGGTCTTGCTTGGCAGCTCTAACCTTACTCATCAATTTCTCGCTCCTACGCCGGCCCAGCCCAGCTGCAGACACAACGGTATTCCCACGTATCTCTTACTTAAAGGTTTGCAAATGATTCAATCTTGAAACTGGGCAGCATTCTACTAAATGGCAATTTGTCTTCTTACCACATTGCTTCAGTTTGTAATGAGTGGGGGGTCCTTAACATGCTTCTTGAACAGCAATATCCTGGAGAACATTATGACACAGTACTAGGGGCCATAAATATAAGATAGTCACTAATAAATCCAATAGGGAATTTAGGAGAAACTTCTTTACCCAGAGAATGGTTAGAATGTGGAATTCGCTACCACAAGGAGTAGTTGAGGCGAATAGCATAGATGCATTTAAGGGGAAGCTAGATAAACACATGAGGGAGAAAGGTATAGAAGGATATGTTAATGGCGTTAGATGAAAAAGGGTGGGAGGAGGCTCGTGTGGAGCATAAACACCGGCATGGACCCATTGGGCCAAATGGCCTGTTTCTGTGCTGCAAATACTATGTAATTCTATGTAATATATAAGTCATAGACTCATAACGGCAGAGAAGGAGGCCATTCGGCCCATCGAGTCCGTGCCGGCTCTCTGTAGAGCAATCCAGTCAGTCCCATTCCCCCGCTCTATCCCCGTAGCCCTACAAGTTTATTTCTCTCAAGTGCCTATCCAGCCTCCCCTTGAAAACATTGAGGGGGAGAAATTCAGTATCGCCCCATTTGGGGCACAATTATCAGCCGGGCGCAAAGATTAGTGCCTGGCGCTAATTATCGCCACCGACTGCAAACTTGACTTTTATCGCCCCTGGAGGTGATTGCAGCGCTATATCAGGCGCTTCACACCTGTCTTAAGGCGCAAATGCCGAGGAGCGAGGCGCTACCTCAGAGCGCTGGCGAAGCTCATGTAATGTCAGTCAGCAATGGAACACACACACAATGGCACGGGCCAGTTCTTAAAGGGGATGGTTAATCTTGCTTTCCATCCACATCCTGCTCATTGCAGCCTTGAATCTCGGCCTGGAGAGACCTGCACATCAAATGTGCTGGAAAGAACAATGGAGAGTACCAGGCAAAGAGCTCAGAGTGCAGCCCCCACAGTCTCTGCTAAATCGATACAAGGAATGGCAAATCAAAATGAACCTGCAAAGTGCTGCTCAGTACCCAAAACTCCTTCACACAACGTTGCATCGCTCCAGAAGTCTCTCCCTCTCTCTCTCAGAATGCGTAGTTCAAAAATGGCACCAACAATAAAAGGCAGGAAGCGGACACCTTTAAATAGCGCTCCCCCTTTCCCTTCATGACTGCAGAACGCTCCCCTCAACCTGTCGTTGCTAGCGTCAGGCGGTAAGGCAGGGGGCGCCACTCAATATCCGCTCTGGGGCGATACCGGGGCGTTGCGCACTCGAGTGACGTCATGATCTGCCGGCGCAGGAAATCGTGGCGGTAGTGTTTAGCGCCGCCACAAAATGTCTAGTTAATTTCGCGAGCGGCGCAAACTTCGCCGCGCCTGGGCGCTAGATGCTTTGCGCCCCATTAGCGCCCTCTTAAGGCGCTAACGGGAGGCGCAACCAACTGAATTTTTCCCCCTCATGAGTGTCTCCGTTTCCACCACTCGCTGCGTAAAAAAGTTTTTCCTCACATCCCCCCTGTATCTCTTGCCCAAAACCTTAAATCTGTGTCCCCTAGTCCTTGTATCATCAACTAGTGGAACAGCCTTTCCCCGTCTAGCCTATCCAAACCAGTCATAATCTTGTACACCTCTATCAAATCACCCCTCAACCTCCTTTGCTCTAATGAAAACAAATCCAGCTTCTCCAACCTGTCCTTGTAGCTAAGATCCCCCATCCCCAGAACCATTCTGGTAAATCTCCTCTGCACCCTCTCAAGGGCCTTCACACCCTTCCTAAAGTGTGGTGACCAGAACTGGACGCAATACTCCAGTTGTGGCCTAACCAGCACTTTATAAAGGTTCAGCATAACTTCTCTATTTTTCTAATCAATACCTCTATTTATGAAGCCCAAGATCCAGTAGGCTAAAAATTGAGTAGCGCCCCAACTTCACCGGGGCCCTACTTTTAGCGCCCTGGAAAAAGTAGCGCCCCCGCGCCTGAACATCAGTGGTTGCGCCCCAAGAGGGAAGCAGGGCGCTACTGGAAGCGCCCCGCATCCCTCTTGGGGCGCTGTGAGTCAATATCGCGACACATCGCGCCGCGATATTGCAGGCCTTCCTCCCCTTCTTAAAGGGGAGGGGCCTTGTGCAGTGCAACCCGGGGCCGAGCTGGGCCCCCGGGGATCGGGAGTGCCGGCAAAAGAGCCCGACACTCAAGAGAAGTGCCGGGCTCTTGGAGCGCAGCCGGCACTCCGCCGGGGGGCCGTTCAGGAGGCCGGCGACGGGAGCACAGGCAGGTGCTGGCAGGTGGCCAGCAACAAAAATGGCTGCCCCGCACCTCACCTTTAAATTGCACCTCTCCGGCCGCAGGTAGGCCCCCCTGACCCCGTTGGACATAGCGTCCAGCGGTAAGTCAGGGGGCGCTCCTGAAGATCGCGGCCGGGGCGCGAGCGGGGCGCTGCGCATGGTGATGACGTCATTGCCGGCGGCGCAGCACTGGTTAGTGCCGCTGCTAACCTCCCGCTAACCTCTCTCTTAGAGCGCTAACGGGAGGCGCAAAGCAAGCCAATTTTTCCCCCCATATGCTTTGCTAACCACTCTCAATATGTCCTGCCACCTTCAGGGACCTATGCACATTAACTCCCAGGTCCCTCTGTCCCTGCACACTCTTTAAAACTGTGCCATTAAGTGTATATTGCCTCTCTCTGTTCCTTCTGCTAAAATGCATCACCTCACACTTCTCTCTATTAAATTCCATCTGCCACTTGTCTGCCCATTCTACTAGCCTTTCTATGTCCTATTTCAGTCGATTGGTATCATCCTCATTGTTTGCCACGCCTCCAAGTTTGGTGCCATTGGCAAATTTAGAAATTCTACTCTGTATTCCAATATCCACGTCATTTATATATATCAAAAAAAGCAGTGGCCCCAGCACTGACCCTTGGGGAACACCACTGTCTACCATCCTCCAGTCTGAAAAACAGCCATTTACCACAACTCGCTGTTTTCTATCCTTAAGCCAATTCCTTATCCAAGCTGCCACTGACCCACCTATTCCATGATGAGCCTCAATTTTGTTAACCAGCCTTCTATGTGGTACTTTGTCAAACGTCTTCCTAAAATCCATGTAGACAACATCCATTGCATTCCCTTCATTAATCCTCCCCGTTACTTCGTCAAAAAATTCAATTAGTCAAACACGATCTGCCTTTTACAAATCCGCGTTGGCTTTCCTTAATTAGCTTAAACCTCTCCAAGTGCCCATTAACTTTTTCCTTGATTATTGTTTCTAAAACTTTACCCACCACTGAGGTTAAACTGACTGGCCTGTAGTTACTAGAATTGTCCTTACAGCCTTTCTTGAACAATGGTGTCACATTTGCCACTTTCCAATCCCCAGGCACCTCCCCCGCATCTAGGGAGGATTGGAAAATTATGGCAAGCCCTTCCGTTATCTCCTCCCCAAATTCCCTTAGCAACCTGGGATGCAAGCCATCTGGACTAGGCGACTTATCCACTCTAAGCATACCCAGCCTTTCTAGTACATCCTGTCTATCAATTTTCACCCCTTCTATTGCTTCTACCTTTTCCACTTCTACGGATATTTTGTCAGCATCCACCTCCTTCGTAAACAGCGATACACAGTACTCATTGAGTATTCTAGCCTTGCCCTGCGCCTCTAAGCAAATATCACCTTCTTTGTCTCTAATAGGCCCCACCCTGCCTCTTACTACATGCTTACTGTTTACATGCCGGTTTTTGGGTTCCCTTTTATGTTAACCGTCATTCTACTCTTATATTCTCTCTTTGCCAATCTTATTTTCATCTTCACTTCCCCTCTCAACTTATTGTATTTGGTCTGGTTCTCCCTTGAAGAATTCACCTGACATGCATCATACATCCTCTTTTTTTGTTTCATCATCTTCTCTATCTCCCTCGTCATCCAAGGAGCCCTTGCTTTGGTTCCCTTACCCTTCCCTCTTGTTGAATGTACCTAGCCTGTACTTGCAACATCTCCTCCTTAAAGATCACCCATTGTTCTGTTACAGTTTTTCCTGTCAGTCTTTGGTTCCATTTTACCCTGGCTAGATCCTTTCGCATCCCATTGAAGTTAGCCCTATTCCAGTTTAGAAGTTTCACTCTCGATTGTTCCTTGCTCCTCTCCATTGCTAATCTAAATCTTATGATACGATGATCACTCGTACCCAAGTGTTCTCCCACAGACACCTGGTCGACCTGGCCCACCTCATTCCACAGCACCAGATCCAGCAATGCCTCCTTCCTAGTTGGGCCAAGAACATACTTTGTCAAGGAAATTCTCCTGAACACATATGAGAAATTCCTCCCCCTCCTTTCCCTTTATCCTAGCATTATCCCAATCGATATTTGGGTAATTAAAGTCCCCCAATATTACCACTCTATAGCTCTTGCATATCTCTGCAATTTCTCTGCAGATTTGCTCCTCTACCTCCCTCTCACTATAAGTGCAGTAGATCACAGTTAAAACATCTCTTTAATCTCTTTCCAGTATTGGTGACTGATTTGTCTGGAGTTGTAATATACTATATTCAGAATGTCAACTTCCTTTGAACACTATTTCCACAGATTTTGATCAAGTTTGTACAAGTTTTGATCAAGTTCCTACATTACAACAGTGACTCCACTTCAAAAGTACTTAATTGGCTGTAAAGCGCTCTGGGATGTCCGGTGGTCGTGAAAGGCGCTATATAAATACAAGTCTTTCTTTCTTTCTTGTGAACTCAGATTCAAAATATCTACTCTTACATTTCCATTTTGCTTTCTTATGGGAGCACATTTTACAATTTAGCATTGCAGCTACAACGCTTGACACAATGGGAGCACATGTCAGGAGTTCAGATGCCCTTAATTTGTGGCCCTCACAACTTTCCATCCATTGATTGTAGAATTTACCTCAGGGTCTCTATGGTCCATTGCCTTCTGTTTGAGTGGCCATGGTTTCTTTGGTCTCAGAAATGTGAAATTGTGTAACTATTAACTTATTGGGGGAGATTTTCTTCTTCATGGTGCCTGAGGAATGCACAGTTCTGAGGTACAGCAAAGAGGAAATGGGGGCCGTGGGCCCAGTATGTTAGGTCTCCTTCCCATAATGCTGCCTCAAGATTTCTTGGGTTTTCCCAAACTTGTGTCACTGGGGATGCAACTGGAGCAGGTGCAGGTTCAGTGTAAGGATGGCAATGAGGTGGGACCAGGCCATTCCCGACCACCCCCTGCCTCAGTTTCTTCTGCGTCAGTCTGTTGGGTGCCTGGTTTATCTTTGGGACGCGGAGCCTGCTCTTCAGCAGCAGCCAAATGACCCTGCTGCTGGTGTCCAGAAGCATAACTGTTGGCCTTTGAGCCTGCAGCTGCGTCTAGTTGTGGCTCCCCCCACCACCCCCCAACCCCCCACCTGTCCGATGTAGCGCAAGGCCCTGCCAGAGGGCAGGCCTGCAGCGGGAGTGCATCCAGGCCAAGGCAATGGCGCAGGGCACGAAAATTGTGGATGACTATGCTTTCACAGGCGCAATGTACCTCATGTGTCAGGACAGGTCGGGCACCCAACGAGGAACATCATCCCTATTGTTCAGTATTACTTCATCTGCGGCCCCTTATTTAAAACAAAACCCGAAACAGTTCCAAAATATTAACATTAACCTCCTGTTTATTTCTGTCTTTCAATATTTTTGTTTAATTGGTGATTGTTACGCTCCTGCTCTCCCAGGTGCGTTGTCTCCAAGACTAAAGAGGACTGCGAGCAGTTCCAGCTCCTCTTAAATTTGGAGTTCACTGAATGGAAGTTCAGTATTGGTAAGGATTTTAACATACGGGGGCTTCAGCTTCAACATTACATGTTAATTCAGCTCCCCACACTGTCGGGGTCAGCAATCCCTCCAAGAGGCGACCGGCACTCTGCATTGAAACAAAACATTCTGAAGAAACAGCAGGAATAGAAAAGGATGTTAAGTAAATGATATTTCTACTACATTTTAAATCAAGACGATTCTGATTACAATACTTGTTCTTTAAAAATACATATTGTATAAGTGTGATATAAATAGAATGTCATTGGCCAGTAGTTCTGCCCTCCTGAGCATCCCTGATTATAATCGCTCAACCATTGGCGGACGTGCCTTCTGTTGCCTGGGCCCTAAGCTCTGGAATTCCCTGCCTAAACCTCTCCTCCTCTCTACCTCTCTTTCCTCCTTTAAGACGCTCCTTGAAACCTACCTCTTTGACCAAGCTTTTGGTCACCTGCCCTAATTTGTCCTTAGGTGGCTCGGTGTCAATTTTTTTGTTTTATGACACTCCTGTGCAGCGCCTTGGGACGCTTTACTACATTAAAGGTGCTATATAAATACAAGTTGTTGTTGTTGTTGTGTTACCAATTCTGGTTGGATGTAGTCCTGGAGGTTTCATCACCAACAGCCCCACACCCCCCCCACCCCAGTCAAACAACCATTTTCTCCCATCTCCAATATTTTTATAACTCTTAAAAAAAAGCGTTCAAATATATGAAAGAAAAACACTATTTTTTAATGCCCCTATGATTTTTCTCCTAGGTTGCTTGGAACAGTGTCCAAGAGATTCATCTTCAATTGCTGGAGAGTCCAGGACAATCCAGGAGGGTTGGCAACCCTACTGCCCAGTAGTGTAGTATAATAAATAGCTCCACTCCTGAGGCTAAGCAGACCTCTTTGTGGTGATATTAATCAAAGTATATTGTTGGCTGCAATTCATCATCCATTATTTCCTAGCTGGGATACTGGCTGTGTAAAAGGACTATGCATCCCGTTAGAAAATTGGGCTTTTGTGCAGACTTAACTGTGAAGACAGTTAGAATGCAAGACACTATGACTAAAATCTTGTCTATACTCATGCAGTCCTAATTAAAATTATCCTCAAATGATGTGCACTGACTCATCCATTTGAAAACAAGTCATAGATACATATTAGTCAGATCTTTTTTCCATTTAATGTGATACGATACAGATTAAGCTGCTAATTCCCTTATAATTGTGCTTTAGAACAGCAAGTAATATCCTTAATATTCCCTCGTCTATACCATGTGACAATACTGTTATGTAGCTAATGGTCTCACAGTCTTTTTTAAACTTGTGCTCATCAAGGTGAGGGGTAGTAGTGGTGGAGAGTGGAACACTTTCCATTTCAGACACCTGAGGGACAATTTTAACATTGGGTGCTGGTATAAAATGGGCGATATCAAATTAGACGCCCATGATACGCCTCGCTCGATTGAAGCCAATGGAAGGGAAAAATCGGGTGCGGTGTATAATGGGTGGCTAATTTGATATCGCCCATTTTAACTATAATCCAAAGTTAAAATCCCCCCCACCCCTAGGTATCGGCATGAATCACTCCCAGGTTAGATATAGAATAAATCTGCCTCCATGTAATCCCAAACTCAGAAAAACTTCAATCACTGTACTAATGTGACATTTTCCATCTCCCACAGCAATGGAGTTAGATTGCCAATATAATGCCACATAGAGCTAAATTAGGGACAGTTTTTCTGCTTGGCCCAGTGTTCCCTGGGAACTGGATTAAGATTACCCAAACCTTGCAGTCTTTTTATTCAATAAGGACAGATTTTCCTGCTTCTCACACTCTCCCACAACCACCACCCAGGAGTGCCATGATCTCCTGCCTTGAGCCATTTAAATAGCCCTGAGTACCCTTGGTGAGGGCAGGCCCTGGTAGGGCCTCATGCCGGCCAAAGAGTGAGGAAATTAAAAAAAAACTTGCAGGCACATTTCGGGCCTTCAAGATCGAGAAGATGGAGATCATGGTTGGAGGTGTGGAGGGGTGGGGTGGGGGGGGGGTGGCGGTCACAGTCTCAGGATACGGGGTAAGACATTTAGGACTGAAATGAGGAGAAATTTCTTCACTCAGAGGGAATTCTCTACCACAGAAGGCTGTGGAGGCCAAGTCACTGAATATATTTAAGAAGGAGATAGATAGATTTCTAGACACAAAAGGCATCAAGGGGTATGGGGAGAGAGCAGGAATATGGTATTGAGATAGAGGATCAGCCATGATCATATTGAATGGCGGAGCAGGCTTGAAGGGCCGAATGGCCTACTCCTTGCTCCTATTTTTCTATGTTTCTATGACAGTGAAAAGATCATAAGGTCACTTATCTTACTTTCTTCAGCCTTCACCAGGAACCTCCAACCAGCGTTGTAGCACGAAAATGAGACAGGAGGCCAGAAATGCCTCATGAGCATAGCTGCGATGGGCCTGTGTCGTCAATAGGTTCTGCTCATACCCCCGCTCCCCCAAGAAAATCCTGGGGCAACGTAAAAGGGTTGGAGACTCGGCTATAGGCGTCTATACCCCTTTTTCCTGATCTTTGCGCCTGAGGAATTGAGCAACCCTCGGGAGCAAGAGTCACGAAAATCGGCCCTATAATTTCAACCTCCTTCTAGTTGACATTATCATTATTTTTATACTTGACAGAGACTTAAGTCCACCTTTTCAAAAATTATACATGGCAGGCAAGGAGTATTATCCTATAATTTAATGTCAATTTAATTTAATCTGCAAAACCACTTCAGCTTCATTATTTGTGGATTCTGAACCCCCTGAATAAATGTCAACCTTATTAATCACTCTCTCAACCACCTGCGGCTGTATACATGCACGACACTTGTCTTCTTGTGAAATATTTGGATAAAAAGGACCATTAATGACAAAACTAATTAAAGCAGTGAGTACCTGAGCCAGAGAGGCCAGGAAGATCTCAGTCTTAATCTCTGGTCTGTATTGAAATAGCGGAGATCATCTGCGGGTCTCCGAGTGCTGCAGCTGTGTTAATGAGTACTATCGTTGATCTCAGCACTCCAGGTTTTGGGAAGGAGAAAAAATTCCTGTTTCTGATCGCTAGCCAGTGACTCTTGCTGGAAAACATGCGTGTGGGTGGATCTTGGGTGAAGACAGGATGGTTGCTTATACTCACTGGGCTGAATTTTCCGGGCTGGTAGCCGGCGAGATCGGTGGCAGGTCAGGTGGGCAAGTTGTTATTTTTGACAGCGGGTCGGGAACCCGCTGTCATCTCGCTCCCACGCGCCTTTCCCCCAGGCGCGACAGCGGCGGGCGATCTAATTGAGATAATTATCAGGTAGTTTCCAGGCACTTAAGAGCCTTTTTCACTTACTTTTTATATTTCCCTGCATGGCCACGGGAACCAGGCTGCTCGGGAAGCACGTCTGTCAACCTGAGGCGGGAGTTCCACTGCCATTGCTACAGCTTGAAATGTACAGCAAAAGCTCCCACCTGACAGATGATCACTTTCCTCAGGCAGAAGCTGTTGCTCAGTCCATTTCCAGCACAGATTCTGCAGGCTGCAAGTGTTTCCAGCAAAGTCTCCATCCAGTGTCACCTCATTGGAAGAACTTGTTCACCATTGACAGAATGCTTCTGTCATCTGTACTTCACCTGCCATCTATTCCATCAACATGGGTGCTGTTTATACTGTCTCACTTTGGTCCTCAGAATCGGACCACGATCAGCCCCAACATCAGCAGCACCAGGCACACCAGCAGCACCAACAACAACACCAATCTTCTCCGCAGTCACCTGATGCTGCACAGGACAGAGGGCATCAGCACCCGAACACATTGCTGCCCGGGACACCAGGGATGGCCTCACCATGGCCAGATTTACTTCACTTGACGCTGCACACCCTGGCTGCCACATGATGCGCCAGGTTGGCACCACCTCACACCAACACCATAAAGCATCCGTACAATGCCCAAGCCATTCCTTTCACACTCACCACCATTGCGGGGGGGGTACCGTTATGTCTCACCATTCACTGCAACTCACTAAGCCACTTCCAAAGGTGCACACAAATCTGTCCAAGACTGGAAAATGGTGAAAATAAAGATTCTTATGTTTGACACCACATTAACAGAAACTTTACATAAACATTGAATAAAACACCGAAGTGGCTACCCTTGTGTGTTGTTAGTTGGTATGATTACACTAGGAAGAGGGTGAGTGTGAGGGGTGGCTAGTGAGATGGGGATGTGATAATGTTGATAGAGAGAGAGGGATGGGTGGAGGTGCAAGGTATGTTGGTGTAAGGATGTGCAGGAGTAGGGTAGGGCAGGCAGAGTGATGGGGATGTGATGAGAGGCACAGCAGGATGAGGTTGAGTGTGGCTTTGTACTAACATAAGAACATAAGAAGTAAGAGCAGGAGTAGGCCATACGGCCCCTCGAGCCTGCTCCGCCATTCAATAAGATCATGGCTGATCATCGACCTCAACTCCACTTTCCCGCCCGATCTCCATATCCCTCGACTTCGCTAGAGTCCAAAAATCTATCTCTCTCAGCCTTGTATATACTCAAAGACTGAGCATCCACAGCCCTCTGGGGCAGAGAATTCCAAAGATTCACAACCCTCTGAGTGAAGAAATTCCTCCTCATCTTGGTCTTAAATGGCCTCCCCCTTATCCTGACCCTATGCCCCCTAGTTCTAGACACTCCAGCCAGGGGAAACAACCTCTCAGCATCTACCCTGTCAATCCCCTTCAGAATCTTGTATGTTTCAATGAAATCACCTCTCATTCTTCTAAACTCCAGAGAGTATAGGCCCATTCAACACAATCTCTCATCATAGGACAGCCCTCTCATCCCAGGAATCAATCTAGCGAACCTTCGTTGCACCACCTCCAAGGCAAGTATATCCTTCCTTAGATAAGGAGACCAAAACTGTGCACAGTACTCCATGTGTGGTCTCACCAAGGCCCTGTTTCATCATCTAATGAGATCATTGAAAAGTTTGCGGCACTGCACCCAGGTCCTCCTGACCACATCCCTGCTTGTGACCTCCTCTGCAATCTGCAGCCAGTCTGTCTTGGTCTCCTGGGGAGGTCTCTTCTGCCCATCGGAAGGGAAGAGGACCTCCCTGCGCACTCTGACTCCCTCCATAAGCATATGGAGGGAGTCATCGGAGAACCTGGGTGCAGCCCTCTGCCTCTGTGCAGTCATTGTCAGTGTTTGCAGCACTCCAATGCTGTAGTGCACTGACAGCACTATCTTACATTGACATTCAAATCTAATGTGGCCATGGTTCCTTTAAAGATCCCGGCTTAAAACGCGTCATCAGACCCGTGCCATCTCATTGGGCTGAGTAACGTGCTGGGCGGGCTTAATAGGCCCCATTGAGGTAAGTTCATTTTCAGCAGCGGGATGGAGCCAGCAGCGGGGTCGCGACCCGCCAAGGATACCACCTGCACCGGACCCGCTGAGGTAGGCAAAATTCCGGCCATTATCTCGGCATTAAACGTGAAGGGACACTTGGGCAAGGTAAGTATCAGCACTGACCAGCATTTATTGCCCATCCCTAGTTGCCCTGAGAAGATGGTGGTGGGCCTTCTCTTTGAACCACTGGTAGGAGGTTTGATACAACTGAGTGACTTGCTTGGCCAGTTCAGAGGGCAGTTAAGAAAGAGTCAGCCAAGTTGGTGTGGGACTGGAGCTACATACAAGCCAGAGTGGATAAGGAGTAAGGACAGCAGGTTACCTTCCCTAAAAGAACCAGTTGGGTTTTTTACAACTTTGTCTGATACAAGCTTTTTATTTCGGATTCGTTAAACATGAATTCAAATTCTCAAACTACAATGGTGGGATTTTAACTCGCGTTCTCTGGATGAGTAGTCCAGGCCTCTGAATTACTAGTCCAGTTACGTAACCACAATACAACTGTACTGAACCATAGCCAGGAGTCAGTGCCTTCAGGAGAGCAGACAGGGATTGAAAAGGAGAGCAAAAAAAGATGTGTTATTGATCCTTACTTCTAATGACAGACCTCGTACATTCATACAGTCGTGGGCTTTCCCCAGTTTATTTGATCTCCTGTGTGAATCGCATAAGCACAGGAAACACTTACAAAAGTGAAGAAAATTAACTTGATTCTCCTGCTGCTTATCAATGATGGAAAACAGGGAGACATAGCAAGAACATAATAGCGGACAGTATTGTCTTGATTGAGAACTGCAAAACCCTGCGGCTGACTCAGGTTTTACAGTTAGCTTTTCTTCTTTATGCCATCGCCCAACCCTATCAGCAGTCACCAAAAGCACGGCTCCTGAAATCTGAGGCCACAGATTTGCACACACATCAATACTGCGGAGCCAATACTTAGCCGTAATGTCATCACAAGAGAATGCTTGCAAACATGATTTCATTTAGCAATGTCGACATGGAAGTTTTAAAGAGAATTATCATTTTTTAATTATGGGGCTCAGATACAATCATCTTTGATTCAATTTTCAGTTTTTGAATGATGATTATATTTCCTCCAGCAGTCAGTTAAATTAGAAAACAAGAATCAGTATGCCTGGTCCTGTGATGTAGAAAACAGAATATAGAGCTCACTGACAACGGCTATTTGCTGTCACCAACACGAATGCGAGGGTCCAATGCACACATCCCAAGCTGTTAAGAAAAGGACTAAGAAAGCAGCTTTGGCTGTAAAGCCCAAAATGTCTAATGGTATTATTTTTACTCGTTTAAGAGAAACTGTGAAGCAGAAAAATTAAAAATCGGAAAAAGAAAAGCAGGCCTTGAAATTCCACAGGGTTTCTCTTGGTCTCCCGCCACAACCTGTTCAGCTGCTTATGTCATTACTCTGGAGGTTCTGCCGATCTCCCACCAAAATTAAGGCAGAAGACCCCACCCCCCCACCCCCCTCCCCGTGGAATTTCCAGGCCTCTATGTTTTGTGAGTAATGTTAAGGGGTCAAACATCAGTTCTGATGGACGGTCTGCACCTGAAACATTAACTCATTTGGTTTCCCCAGTGCTGTCAGATACCGGTTGTGCTTTTCCAGAATTTTACTTCGTCATCCTCGTAAAATAGCAGCTGCCAAATTGTTCTCGTTGTTTGCTGTCAAAGACACCATGATATAAATCACTGAACCACATCACCATATCACCTGCATATGATGTTAGTCTTACCATTCTGGCCACCATTTGTCCCTCAATCAACACTACCCAAAACAGATTTATCTCTCCCTGCTCTTTGTTGGATCTTGCTATGTGCAAAATGGCTGCTGGGTTTACCGACATAACAGTCACTGCACTTCAAAGCAATTCATTACCTGCAAAGCGCTTTGAGATATTTCTGAGACATAAATAGTCGTTCATAAATGCACGTTTTAATTATCCTTTTTCTTTATCTTTTCGCTCCCTAAACAAGAAAATGTTTCTCTAAGATTTCTTTAATGAGAGGGTGCATTTTTAATTGGGCTGCAGCAGGAATTTTGGCCGCGATTTTATTAATGGGCGCGGGTCAGGTGGTTTCCGGCTTTCAGTCCCGCTCCCAGTTGTATCCGGCCCACACATGTGATTTTGCCTTGATTGACCTTGTTAAGCCCGCCCTGCGGGCTTGCCGGCCAATTAACAGGAAGCGGGTCAGATGACATCATTTGATGACGCGTCATCTGCCGGTTTCCTTAAAGGGACCACGCACAATTTTATTGTGACAGTTGATTTCTCAGTGTTTGACAGCATTGAGGTGCTGAAAACACTGACAATCACTGCGCAAAGGTGAACACTTGCACCCAGGCTCTCCAATGACTCCCTCCATAGGCTGGAATAGATGGCAGCTGCAGGTTAGGTGACAGAAGCGATCTGTCACTGGTGAGAGAGGTTCTCCCAATGAGGTGGCACTGGACATGGATTTAAAAACTTGTAACCTAAAGAAAAGTGTAAATGAATTAAAAATGCAGTTCCCAACATTTTCTTTCCTCGGAGACTCACCAGTGCGCTATTGGATCCTTCACACCACTTCTGCAGCTGTCACCAATCCAGAAACATTACAGCAGACTCGCAACACGCCACACTTACCTGGCGTGGTGTCCAGACGTCAGAAAACCCGAGCCAGAAGCGGCAAAATTCAAAAATAGGCTGTCAACTACTGGCAACTACCTGTTAATAGGCAAGTAATTGCCTTTAATCCTCTTCCCTCGCTAGGTGTCAGGGTCCATTTGCAAATCGGGGACCCGACACTTGGGAAAATTGTTTGGAGGCGGGTTGATGGTGGGATCGCAACCCGCCGTCAATCAAAATGATTTTAATCTTTGACCCGCCTCCAAACCCCCCCCCCCCCTCTGAGCACTGGCAAAATCCAGCTCTTTGTTTCTCAGTAATCAATTTTGATTATTACTCGATAACCTTGCAGTTAATTTGATACAGAGTGCTCTGATCTTTGACATCTACTACAACAGCCACAGTCAGCAAAACTATTGATCCAAAACAATATGGAATGAGTGTCACATCTTTAAAAATATTGCACAGGGCACGCACTTCCACAAACTTTATTTCCTCTTGTTACATTTTTGGACACGTTTTGCATCGATGTTTACCATTGTAAATTGCTATGTCAACATTTCCTGTTCAGTTTTGCTCCATCAACTGTAATTCCAAGCTATGGCCACTAGCAGGCTCCTTGGAACACGTGTCTGAAGTATTCCAACGCTGTTGCCATCTTGTATATAAAAAAAATTATATTCATGAACAGCGCCACGGATAATTTACTAAAATATCTCTATATACATTCATAGCTATAACCTGCTATCTTCGGGTTTAGTTGAATTTTACAACATTTGAATCCCCCAATTACTGCCTTGTAATCACTGTAAAGTATCCACTATTCTTTATGCAATGATTCTAGAAGCACATTTTTAATCAAATAAACTCTAG
This sequence comes from Squalus acanthias, assembly GCA_030390025.1. Taxonomy (NCBI): domain Eukaryota; kingdom Metazoa; phylum Chordata; class Chondrichthyes; order Squaliformes; family Squalidae; genus Squalus; species Squalus acanthias. Next base: position 26,037,864 of record CM059443.1, read on the forward strand.
CACCGATTCCTCAATCCAGTGCACTGGGAGAGCAGGAGCACAACTGAAGCAGCGGGATCGACGATTTGAAGATGGACTACCAGCACCAATTTCTTTCAGGGTTGCAGATCCCCAATGTTCTGTCACTTGTGAATTGAAAACTGCCTGCGCTCATTTCATGTGCAAGTCTTAGTAAGGACCCAGAAGTGATGCAATAATATTTAAAGGAACATCACTCCTAATTAGTTCCCCAAGATCTGTGCTGGATTTGCTCTTTTTTTTATTTCCATGGGTGCTGGAGCACTTAATTAGGCCTTGGAAGGGTTTTGTTTGCAATGTTTGCAGTTCATTTTTAATGTAGTGTTCTTGGCGAGACATCATTTCCATATTTCTGACATGGTTATGAAAATATTAATTTTGCAGAAACCAATTTGCAGCTATTTTTGATCACTGCATCAGTCAGTTTGCTTTAAGCACCTCAAGTGCATGGTAGAGGTGGTACAACAACAACAATAACAACAACTTGTATTTATATAGCGCCTTTAACGTAGTAAAACGTCCCAAGGCGCTATAAGATGAAAGAAAAGAGATCAGCAGGCCCCAGACCATTCTGCAGGTCTTAGCACACCTAATTGTTAACTACACAGGACAACTGCATCAGCTTGCTACAGGTCAGCAGGACAGAGCTTTGTGACTTGTGGCAAGGACAGCTTACGTAAACTTGCAACCTGGGGAGGCCACTACCAGTGGTTGGCAAGATCACTGCTCCCTGCAATTGTTATGCCTATGGTTCCTCCTACCTAGCCCTGCAATATGAGGCATTGTGTGGGCCATATATGCATCAAAAAGGTGACGAATGCATTGTTCAACACTTTTATCTTATTTCCTACTGAAATCTTGAACGCATGCCCGACGTCGCTACATTGGTGCATTTCCCAAAGTGCAGGGGTTACCGGTTTTTCTGCCCAACTTGAAGCCCCTGGAGGATGTGAATGTGGCAAGGTTTTTGTTGTATGTTGCATATTGACTGTGTGTCTTGCTGGGCTATGACATACGTGAGATGCCCTGCTGGGCTATGGTATACATGAAGGTTGAATGAAGGCTTGGAATGGGCGAGCAGTTAATGCTGCAACATCTGCCATCTACCCGGTATAGGGGACCGTTGGTTAGTCTCGCCTTGCTAGATCCCTTAAAGTGTGATGTCTTCTCCTGCATCTGTTTCCAAGTGCTGTGGACAGCACTCAGTCTGGCCATCATCAATTTCCAGGCATGGTACACTACTGCCCACTAGGGAAGCTGGCCTAGAGTGACAATCAGGCCAAGCCTCATTGCATGTACCTCATGAACCAGCAAGCTCACTTCACCAGCTATCAGTGATGTGATTGGGGACTGCACCTCTCTGTCAGTTGCCTGTAGACTCCATTTTATGTTTCCACATTATCTTCCTTTGCCTTTTTTTACCAGCCACTTCTTCCCCCATTCAGCCTTTGAAAAGACTGGCAAATATCTAAAAGGTTGCAACCATTTACCTTTAAGTGCCACGTCCCTTTAATTTGGAGCAGCCAAGAGTACGTGCTCCAAATTTTGCAGGGTCCCATTTTTCAACACTCCTTGTGCAAAGCTGCACAGGGAGCTTATGCAAACTATTTAAATGACACAACCCTGTGGTATCTATTAGGTCAGGCTGCCTTTCTATCACTGCAGAAGCGCAGACATATTTGACTTGACTGCAGAATCAGCCCTTGCATCCACTATTCACGAAGAACTGGCAATATTTGCTCCTCTGTACAGAGTATCTTATTCATTTCAAATGAAATGAATTTCTTTTCAATAGAAAGGAATTTTATGCTGAACTTCAATTAAAAGCAATTTTTCAATAAACCGTTTGAGCCAAATTTGCAAAGATTTTTTTCAACAATCCCGGCAAAATCCAATTGTTAGCAATCTCCATTACTTTTACCACTATTTTCCCCCTGCGATTTTTCTATTCCTCTCTTTAAAATGCTGACTCGTCCTCGGGGGGTATGGTTCCATGGGCACTCCATGGCACATGCCATGTGTCCATTCTTTGTGTGCAAGTTTAGAAGGTGGGTGTTGGAGGGCTACTCGAGCACAGTGGCATTGCAGCTGACTGCAATCCCAGCCTGACTTCATATCCACACACATGCACATTCTAGTCAAAGTCTGTAATAAGAATGAGATTATTGTTGTCCAGTTTTGTCCAATTTGCAGGGCTATGGGGAAAGAGCGGGGGAGTGGGACTAACCGGATACCTCTTTCAAAGAGCTGGCACAGGCAGGATGGGCTGAATGGCCTTCTTGTGTGCTGTAAGATTCTATGATTTAGTTAGTGGTTGTCTTTTTAAATCCAGTCGAGAACATAAGCAGTTTTTTTAAAAATTGACTGTCGTTCAGATCTCCGTACTAACCTTACTTAGATATAATGGTAACTAGGGCAACTAGGGATGGGCAATAAATGCTGGCCTTGCCAGCGATGCCCAGATCCTATGAACGAATTAAAAAAAAATAATGGTGCAGATTTGGAGATTTTACCCTCCCATTGAAGTTAATGAAGAGTATTATTGGATGGGGTGTAAATCGGAGTTCCACCCGATCCCATGGGCTTCCTACCCAGCGAGTTAGGCTACAATTACCCCCACACACTCTGTTTTTGAAGGGGTCTGGATTCGGTAATGCAAATGCAGGAATCAACTTACGGGCACTGGTCTTCCAGTACTTGAATTAAGACACAGCCAATACAACAACAACAACAACAACAACGTAAATTTATATAGCACCTTTAATGTAGTAAAACTTCCCAAAATGTGACACCGAGCCACATAAGGAGATATTAAGGCAGATAATCAAAGCTTGGTCAAAGAGGTAGGTTTTAAGAAGTGTCTCAAAGGAGGAAAGAGAGGGCGAGAGGCAGAGAGGTTTAGGGAGGGAATTCCAGAGCCTAGGGGCTTGGCAGCTGAAGGCACGGTCATGAAATGCTGGGACAATGGAAATGGGGGACAATTGAAATCGGGGCTGCTCAAGAGCTGAAGACAACAGTGGCACACGCGTACTTGTGATATTTTTCATACTTCAGAAAACAAGAAGCCCCATCTCAGTCGAAGCAACAAAACCTCAGATAAGCTCAATCACAAACCCCCTGAGCTCAGATTTCAGCTTCGACTCAAGCTCATTCGCCTCCGTATAAACAGCAGCGTTAGAAAGGGGAGGATCGGCGCCAGCAAAACGCTGGTGCCTCTCAACAAGAATTGAATGGATAATTTAACAAGAATTTAAAAAAAAAAAATTACCTCACACAATCGAGAGTGGAGTCAGACATTTCAGCGAAAGGTTTGCTCAGGCCCACATGTGAACCAGGAGGCCTCCGTCCCATCTCCAGCATTCTAACCTGCCATCCATGAAATTTCTAAACTGCTTGTATCTCGGCTTGCCGCCATGCTGTAGGTTAAATTACTCTTAAACTCTGTTTTCAGCTCGCTCAAGCGCACCCGCCCAATGGTTGCCTCTGTTGTTTGAGCTTTTAGCTATCACATGACTGACCCCAGCTGCCTTCCTCCCCAGTGTGCACATCTCTGTGCACACAGTTGCAGCTTCGCCATCTGATCTCATTCACAATAAGGCCACTGGTATTAATTCTATCTGGTTATTAGCGCTGGGGTTATTAGTGCTGCGGCTCCAAGGGCAGCACTGAACAAGAGTCGGTCACTATGTCTGCTTTTATGTCTTGTATCATTCTGGAGAAAAAGGGAAACTGCTCAACCCTTGAAAATTAATGAGGACCAGTGATTTCTTTATTTTGTGTGTTCACACCAACCTTTGCCGTTCCTCTAAGAGTCTGAGCAATTCCATTCTGGATTAGGGCGATTCAGAAGCTCTTGGAAGGAGGTCTACCACTCTTTTCTGAAATGATTGCACTCTCTAATAGTCCCTGTGTGCACCTGGTCCCCACTGTGTCCTCTGCCTCAAGGCAATCATATCATGTGCGATGTGGCCTGATCCCCATGCGATTAAACCTATTTGCAACACAACAGAGTTTGTTTGATATTTTGAGACGAATAAATTGAAGCCTGGCATTGTCATAGACATACCTCAAGGAAATTAAGTCAATCTCTGTGATAAGGTGTCAGAAGTGTCCGAGGGATTGGATATGAGGCTAGTCATCTTTCCTTGGGAGGGAAAACATTTCCCTTCCAGATGGGAAGCTGAATAGTCACACTCCATCCAAAAGAACCATGGGTTTTTAACCCAATACACAATGATGCCTTCACCTGCATAAAGCGTAAGGAACTCATCAAAATCTCAGCCAGGTTTTTTTTGTTAGATAAGTATGATAAGCTATTTCCTTAAGTATAAATTACATATTGTGAGGAGAGATGGCTGTGCGCCTTCATGCCTCCCCAGGAAAGGATAACTCCAGGATAGAATCCCTCAATTCCTTTAATCGTAAATATCTGTTCCAAAGAAAAAACAGACTAAAAGACTGAAAAATTAGAGCTTTTGTGGATTAGCAGCAATGCTGGGAAATTAAAGCTGAAGGCTGAAATGTGATCTTTCAATGGCAAATTCAGAAACATCTGGGGTGATAGTAGGCCCAACATTACGGTTCTTGGGTTTATTTCCTTAGTCAATACTCGCAGAACAATTTGGTATTTTCTCCAGAGTAACTGAGAGGAACAAGCACATGGAATCGCTGCCTTGCAAGACAGAAATGTTGCCTGTAGATGGACACCAATTCAAGACTGTAAAAATGGAAGCCGACAGCGGCAGCAGCGAGAGCGGCCCTGGGAGGAGCCTGAGCGACAGCGGGGAGTATAAGGAGCGGGAGAGAGAGCGAGGCCCAGACTCACCGGCAGCAGCAGCAGCGAGAGCGGCCCTCAACAGGCAACATTCGAGACGTCAGAGATTAAAAGTGATGTCGGCACAAGGGAAGCAGCTGATTGGTGAGTAGTGGGTGAGTGGTTTTTTTTAAGTTTAAAGCTTATTCTGTTAAGTTAGTTCTTAGTCTTTAAATAAAGGGTAGTTCTTAGTCTTTTAAATAAAGGTTAGTACTTAGTCTTTTAAATAGTCTGTTAGATAAAGGGATGACAGGAATGGCAGGGCAGCTCAGTCTAGCGGAGTGCACATCCTGTGGCATGTGGAAAGTCATGGACGCTTCGCGTTGCATGGATGACTACATGTGCAGTAAGTGTCACCAGCTGCAAAGACTCGAGCGACGGTTTACGGAGCTTGAGCGGCGACTGGAGTCACTGTGGTGCATCCGCAAGGCTGAGAACTACGTGGATAACACGTTTAGTGAGGTGGTCACCCCGCAGCCTAAGAGAGAGCAGACAGAGAGCAAGTGGGTGACCACCAGACAGAAGAAGACCAGGCAGGCAGTGCAGGAGGCCCCGGAGGGCATCTCGCTCTCCAACCGGCATTCTATTCTGAGTACTGGTGGGGGCGATGGTCCCTCTGAGGAGTGCAGTCAGAGCCAAGTCCTCGGCATCACGGGTGGCTCCGCTGCACAGGGGGGGAGGAATAATAGTGGAAGAGCAATAGTGGTAGGGGATTCAATAGTGAGGGGAGCAGACAGGCATTTCTGCGGCCGCAGACGTGACTCCAGGATGGTATGTTGCCTCCCTGGTGCCAGGGTCAAGGATGTCACCGAACGGCTGCAGAGCATTCTGGGGGGAGAGGGTGAACAGCCAGATGTCGTGGTCCATATCGGTACCAATGACATTGGTAGAAAGAGGGATAAGGTCCTGCAGGCAGAGTTTAGGGAGCTAGGAGTCAGATTAAAAAACAGGACCTCAAAAGGTAGTAATCTCCGGATTACTCCCGGTGCCACGTGCTAGTGAGTCCAGAAATAGGAGGATAGAGCAGATGAATGCGTGGCTGGAAGGATGGTGCAGGAGGGAGGGCTTTAGATTCCCGAGGCATTGGGACTGTTTCTGGGGGAGGTGGGACCTGGACAAGACGGATGGGTTGCACCTCAACAGAGCTGGGATCAATATCCTCATGGGGGGGTTTGCTAGTGCTGTTGGGGAGGGTTTAAACTAGCTTGACAGGGGGATGGGAACCTAAGAATAGAGTCAGTAGGGAGGAAAGTAAAACTGGAATTGGAAAACAAAAACGTAGAAAGTAAATTGGAAGGACAGAGGAATCAAGGGCTAGATAGTAGTCAACAAGGAGGTTTCCCTGTACTAAATGGTATATACTTCAATGCAAGGAGTATAGCGAACAAGGCAGATGAGCGGAGGGCACAGGTAGATACTTGGGACTATGATATTATAGCTATTACAGAGACGTGGCTGAAAGAGGGGCAGGTATGGCAGCTCAACATTCCTGGTTACAGGATTTTCAGACGGGAAAGAGAGGGAAGTAAAAAGGAAGGGGGAGTCGCGGTATTGATTAAAGAAACTATTATAGGTGTGAGGAGGGATGATATGTTGGAGGGATCATCAAACGAGGTCATATGGGTCAAATTGAAAAACAAAAAAGGGGCGATCACACTGCTGGGAGTGTACTACAGACCCCCAAACAGTGAGAGGGAGATAGAAGAGTAAATATGCAGACAAATTTCTGAGAAGTACAAAAACTATAGGGCAGTAATAGAAGGGGATTTCAACTACCCCAATATTAACTGGGATAAAATTAGTATGAAGGGTATAGAGGGTGCGGAATCCTAAAATGCGTCCAGGAGAACTTTTTTAGCCAGTATGTCGCAAGCCCAACAAGGGAGGGGGCGGTTCTGGACTTAGTTTTAGGGAATGAAGCTGGGCAGGTAGAAAGCGTATCAGTGGGGGAGCATTTTGGTGCTAGTGACCATAATCCAGTTAGATTTAAGGTAGTTATGGAAAAGGACAAGGATAGACCAGGAATAAAAATTCTAAATTGGGGAAAGCAAATTTTGCTAAGCTCAGAGGGGATTTAGCCATAGTTGACTGGAAACAGCTACTTGAAGTTAAATCAGTGTCAGAGCAGTGGGGGGCATTCAAGGAGGAGATCCGGAGGGTTCAGACCAAATATGTACCCTTAAAGAAAAAAGGTGGGACTAACAAATCTAGAGCCCCCTGGATGTCTAGGGACATACAGGATAGGATAAAGAAAAAAAGGGAGGCGTATGACAGATACCGAGGGCTAAATACTGCAGAATCTTTAGAGGAGTACAGAAAGTGCAGGGGTGCAATTAAAAAGGATATTAGGAAAGCAAAGAGAGAGCATGAAAAATTCTTGGCAAGTAAAGTCAAGGAAAACCCAAAGATGTTTTATAAATATATTAAGAGTAAGAGGATAACTAAAGAAAGGGTAGGGCCTATTAGAGATCATGAGGGTAATCTGTGTGTGGAGGCGGGAGACGTCGGTAGGGTTCTTAATGAATACTTTGCGTCTGTTTTCACAAAGGAGAGGGGCGAAACAGACATTGTTATCAGGGAGGAGGAGTGTGAAATATTAGATGAAATAAACATAGTGAGAGAGGAAGTATTAAGGGGTTTAGCAGCTTTAAAAGTGGATAAATCCCCAGGCCCAGATGAAATGTATCCCAGGCTGTTAAGCGAAGCAAAAGAGGAAATAGCAGAGGCCCTGACCATCATTTTCCAATCCTCTCTGGCTTCAGGTGGGGTGCCGGAGGATTGGAGGACTGCTAATGTGGTACCCTTGTTTAAAAAGGGTGAAAAGGATAGACTGAATAATTACAGGCCAGTCAGCCTAACCTCGGTGGTGGGAAAATTATTGGAAAGAATTCTGAAGGACAGGATAAATCTTCATTTAGAAAGACACGGATCAATCAAGGATAGTCAGCACGGATTTGTTAAGGGAAGGTCGTGTCTGACAAACTTGATTGAATTTTTTGAGGAGGTAACAAGGAGGGTAGATGAGGGTAGTGCGTTTGATGTAGTGTATATGGACTTTAGCAAGGCTTTTGATAAGGTTCCACATGGCAGACTGGTCACGAAGTTAAAAGCCCATGGGATCCAGGGCAAAGTGTCAAGTTGGATTCAAAACTGGAGGATTCTCGGAGGCAGGAAGCAGAGGGTAATGGTTGATGGGTGTTTTTGTGACTGGAAGGCTGTTTCCAGTGGGGTTCCGCAGGGCTCAGTACTAGGTCCCTTGCTTTTTGTGGTATATATCAATGATCTAGACTTGAATATAGGGGGTATGATTAAGAAGTTTGCAGATGATACTAAAATCGGCTGTGTGGTTGATACTGAAGAAGGAAGCTGTAAACTGCAGGAAGATATCAATAAATTGGTCAGGTGGGCAGAACAGTGGCAAATGGAATTCAATCCGGAGAAGTGTGAGGTAATGCATTTGGGGAGGGCTAACAAGGAAAGGGAATACACATTAAATGGTAGGACACTGAGTAGTGTAGAGGAACAAAGGGAGTGCATGTCCACAGATCCCTGAAGGTAGCAGGCCAGGTAGATAAGATGGTTAAGAAGGCATATGGAATGCTTGCCTTTATTAGCCGTGGCATAGAATACAAGAGCAGGGGGGTTATGCTTCAACTGTATAAAACACTAGTTAGGCCTCAGCTAGAGTACTGCATGCAGTTCTGGTCGCCACATTACAGGAAAGATGTGATTGCACTAGAGAGGGTGCAGAGGAGATTTACAAGGATGTTGCCGGGAGTAGAGAATTTTAGTTATGAAGAAAGACTGGATAGGCTGGGTTTGTTTTCCTTGGAACAGAGGAGGCTGAGGGGAGACCTTATTGAGGTGTATAAAATTATGAGGGGCCTAGATAAAGTGGATAGAAAGGACCTATTTCCATTAGCAGAGGGGTCAAAAACCAGTGGGCACAGATTTAAAGTAATTGGTGGAAGGTTTAGAGGGGATTTGAGGGGAAATTTCTTCACCCAGAGGGTTGTGGGGTCTGGAACTCACTGCCTGAAAGGGTGGTAGAGGCAGGAACCCAAACCACATTTAAAAAGTACTTGGATGTGCACTTGGGGTGCTGTAACCTGCAGGGCTACGGACCAGGAGCTGGGAAGTGGGATAAGGCGGGATAGCTCTTTGTTGGCTGGCACGGACATGATGGGCCGAAATGGCCTTCTTCCGTGCTGTAACTTTCTATGATTCTATGACAGGCTAGGCCTCTGCAAAGGTTACAACCGTGGTTTTGAACAGTTTGAAACTGCTGATTGAATAACACAAATGATGGATCCTGAGCATTAAGAAGACTAAAACAATTAGCTTGTAATCCTGCTGCTATGGCTTACCTTGTGTAGGCTGAGAGTCTTCCAGGTATGTTGTGTTTGTTTTTTCAGGATCATCGTTAGCCCTAGAAGACAAGATTTCAGAGATGAGAGAACTATTGGAGAAATACACTGGCTTTTAAAGTCATCTATAGCAAAGATCAATTCCTTCTTAAAGGAAAATTCAAGCTCATTTATAGTTATGGGATACTTTGTTGTTATACAACAACAATAGCATTACCATTGTCGAATCCCCCACCATCAACATCCTGGGGGTCACCATTGGACCAGAAACTTAACTGGACCAGCCACATAAATACTGTGGCAACAAGAGCAGGTCAGAGGCTAGGTATTCTGTGGCGAGTGTCTCACCTCCTGACTCCCCAAAGACTTTCCACCATCTACAAGGCACAAGTAAGGAGTGTGATGGAATATTCTCCACTTGCCTGAATGAGTGCAGCTGCAACAATGCTCAAGAAGCTCGACACCATCCAGGACAAAGCAGCCCGCTTGATTGGCACCCCATCCACCACCTTAAACATTCACTCCCTCCACCACCGGTGTACCGTGGCTGCAGTGTGTACCATCTACAAGATGCACTGCAGCAACTCACCAAGGCTTCTTCGGCAGCACCTCCCAAACCCGCAACCTCTTCCACCTAAAAGGACAAGGGCAGCAGGCGCATGGGAACACCACCACCTCCAAGTTCCCCTCCAAGTCACACACCATCCTGAATTAGAAGTATATTGCCAATCCTTCATCGTCGCTGGGTCAAAAACCTGGAACTCCCTATCCAACAGCACTGTGGGAGTACCTTCACCACACGGTCTGCAGCGGTTCAAGAAGGTGGCTCACCACCACCTTCTCAAGGGCAATTAGGGATGGGCAATAAATGCTGGCCTTGCCAGTGACGCCCACATCCCATAAGCGAATAAAAAATAAATAAAGCACACCTTAACATCCAGCAATTCAATAAATAAATAAATAAATAGCAAGGACAATGTTCATGCCAAGTTCCTTGTAGCCAGTAAGTCCTTGCACCAAAGACATCCTGTCCATCACTACATTCCCACATCTGAAGAAGAAACCACTAGAGCTACCTCCCATCCTCAGCATACAGAGTGACTGAGTTGTGCACCATTTTCTGTTCCATAAACATTGACCAGTTGGTCCTAGTTAAATTTTAATGATGCCAGTAAATATTTACTGTCTAATCCATCGTGATTAAAACTGAGTTCTTCTTTGAGATTAATTTTTTTTTATTCGGTACAAAACTATGTCAGGAACAGGATCAAGTTGCTCAAAAGATTAAATCCCCTCATGTCAGGTTCCTTCTTTGGCCAAAATAAGGGTGGTCTCATTAGAGCTGAACCGATGTGTATAACAAGACCTTTTAAATAATGGCCCAAAAATTAGTGCCACTACGCGAGAGTACGCACTGTGTACTCTCGCGTATTCTGTCTCCAATTGCCGGTTTTCTGCATGCACTGCGCATGCGCTGAAAACCGGCACTTGGTGATTTCAAAAGGGGGCGGTTCCTAGGTGAACTGCGTGCGTGCTACAGGCTGAGCGCACGCAGTGCACTTAGTGCTTTGAATGCGCAGGTAAGCATGGAACATTTTACACATAAAGAAAGGAGGCGTAAGACCCTCTTTTAACAAGGTAAGTAGTTAAATAAGTATTATTTTGAATTTTTTTCAACAGGTATATCTTTTTTAGAGACTTTAAAGAAAGGTAAGTTTATTTTTATAACTTTTTAAAAGATTTTAAATTTTTTCAAAAATTAAATTTTTTGTTTAAAGTGGTTAATTTATTTAACTATAGTTATTTTATTAATGTGATGGTTTTTTTTTAAAATTTAATTGAGGTTTAGCTGTTCTTTTGGGGGGGTATAGTATTCATAGCTTTCACAGCCGTGCTGTGAAAGCTATGAATGAAAGATGGTGTGCTGCCATTGGCTCTAACTGAGTCATGTGATCCCACAGCTCGCACGAATTAACTGCGCCTGTGGAATACGGAAGCCCTGCACAGCTGCTGTCCAGAACATCAAGTTCGTGCGAGCTGGGAATGAAAAAGCCAGCGCGCAGTGAGAGATCGCGGGGAAGCCTTACCCTCGCACGAAGGCTCCCTCACTAATTTTTGGGCCATTATGTGCTATAGAATGATCTATCACAATATAACATGTCATGACACCAACTACTTTTGCTATTTAAATGGTAAAATACATATAATCTATTTGTAATAGTTTGCAGAAACCAGAATAATTTCTAATCCAATAATTTCATATCACCCCTTTACACAGTTTGATGACATCACAGTAAATCATTCCATGTTGCCAATAAGGGGGGTGATTTTGTCAATGGGGACGCACTGAAGGCGGGATTCTGCTTGTTGGGTTTCAGTCCCGCCTCCGTCAAAATTTTTGACAGATGAATTGTCATTGTTTGACAGCTCTGTGAAGCTGTCAAACGCTGACATTCTCTGTTGTTTGATGAGTTCTTGTATTTAAGACTCATTAAACCTCTTTTGTGAGCAGAAATTAGATGGTTGTTGCATCGGAGAATGCAGCAGCCATCTGTCATCTCTGCCGGTGAGATGCGAGAGTCTCCGCATCCCCAACGGTTGAAGCCTGCAGGAAGAAACAAAGGGAAGGAAATATTTTCTATCACTTTCCACTCACCTCTCCACACTTGCACCCATCACTCACCTCCACAGCGCATTTTTGCACCCCGCAGACCACCACAGACCCACTGCTCGCCTCGGTGACCCTGGCGGGGTTTCCCGACGTCGGGAAGCCCGCGCCTCTGGTGGGAAAATGGGGATAATCCTCTTAACTGCCTGTTAACAGGCAGTTAAGTGGCTGTAATCCCCTTCCTGCCTCCAGGAGATGGGACCCAGCACGGGTTGGATACCCGCCTCCTAGGAAGATGGCACGGAGGCGCGTTGGGGCGGGATGGGCACCCGCCCCCAGATTCTGCCATTTTCCCGGCAGTCCCGCCTCCAAACCCGCCTCCCCAGGGCTGGCAAAATCCAGCCCCAAGTCTCATCTCCATGTTGCTAAGGAAATGATAATATGATAGGCTCTTCCTTGAATCTGGTTTAATTGTCACATTGATTAAATTGTAGTACAATCACAGTTTAGTCTTGGAACGAAAATGATCTCAAATTTGAGTTAATTTGACACCTGGCTGCATTTCGCTGAAGGAGGTACAAAGTGCTACCAACCTCCGGTACAAACACGGCAACACACTTGAAACAAACATGGGCAGCATTACTTTCAGGCCTCAATGAAAATGGTAACGGAAACGATGAGTGACAGAATGGAACCATGGAGCACGGCTGACCCACGCTGTAAAGCTAGATCTTTCAGTATAATATTAAGTGTCGCCGCATGTCAGTAGAATAAGAAGTGCAACCCGTTTCTACTGGTGCTGAAATAATCTAACTCTACATTTCCAGGAATACAAGGTGCAACATGCAGTTTCAGAGATGTTGTTGGTGATGATTTATCTCCCTTGGGAGGTTTGACAGTGTGACTTATATTTTGTAAACACTTAATAGATGTTCACGTTACTTAAAGGGATCGTGTGTCATCAGTGTAAAAAGTCCTGCAAGACACTTTGCTTTGTTTTGAAAATGACATTATGTAGTTGTTTATGTTTTTTCCTCCAATTTAAATATACCATGTATCTATTGTTAAGAACATTATGTCGATCAGGTGGCATTATAGGGGTAATTTTACGAGGCTCCTTTGCCAGCACACTAGCAGTGAACAGGGATTAGAGAATGGGGGTTACAGTGATTTATTCTATCTCCATCCTTCACTTGCCTGTAGGAAGGTTTTGTGCTAGCAGTGGAGCCTCATGAAATTATCCCTTATATGCCACGCCTCTTTCTACCGAAGTTTTAAAACGTACATCAGACAATGGCCCAAAATTGCGGTCAGCGGTGAAGCAAAGGAGCTCGCCTCAAAGAAAGCTGCCCACAGAGATCTTGCGATCTCTGTGACGATAAGTTTGCCTTTTTCGACATGTAATTGATTGCAGCGCTCTGTAATGGGGACTCCCAGCGAAGAGTTGCAGTGACGTCAGCAAGCTGTCTAAGCAGCCAAGCACATTGAAGAATTCTCACAGACAGCAAACCAAGAAATGAAAAGCAGCGTTTATCTGGACTTTTTAAAAATGTTACCGAGAGTGAAATAAAGATTGGGACTTTCACATGGAAATAAGGTAGAATATTCAAATATCATGAACAAACTTTAAAAAAAACATTTTTAAGTTTAAAAAAAATTATAATTTTTATCATAATGAAGAAATTTGACACTCCACAAATACAAAAATTAGTTTTTCAGGGCCAGAATGATTGTTTAGCAGTCAATACACTGTAAAACCCCCAGTTACACCTATTCTAACAAGGCTTAACATTTAATGGGGCATTTAACAGCGAAATTAGCGCGGAGAAGCCCAAGAGGGTGATTTTATCAATGGGGACTGCTGCTTGTCGGGTTTTAGTCCCGCCTCCATCGACGTCCGGCCAACCCACGCTATTTTCCCTTGATTGGCCTGGTTAAGCCCGCCCAGCGGGCTTAGCAGGCCAATTAAGGGAAAGCCAGTTACTGGTGACGTCAGCGAGTGACGTTTCATCTGTCAAGATTTGTTGACAGATGAATTGTCATCGTTTGACAGCTCTGTGAAGCTGTCAAACATTGACAATCTGTCTTCTAAGTTGAGTCTTTACTCAAGACTCAATTAGAAAGCCTTCCTGAGCAGAAAGCAGAAGGCTGATGCATTTAAGAATGCAGCGACCATTCTGCTTTCTTTGCCGGTGTGATGAGGCAGCTCCGCAGCCTAAAGGGATGAAGCCTGGAGGAAGAAGCAAAGGTAAGTAATCTTATTAAAGCACTCTACACTCACCTCACACACTTACCTCTCCACACTTGCGCTCATCACTCACCTGCACAGCGCACTTTTCGGCCCCTCCGACCCCCACAGACCCACGGCTCACCTCGCTGACCCTGGCGAGGTTCGGAGCCGTCGGGAAGCCCGCACTTTAGGTGGCCAAATAGGGATTAGCCAAAAAACTGCCTGTTAACTACCTGTTAGCAGGCAGTTAATTGGCACTAATCCCCTTCCCGCCTCGAGGAGACGGGACCCGACGCAGATCACCTGCCTCTGCCATTTTCCTGGCAGTCCTGCCTCCCCAGGGCTGGCAAAATCGCCCCCAAGTTTTCATCAGTTTCACTTATTTTACTGATTACCGGCTATGTGGTGGGGAGGGGGAGGGGGGGGGGTGAGTGCAGGGGGCGCGGGGCGGGGATCTACAGTGCAGCCAGTGTCAGAGCAGTGAATGACTGACTGCAACTTCAGGATTTCCACGTTTAGATGTGCATGCGCTAAATCCTGAAGTTACGGTCAGTTTCAGAGGGGTAATGATGGCGAATGCTGACAGTTCGCTGTCATTACCCACTGCAAAATCCAGGCCAATGACTTATCAGTCAGATATTCTAGTACTCTCACTGTTTTGTTTAAAAAATAACTTTTGCAAAAGGCTTGTCCTGAGGCAGGTAGATTGTCTGCTGTAGGGTAAACTATTCTGTAGTACCATAATAGCTAATGATATACGAGTCATGTATAAGAACATAAGAACATAAGAAATAGGAGCAGGAGTAGGCCAATCGGCCCCTCGAGCCTGCTCCGCCATTCAATAAGATCATGGCTGATCTGATCCTAACCGCCAATCTACTATCTATCACAGAACCATCTCCTGCATCTAACAGAATTGCACACACGAAACAAGAGCAGAATCAGGCTACACGGTCCCTGGGCCCGCTCCACTACCCACAGGGCCATGACCGGATCCGAACCTAGATTCCTGCCCGCTCCCCGTAACCCTTAATGCCCTTTACTTCTAGGAAACTGTCTATTTCTGTTTTAAATTTATTTAATGATGTAGCTTCTACAGCTTTTTGTGGCAGCATATTCCATGGACCTACCACCCTCTGAGTGAAGTAGTTCCTCCTCATCTCAGTTTTGAAAGAGCAGCCCCTTATTCTAAGACTATGTCCCCTAGTTCTAGTCTCACCCGTCATCGGGAACATCCTCCCCGCATCCACCCGATCCAACCCCTTCACAATCTTATATGTTTCAATAAGATCGCCTCTCATTCTTCTGAACTCCAATGAGTAGAGTCCCAATCTACCCAACCTCTCCTCATATGACCACCCCCTCATCCCCGGGATTAACCGAGTGAACCTTTTTTGCACTGCCTCGAGAGCAAGTATGTCTTTCCTTAAGTAAGGACACCAAAACTGTATGCAGTATTCCAGGTGCGGTCTCACCAATACCTTGTACAACTGAAGCAATACCTCCCTATTTTTATATTCTATCCCCCTAGCAATGAAAGCCAACATTCCATTTGCCTTCTTAATCACTTGCTGCACCTGCATACTAACCTTTTGAGTTTCGTGCACCAGGACCCCCAGATCCCTTTGCACTTCAGTACTCTCCAGTTTCTTGCCATTAAGATAATAAATTGCTCTAGGATTTTTCCTGCCAAAGTGCATCACCTCACACTTTCCAGTGTTGTATTCCATCTGCCAAATCTCTGCCCACTTACTTAGCCTGTCTATGTCCCCTTGCAGGTTTTTTATGTCCTCCTCACTCACTACTTTCCCTCCCATCTTTGTATCATCTGCAAATTTTGATATGTTACACTTGGTCCCTTCCTCCAAATCGTTAATATAGATTGTAAAGAGTTGGGGACCCAGCACTGACCCCTGTGGAACACCACTAGTTACTGATTGCCAGTCTGAGAATGAACCATTTATCCCAACTCTTTGCTTTCTGTTAGATAGCCAATCCTCTATCCATGCCAGAATATTACCCCCAATCCCGTGATTTTTTACCTTAAGCAATAATCTTTTGTGTGGCACCTTGTCAAATGCCTTCTGGAAGTCTAAATACACTACGTCCACTGGTTCCCCTTTATCCACTCTATATGTTACTTCCTCAAAGAACTCCAGCAAATTTGTCAAACATGACTTCCCCTTCGTAAAACCATGCTGACTTTGTCCTATTAAATTATGATTATCCAAATGTCCTGTTACTGTTTCCTTAATAATGGACTCCAAAATTTTACCTACCACAGATGTTAGGCTAACCGGTCTATAGTTACCAGCCTTCTGTCTACTGCCCTTTTTAAATAAGGGTGTTACATTAGCAGTTTTCCAGTCTGCCGGGACCTTAGCGGAATCCAGGGAGATTTGAAAAATTATTACCAATGCATCTACAATCCCTACCGCCACTTCCTTCAAGACTCTAGGATGTAAGCCATCAGGTCCAGGTGATTTATCCGCCTTGAGTCCCATTATTTTACCGAGTACCACTTCCTTAGTGATTTTGATTGTGTTTAGCTCCTCTCCCCCTATAGCCCCCTGTTTGTCCAGTGTTGGGATATTCTTAGTGTCCTCTACTGTAAAGACTGATACAAAATATTCATTCAGTGTTTTTGCCATCTCCATATTTCCCACCATTAATTTCCCGGTCTCATCCTCTAAGGGACCAACATTTACTTTAGCCACCCTTTTTCTTTTTATATAACTATAAAAACTCTTACTATCTGTTTTTATATTTTTTGCTAATTTACTTTCATAATCTATCTTCCCTTTCTTAATCAATCTTTTTGTTATTTTTTGCTGCCTTTTAAATTTTTCCCAATCCTCTGTCCTCCCACTAGATTTCGCTACCTTATATGCCCTTGTTTTTAGTCGAATACTATCCTTAATTTCTTTACTTAGCCACGGATGACTGTCCTTTCTTTTACACCCTTTTCTTTTCAGTGGAATATATTTTTTTTGGAAGTTGTAAAATAACTCCTTGAATGTACACCACTGATCATGTGTCGTCTTACCCTTTAATCTATTTTCCCAATCCACTCTACTCAATTCCGCTCGCATACCTTCATAGTCTCCTTTATTCAAGCTTAGCACGCTTGTTTGAGATCCAACCTTCTCACCCTCTAATTGAATATGGAATTCAACCATGTTATGGTCACTCATTCCAAGGGGATCCTTTACTAGGACATTTTTAATTAATCCTGTCTCGTTACACAGGACCAGATCTAAGGTTGCTTGCCCCCTGGTCGGTTCAGTTACATACTGCTCAAGAAACCCATCCCTAATACACTCAATGAACTCATCGTCAAGGCAGCCCTGCCCCATTTGATTTGTCCAATTAATATGATAGTTAAAATCCCCCATAATTATAGATGTTCCCTTATTACATGCCTCAACTATTTCCTGATTGATACTCCGTCCAACAGAGTTGCAACTGTTCGGAGGCCTATAGACTACGTCCACTAGTGTTTTTTCCCCCTTATTATTCCTTATCTCCACCCAAACTGTTTCATTATCATGATTTTTTGACCCAATATCATTACTCTGTATTACAGTGATTCCTTCCTTTATTAACATAGCCATCCCACCTCCCCTTCCTTCCTGCCTGTCCTTCCTGATCGTTAAATAACCTGGTATGTTTAATTCCCAGGCATTGTCACCCTGCAGCCATGTTTCTGTAATGGCCACAATATCATAACCATATGTAGTTATTTGTGCCATTAACTCGTCTATTTTGTTACGAATGCTACGTGCATTCAGATAGAGAACTTTCAAATATGCTTTGTGGCACTTAGTTCCTGCTTTTTCACTTTTTACCACTTTACCTTTTACTCCACACATTCTGTCCCTTCCTGCCATGCTCTGATTTGTGATTCCCCTACTGCTACCTATGTCTATGACCCTCTCTGTTGTCATTTTTATTTTTTGCTCTCTTGAAACCTCCCCCCCACTAATTAGTTTAAAGCCCTCTCCACAGCCCTAGTTATTCGATTCGCCAGGACACTAGTCCCAGCACTGGCCAAGTGAAGTCCGTCCCAACGGAACAGCTCTCTCCTGCCCCAGTACTGGTGCCAGTGTCCCAAGAAGCAAAACCCATTTTTCCCACACCAGTCTTTGAGCCACGCATTCAACTCCCTGATTTTATTTACCCTAGCCAAATTTGCTCGTGGCTCAGGTAGTAATCCAGAGATTATTACCCTCGAGGTTCTGCTTTTTAATTTGGCCCCTAGCTGCTCAAACTCCCTCAGCAGAACCTCTTTCCTTGTCCTATCTATGTCATTGGTACCAACATGGACCACGACAACTGGATCCTCCCCCTCCCACTCCAAGTTTCTCTCCAGCCCAGAGGAGATGTCCTTAACCCTGGCACCGGGCAGGCAACACAGCCTTCGGGACTCTCGCTCTTGGCTGCAAAGAACCCTATCTATCCCATGAGATGGGGTGATCTAATCAAGGTATTTTAAATGATTAAAGGATTCGATAGGGTAGATACAGAGAAACTGTTTCCTCTGGTGGGGGGGAGGGGGGGTCCAGAACAAGAGGGAATAGTCTTAAAAATAGAGCTAGGCCATTTAGAAGTGAAATCAGGAAGCACTTCTTCACATAAAGGGTAGTGGAAATCTGGAACTCGCTCCCCAAAAAGCTGTGGATGCTGGGTCAAAATTTTTAGGATGCAGATCGATAGATTTTTGTTAGAGACGGGTATCAAGGGTTATTGAACAAAGGTGGGCAAATGGAGTTGAGGTAAAGATCAACCATGGTCAAATTGAATGGCAGAACAGGCTTGAAGGGCTGAATGGCCTAGGCCTGTTCCTAAGATTTACCCCTTCAAATGTGCCTAATAAGGTAACTCATTAGCTGGTGATCAGCAATGAACGATCTCATTTACTGTTCACCCTGCTTCAGGCGACCAAATGTCATTCTGAGAATCATTTCACAGTTTATCCCAATTGTTCCCACAATGTGAGCAGGTCAAACTCCAATATTTAGTCTCAATTGGTTAACCTTTCAACTTACAGGTCAACTCTGAATGGGAAATTCATGGAGATAAAGAAACCCAAGTAAGAAGGTTATTCAAACTTGAAATCAATTAGAAAAAATATAAAATAAAAGTTCAAATAGAGTATTTCGATATTAATGTATACTTAATGTTAAATTAATGCAGAAAAAAATAAGGATTAAAGAGAGTTGGGGAAAGATAAGGCAGGTAGGTAATGGTAATTTTAAAGGATATATTTTAGTAACATTGATATTATAACAAAGCTACTCCTTACATCTAACTACCATTATTACTGTAATAGTATGGGGTTATTCAGTATTTCAGTGAAGGAGGAGAAATCTTTAAAAAAACTAAATGGTTGGCTCAAGAAACATAGAATTCCCTGAAGCTGCAGGCAGTCTAGGGGTTAAGTATGACAACTTGGTGATGTGCAAGATCAGGTGGCTTAACTTCGCAAGTACTTCCAAACTAAATAAAGAAAATTATAGGGCCTCAGTATAGCTTCAATTGTCCCTTTTGTAATTCTCAGCTGGTGACCATTTCACAGCTCACTGAAAGCAAACTTAAGCACACAGAGGACACACATCAATGAGCGCTGGTTGCTAAACCCTATCCCACTGAGAACTGTCAAGCCTTCTGATTCATGACGCACCACATGCACGGGTGATGCACGAGGTCCATGTTAAATTATTGCTTTGTGCAGCAATCTCTTGCTCATTTATATATGTTGGGCTTATTTGACACACACATACATTTCTATTAAATAGCTGTTTTGTCGACTTTAATAGATGCTTAAACTTCAAAGCTTACTTAAAACAGCAATGTTCCAACAATGTTTTTTGAGTTTGAACAATTTGTTTGGCAAGTACTCTTTCAATGCCTTTTCCAGTCTTGATCCTGATGAGCTTATACTTTATCATCCATAGTCCAATTTAGTGCCAAATAAAAGCTGCTTGTATATTGCGCGCTACCTGTGGTAATGTTGCCTGGTCCTGACACCTTTGTGCTGCATAATTGACTGCAGCTCAACAGTAAATTTGCCAGCCTTAGTGAATCTCACCAGGTTTACTTCAGACTTGCACCTAGCCGTGCAAGACCCACACATTGGGTGTCAGCACTACTAGCACATGTTCTTTGCACTGTATAAAAGCAACTAAAGCTGTGAAGTTTTTGTATCAAAGCCAAAGAAAGCTTCAAGCAGGTGGGTTGTATCTCATTAGCCTCAAGCTGTAGCTCGTCCGAGGGCATGCATGATATAAGTTAATAACTTGTTGCACAAAGCACTTGTAACACACTGCAATGTTACAATGCCTAGCAGTTACTTTTTTGGCTTCACATGGTAAGCATAAAATACTACAGGCAATGTTATGCCACAGGTCTCTGCCACCGAAGACATCACCCCATTCTGCTGAATAATCCTCTCTCTCTTCTCTCTTAGGCAGTCCCTCGGAACCGAGGATGACTTGCTTCCACATTAAAAATGAGTTCGCAGGTGACTGATGAGTCTAATGCGGGACCTACAGTCTCTGTCACAGGTGGGGCAGACGGTTGTTCAAGGGGCGGGTGGGTGGGGTGCTTGGGTTGACGTGCGCTCCTTGCGCTGCTTGCGCTTGGCTTCCGGCGAAGAGACTCGAGGTGTTCGGCGCCTTCCCGGATGCTTCTCCTCCACTTTGTGCGGTCCTTGGGCCAGGGATTCCCAGGTGTCGGTGGGGATGTTACACTCTTTCAAGGAGGCTTTGAGGGTGTCCTTGAAGCGTTTCCTCTGCCCACCTGGGGCTCTCTTGCGTGAAGGAGCTCCGAGTAGAGCGCTTGTTTTGGGAGTCTCGTATCGGGCATGCTGAATAATATATTTATTCTATCAACATGCCCAGATTATGATGACCGATTTTGTGGAATATAGGGCCGTATTTTGCGACCCCTGCGGGTACGTACGAGATGTGTTAGTTTAGGCATGCGAAGCGTATATGCTAAAACCCGGAACTTGCGATCTGCAGCGGTTCAAGAAGACGGCTCACCACCACCTTCTCAAGGGCAATTAGGGATGGGCAATAAATGCTGGCCTTGCCAGCGACGCCCACATCCCATGAACGAATAAAAAAAAATCATCCGCATCCCCAGGAAAAGGGCCTCCGCGGGTGGAGAGTCGCGCTATTTGCCCAACTTCCGCCCGCTGAATGCCTGTGAAATTCTTATGTCTGGTAAAAGTAGGCGTAAGGCCTGCTTTTACCAGCATAAGAGTTTTCAAAAATAGAAAATAAAATTTTATCACTCATTTATACATTGAAAACCCTGTCCAATAAGGTAAATTTATTTTTAGCCCTGTTAAAACATATTTTTTTTAAATTCAAAAAATTAAATTTTTGTTTAAAATATTTAATTAAATGGCATTTTAATTAATTTTAAATATGTAATTTAAAAAAAAATTATTTCATATGTTCGTGTATTTTTTAAGTGATCCCCATTCATACTTATCGAGATTCTGTACGTACAGAACTCCCATAAGTATGAATGGGGATTCCCTTCTTTTATTGGTTGGTCCGGTCCACGTGATCCAAGGGGCGCTTGCGAACCGCACGTGCCCCTGGGATACGGGGGTCTTTGCCCGCACGTACCCGAAAAGGCCCAGGAGCGCAAGTCTCCATACCTCCCGTACCACTAGGTAAATATGTAGATTTTTTACAGGTCGGAGGCATCCGCCCACGTGAAGCCTCCGACCGCAAATTTTGGGCCATTATATTTTGCTCTGCCAGAACAAAATTATGTTTAGGCAGATTAAAAGGTCATTAGTCCCAAATATCCTGTCAAAATACCACGGGCTCCTATTTATTGTTGCTCACTAAGCTTTTCTCAAGGTTTACCATCCCAACCAATGGTTTATTCAAGGGTCACTCTCAATCTTCAAAAGCGATTGTCAAGATTTGGATCTTGAATCCTTATGCTGGCGCCAAAGAATGAGTTGATCTCTTCAATATTTCAAGCTCTAAATATTTGAACACATTTATTACAATTTCTCTATAAATAATGGACACTGGAAATGTTCTAGCTGTGTTTAGGATGCTGCTACACATATCATCCTCCCTCTCCCACCTAACCTATTTTTAATTACAGTTGTCCCATAATAGGCATTTTCTGAGTGTTCTTTTCCTTGTGCCTCCCAGTACCCTTAGTTACTCAACATTTTGCAATATCCTTCATATAGCCAATGAATGAAAGGCCAAAGCACAGTCTTCTAAACAGGTGAAAGGAAGTCAGGCTGAAAGTGGCCTCCGGGCCATATTAAACCACTGGTCTATATGAAATAGAGTGTTTCGGTACACATTTTGTTTACATATGGACAAAAAAAAAGACATCAAATGGTGTAGTGTGACTCTATGAACACTGGTCCATATGGAGTAATGCGTAAGTTCTACAATGCCATAGCTGTTTTCATGAAATATGAATGGGTGAATGCAAGTTTAATCAACTGCAAATCACTCTTTAACTTAAATTACCATTATTCACAAATTAAAGGCACTATATAGGTAGTAACGAACAATTCACAATAAAGCGTAATGTTCTGGAAGGTGAATGTTTTTGGCTATTTTGTTTTATGCAGACTCCATTTATTTATTTTTGGCCAGGCTATGGATTAATTACAAATCACTTGTTATGGAAACACTTTCAGTGCGTAGTGCATTTGAAAACTGTCTCAATCAACTGAATAGTTCAAGGATATCACTTCATAAAGAAAGGCCTTTATAGGAGGCGACACACTAGGATTTGAACCTGGGATCTCAGCAAAGCCTCAATAAATAGCTTGGTTTCTAAAACATGTCTCCTTCATTGGGGGAGGAAAACTCTTCCGTTGCATTAAAACATTGGCCCAAAAATTTGTGTTGATACGCGAGAGTACGCACTGTGTACTCTCGCGTATTCTGTCTCCAATTGCCGGTTTTCTGCATGCACTGCGCATGCGCTGAAAACCGGCACTTGGTGAATGGAAAAGGGGGTGGTTCCTAGGTGAACCGCGTGCGCGCTACAGGCTGCGCGCATGCAGTGCACTTAGTGGTTTCAACGCGCAGGTAAGTATGGAAGATTTTACACATAAAAAAAGGAGTAAGACCCACTTTTAACAAGGTAAGTAGTGAATTAAGTATTATTTTGAATTTTTTTTAACAGGTATATCTTTTTTAGAGACTTTAAAGACAGGTAAGTTTATTTTTATAACTTTTTAAAAGATTTAAAAAAATTTCAAAAATTTAATTTTTTATTTAAAATGGTTAATTTATTTAACTATACTTATTTTATTGATGTGATGGTTTTTTTTTTAATTTAATTGAGGTTTAGCTGTTCTTTTGGGGGGCTATAGTATTCATAGCTTTCACAGCACTTATGTGAAAGTTATGAATGGAAGATGGTGTGCTGCCATTGGCTCTAACTGAGTCACGTGATCCCACAGCTCGCACGAATTAACTGCGCCTGTGGGATACGCAAGCCCAGCACAGCAGCTGTCCAGAACATCAAGTTCGTGCGAGCTGGAACTGAAAAAGCCAATGCGCAGTGAGAGATCGCGGGGAAGCCTTACCCTCGCACGAAGGCTTCCTCACGAATTTTTGGGCCAATGATTAGTAGAACTCAGTTTCACAATTCCATGAACATACCCTTCAGGGTATATCTAGAAGCTCTCATCTTTGTGGAAGGTTATAGACTTGATTTGTTTTTCACATGGCTGGCCAGAGCCAAATTCGGAGCTGTCAATTCTGGACAAATCCTAGATGTGAGATCTTCAGTTGTGACCCTCAGGCATTATCTTGCACCAAAAACATGAGCATGGTTAAAAGCAGTAAACTGCATCTGTCACGTGTGCTACGAGGGATTGCCAAGTGGCATTCATGCATTCTTCTCTCTCTTATCTTCATTTCCTGTCTTTCTCTTCTTTTTCTTTTTCTCGGCCCCCTTTTCCCCCTCATCGTCGCTGGGTCAAAATCCTGGAACTCCCTCCCTAACAGCACTGTGGGAGTACCTTCACCACACGGACTGCAGCAGTTCAAGAAGGCGGCTCATCACCACCACCTTCTCGAGGGCAATTAGGGATGGGCAATAAATGCTGGCCATGCCAGCGATACCCACATCCCAGGAATGAATAAATAAAAAGTCCTGATGCTCCGTCCGGTGCTCCCTGCGGGAAAAGCATTCATTGTGTGTACTATTATTTCATGGGTTAATGTGAGCATAAAAACATGTTAAGCATTCATCTGCAAACTTCACCGATTAGTGGGCAATAAATGCTGGCCTTGCCAACGACGCCCACATCCCATGAACAAATAAAAAATTTCCCTGTAGTACTTGACGTAAGAAAACTACTAGGCACTTGGTCTGAGCGTTAAACAAAGCTTTAATCAACTGTTTTACAACATGGAGGTCTAGTTGTGTCCTTCACTAGTTCAAGTTAAGAATGTCCTGCGCAAGCTGGGCCCGTGCCCGAGTATTTATACTCTCCCTGGACAGCGCCACCCGCAGGCCACTCAGTATTATTTCATACGTCATTTCCACATGAATGACAAGATTCATGTCAGTACTCTCTTCAGTTTGCCTAGTTTTTTTTCTTGGTTTCTCTCACTTCTAGTTTTAACAGAAGGTATTCACTACTGCTATAGATGTTGGGATGGCCCCAAGTCCATGCCATTCTCTTCAGCAAGAGAGCGCAAAAGAAATACCAGAGTGTGTCAGCATATGCAAGAGATTATAATCCTGAAGCAGAAGATCATGATGCGAAGTGTGAAACCGTTTTTCAGGGAGTGAAACTGTTTCAGAAAATTAGGACGTTTTGGGATTTGTACTTCATTGCTACTTGTCAGTTAATGAAATACTGGGGCTGAGTGGGAAATACAGGAATTAAACATTCATTACAGAGAACAGACTTGCTGTTCTTGGATGAATAATTACTTTTCCTAATCGTTAAGCTACTAGGCCAGAAACATCAAGATTCCCCCACACGAGGTACAGACGAGAAGGAGTAATCCATCACAAGATTGCAAACATTGGCCCAGATTTTGCTGTAATAACAGCGCGCCTATCAGCGCTCACCATTATTACAGGGTAAATCTTACAGCAATTTCTGGTGTCCGTACATGCGCAGTTAAACACGGAAATCCAGACGTTGCTGTCAGTGATACCCTGCTCCTCAACAGGCTGCGCTGTTGCAGTCTTTGACAATGGAATCTGCACAGAAATCAATGTAATGGTGTGAACTTGGGCTAATTGCCCACTTGTCCCGCTTTAAAAACGGCTGAAAAAGTTAATGCTAGTGCAATCAGGAGTAAGTGAGTTTTTAACAGCATAATAAGTGCTAACTACTGCTGAACAACCTCTCTGGCCCTGAAAAATTAATTTTACAAGTGTGGAGCCTCATTCCCTCAGAAGAAAATTAATGTTGCAGATTATTAAAAAAATAATAATTAAATTTTTGCTCTTTGGCCCGCCATCTTGGGTTAAGCTGCAGATAGGCTGATGTCTAAGGCCAGCTGTATGTGCAAGCAATTTATTTTTGCTATTATTTGCCTACACAATGTATAGTATTACATTGGCAGTAATATTGCAATTGTCAACCTTGCCCCATTGTTGCTAAAACCACCCCACATATAAACAACGATAGCAAAATACTGCGGATGCTGGAAATCCGAAATAACAACATAAAACACTGGAAAAACTCAGCAGGCCAGGCAGCATCCGTGGAGAGAGAAACAGAGTTAACGTTTCAGGTCGAAGACCTCTTCGACCTGAAACGTTAACTCTGTTTCTCTCTCCACGGATGCTGCCTGGCCTGCTGAATTTTTCCAGCGTTTTCTGTTGTTATTCCACATATAAACAAGGTCATTTGGTAACAATGGGAATTAATTCAATTATATGTCCACTTTCAATAGATAGAAGTTTGAAGTGTGAAAATAATCAGCTACTCCCAAAGCATTCTGATAATAATTCACAGTTTTGATAATTCTGTGCACTGGTGGTATAGGCCATTTCACCCCTTCCTGTCCACTCCATGCATGCAATGTTCCCAAATTCCACTACCTATTCCACCTTCCCAGATTCCCTACCCTGCTTGTTGTTTGTTTTCATTGTGCCTTCCTACTCTTCCCTTATCTCTGGGCTATTCCACAAGGCTCAAAGATTACCAAAGCAGCAGTGTGTCAGAGTGAACAATAGTGAATAAATAGTGACAATTATTTCCACAGGTCGATGAATTGGCAACAAGGTGGCACAAAACAGATTAGTACTAGAAGCATAAAGAGGGAGATTAAGAGGAATTTTATGATACAAAGAATTACTAGAATACGAAATTCTTTACTACATGTGACTATTGAAACCAAGACAATCACAACATTTCAAGAAAGTTAGTTAAATACCTGAGAAGCTATTGAAGAGTACAGGAAAGGAACAGGTAATTGGATTTGAGTAGATAGTTCCTGTGCGTGAGCTAGCACCAGCATAGATACAATGGGCCTTTCATACCAAAATTTCTATGGTTCTATAGTTTGGGGAACCTTCTTCATGCCTCTTCAGTCCATCTCAAAGTCTTTAAAATCTTCCCTTCCCACTGCATATCTAACATCCTGAGCATGTCTCCACCTCAAAATCCCTCCCCTTTGACTGCTTACTGTCAGCATCAAGCTCCACCTCTTGTTGCTCCCTACCACCCTCATATTCACCTTACACACCATGCATCCATTATCCCGCAATCTTTCAGTTTCTTCAAGATACCACACGCTATCTCCATGTTTGAGATTCCATTTCCATTCTCATGCTTCAAAAAACCCGCTGGCAGGCCTTTAAAATCCTTCCTTCCTCAGAATCTTTTATCCTTGTTCCAACAAATCTCTACTTAATGCCCCGCCGATCCACCTGTGCCTAAGCTCCACCTATTCCATGGCTGTTCCTACCTTTTACACTATCACATCTGATCTCCTTGTTCCTTGCTCTTGCAGTAGGATGGCGGAACCAATGAAAGCGATCTACTTCCCCTTAGGCTATTGATGATCCCACAACAGTCTCACATCTACAATGCTGCAAGAACAAGGCTGCAGAAGTAGGACACTTAGGGAAGAGAGGTGGGAAGCAGCTATGGAGCAGGTGGGAAAAGAGCATATCATATACTCATTGGATGGGAAGAAAGTTAAAGAAATGCTCCTCCAAAATCTTACCGGTAAATACATGGGGGGAAAAATTCAGTATCGCCCCGTTTGGGGCGCAATTATCGGCCAGGCGCAAAGATTAGCGCCTGGCGCTAATTATCGCCTCCGACTGCAAACTTGACTTTTATCGCCCCTGGAGGTGATTGGAGCGCTAAATCAGGCACTACACATCTGTCTTAAGGGGCAAAGGCCGAGGAGTGAGGCGCTAACTCAGAGCGCTGGCGAAGCTCATGTGATGTCAGTCAGCAATGGAACACAGACACAATGGCCCCAGCCAGTTCTTAAAGGGGAGGGTTGATCTTGCTTTCCATCCACATCCTGCTCATTGCAGCCTTGAATCTCGGCCTGGAGAGACCTGTACATCAAATCTGCTGGAAAGAGCAATGGAGAGGCCCAGGGAAAGAGCTCAGAGTGCAGCCCCCACAGTCTCTTCTAAATCGATACAAGGAAGGGCAAATCAAAATGAACCTGCAAAGTGCTGCTCAGTACCCAAAACTCCTTCACACAGCGTTGAATCTCTCCAGAAGTCTCTCTCTCTCTCTCTCTCAGAATGCGTGGTTCAAAAATGTCGCCAACAAAAAAAGGCAGGAAGCGGTTGCCTTTAAATAGCGTTCCCCCAGTCCCTTCCTGACTGCAAAACACTCCCCTCAACCTGTTGTTGCTAGCGGCAGGCGGTAAGGCAGGGGACGCCACTCAATATCCGCTCTGGGGCACTACCGGGGCGTTGCGCACTCGACTGACGTCACGATCTGCCGGCGCAGGTGATCGTGGCGGTACTGTTTAGCGCCGCCGCAAAATGTCTAGTTAATTTCGCGAGCGGCACAAACATTGCCGCGCCCGGGCGCTAGTTGCTTTGCGCCCCATTAGCGCCCTCTTAAGGTGCTAACGGGAGGCGCAACCAACTGAATTTTTCCCCCCCTGGTGTCCATAGAACTGCATTCCAGCAAGGAAGTCAACACCTTCAGGAGAAGAAGGGAGAAAACTGGAGGGAAAATAAAAAATAAAAAAGGGATAAAGACAATTGGGAAACAGAATTGCAAGTATCTGGACAGGTGGGAGTAGAGTTGGGCATTATCACTTTTAATTGTAAAATACCAAATGTGCTCTGCCAGTCCTCAGAGGCAGCTGGTGAATTTAGTAACTAACAGCCCAAAAAATTAACTCAGAAAAGGTATTCATCTATGATGGGGAATAGTGATAATGCTAAAGACTTTCCATTAATTCAACTCTGAACTCCTTAACATCCACATATGCTCCGGGCACAAAGTACAGGAAACTCTTTATTAACCGGCACCGACGGGACCGGTGTGGTGCCGGTTTATCAAAAGTACCGGATAACGGAGAGTTATATCTACCGAGGCTATTTTTAACAAAGAAAAATAAATAAATCAAGAAATGAGCAGTATACTTCGGACAGCGCCAGGAGGCCGAGTAGTGGCACTTTTGAAAACTACCCCTACTGACTAAATCGGCGTTCACGGACTCGGACTCGGACTCGGGATCGGCAACATTGCCGGTTATTTGAGAGGAGTTTTCGGAGTACTCGGCATTCGCGGAGACTCGACTGCGACTCGGCAACATTGCCGCTTATTTGAGAGGAGTTTTCGGAGGATGATTTTTGCTGGTTAAGCGAGAATTCCGGATATTTGGGTGCCGGATAAACAAAAGTTTCCTGTAGCACTCAAAAATAAGAATTAAAAAATATTTATGGTGATATTGAAGTAAATGTGTGGCAGGATCCTAGAAATAGGCTTGGAATGAGATTGGCTGCAGAGGTCCGAAGCTGTGCCTTCCTACTCAAGAAAGAGTACCATCTGTTAAAACAAGACGTGATGCTCACTGAACGAATGAAAAATCAGTACAGCCTGCTAAAAGAAAACATTAATAATTGTAATGAGGCTGTTTTGCCGGTGAAGTAATCCAAATTGATTATCCTTGCTGGCTCTATTTTCAATGAACCTGTATGGGGTGAGTGTTTGAAGTGCTGATGGGTCTTCTAGACCTGATCTATATCAGCTGGATGAGTTCTACAGAAGGCATAAATCAGCTTCATCGCCTACACAACTCTGAACAGTGACTCACAGCCAGCAACGAGCAGCGCATTCCCCAGAAGATCACATCCACTCGTCACACTTCACATGACATCACTGTGCCAGTGCGTAGCACACAGCCACCCCCACAGCTAATGCCCAGATTGGGAAAAATAAATCTCCTGAAAACGATTGTTGTCTTAGCACAATAAGAGTTCCAAAATAGAAATGCGTGGAGCATAAAGAGAATGTGCATCAGAGTGGTGGTAAGTTAATGGGAACTTAACCAGTTGTGAACAGGACCAGTAGCGCTCACTCATGCCTGCAGTCTTTGACTGCTAGTTTAGGTTTGCGTCCCTCTTTTGTTTGTTTTGCATGATTATGGCAAGTGATTTGTTGCAGCAATCTGCTGAGAAAATGGCACTTTCACTGCCTCTGGGGCTTCTTATACAAAATTATGGTACTTGAACAGCAAATCTTGCTAACTGCAGTAAGTGTAAAAATTTATGGGATATGTCACAGGAGGTTGCACCACATCAAGTATCCTGCTCTGTCCATAATCCACCACTTCCTGTTGTGCCTCCTGAATGTACTCCTTACAGAACAGCAGAAGCATGCCAGGAGGACAGAGCAACTGAACAGTTCTAATAATGATACATAAAACTGTTAACAATGCTTCTCCCTAAGAAGGTGCAGAATGCTGATTTATTAGCATAGTTAGCTTTGAGCTTTGTTATATTTATTTAAAGTACAGGGCAGATAGAGAGAAACTATTTCCTCTGGTGGGGGAGTCCAGACAAGGGAATATAACCTCAAAATTAGAACTAGACCGTTCAGGAGGGATGTCAGGAAGCACTTCTTCATTCACAGGGTAGTGGAAATCTGGAACTCTCTCTCCCCAAAAATCTGTTGAAGCTAGGTCAATTGAAAATTTCAAAACTGAGATTGATAGAGTTTTGTTAGACAAGGGTATTAAGGGTCACGGAACCAAGGCAGATAGATGGAGTTAAGATACAGATCAGCCATGATCTAATGGAATGGCGGAACAGGCTCGAGGGGTTGAATGGTCTACTCCTGTTCCTGTGGTCTATACTGCTATTTAAAAGAATGTGTATAAATATTTGCATGTGTGACCTGCTAAATACCCAGTTTGGGCCAATATAGATGATTAATGTCAATGAGACTATTTGGATCATGGATAATGCAGTGTGTTAGCTAAGCACACTGTTCTTTCCTCTTTAGATTCAAATCTAGCTAGCTCAAACTGATGAGATGAAGTTCTCTTCTTCTGCCGGTTATAAGGATCCCAAGCGAAGTGCATTTGGAGAAATCTCAAACCAGTCCGAAGTGTGTATGAGTCCACAGCCCAGGGCTTTCCATAATTTGGCACTCTCACATCGCTGGTGTGGGAAATGGAAAATTCATACTGATGTAACATGGGTGCTCTTCTGTGCTTGGGTCGAAGGCATATACATCTCACCTAAGTGAATCAGGTGTTCCCAATGCAAGGATGAAATGGCCTCTGTATTTGTAACAAAACCAGGTAAATCAATTTCGTCCACAAATGCCTATGGTGAAATGTTAGCACACAGATGCAACAGCATCTTGGAAAATTATGAAAATCAGCTCATCGGCAGTGCAAATGGTAAAATGAATAGGGAGTGGGTGGTGTAGTGGAAAATCCATCAAAGTCATTGTAAACTCCTGCCCTACCCACAGTCCGACTTTGCAAGCAAGCCTTTTTGAAAAAAATAAATTATTTTGCAAATGGCAGCATGGTATTATTGCTTCACCATCTTTGAGGTAGCAACAGTTGCAAGAACCCCAAGATCAATAGATTTCCATTCCTGCCACCTCCACCTACATATTAATACTGTCCCTGGACCCACTGCATTGCTGCTATGGGTTGGAATTGGAGTGTGATGCTTGCTGTGTTATGTCGCTGAATGGCATTCGTGCTACGAGCTACAATGATAATGGCCGGAATTTTCCGGTGGGTCAGCGGGTGGGGTCGGTGGCGGATCGGGTGGGAAAGTGTTTTTTTTTGACAGCGGGCCGAGACCCTGCTGTCAACACGCCGCCACGCGCCTTTCTCAATGTAGGGTCTGTCAGCGCTGAGCAACCCAATTAATTTCATTAACATCTAGTTGACAGATCATTAACAGGCTTTTTTAACTTACTTTTTCACTTTAACTTCATGGCCATGGGAACTACACTGTTTGGGGACCACGTCTGTCAACCTGAGGCGGGAGCTCAGTGGCCATTGCTCCAGCTGATTACTTGACAGCTTCAAATGTACAGTAAAAGCTCCCACCTGACAGATCATCACTTTCCTCAGCCACAAGCTGTTTCTCAGTCTATTTCTAGCACAGATTCTGCAGGATTTCCACTTTCCACTCTCCAATCAATATCACCTCATTGGAAGAACTCTCTCACCATCGACAGAATGCTTCTGTCATCTCTACTTCACCTGCCATCTATTCCATCAACATGGGTGCCCTTTATACTGTCTCACCTGGGTCCTCAGAATCCTACCACGATCAGCCCCAACACCAGCAGCACCAGGCACACCAGCAGCACCAACAACAATACCAACCTTCTCCACAATCACCTGATGCTGCACAGGACACAGGGCATCAGCACCCGAGCACATTGCTGCCCGGGAGGCCAGGGATGGCCTCACCATGGCCAGAATTACTTCACTTGATGCTGTACACCTTGGCTGCCACATGATGCGCCAGGTTGGCACCACCCCACACCAACACCATAAAGCATCCCTACAATGCCCAAGCCATTCCTTTCACACTCACTACTTTTGCGGGGGGGGGGTACTGTTATGTTTCACCATTCACTGGAACTCACTAAGCCACTTCCAAAGGTGCACACAAATTTGTCCACGAACGCAAAGTGTTGAAAATAAAGGTTTCAATGTTTGACACCACATTAACAGAAACTTTACATGAACATTGGATAAAACACCCAAGTGGATACCCTTGTGTGTTGTTAATTGGTATGATTGCACGAGGATGAGGGTGAGTGTGAGGGGTGGCTAGTGAGATGGGGATGTGATAATGTGAATATAGAGAGAGGGATGGGTGGAGGTGCAAGGTAAGTTGGTGTGAGTAAGGATGTGCAGGAGTAGGGTAGGGAAGGCAGAGTGATGGTGATGTGATGAGAGGCACAGCAAGATGAGGTTGAGTGTGGTATTGTACTAACGTTTCCTGATCTAATGAGATCATTGAAACATTTGCCCAACTGCACTCAGGTCCTCCTGATCGCATCCCTGCTTGTGCCCTCCTGTGCAATGTGCAACCAGGCTGTGTTGGTCTCCTGCGGAGGTCTCTTCCGCCCATCGGAAGGGAAGAGGACCTCCCTGCGTGCTCTGACTCCCTCCATATGCTTATGGAGGGAGTCATGGGAGAGCCTGGGTGCAGCTGTGCACCTCTGTGCAGTGATTGTCAGTGTTTGCAGCACTTCAATGCTGTAGAACACTGACAGCACAAATGTCAAAATAAAGTTGGCCATGGTCCCTTTAAGGAAACCGGCTGATGACGCGTCATGAAATGACATCACCTGACCCACTTCCTATAATTGAACCGGGAAACGCGCTGGGCAGGCTTAACAAGCCCCTTCAAGGGAAATTCATTTTAGACAGCGGGATGGAGCCAGCAGCGAAGTCGGGACCCGCCACCGACGTCGCCCGCCCTGGACCCGCCGAGGTGAGCGAAATCCCGGCCAATGTAACTCAATGGCACTGCAGCAGTGATACATTTAACCCAGTCTTTGTTATGTCAAAGGTCACGGTACAGAATATCAGGGACTGTGACACTAAGTGGCTTATGTTAAAATCAAATACTTTGGCCCAGAGGCAAAATGTGTGGAATCTGCCACAGCAGTCTGTTAGATTCTCTTTTTTGTTATCACCGCCTACCATCTACAAAGTCACTAACTGAAGCCTGTGGACCATTAACCGGTAAATTCTCCCACGCAAGTCAATGGTGAAATCCGAGGAACAATTCCTTTATAAGTGACAGTTTCTGTGACTGACACGCCATATATCAAAATCGCCCACACTGATATTTGAAAGGAGTCTGGGCCTACACAGCCCATCACCTACTGGCTGTAAATAAAAGTGAGAGCAACCAATTACAAAAATTATGACGTCATGAGGAAGAAGAGTTCTGAGAAATGATAACAAGGTTAAAAGCGAAGAATATGCATCTAAACTGACTGGAAAAATTACATTCACACAACTACAAATAAAGTCGCTCGACCACACTGCACATACTGCAAGTAGGCTTAGCAGTGTTGGTCTTCTTGTGACAAAACAAATCTATAAATCAGTTCAGCAGAGGCTGACAGATGGCCAGGAGTGTGTTACAAAGCCACCTGGGAGATTCAGGTGACAGGGTAAACCACAAGTCTAAGCAGTCTGTAACCAATGTTTGAACTCCAAGTGGTGGGTTATATCCTTGTACACTCTCCCAGCCAAGTTTTATTTTTTAGAATCTGCACAAAAAAAAAGCCTGATACAGCACAAGAAGGGACGGGCAAGTA
Source organism: Squalus acanthias (assembly GCA_030390025.1). Classification (NCBI taxonomy): domain Eukaryota; kingdom Metazoa; phylum Chordata; class Chondrichthyes; order Squaliformes; family Squalidae; genus Squalus; species Squalus acanthias. The sequence goes on from CM059443.1 coordinate 26,071,689, forward strand.
TCTGACATAATAGGTCTCCAGCCCTTTCTATGAACTTATATTGAGTTTATGGGCCGGATTTTGCCAGCCCTGGGGAGGCGGGTTTGGAGGCGGGACTGCCGGGAACATGGCAGAATCTGGGGGCGGGTACCCATCCCACCCCCAACCCGCCTCCGTGCCATCTTCCCAGGAGGCGGGTAGCCGACCCGCGCCGGGTCCCATCCCCTGGAGGCAGGAAGGGGATTACAGCCACTTAACTGCCTGTTAACAGGTGGTTAACAGGTAGTTAAGAGGATTATCCCCATTTTTCCATCAGAGGCGCGGGCTTCCCGACGTCGGGAAACCCCGCCAGGGTCACCGAGGCGAGCAGTGGGTCTGCGGGGGTCGGAGGGGTGCAAAAGTGCGCTGTGGAGGTAAGTGATGGGTGCAAGTGTGGAGAGGTAAGTGTGTGAGGTGAGTGGAAAGTGATAGAAAATGTTTACTTACCTTTGTTTCTTCCTGCAGGCTTCAACAGTTGGGGAACCGGAGAGTCTCGCATCTCACCGGCAGAGATGACAGAATGGCTGCTGCATTCTCCGCTGCAACAACCATCTAATTTCTGCTCAGGTTTGATGAGTCTTGAATACAAGGACTCATCAAACAACAGAGAATGTCAGTGTTTGACAGCTTCACAGAGCTGTCAAACGATGACAATTCATCTGTCAAAAACTTTTGACAGATGAAACGTCATACGCTGACTTTCTCTGTAACCGGCTTCCCCTTAATTGGCCTGCTAAGCCCGCTGGGCGGGTTTAACAAGGTCAATCAAGGGAAAATAGCGTGGGTTGGCCAGAAGTCGATGGAGGCGGGACTGAAACCCGACAAGCAGCAGTCCCGCCTCCAAAAGCTCCCCATTGGCAAAATCACCCCCTATGAATCCAGGTAATTTATGTCAATTAGAAACAGCAGTGCCCTGGACCGCTCCACTCAGTGCACCCCCTAACTTGACATCACTCCCCTAGCTATTACCCACTGCTTCCCCTCTTTCAGCCCCTTCCTTTTCCACCTCAAAGTTTTACAGATACCCACTGCCTTAACCTTGTGGAACTTGATCAAAGACTTTCTGGAATTTAGACCCACTATATCATGGGGCTTTCCAATGTCCACTTGGGATGCCACTTCCTCAAAAAAAGTCAAGGAGCTTGGTCAGGCAGCATCTACTCCTTCTGAAAGACATCTCCTCTCACTCTCAGTTGATTGACAGCCACAAGTTAACTGAGAGTGAGAGACAGATTCAGCTACGTTCACAGTGCATCGCCCAAATTTGCTATTTAATCCTAAGTCTTATCTGTAGTGATTTGAAATGTAAAGAATGGAGTATCTCATCCAATGCGTTACTGAGGAAGAGCAGGAGAAACAGAATTATTGCAAGAATCTTCAAATAAAATTTGCATTAAACATATTGTAAAGGAGCACTATCTTTGTTTGCTCGTAAACAAGTACACAATTCAAATACACAAAATGTCTCTTCCGGCACTGATGCAAATGATGCATTGTGTTTCCTCTTTTTTTTCCCCAAACGTTAAGGTGTGGACACATTTTTTCATGAAGATAGTGCCTGTTAATATACAATGTAATATAACAAAAGTGAAGTTTTGTTGTTTGTTTAGTTGCATTTGATGCACTTTTATAGCTAAAACTCAAAGGGCTAGAAATTGTGTCGCGCCCCGTTTGGGGCGATAACTTTTCAGGGAGCGCAAAAGTATCGCAGGCGAAAAAGATTTGCTGTTGCCGGGAACTTCCGCTTTAGCGCTCCAAGAGGAAAGTGGAGCGCTACCACTTCCCCTAGAGCGCTAAAGGGAGTGAGAGGGGCGGTATTGGCAGAGCGCTGAGCAATGTTTGGGGCAGAGCTGCCGTCTTTACAGGCTCCTTCCCTCCCTTAAAGGGAAGGGCCAATGCTGCATTGAATGAATCTTCAGGCTGTGTCTGTTGGGTGACGGCACCTGCGCAACGCGCATAGCAGCCCCACGCATTCTAAGAGAGCGCACGGCTGAGCAATCGCAGGGAAAAAGAAAGCAGGAGGCCACCAGAATGGGGACATAAATAAATGTTGCCCTACCCTGACCACCACTGCCTTTAAATAGCGCTCCCCAAGCGGCCAGCCGAGTGACAGCGCCTCCTGCAGCTGCCGTTGTTGACGCCTGGTGATGCAGCGGGGGGCGGGAGCGAATATCAGATCCGGGGCGGTATGGGGCGCTACGCACCGGATGACGTCACGATCTTTGGGGCGCAAGAGTGCGAGGCGGTAAGTCTTAGCGCCAGCGCAAATCCGCCAGGGAAGTTTGCGCGCTTCGGTGAATTCGCCCCGCCCGGTCAGTAACCCCTTAGCGTCCCGTTACCGCCCCCCGCAGGTGCTAACGGGAGGCGCAAACCAGGTGAATTTCTCCCCCAAAGAGTGTTTTCTTCTTTTTATGAATAAAATGTTCATTTCCATAGTATTATGGAGTATTATGAACCCAGCTCAAAATAGCTCAAAGAGCTTTACAGCATGTTACTGCAGGATAACTATTGTGAGGACCTGAGGGAAAGGACACAAGTGTTATTGACTTGAAAAAGTTCTCCAAGGTAAGCAAACAATATCACCTTGTCGTGATATGGAGATGAAGGACATCTATGGATGATTAATTCAAAACTGGGAGTTACTAAATAAATCAATGATAAAAAGCTGTATCGATACAGATAGGGGAATGAATTTGCAGACATCATCTCAGGCATTCTTAAGACAGGGATGAAGAACATATATCATTTTTATATATGTGTATAAAAACGCAGAGACAGAGAGAGAAAGAGAGAGTGTACATGTTGTATTCACTCTGAGAAATGTTAGAAAGATGTAACAAAGAATGTACGGCTGGAAGGAATTTACACAGCATTTACTACCCTGCCCAAATTCACACCGGTCTTATGTTTAAAGATCACTTGCACTGAACAAAGGGACTGGAATAGATGGTGAGCTCTGGCAGCACAAGCCATTAACAAATCGCAGAAAGAACGCTATAGAATTAATAGTGAGAGAGGGTCTGGCCAGTTCTGGTCCTTGGGAGTATGGACTATCTGATATGCATTTATTAATCATATATTGCATGATTTTCATCAGGTTACATCAAAGTGCCCATAACCACTGATTTTGCACAAGTGCTTCAAAATTCATGTCATGAAAGTGCAAACCCCAAACTCGAAAGTATGCTTAGCTATTTCCCATCTGCTCTTTTCACAGAAGATGGAAAAGCTAGTGGTATTCAAGGTGCAAGGACAAAGGAACAGTCAGCACACTGGCACCGTCACTTCCATCAGGCAGCAGCCCAGACAGATACAGCCACTTTACACCCATTATTCAGTGATGAGGAAATGTAGGTTGCTGGTGCTGAAGATGTAGCAGAAGTGATAGCTGCCGGGAGGCCAGCAGGAACAGGGTGGATGTCCAGCATGCTTATCTGCGGTCTGCAGACAGCCTTAGTTCAGTAACGATGTGCGGATGGATAAATATTGATTGATTAACATTGGGAAACAGAAGATTTAGAAAGTGGGGTAGAGTTCGTGATAGGGTAGATCTGTGGAAGGAGCAGAATGCCCTTTCCTCATTCCATACATTCTTATGCTCATGTTGTAATGTTCATTCTTTTGTTATTAAAAAATTAATATAGCAATAGAGTCATATTAGTTTTAAGGTAGTGTGGTTAAAATCTCGTCAGTAAGAGTCTCATATAATGGCGCTCAGGTTATTTTTAGCTCAGATTCCTGTCCAGACATCCACATCTCAGACAGCATAAATACAAATGGAACTGTGTCTGAGGGTGTTTGTTTGAGGGTGTTGTCAGCATCTAAATACTTGTGTATTCTGACTAAAATCAGGATTGTCAAGCACTAAGAGGAAGGTTTAGCTGGTCCCAGTAAGTGACACATAGATTTCTGTTGAAGGCAAGAGCACGTTTAGATCTGGGACCTAGACATAGAGAGGAATGTGAATCATATGTGGTCCAGAACTAATCCAGATCTGTGCTGTGTGAAGCACGTTAGGTTAAATGATTACAAAAAGAAACACTTAGAAAAGGTACCAGGCTCATAATGAAAATGCAAATCTCAAATTCATAAGTACGTTTAGCTATTAAAATTTCCCATCTGCTCTCTTCAGAAGATGGAAAAGCCAGTGGTGTTCAAGCTGCAGGGATAAAGGAACAGTCAGCACACTGGCACCATCACTTCCATCAGTCAGCAGCCCAGACAGATACAATCACTCTGCACCCATTATTTACCAGGCTGTCACCAGAATGTAAGACCACAAGAAAAATAGGAATGCGGAAGGATAAGGAAGGCCATTCAGCTCATCCATCCAGTAAGTTTCCACAGTGAAAGAAAGAAAGACTTACATTTATATAGCGCCTTTCACGACCACCGGACGTCTCAAAGCGCTTTACAGCCAATGAAGTACTGTTGGAGTGTAGTCACTGTTGTAATGTGGAAACACAGCAGCCAATTTGCGCACAGCAAGCTCCCACAAACAGCAATGTGATGATGACCACAATCAGGGTTTTTGTGATCCATTATGCTATCCACAAGTTCATTTCCTGTCTTTATTTCCTCTTTGCATGAAAAATAACTTCCTTGCATCAGTTCTGATGAAAGGCCATCGTCCTGAAACGTTGGCCACCATCTTGCCTTTCGGTGCGAGTTAGGAGCGGGACTGCTGCCTCCCGGGTTCCAATCCCGCCCCCAACGACGTCCAACGCAAAGATGCTATTTTGCGTCAATTGGCCTTGTTAAGCCCACCCTGCGGGCTTGCCGGCCAATTAAGAGAAAGCCGGTGTCAGATGACGTCAGTTGATAATGTGTCATCTGCTGGTTTTCTTAAAGGAGCTGCATGCATTTTTTTTTGAGAGATGATTTTTCAGTGTTTGACAGCATTGAGGTGCTGCAAACACTGCCAATCACTGTACAAAGGTGAGCCCTTGCACCCAGGCTCTCCAGTGACTCTCTCCTTAGGATAAAACAGGTGGCAGCTGCAGGTGAGGTTACAGAAGCAATCTGTCACTGGTGAGAGAGGTTCTCCCAATGAGGTGGGACCACACAAACACTTCAAACCTTGTTACCTACAGAAAAGTCTAAATACATTAAAAATGATTTTCCCAACATTTTCTTACCTCTGAAACTCACCAATGCACCACTGGATCCTTCACACCACTTCTGCAGCTGTCATCAATGCACAAACCTTACAGTAGACCCACAGCCCGCCACACTTACCCTGGCGTGGTGTCCGGACGTCAGGAAGCCCGCAGTCCACCTGTCAAAATTGAAAAAAGCCTCTTAACTGCCTGTTAACTACCTGTTAACAGGCAGTTAAGTGCCTATAATCCTCTTCTCGCTGCTAGGTGTCGGGTCCCTGCGCAAATCGGGGACCCAACACTTGGGAAGATTGTATGGAGGCGGGTTGACAGCGGGTTTGGGACCCGCTGTCAATCTTTGCAATTTTGCCATCAGTCCCGCCTCCAAACCCGCCCCCTGAGCGCCAGCAAAATCCCCCCGTTAACTCTGTTTCTCCCTCCCCAGATGCTGCCTCACGCTACTGAAAGTGTCCAGCATTTTCTGTTTTTATTCCTTACATCAGTCCTAAATTTGCCTTTTACTAGTTGGAACCTGTGTCCTCTTGCCATGGTTTAGTTTGAAGTAGGTTCCGGATCTACCTTTACTTTAATGTTTATTATTTCCTATACCTCCGTAAAGTCACCTAATAGTTGTCTGCTTTCAAGGATGATAAGATCATGTTTCTTGCCTTTCTTCATTATTCAGTCCTGACAGTGAGGAGTTTATTACAGATTAAAAGAGGCAAAGGGATTAAAGTTTTCAGCAATTGCGTAATCAAACATAAATGGACTCACTGTGGACAGAGGCCCCAAACATCCGAAGGGTGGTGTGCTCAGCATAAGTGACGAGAGGCGCCCTCCCTGACCTCTGCTACTGACTCTGCCAAAGTACACAAGCTCAGGACGATTTTGTTGGGCGAGGGGCACGGTTGCCCCTCACCCACACACATAAATGCTGAAACAACCAGAAAATATGGCAGATCCCAGGGCCAGGCACCCTCCAGAGGAGAAACTGAGGTGTCCGCACCGCCCACGTACAAAAGGGGCTCCCTGAAAAATCAAACATTTGTACTTTTGAAGTCTTTAGGGGGCCAGGTCACGGCCATGGCCAGCACCTCCCGCTTGGGGACCACTACCGAATCTCTGAGTAGACTTGGAGCACTGGAACTCCAACGTTTGGCATCCCCAGCTCCACTTATATTGAACGTCTTGTAACGGAAAGGAAAAGTGGCTGCACATTTTCCAGCCCAGGGTGTCTGAACGAAGTGTGAAGACGATGGCCCTGAAAAGCCACAGGGCAGCACATCTCAACCTAAGTGCTGAGATGCACCTACCCCTGGCTTCCACCAACATTTGTGGGGTCATGTGGAGGCCATACAAATTGCATGGCTTTGGTAACCTGGGGATGCATCTTGGGCACCTCCGCTAAAGTGGCCAGAAAATCTGGTGAAGAGTCTGGGAGGCGGTGTGGGGTGGGGGGGGGGTGAAGGAGTAAGGATGTCAGCTCCCTCAAGAAGAAAAACTTAGGTACCCCCACAGCCCTGGTACAAAAAGGGTTGCCTTAACATTATTATTAAAAATTGCTTCTTTTTTCATCTCCGGGGGGGTGGGTGGGAAGAGTCCAGGCCACAATCTTGCCCTGGAGTCCCGCGCGGGGCCCAGAGCCGCCAGTTGGTCAACTGGTATGCCTGGTCTCACCAAACGTACCAGACAGTGACCGTATGCTGTGTCCCTGAGTAGGCCTGAGTGCGGGAACTCCAAAGCTCGCAGCGCTCACGAACCTCCTTACGTCGATGACCTTGTATGGAGTTGTTGGAGCTTCACTCCCACAAGGCGATCAGGAAATTTGGGTGCGAAGTTGGGACCCGGTGTAAACAGGTCCGGGCTCAGCTTCGGGCCATCGGGCAAGAGTCCGCCCGAACGCCCGCCGACTTTCGGTCAAACGTGATTTGAAGAGGCCTGTTTTGTTATCAACTCTCGCTAAACCTTTTTCTGTGGGTTTGAGGGTCCAAACGGCTGATATATTCACCGAGTTTACGCGCAAGGGTTTAGTTGTGTGTGAGTCACTGGGTTATCGTGAAACTCAAAACTATGCCAGTTAATGAATATTAATGCTTACATTTAAAAAGAACAAGAGAATCGTGACAAACAACAGAAGCAGCAATCTGAAGAGGATCAAAGGACTGTGGACTGAAAAGAGTAGCTCAGGAAATTCCTGAATGCAGGGAGCCCTGATTTAAAACTCCTTTGACATGGGAAACAAAGCATCAATTCCACTGCTCAAAGGCACTGCTTGCAGTCACAATTGCTTGAGTCTTACCCTTATGTGGGTAATTGATATTCTAATCAATAACAATTACATTTAATTAGAGCCCGTGTATCTCATTCTGTTTATAATTTTACAACAACATTTTATTGCTAATAGCGCAATTTAAAAATGTACATATTGCAAGAGCTTAGGTGCAGAAAACAGTTCTTTTCTTTACACTAAATAAATCCACTATATCAGGTGTTAGATATAAAAAGTGTTCCGAGTGGGCTGGTGATTTCTGCTTCCACTCATTTGCCACTGACGCTTTTTTTTTTAAATTTCAGACTGTCTGGGCAAAAGTGATTTAAGTTATTTCTCTTTAAAGAGCTCATTCAAAAATATATATATGTTTTGCTGAGGCTGGGGACGTTTCATGTGATTTCAACAGACAGGTCACTTTGTAGCTTCTCACTAAATGTAAGCTCCTCGATCAATCTGAATCTGGCGGAAAGCTCTGTGAAGCAAATGTTTACTAATTATCTGTGCCATATCATTAGAATCAGACTCCTGGACTTACAGAGAACAAACCACTTGTATTGAAACCATAAATAACGTTGCCAGTGCCACTCTATGGCCGCGATTTTGCGTTCGGTGTCGGGATGGGTGCGGATCAGGTGGTTTCCTGGTTCCGGTCCTGCCCACAGCTGCGATGTGATTTTCCCTTGATTGACCTTGTTAAGCCCGCCGACCAATTAACAGGAAGTGGGTCTGATGACGTCATTTGATGACGCGTCATCTGCCGGGTTTCTAAAGGGACCACGCACAATTTTATTTTGACAGTTGATTTCTCAGTGTTTGACAGCATTGAGGTGCTGAAAACACTGACAAACACTACAAAAAGATGAACTCTTGCACCCAGGCTCTCCAATGACTCCCTCCATATGCTGGAATAGATGGCAGCTGCAGGTGAGATGACAGAAGTAATCTGTCACTGGTGAGAGAGGTACTCCCAATGAGGTGGCATTGGACATACAGATGGATTTAAAAACTTGCAAGCTAAAGAAATCTGTATATGTTTTAAAAATGCAGTAACCAACATTTTCTTTGCTCTGAAACTCACCATGTGCAACATTGGATCCTTCACACCACTTCTGCAGCTGTCATCTTTTCACAAACATTACACCAGACTCACAACACGCCACACTTACCTGGCGTGGTGTCCGGACGTCGTGAAACCCGACCCAGAAGCAGGAAAATCGAAAAACAGGCTGAAAACTACTGACAAGTACCTGGTAATAGGCAGGTAATTGCCTTTAATCCGTTTCCTGCCGCTAGGTTTCGGGTCCATTCGCAAATCGGGGACCCGACACTTGGGAAAGCAGTTTGGAGGCGGGTTGACGGCAGGTTCGGGACCCGCCGTCAATCAATAGGACTTTAACCTCTGACCTGCCTCTCTGAGCGCTGGCAAAATTGCGGCCTATGTTTTATTTCCCATAAACCGTTAATTTGCAGCATGCATCCTCTATGTCATGGGATGTTACAGGAGAATAACATACATAGGAACATAGGAATAGGAGGAGGCCGTTTAGCCCCTCGAGCCTGTTCCGCCATTCAATGAGATCATGGCTGATCTGTGAGCAACTCCATATACCCGCCTTTGCCTCATATCCCTTGATACCTTTGGTTAACGGAAATCTATCAATCTCAGATTTAAAATTAACAATTGACCCAGCATCAACTGCCGTTTGTGGAAGAGAGTTCCAAACTTCTACCACCCTTTGCGTGTAGAAGTGTTTCCTAACTTCACTCCTGAGAGGCCTGGCTCTAACCTTTAGGCTATGTCCCCTAGTCCTAGACTCCCCAGCCAGCGGAAATAGTTTCTCCCTATCTGTCCTACCCGTTCCCCTTAACATCTTGAAAACTTTGATCAAATCACTCCATACCCTTCTAAATTCCAGGGAATACAAGCCTAGTTTGTGTAATCTCTCCTCGTAATTTAATCCTTGGAGTCCAGGTATTATTCAGGTAAATCTACGCTGCACTCCCTCCAAGGCCAATATATCCCTCCTAAGGTGTGGTGCCCAGAACTGCTCACAGTACTCCAGGTGTGGTCTAACCAGGGCTTTGTATAGCTGTAGCATAACTTCTACCCCCTTGTATTCTAGTCCTCTAGACATAAAGGCTAGCAAATCATTAGCCTTTTTGATTATTTTCTGTACCTGTCTGTGAAATTTTAATAATCTATGTGACATAAGAAAACTACTAGGCACTTGGTCTAAGCTTTAAACAAAGCTTTAATCAACTGTTTTTCAACATGGAGGTCTAGATCTGTCCTTCACTAGTTCCCGTTAAAGAATGTCCTGAGCAAGCTGGGCCCATGCCCGAGTATTTATACTCTCCCTGGACAGCGCCACCAGCAGGCCGCCCAGTATTATTTCATAAGTCATTTCCACATGAATGACAAGATTCATGTCACTATGTACATGGATCTCTAAGTCTTTTTGGACCTCCACTATTTTTAGCTTTTCACCATTTAGAAAGTACTCTGATCCATCTTTTTAGGTCCAAAGTGGATGACCTCACACTTGCCTATATTGAAATCCATTTGCCACAGTTTTGTCTATTCACTTAATCTATTAATGGCCCGGATCTTACGGTGCTTCTGACAGCAAACGTAAGTTCCAGGTTTCCACATGCGCTGCGTATGCGCGAAAACCCGAAACTTGCGATCTGTCAAGTTTTGCTTGGACAGATCCACCGCATCTACTGTAAACTCACTTTTCGCTGGCGCAGAGTTGGGCTATTTGCCCAACTACTGCCATGCGAATGCCCACAAAACCCTTACGCCTGGTAAAAGCAGGCATAAGGCCTGCTTTTATCAGCGTAAGGGTTAAAATAAATATAAAAATAATTTTTTTTAATGATTTAAACCTTCACTTACATTTAAAATTAGTTAAGGTAAATTTTGTCCCATTTAAAAATGTTTTAAAAAATTACATTTTTATTTTAAATGTTTAATTAAAGGGCATTTTAATTAATTTTGAACCTGTGATGATTTATTTTTAAGTGGTGTGAAATTTTATTTATTAGGTGATTTCTAGTATGCTTATGGGGTTCCGTACGTAAATGGAATCCCCATAAGCATCATAGGAAGCCATGTTTTTGATTGGTTGGCCTGGCGCACGTGATCCCAGGGATGCTTGCGAACTGCATGCGCCCCGGGATCCGTGGGCCTTTACGCAGGTGAATGCCTGCAGGCCCAGGACTGCACACCTGCAGGCCCAGGACGGGAACAGTCCAAAGCTCCAGAGACACCAGGTAAGTTTGTAGTTTTCTTTTGGTTCAGAGGCATACGCGGGCGGCAAGCCTCCGACCGCAATTTCCAGGCCAATATCTCCTTGTAATTTCATGCTTCCATCTACACTGCTTACAATACCTTCAATTTATTGTAGATTAATATCTTTGTAATGATGTTTTTCTTCAAGGGACAAAGAACATAAGAACATAAAAAATAGGAGCTGGAGTAGGCCATTTGGCCCTTCGCACCTGCTCTGCCATTCATCAAGATCATGGCTGATCTTCTACCTCATCTCCACCTTCCCGCACTATCCCCATATCCCTTGATTCCCTTCGTTCCCAAAAATTTATCGACCTCTGTCTTGAATATACCCAATGACTGAGCATCCACAGCTCTCTGGGGTAGAGAATTCCAAAGATTCACAATCCTTTGAGTGAAGAAATTTCTCCTCATCTCAGTCCTAAATGGCCTACCCCTTATTCTGTGACTGTGACCCCGTGTTCTAGATTCCCCAGACAGGGGAAACATTTTCCCAGCATTAAACCTGTCAATCCCCTTAAGAATTTTACATGTTTCAATTAGATCACCTCACATTCTTCTAAACTCTAAGGAATATAGGCCTAGTCTACTCAATTTCTCCTCATAGGGCAATTCCCTCATCCCAGGAACCAGTCTAGTGAATTTTTGTTGCACTCCCTCTAAGACAAGTATGTCTTTCCTTAGGTAAGGAGACCAGAACTGTACACAGTACTCTAGGTGTGGCTTCACCAATGCCCTGTATAATTGTAGTAAGACTTCTTTACTCTGATACTCTTATACTCTAATCCCTTTGTAACAAAAGCTAACCTACCATTTGCTTTTCTAATTGCTTGTTATACCTGCATGTTAACTTTCTGTGATTCATGTACAAGGACACCCAGGTCCCTCTGAGTGCAAACATTTCACAGTCTCTCACCATTCAAAAAATATTCTGCTTTTTTGTTTTTCCTACCAAAGTTGATAACTTCACACTTCCCCACATTGTAATCCATTTGCCATGTTCTTGCCCACTCAGTCAACTGTCTATATCTCTCTGCAGCCTCTTTGCGTTCTCCTCACAGCTTACTTTCCCACCTAACTTTGTATCATCAGCAAACTTGGATACATTACACTTAGGGGGAAAAGTTGGGTCGCGCCCCCTTTGGGGCGCTAACTTCGCCGGGGCGCCGCGGTACTGCAGGCCTTCCTCCCCTTATTAAAGGGGAGGGGCCTAGCGCAGCGCAACCCGGGGCCCAGCTGGGCCACCAGGGATCGAGTGCCGGCAAAAGAGCCCGGCACTCAAGAGAAGTGCTGGGCTCACGGAGCGCAGCCGGCACTCCACCGGGGAGTGGGCTGCACAGAAGGCCGGGGACGGCAAAGCGGGCAGGTGCTGGCAAGTGGCCAGCAACAAAAATGGCTGCCCGGTACCTTCCCTTTCATTTGCGCCGCCCCGGCCACAGGTAGGCCCCCCGACCCTGTCGGACATAGTGTCCAGCGGTAAGTCAGGGGGCGCTACCTAAGATCGCAGCCGGGGCGCGAGCGTGGTGCTGCGCACGGTGATGACCTCTTAGGGCGCTAACCTGAGGCGCAAATCAACCAAATTTTTCCCTCTTAGTCTCTTCATCTAAGTCATTAATATAGATTGTAAATAGCGGAGGCTCAAGCACTGATCCTTGCAGTATCCCGCTAGTTGCAGCCTGCCAACCTGAAAAAGTCCCGTTTATTCCTACTCTCTGTTTTCTGTCCATTAACCAATCCTCAATCCATGCTAATATATTACCACCAATACCATGAGTCCTAATTTTGTGTAATAACCCCATGTGTGACACCTTATCGAATGTTTTTTGAAAATCCAAATACACTACATCCACTGGTTCCCTCTTATCCATCCTACTAGTTACATCTTTGAAAAACTCTACAGTTTTGTCAAACACGATTTCCCTTTCATAAAACCATGTTGACTCTGCCTAATCATATTACCATTTTCTAAGTGCCCTGTCACCACGTCCCTAATAATAGATTCTAGCATTTTGCCTACTACTGATGTCAGGCTAACTGGCCTATAGTTTCCCAGTTTTTCTCTTCCTCCTTTCTTAAATAGTGGGGTTATGTTTGCAACCTTCCAATCCTTGGGGACTGTTCTAGAATCTAGGGAATTCTGGAAGATTAATACCAGTGGATCCACTATCTCTGCAGCTACCTCTTTTAAAACCCGAGGATGCAGGTCGTCAGGTCCAGGGGATTTGTCGCCACTTAGTCCCATTAATTTCTCCAGTACTATATCTTTACTTATATTGATTTCTTTAAGTTCCTCATTCTCTCTAGACCCTTGGTTCCCCATTATTTCTGGAATGTTTTTTGTGTCCTCTACTGTGAAGACAGATACAAAGGGCTCAATTTTGCCAGTGTGGGCAGGCTGGGGCGTGTCAGGAGCCCGACTCCGAAGTGAAGTGGGAAAAAAGTGCGATTTTCCCCTAATTGGGCAATTGATTTCCAGCGTGTGGAACCCCTGGCCCAATGAGTCTTTTCATACAGAAAGTCGCCTCCGATGACGTCATCAATGCTGCTGGATTTAAGGCCTGCAAGCAGCCTTGCTTCTTCTGGAGACTGCAAACTTTATGGTGATTGTAGTAAGGAATTCATTGATCGACTATGTCCACCAGCAGGCAAAAGTGTGCTCCACACTTCGATGAGCCCTCCCTCCAAGTTCTGGTGGAGGGAGCAAGATCGAATAAGGAGGTGCTCTTCCCTTCCTCAGGGAGAAAAAAGCCACCCCAGCAGACTAAAGCTGTGTGGCTGCAAGTGGCCCAAGAGGTCAACTCCATATCGATGAGCCGCAGAACCTGGCTGCAATGCAGGAAGAGGTTTCATGACCTTCTCCGCACAGGAAAAGTGAGTATGACTTTCCCATCTCGCTCAATCTGATCCCCATCGCCTCTCCTCACCAGTACTCTGCTTTACTAACCTCTTCCTCCACATCCCACTTGACACTTACATCCCTGCACCCTTACCCATTGCCTCTCTTTCTATGGTCACATTCACTTAACTATTCGACCATGTAGCCCTCACACACCCTATCACTGTGATGCAACAACAACAACAACTTACAATACACAGGGAGGGCCCTTTGTCTCCTTCTAAGCATCTATGCTATGCATTCTCTACACTCACTCCTTCATTCTCACTCAAACTCAACTTGTGTCCTTCATTGCAGGAAAAAAGAGCCCACAATAAGAGGGAAAGAGCCATGACAGGAGAAGGGCCACCCTCAGTAGCCCAGCTCACCCCCTGGGAGGAGGCAGCCCTGGAAATTACTGGGATCGAGGAGGATACCCAAGTGGGGGACGGTCAGACGGGTGCATCACATCAAGCTGGTGACAGAATAGTTTGGCATCTCTCTCATTGACATTGCATGAGTCACTGATAACGAATCTGATGCTCTAACAGATTGACTTATGATCATCTGCACTATTCAATGTGCATGTAACCTTGACCTCACATCTTTAACTCTTTCCTTTACTCCCCCACAGGACCATCGAAAGCCCCCGTCCCCACTGTCCAGGAGGAACAGCCTGAGCCTCAAGACTCCTCAGAGGAAGCTGCAACCTCTGAGGGTGCAGCGTCAGCAGAATTCAGTGCACCCAGCACCAGTGCAGACACTCACACCTCGGTGGGACCTTCGCGAGATAGAGTAGTGTTGGCACCTGGTGTATCACAGATCACAAGTGAGCATCAGCAGATGGTGGAGACAAGGACAGCAGTGGAGAGTCCTCGTCGGAGGGCACAGGACTCTGTCAGCTTGGCTCAGCTGCATGTCGACCCTGTGCTTCCAGGTCCATCCAGAAGGAGAGTGGTGCTGGAACTCCAGGAACAGGTGTAGGATTCTCTGGCAGGTTTTGTCTCCAGGGTCGCTGCGAGTGTGGAGTGAATGGAGCAGTCCATCGCAAACATGAGCAGAGCCTTTGTGGAGGCATTGGCGCATGAACGCATCACCACGGAAAGGATGGCAACCTCCGTGGAAAGGATGGCTAACTCCGTGGTAAGGCTGGCTACCGTAGAGGAGAGGATGGCTACGGTAGAGGAGAGGATGGCTACGGCCATGGAGGAGCTTAGTCGCCAGGGTCTTGAAAACATGGTCATTGTTCAGAATAGAATGACATCTCTTGAGAAGCGATGGTCAGCTATTGAGCATAGAAATCAGACCTTCATGGAAGTCCTCTGGAGTAGGACTTCCAGTGCAGAAACGGGTCCTCATGGCTCCCCTGAGGTGCAGCAAGGTGCTGTCAAGCCACTTGCTAGCTCTGAAGTGGGGCTGACCCATGAGAGGGACGTTGGTGGCAGACAACAAGGAAGTGGGGGCTCCTCTCCAAGCGCTCACACGACCATGCTACTGCAAAGCCCTCGGTCAGAGCCCCACCAGAGTCCTCACCCAACTGAGATGGGTGTCTCAGCCCCTGCGCAGCCGCAGGAGCAGCAGACTGTTGCCGAGCCCTCACAGGCTCACAACCCCAGAGGACGCCCACCAAAGGCGTCGAGACAGGAGCAGCAAGAAAGTGAGCACGGGGCCTCCACATCTGCTGAAGCCACAGGGGAAGCATCACGTAGGAGCACACGTAAGAGGAAGATAATGCACAAGTAGTCACAAGGGTAGTCACTTGGGTGCTGTGATGTATTGTATTTGGACCAGCCATCCTTGTCATGGTATCATAAACAGATTTGATGGCAAACTGTTGAAGTTGTGGCCTGTGTCATTTCGCAAATGGGACTTTCACATTGAGGGCTTAGGTCGACTTGCAATTGTCAGTATGGTGGTCAGAGTGATAGGAATCCGCAGGTTCTTGTCCATTGTCGATGCTCTGATAAGAAGGTGCGAGACAAAAGTGTTTGATTGTGCAGGCTAAGCAAATCTGACCAACATGAGTGCGTCCCTTGCATCCCGGACAGCAATGTGGTCGCGCTCTGGCGCCTTCTGGCCTGTGCAGTTTCAGGTGGGTGAGCAGCAGCTTGGCGCTCCTGTTGTTGCTCCTGCTGTTGGTGCTGCTGTTGTTCAGGGTTCTGCTGCTGCCGCGGCTGGTTGTCATCCGAATCTGATGTCCAGGAGGAAAGGAAATAAATGGTTCCCATGCTTCTGCTATATACCTCAGTTGAGGAAGCACTCAGTCAAGGTGGGGAGAGGGGTTTCCCAGGAGGCCACACTGGAGATGGGTCTCAGGCTATAAACTTCCACAACAATGAGTAGGCCTGCTAAAAGTTCCCCCAGACCTGAGACAACAAAGTTCTGCCACCTGCAAATGAAGATTGCTGAAAACTCCTTTTTAATGGTGGAGCTGCAGCTGTTACTAAGCAATCCACTTGTGAGGCCGCCAGGATTACCTGGCGTGTTCCAGTGGAGGCGTGTAGGATGGGGGAAATGTCTAAAAATCAGAAAGGCCTCTCAAAATTGGATTATAGAGGCAATTAAGTGGTTGTTAAGGGCCTTAAGGGCCTATCCCACCTCTTGGAGGCGGGATGGAAATGGGGTCTGAAACCCCAATTCTGGGAAAATTGCTCGGAGGCGGGATCGGGCCCGCACACCATTTTTTACGATTTTAACACCTCACACGCCTCCAATTCCGCCTCCTCGGGCCTGGCAAAATCGAGCCCTAAGTATTTGCTTAATGTCTCTGCCATTTCCTTTTTGCCCATTATAATTTCTCCTGTCTCTGCCTCTAAGGGGCCCACGTTTACTTTCACTAATCTCTTCCTATTTACATACCTATAGAAACGTTTACAATCTGTTTTTATGTCTCTTGCTAATTTACTCTCATATTCTTTTTTCTCTTTCCTTATCAATTTCTTGGTCCTCCTTTGCTGAATTCTAATATCCTCCCAATCCTCAGGCTTACTACTTTTTTGGCAACATTATAAGCCTCTTCCTTTGACCTAATACTATCTTTAATTTCCCTTGTTAGCCACGGTTGGACCACTTTTCCTGTGGGGTTTTTGTGCCTTAAAGGGGTAGAAATTTGTCCTAGGCAATAGCGCTAAATGGGTGGTGTCGCATTGGCCGCCTAACATACACCCAGCTTGATATTCAGTTCTACTGAAGTCAATGAACTGAATATCGGGCGGGGTGGGGGTGGGGGGATAACGGGCTGCTGACTCGATAACTCCCATTTAGCGCTCCCACCTAAGATTAATTTCTACCCCAAGGTGTTAACTCCTCCTTCCTACATTACAATAGTAGCCATGATGCGGAGATGGACTGGGGTGGACAAATGTGAGAAGTCGCACAACACCAGGTTATAGTCCAACAACTTTATTTGAAATCACAAGCTTTCGGAGCGCTGCTCCTTCGTTCACCTGACGAAGGAGCAGCGCTCCGAAAGCTTGTGACTTCAAATAAAGCTGTTGGACTATAACCTGGTGTTGTGCGACTTCTCACATTTTTCCTACATTACAACAGTGACTCCACTTCAAAAGTACTTCATTGGCTGCAAAGTGCTTTGAGACGTCCGGTGGTCGTGAAAGGCGCTATGTAAATGCAAGTCTTGCTTTCTTTTTTCCCAATATCCGGCTGCTATTGGCCTGCCCGTGCTTTGTCCCCTCATGGATTTGAGGCCAGAGAGCCACATTTCTGAAGCATGATTCTGCAGAAAGTTAATGCTAATCTGTTTGCAGGAAGCTGTTGATAAAGCAACTCTTAGTCTAAGCTGCTCCACACCAGCAGATTTTGCCTAAATTTAGAAATTTAGTGGTTGCAGATATTTAAAGTCTGCTGGAGACATTTCTACATATTCCATTAGGCTCTTGAAGGAGGGAAGGTGGCGTGTTCCATTGCGGAAGAGATCACGATTGTAATGATACCCCTGTCAAAAACCCCTGATGAGAAAATAACTATGTTATTATCAACCAGAATCTGTAGATTAGGCCACAGTGGGGGCAAGGAATGGTTGAATTTACTACATAAATTACTACATTTAGATGTTAGCAATTTTTTTGCCATACAATAGTGTTGACATGATTTGAGGATACTTAAAGAATTTATCAGCTATGAAAGAGCTTAAGAGAGAATATTATATATAGATCTGAACTTTAATCTTTTGTTGAGCTCTAGAGAAAGAGAGTTTAACATGGGTCCTGTTTTTATGCTTTACAGATGTGGTGCTAAGCTAGCCTGAATGGCTCAGTGTGTTCATTCAGTGAAGAGCTGAGACAATATGGGCGCGATCTTGCCAGCCCTGGGGAGGCGGGTATGGAGGAGGAACTGCCAGGAAAATGGCAGAATCTGGGGGCGGGTGCCCAACCCGACTCCGTGCCATCTTGCCAGGAGGCGGGTAGCCGACCCATGCCGTTAACAGGTAATTAACAGGCAGATAAGAGGATTAACACCATTTTGCCCACACAAGTGCGGGCTTCCCGAAGGCTGCGAACCCCGCCAGGGTCAGCGAGGCGAGTAGTGGGTCTGCGGGGGTCGGGGTGCAAAAGTGCGCTGTGGAGGTGAGTGATGGGTGCAAGTGTGGAGAGGTGAGTATCTGAGGTAAGTGCAAAGTGTTAGAAAGAGTGTACTTACCTTTGTTTCTTCCTGCAGGCTTCAGTCGGTGGGTATGCGGAGAGTCTCGCACCTCCGCGGTAGAGATGACAGATGGCTGCTGCATTCTCCAATGCAACAACCATCTAATTTCTGCAAAAGAAAGAGCTTTGATGAGTCTTGAATTCAAGAACTCATCAAACTACAGCGAATGTCAGTGTTTGACAGCTTCACAGAGCTGTCAAACGATGACAATTCATCTGTCAAAAATTTTGACATGAAACGTCATACGCTGACGTTCTCTGTAACCAGCTTTCCCTTAATTGGCCTGCTAAGCCCGCTGGGCAGGCTTAACAAGGTCTATCAAGGGAAAATAGCGTGGGTTGGCCAGAAGTTGATGGAGGCGGGACTGAAACCCGACAAGTGGGAGTCCCGCCTCCAAAAGCTCCCCACTGGCAAAATCCAGCCTTATGGGTCAAAAAAGTCCAAGGTTCAATCCTTGTTCTCAACGACTTCAGCCAGGTTGCTGGCAGGGGTGCTACACAGTTGGCCTTAGCAGCCTTGGGTTACGACGGAGGGAAAAATTGGCCAGGGTTTCCATTCCTGAACAGCATATGGTGGTTCATCGTGGGACTGGGGGAAGCTTCCCGGCCGTCCACTGGGAGGAAACGGGGTGGTAGCGTCCCGTAAATAGTGGGGTATGACTTACCGGCTCATTCCCGCTGATGGTGTCGCCAACGCTATCTTCCCAAGGGCCTATCGGTGGCCGGCTGGAGCATCAGACTGAGTCAGGCAGTAGGCCCTTTAAATATGCAAATCTAGGTCCTATGATGTACATAGGAATCCGCATGTCGTTATAGGACTCAACTCCGCCCAGTTGCGGCTGGCAGTCTAGCCGAAGAAGAGCCCAGAGATAAGTTTTTATTTATTTTTGTTGGACCGGGAGGAAGAGGACTGCTCCTCTTGGCTCCTCAAAAATAACGCGGGCTGCTGCCGTAATGAATCCCCCCGCACTTCCTCCCGAGAGGACAGCACTCCGGAACTACCTTTTTCCGAGCCCAAAGGCCACATGCTGCCCTGCGGCGCTCGTTTTTCGCCCTGCCTGCCCTCGTATGTTAATGAGGCCCAACCCTCAAAATGGAGCAGGTCCCCCACCGGCACTATTAGTTGGCCAGCTGGCACACTCTGCCAGTCAGTCACCTATAAATCAACCCTACTATGTGGCCGGAATTTTTCCAGTGCTCAGAGGGCGTGTTCGGAGGCGGGTCCGCTGTCAAAATAGAAAAGATTGACAGCGGGTCGGGATCCCGCTCTCAACCCGTCTCCATGTCAGTTTCCCAAGTGTTGGGTCTGTCTGCGCTTTACAGACCCAACACCAAGCGGCGGGTGGGCCAATTCAGATACTTAAGAGCTTGTTAAAAGGTACTTAAACATCATTTTATCATGTACTTACCATTTTACCAGCTTTTTCATGAGGTTCCCGGCACTCAGGGATCACGTCAGGTAAGTAGGTCGGGCTGTCAATGACTCTACATTCCTCTGAATAGTTGACAGCTGCAAAAGTGGTATAAAAGCTACCAATTTACAGCTGTTCACTTTCCAATCTGAGAAGCTAGAGCCTTCAGGATTTGGAACACACTTTTCAGCTTTATGCAGTTTGCAAGTGTTTGGAGTAAGCTCTCTATCCACTGTCACGTCCTTGGAGCAACCTCTCTCACCATTGACAGATCGATTCTTTCATCTCAACTTCAGCTGCCATCTATTCCAGCAGCATCAGTACCCTTGCAAAAAATCTCAGCTTGGTCCTCAGATTCCTACCACGATGAGTCCCAACACCAACATCACCAGGCACACCAGCATCACCAACAACAACACCAACCTGCTCCGCAATCAACTGATGCTGCACAGGACACAGGGCATCAGCACCCGACCACACTGCTGCCCAGGAGGCCAGCGATGGCATCACCATGGCCAGATTTACTTCACTTAAAGTTATACACCCTGGCTGCCACATGATGTGCCAGGTTGGCACCACCCCATACCAGCACCATAAAGCATCCCTGCAATGCCCAAGTCATTCCTTTCACAGTCATCACCATTGTGGGGGGTAACGTTATGTCTCACCATTCACTGCAACTCATTAAGCAACTTCCAAAGGGGCACGAAGATCTGTCCAAGAAGGCAAAGTGTTGAAAATAAAGATTTCAATGTTTGGCAACACATCAACAGAAACTTTACATGAACATTGGCAAAAACACCCAAGTGCCTACCCTTGTGTGTTGTTAATTGGTATGACTGGACAAGGATGAGGGTGAGTGTATGGGGTGGCTATTGAGATGGGGATGTACTAATGTAGATAGAGAGAGAGGGATGGGTGGAGGTGCAAGGTAAGTTGGTGTGAGTAAGGATGTGCAGGAGTAGGGCAGTGAAAGCAGAGTGATGGGGATGTGATGAGTGGCACAGCAGGATGAGGTTGAGTGTGACTTTGCAGTAACATTTCATGATCTAATGAGATCATTGAAAGGTTTGCGCCACTGCAACCAGGTCCTCCTGACCACATTCCTGCTTGTGCCCTCCTGTGCAATGTGCAACCAGGCTGTGTTGACCTCCTGGGGAGGTCTCTTCTGCCCATTGGAAGGGAAGAGGACCTCCCTGTGTGCTGTGACTCCCTCCATAAGCATATGGAGAGAGTCATGGGCGAGCCTGGGTGCAGCCGTCCACCTCTGTGCAGTGCTTGTCAGTGTTTGCAGCACCTCAATGTTGCAGGACACTGACAGTACAACTGTCAAAATGAAAGTGGACATGGTCCCTTTAAGGAAAGCGGCTGATGACGCGTCATCAAATGACGTCATCAGACCCGCTTCCTTTTAATTGGCCAGGAACCTCGCAGGGCGGGCTTAACGAGCCCAATCAACGGAAAATTCTTCTCACCGAGCGGGATGGAGCCGGGAGCGGGGTCGCAATCCACCACCTACCTCGGCCGCACTGAGCCCACCTCGGTAGGCGAAATCGCGGCCTGTGTGTGTGTGTGTATGTGTGTACATTGGTGAAGACACGATTGGTCTTGGCTATGATGCCCCTTCCAGTCAGATAGCCTGTCAAGTCTCAGGCATGAATAATGAGCATAGTTGAAGCACAGCAAGAATGACAATGGAACTGTACTCCAGCAAGGAGTCAATGCCTTTGGGAAGAAGAGGGGAAGAGGAGGAAAAAATTGACAAAGAAAAATTAACTGAATGTATAAATATAAACAGGTGTTGCGCAAATAAAAAGAAAAAATCTCAAAAGTTGAAAATATGAAATGAAAATAGAAAATGACTAAAAAAAAGAAACCTGCTGCAAGTCAAAAAGAAAAGGTAGGTTAATGTTCTGACACTTCGCCAGAATGGAATCTGCTGTGTGTTTCCAGCGTTTCCTCTGTATTTTCGAGGTTCTGTCGCTATATTAAGGAGTTTACAAGCAGCTGAATTCTTGGAATGAACAAGAACGCTTCATTCTGGAGGCTCAGATGGAATGCTGAGGATGAGGTTCAACTGAGGCGAAGGCTACAGCTCCCATATTCACTAGAGTTTCGAAGAATGAGAGGGAATCTCATTGGAACGTATAAAATTCTGACAGGGCTAGACAGACTGGATGCAGGGAGGATGTTTCCCCTGGCTGGGGGGGGGGGGGGGTCTAGAACGAGGGGTCACAGTCTCAGGATACGGGGTAGGACATTTAGGACTGAGATGAGGAGAAATTTCTTCACTCAGAGGGTGGTGAACCTGTGGAATTCTCTACCACAGAAGGCTGTGGAGGCCAAGTCACTGAATATATTTAAGAAGGAGATCGATAGATTTCATGACACAAAAGGCATCAAGGGGTATGGGGAGGGAGCGGGAATATGGTATTGAGATAGAGGATCAGCCATGATCATATTGAATGGTGGAGCAGGCTCGAAGGGCCGAATGGCCTACTCCTGCTTCTATTTTTCCATGTTTCTATATCTCAAGTGGTCACTATGCGTTTTATTTTTTCATCATTTTAAATGAAACTTGAAACATTTGTCAGGATCACAGGTGTGACAGCGGCATCACATCCACCAATCATAACATGCTGCTGTTTGTACCTGTCTGACAAGTTGCTTTATGAGATGTCAGTGCCATTAGATAATTGAAAAAGATGATAATGTATTAATTTAACTGTTTATTACTTCACATCAAAACCAGCATTGCAGGTCTGCTCCTAGGCTAGATAATCAGGTTGCAAAATTAATCTTGTTTATTTCTTACAGCTGATGCCTGAATATGAATTTCTGAATAGGACCAATTTACTTTGTAATTTGGTGCAGAGATGTGATTGATAAGTGAGTTCGGTGAGATAACAGGGCTGCAGATATAATTAGTGTAATCAGCATGAAAATGTGTCCTACACTCCCCGTTACTGACTGGTGTTGTATTCCTTTTATAAAGCAGCCTGCTCTGATGCTCATCATAATGCTGAGTGCCTTATTCCTGAGGATGGAATTTTGTTATCAAAGTCATGGGAGCCGTGGATCTCATCAGATTGAGCCCTTTTTGTAAAATTTGTTGTTCCCTGGGAAAATCCTGGGGAAAAAAATGGACTGTTGCAAATGTGTCAAATGTGCAACTTAGGTCTTTGACAACAGATTAATCACCACAAGAAAGGGTTTTATTCCCGTAAAGCGAGAAAGAACTTGCATTTATATAGCGCTGTTCACAATCTCATTACATTCCAAAGTACTTCACAGCCAATCAATTATTTTTTGAAGTGTGGTCACTGTTGTAATGTAGGTAAGTCTGATAATCAGCGTACAAGGGAGAAAAATTGTGTCGCGCCTCATTTGGGGCGCTAACTTCACCGAGGCGCTACTTTTAGCGCCCCGAAAAAATTAGCGCCCCCGCGGCCGAAATTCATTGGTAGCGCCCCAAGAGGGAAGCAGGGCGCTACTGGAAGCGCTCCGCCTCCCTCTTGGGGCGCTGCGAGGTAATATCGCGGCACTATGTGCCGCAGCGCCATGTGCTGCGGCACGTCACGCCGCGGTACTGCAGGCCTTCCTCCCCTTCTTAAAGGGGAGGGGCCTTGCGCAGCGCAACCCGGGGCCCAGCTGGGCCACCAGAGATCAGAGCACCGGCAAATGAGCCCGGCACTCAAGAGAAGTGCCGGGCTCACGGAGCGCAGCCGGCACTCCGCGGGGGGGCTGGTCAGGAGGCCGGGGATGACAACCGAGGCAGGTGCTGGCAGGCAGCCAGCAACAAAAATGGCCGCCCGGCACCTTGCCTTTAATTAGCGCCGCCCCGGCTGCAGGTAGGACCCCCCCGACCCCGTCAGGCATAGCGTCCGGTGGTAAGTCAGGGGGCACTACTGAAAATCACAGCCGGGGCGCGAGCGGGGCGCTGTGCACGGCAATGACGTCATCGCCGGCGGCACAGCGCCACGGGCCGCTAACAGTTACCACCGCCAACCTCTCACTGAATTTCATGGGAGGCGTTGGTGGTGCCGCGCCCGGGCGCTAGTTGCTTTGCGCCCCGTTAGTGCCCTCTTAGGACACTAACCTGAGGCACAAAGCAACCGAATTTTTAGGCCCGAGTATATTATTGACCATATTTACACTACATTCTGAAGTTGAATTCATAGGACGTTGATGTGTTAGTGAGGGATTGGTGATGAGCAACAAGTATAGTTCCAGAGCCTACAAAAGAGACTTGCTGATCAGAATTGTTTTCGTTCAAGAAAATAAAGCTGAGGAGGCACATCATGCAGGTCTTTAAAATGTTGAGAGGCTATCTGACATGCAAGCGAGCACAGTAGTAGAAGGATTCAAGATTAAGTTAGCAAGGCTTAAACTACACTGCAGACTAAAGTGGTAAGATTTGTGGAACAGACTCGCAGGAAAAGTATCTGATGCTGCGTCAATTATCTCCTTCAAAAAGGGTTGGATAAACATGTAGTTGGGCATGAGACTGGAGATTATAGGGATAGTTCTACAATGAAATCATAGAGAATCATAGACATTTACAGCACAGAAGGAGGCCATTCGGCCCATCTTGTCCGTGCCGGCCGACAAAGAGCTATCCAGCCTAATCCCACTTTCCAGCACTTGGTCCGTAGCCTTGTAGGTTACGGCACTTCAAGTGCATATCCAAGTACTTTTTAAATGCGATGAGGGTTTCTGCCTCTACCACCCTTTCAGGCAGTGAGTTCCAGACCCCCACCACCCTTT
Organism: Squalus acanthias; assembly: GCA_030390025.1. Lineage (NCBI taxonomy): Eukaryota > Metazoa > Chordata > Chondrichthyes > Squaliformes > Squalidae > Squalus > Squalus acanthias. The sequence goes on from CM059443.1 coordinate 26,096,085, forward strand.
GGGTGAAAAAATTTCTCCTCAAATCCCCTCTAAACCTCCGACCAATTACTTTAAATCTATGCCCCCGGTTATTGACCCTTCTGCTAAGGGAAATAGGTCCTTCCTATCCACTCTATCTAGGCCCCTCATAATTTTATACATCTCAATTCAATCTCCCCTCAGCCTCCTCTGTTCCAAAGAGAACAACCCCAGCCTATCCAATCTTTCCTCATAGCTAAAACTCCCCAGCCCAGGCAAGATCCTCGTAAATCTCCTCTGCACCCCTTCTAGTGCAATCACATCCTTCCTGTAATGTGGTGACCAGAACTGCACGCAGTATTCTAGCTGCGGCCTAACTAGTGTTTTATACAGTTCAAGCATAACCGCCCTGCTCTTATATTCTATGCCTTGGCTAATAAAGGCAAGTATCCTGTATGCCTTCTTAACCACCTTATCTATCTGTCCTGCTACCTTCAGGGATCTGTGGACATGCACTCCAAGGTCCCTCTGATCTTCTGTACTTCTCAGTGTCCTACCATTTATAGTGTATTCCCTTGCCTTGTTGGCGCTCCCCAAATGCATTACCTCACACTTCTCCAGATTGAATTCCATTTGCCATTGTTCTGCCCACCTGACCAGTCCATGGATATCTTCCTGCAGTCTGCAGCTTTCTTCATTATCAACCACACAGCCAATTTTTGATAATGAACAAACATTTACATGATGCTTCTGTGCTCTAGGGATGTTCAATGGGGGTGGGGGGGGCTTGAAGGAAGAGAATTTCTGTGGAAGTCAACAAGCAAGGTTACATAATGGAGATGTCAGATAGTATACACTGGAGTTTTTCTTGATTACCTTTGGATCCAGTCTGTATTAATGCAGCTCCTTCCCTCAGGGCTTTAGGTAAGATTACTGCCTTGCGATCAATCCAAAGACCCATTGTTTTCTATATACAGAAAACTCTTTATTAACCGGCACCCAAATATCCGGAAATCTCTCTTAACCGGCAAAATTCTTGAGTAGGTAACCAGGGTTTTCCTTCATCTCTCGTTTAAAATTAACTTTAAAATACACCCCGAGGCGTTTGCCTTGTATCGGAGCGTGTAGATTGAGAGGGGAATGTGCAGCCCGGGTAGGCAGCGGACACGACAGATGGTCAGCTGGCGGTCCCCGGGGAGACGGAGCTCCGAATGCAGGCGCAGGTCAATGTGTACGGGGCTCTCGTACGTTGGGAGATATAACTCTCCGTTATCCGGACTTTTTGATTAACCGGCACCACGCCGGTCCCGTCGGTGCCGGTTAATAAAGAGTTTCCTGTAATGAGGGAGTGCTGCACTATCAGAGGTGCCGTCTTTTGGATGAGAGGGTAAAGTGAAGCCCCATCTGCTCGCTCAGATGGACGTAAAAGCGTGACTACACGTCAAAGGTAATTCATTGGCTTTGGGACGTCCTGCAGTCGTGAAAGGCGTTATATAAATGCAAGTTCCTTCTTTCTAAATAGCAGAATTTTCACAGCATGGCTCACGGTCCTTGGGATATGGGTGTGGCAACTGGGCAGCGAGCAGCTAGGGAGTACACTGCATGTAAAGTCTGCGCTGAAATTGGAAGGAAGCAACAGTGGGAGGTAGATGCTGACACCAGACCAAGTGCGAAGAGGAAAGCGGAGTACAATGAAGAGAAAGTGCGGCTAGATGGACCATGACTGCGTGCATCATTCAGGGTGGGTGCACCAATTGAAATTGAAGAGGGGTGACTCTGAGATCCTGTGCTTCCAGTGTGGAGCAGGTCTCACAGAATTTATTTGTTTGAAATAGTGATGAAATCTTGGCATTAAATAAAGTTATAACTTGCCCGTTGAACGCTAATAGAGACTGGAATACAGGGAACTTTCATGGCGGCTGTATCACACAGGATTTTTTTCTGTACATCATGATTGGTGTTAAACTAATCACAAGTGATAGTAAACACACCAATTACAAACAGTGAAAACACTGAACCAATCAGAAAGATAATACATGAGCATTCACTGAACCAATCAGAAAGATAATACATGAGCATTCACTGAACCAATCAGAAAGATAATACATGAGCATTCACTGAACCAATCAGAAAGATAATACATGAGCATTCACTGAACCAATCAGAAAGGTTCTGCATGTGACCTTGGACAGACAAAAAAAAATTATTCTGTAGAATCCAGTAAGAGAGAACTTACAATGGTCAGTAATCCACTGCATATCAGCTATTATAGCCTTGATCCAGATTAAAAAAACTCATCTTCTTGTGTGATGAAAAGTCCAAGCGGCAATAATGGCAACAGTGAGGGCTACTAGGAAAATGGAGGATTCAAAGTGTTAAACAGCAACTCACTAACTAGGGCAAAGCCCCCACAGAAGACTATACATTGGCCTGGATCTTGCAGTAAAATAAAGGTAAGGCTATCAGCGCTCACCGTAATTGCGCAACTTCCGGCGCCCACACATACGCAGTTAAATGCGGAAATCAGGAAGTTGCTGTCCGAGTTGCCCTGCTCCTCCAGAAGCTGCACTATACTGGTATCTCGCTGAGAGATTAAAACACATGGAACGCGTGAAGTTGTTGTACTTACCCACTAAACTCGCCAGAAAATGTTAAGGATTGTCCATTCCAGCGTAAGTGGATTTTTAACGGCGTGTTAATTGTAAGTCTTAATTATAGCCAAAAAATAATTCTCTGCCAATGAAAATTAACTTTTACAAGTGTGGAGTCATTCCTTCAGATTTTAACTATTGTTGGAGATATTAAAAAATTTTTAAAATGTAAATAATTTTATTTTACTTTTTCTTTCTGTCTCTTTATCTCTCTCTTTTAATCCCATCTTTCTCTCCCTCTCTTTATTTCGCTTTCTGTACATAATTTGACATTGAATTAACTATTCTAACTTACACTTCCTGAGTTAGACTCTGCGGATACAATCTGAACTCCACTCATGCAGCAGAAACCTGGCGGGTGGGCAGTTAAAATAACCCCGGCTCTTACCTGTCCGAAAGGCGCCATGATCGCAACATCTGCAATTTTAACCTGCTCTCCTGAGCAGGCAGGAAGGACAGGCGTCCAGAGCCAACAAGGCCCGATGACATCATTGAGACTGCGACTGTAATTTTAACTCAGGCCTGAGCGGGGAATCCACCTGGAGTTAAAATGGGGCCTGCATGTCTCAGTAAGGATTCTTCAATCTGATTGGTTGAGGAGACCTGCCCTGTTCACACATGTCCCAGATCCCCTGTAGAGGGCGCCGCACTGTTTTGGATTTCTAATCATTTCACGTTTCAGTGCAAAAGCCCAGAGAAAGTCTGTGGGCAAGTGCAAGTGTAATGAATGGTTGGCGCCGTTCATTCACCGCTGACCGCAAAATCCTGGCCATTATATAAAGAATAAAACAGCAGCGCAGTGGTGCTGAGCATTAGCACCGTTATGCTCTGTGTTATGGAGTGGTTATTGATGTATGTTCAAGTCCCATTCCACTTAGTTCCAGATTTAAGTTGTATTGCGAGTAATTTTAACTCTGGCTGATGATATAAAGGCCAGGATCTTACCTCAAGAGACGCGTTGGGGGTGGGACTGCTGCCTTCCGGGTTCTAGTCCCGCCCCCAGTGACGTTCGACGCACAGACGCTATTTTGCGTCAATTGGCCTTGTTAAGCCCGCCCTGCGGGCTTGCCGGCCAATTAAGAGAAAGTCGGTGTCAGATGATGTCAGTTGATGACGTGTCAGATGATGTCAGTTGATGATGCGTCATCTACCGGTTTTCTTAAAGGGGCCACCACCATTTTTTTTTGACATGATTTTTTTCAGTGTTTGACAGCATTGAGGTGCTGCAAACACTGACAATCACTGTACAAAGGTGAGCCCTTTCACCCAGGCTCTCCAGTGACTCTCTCCTTAGGCTAAAACAGATGGCAGCTGCAGGTGAGGTTACAGAAGCGATCTGTCACTGGTGGGACTACACAAACACTTCAAAGCTTGTCACATACAGAAAATTCTAAACACATTAAAAATGACTTTCCCAACATTTTCTTACCGCTGCAACTCACCAGTGTCTCATTGGATCCTTCACACCACTTCTGCAGCTGTCATCTATACACAAACATTACAGTAGACCCACAGCACGCCACACTTACCCTGGCAGAGTTTCCCGACGTCGGGAAGCCCGCAGTACAAGTGTCAAAATTGGAAAAAGCCTCTTAACTGTCTGTTAACTACCTGTTAACAAGCAGTTAAGTGGCCAAAATCCTCTTCCCGCCGCTAGGAGTCGGGTCCCTGCGCAAATCGGGGACCTGACTCCCAGGAAGGTTGATTGGAGGCGGGTTGGAAAGCGGGTTCGGGACCCGCTGCCAATCTTTTTGATTTTGCCAGCAGTCCCGCCTCCAAACCCGACCCCTGAGCGCCGGCAAAATCGCCCCCAAAATGTCCGATATAGAATCGGCCGCCCATTATACACCTCACCTGATTTTCTCTCCCAGTGACTTCAATGAAAAGGAAAATTGGGCCTGACGAATAATGGACGGCTAACTTGTTATCCCCCGTTCTACACCATCGCCCAAAGTTAAAATCACCCCCATTGAATGGCAAGACATCAAGTAAAGGCTGCAGCAGGGGGTGGGAGGGTCAGCGGGCAGGGGAATGCATGGACGTTCCGGTATATGGGTTATTGCCCGTGGCCTGAAATGAAGCTTTGCACGCACTCTTTCTCCTGCAGGCCTTAGGCCAAGTGGATGAAAAAAAAATACAAAAAATAATAATAACTGGGAAACTAAGTGCCCCTCAAAATAAACTTATAAATTTTAAACAGGTAAGGGCGAGCTCTAGGCTGCAACACATTCTCAGCGTATTAGTGACAGTATAAACTGCTCTTCCCTTCTTCCCATTTAGAACATAACCTGAATTCCTTGACTATGTTGTAGCCTTGTGACATTTTCTTTACCTTTTGTAATTCTGTTATACTGTTTGACACATTGATATTTTCTAACAAAAGTGGATCAGTTATTTCAACAGTGGATCTATTGTATTTCGAAGACTAAATATATTCTTCTCCCTCAGGTCCAAGAAAATACAAATTAAACATTCTCCGAAAATGTCCATTATTGTTCAACAATCAAAACCTGCTTGGCTCAGCATTTGAAAATATATATATATATAATATATATCAGATCATATTAGCATTACAAATACCTGTATCCCCTTTTTAACTTGAACTGGTGTCCCCAGTGGTTGCTAGCTATCTATTGTTAGCGAAGATAGCTTCGTTCTCAGCATGAAGTCAGTCAGCATGTCTCAGTAAAGGATGAAGCTGTATGAAGAATCTTGGACTCAGCCACAAACTGCTGCAAACGTCTGCACTTCTTCCCTTAAATAAATCATGCAACTTTAATCACTGACAGCATATCCGCACCCAGCGCGTTGCCTCCCCCCATGGTGTACAGGATGATTAACGACTCTTATGAGTTCTAGAAAATGTCATTAGTGGAATCATTTGTATTACTCTGCAGTTAGCTCGCAATTATAAACAGCCAAGAAAGCATCCCTTTGTTTCGCCCTAAAGTCAGTGTTGTCTCGATAGATTGCAACAAAGCTACTGCAATCACTGTGACGAGATGCTTTCCTGTATGTACTTTGCTAGAACCTAATACAGCAACAAGTTTGAATCCGGAGCTGTCAACATTAAGGAAATGTTCGGAGCGACAGTTATGATCAGTGAGTATGACACAGACTGGAAACCCACTTAAAAACACAGTTCCGTATATTCAAGTGCAGCGTACTTTACCATAGGCCACATTTGTAAACCAAAATTAATGATTATCACTCCCAATGAGTGACGCTTTGTTGCAAATGGTAACCTAACCCTGCTTGTTCATTGATGTTTTTTAAAGAGTTGACAATCCATTAATATTTTATACGATATGACTCAGGTATGTTGCAGTGTAAAGTTGCAGGCCCATGGTGTTAGAGAAGCCAATATTTGAGAGTAGGACAAGCTGACCGAGGAGCTCCTGTTGTTTGTTCAACATCTCAGATAACACAGCAGCCATAGACATGGCCTACAATTAATCTACAGTTTTACAAATAGCTCATTGCTTCCATGTGACTGGCATCTGATAAGCACCCCAGTGTTATCTTCAAGTTGGGTGTAATTTTTTTTGTAACTTTTTCTCACATATCCCACCACTCCATTAATCTCAAACCCTCTTCATTGAACAGTACTGATGTTTATGAGGGGAGATGAGCCAAGTCCAATTTCCTCTCCTCCTAAACTGCAATGCTGCCCTAACATGAAGCCCTTCCCCTGGTGGCATGGCTGGGATTTGTCAACATAAATTATTACCATGGACAGCAGATCAGTTTCACAACTAGAAGAAGAAGATTGGAAGGGGCAATAAATTAAGAATTCTTAATATATCAAATTACTATTCAGAACAATCAACTGTAACTGACTGGACATCAATTCTTGAAAATACTCTACGATTGCTGTCACATGCTATTGTTTTCATTTTGCCATTGTATTCAAAATGTATTAAATTATGATTTTTAATAACCCTTTCCTCCTTAAAATGTCCAGAGTTTCCATTATTTTCAATAAGACATGACTGATTATGGCTTTATTTGTAGATAAATTGATCCATTTTTATATTCATACTAAATTATATTGAGTATTGACTATATTAAATAACACACTTGCATTATTTCTGTTGTAGAATAGCCTGTTTGGAATAGAGTTTGGGTTATTTATCAGTATACTCTGCTTTGAAATATCAATGTATGTCCTGCAGTAATGAAAATGTTTGAGATCACATGCTGTTTTGTGCTGTTTATCTTTTTGTTATTGAAGACAAGGATTAACTTAAGTCAATTTCATGAACTGAAAGCCAATCAAATCTCCATGAACTGATTCAGAACTGGGACCATTACCAGAATAAACTATGGTCTTGCCAAATGAAGAATGTGTCAGATGACCTAAAGCCAATATTAAACCTGAAACTCATCAATGCTTCTGTCGCTTCTCAAATTGGCAAGAAGGCATATACAAAGTCTGCATACCGCTACTTAATCTGCAAAGATTTCAAGACCACACTGAAAAAGGTTTTAGTATTTCAATTCCATTTTTTTTACAATGGGGCTCTTTTTTATATAAACCTCCCCCAACTGCCTGCTCTTGATGACAATAAACCTAATCATTTTGCAGAACCCCTTCCAGCGGAAGTAGGTCCATAATGTGGTGATGCTTCAGGGTACTGCAGTTCACCCAGTTTGCAGGGAGGATCTGAAGCACCAGTGATGGCGTCAAAGCAACTGCACATGTGCAAGGTCACGCATATGTGGCTTTTCAAAAGTCATGACGGCAACTTTAAAGCAATTACAATTGAGAGCAGCATTCGGCTATGACTGGTACATAATGTCGACCTTGGTGTTAAGAACTTGTGCTGGTGGCCATTAATGTTTTCCACTGCCAATATTACATAGAATTACATAGGATATACGGCACAGAAACAGGCCATTCGGCCCAACCAGTCCATGCTGCGTTTATGCTCCACTCGAGTCTTTCCTCATCTAACCCTATCAGCATAACCCTCTATTCCATTCTCCCTCATATGCCTGTCTAGCCTCCCCTTAAATGCATCTATACTATTCGCTTCAACCACTCCCTGTGGTAGCGAGTTCCACATTCTCACCACTCTTTGGGTAAAGAAGTTTCTTCTGAATTCCCTATTGGATTTCTTGGTGACTATCTTATATTGATGGCCTCTAGTTATGCTCTTCCCCACAAGTGGAAACATTCTCTCTGTATCCACTCCATCAAAACATTTCATAATTTTAAAGACCTCTATTAGGTCACCCCTCAGCCTTCTTTTGTCAAGAGAAAAGAGACCCAGCCTGTTCATCCTTTCCTGATATGTATACCCTCGCATTTATTTGCTTCCAGAAGATGGCACAAATCCACCTTGTGAGATAGTGTTCAGTATCTCTGGAGGGATGGAGCCTGCCATATCTATGCAATGGGAGTACATCTGAAACACTTCCTTAGTATAAATGGGATATGAAATGCTGTCACATTATCATTACCACTTCATTAAGACATTTTTAATCAACATTCTCAATTATCTGTCGATGGAATTTTTTCAGCCAATCCATTCAATATTTGACTGCGATGTAATTGAACGATGAGAGGACATTCAATGGGAAAAAAAGAACCAGTAACTCACTAAAGATGCAGTATATTAGAGCTTCAGCTCAGGACATTGTTCAAGATCCTGATTTCAAAATGCATTTAACTTTATATTGTCTTTATATTAAGTGACAGGTGAAGCTCATCCGAGCATAGTGAGTAAATGCTGAAATGTTTTCTATTTTGGGCTGGGACACTTCCTGCAATATGATTGAATGTCACACATGTTGTAAACCAATGCAATAACATTTTTGAAGGGATATATTATGTGGCTGTAAATTTTGGTTTAGGCCTATGAAACATTAAAAAAAACTAAACATTTAAGTGGAATAAACTATGTCGTGTAATATAAATATCTATAGCAAACACTGTCTAGATTTCTCTATACTGAATTTCAACAGATTCCGTTTCCTTAGAAAATAAACATCTGGTATGTTATACATATTGCTTTGATTGTGAACTGTTCTGCATTTGGACAGAGAAGTTCATTTTGGATGAAAGAGCTTTGGGAGAGGGCACATTTCACTTTAACTGCAATAAATGGCAGAAGGAACAACAGCTATAAAGTGGGATGACTCACTTTCATGATCAATTAACTCAATTAGGTATAGATTGATTATGCATGCAGTTAGTATTTGTTTCGTGCCTGACTAGCTGATGGATCACGTCGGTGCCAAATGAAAAATATTAAGGACAGTGAAAGGAAGAAGCTATAAGGAAGAACCTGATGTTGAAATGGTCTCACTGTTACCAGTGACACTTACTGCAGACTCCATTGACGCACATTTAAATTAAAAGATAGCTGGCGTTACTTTCTGCTTGCTACTTTGCAAATATTTGTCTTTTTAATGTATATCTATTGTCACCTCTCCCCTCGCAAAAATAAAATAGAAAAGTGAGAAGATTTAGGGCGCCGTGTTTCAAGTCGCCTAATGGTCTGATGGATAAAGTCATTGCATGGTGTAGTACTGAACAATATAGACCAGCAAGATCTCGGGATCAATCTTGTGCTCTGTTAGTTGAACGCCTAATTGCTCTGGTAAGCACATATCATCTGAATAAGAATAGCATGGTCTTTAAACAGTAAATACAGAAAAAAATTGGCATACGATGCTAAAAGCTATGAAGCATCATTTCCCCCTCAAATAATGGGAATATTGCTCCCCAATATGAAGGAACAACACTATTTTCACGTAAGGTTTACTAGCTAACTTTTCAATCACTCACCAAGTTTTGCATCTCCTGTGGGACAATAAACTTCATGTGAGGCCCTCAGTAGAGCTATTGCTCCAACTATCTCTAAGCCTCCATCCATGACCTGCCCAGCCATGAAGTGTTGATCATCTCTAGATTCACTGGTGCACTCTCCCCTTTTCTTGCTCTCCAACATAAAGAGGTAAGGGTAATGTATTTTATTCAGCACAGCCTGAAAATGATCAAAGAAGCAAGGTAGCCAGAACGCTTTGTGCTGATGTTACCTTGCATGTACCACCAGAACAATACAGTGTTGGCATGGATACCGAGACTGAAAGAAAGCAAGAACGAACGAACAAAAGAAAGATAGAAAGAAAGAAGATTCCGAAATCTTAAAATGTCCTAAATTAGAAACAACATGGATTGTATTGTTTTGTTTCCATAAATTTTATAAACATTCTTAAGTACAATCTATCATCGTTGATAGTAAAAAAAAACTGTGGTGGATCACTAAGCTTAAAAAAAATAATGAGCAAGAAAATCCTTTCAGAATAATTCGGTACTAGCTGCGGGAAAACATAGAAGTCAAAATAGGCAACTTTATTCAAAATATTTTTATTTAAGTCCAGCATTGCTCGGCCACACAACATTTAGAGGAATCCATTTTACCAATATCCTATGTTATGAAAAATCTATTCATACCCCAAAAAGGAAACAGTCGAAACATTCCGTTAAATTGGCCAACAATAAGTTATGGAAACAGTGATAAGGCAAATAAAAATTTAAGTAAAAGAACAACCTGAAGGCGTGCTGCCAAGATACATCGCCACTAACTGAAATCTCCTGTCCTCCAGCTACATCACACAAGGTGAATATTTTGCATCTGGGGCCCTGAAAGATGACAGTGAAAAGAGCTGTGTCCTGGCGAACCGAATAACTAGGGCAGCAGACAGGGCTTTAAACTAATGATGGGGGGTTGGGAGAATTCAGGAAAGGGTAAATTTAAAAGCAGCGAGAGAAATGTCAAGACTCTAGAGCCGAGTAGAGTTTTGGGTAAAAATAAGCAGAGTGGGTCAGGAAGGGACAGAGAGAGTAACAAAGGTAATAAGGCATCTGTGACTAAGGTGACATCAGGGAAAAAGAGAAATAAGTCAAAGCTGAAGGCACTATATCTGAATGTGCGAAGCATTCGCAACAAAATAGATGAATTAATAGCGCAGATAGAAATTAATAAGTTTAATCTATTAGCCATTACGGAGACGTGGTTGCAAAGTGGCCAAGGTTGGGAACTAAATATTCCAGGATACTTAACTTTTAGAAGAGATAGGCAAAATGGAAAAGGAGGAGGGGTAGCCCTGATAATAAAGGATGGGATAAAGACAGTAGAGAGAAAGGATCTTAGCTCTGAAAATCAAGAAGTGGAATCTGTTTGGGTGGAGTTAAGAAACAGCAAGGGGCAGAAAACATTGGTGGGAGTTGTTTATAGGCCCCCAAACAGTAGTTGTAATGTAGGGCAGAGTATAAATCAGGAAATTAGAGGCGCATGCAACAAGGGTAATACAGTAATTATGGGGGATTTTAATCTACATTTAATCTACAAACCAAAGTTGCAGTAATAGTGTGGAGGACGAATTCATGGAATGTATACAAGATAGTTTTCTAGATCAGTATGTTGAGGAACCAACTAGGGAACAGGCTATTTTAGATCTAGCATTGTGCAATGAGAACGGGTTAATTAATAACCTTGCAGTAAAGGGGCCTTTAGGGAAGAGTGACCATAATATGATAGAATTTTATATTGAGTTTTAAAGTGATTTAGTTAAATCCAAAACTAGGGTCATAATCTAAACGAAGTAAACTACGTAGATATGCGGGGCGAGTTGGCTAAGATAGATTGGGAAACTACATTAAAAGGTACGATGGTAGAGAAGCAATGGCTAGCATTTAAAGAATTAATACATAATTTACAACAAATATACATTCCTTTAAGGCACAAACACCCCACAGGAAAAGTGGTCCAACCGTGGCTAACAAGAGAAATTAAAGATAGTATTAGATCAAAGGAAGAGGCTTATAATGTTGCCAAAAAGAGTAGTAAGCCTGAGGATTGGGAGGATTTTAGAATTCAGCAAAGGAGGACCAAGAAATTGATAAAGAAAGGGAAAATAGAATATGAGAGCAAACTAGCGAGAGACATAAAAACAGATTATAAAAGCTTCTATAGGTATTTAAAAAGGAAAAGATTAGCAAAAGTAAATGTGGGTCCCTTACAGGCTGAGACAGGAGAAATTATAATGGGGAATAAGGAAATGGCAGAGAAATTAAACAAATACTTTGGCCGCGATTTTGCCGGAGCTCAGAGTGCGGTTTCGGAGGCGGGTCAGCTGTTAAATTCGAAATGATTGACAGCGGGTTGGGAACCCGCTGCGAACCCGCCTCCATGTAAGTTTCCAAAGTGTCGGGTCTACGATTTCAGAACAGACCCGACACCAAGCGGCGGGTGAGGCATTTAAGATAGTTAACTGCTTGTTAACTACTATTTTGCCAGCATTTTTCTATTTTCCCACATTTTTAACGGGGTTCCCGTCGTTCGGAGATCACGTCAGGTAAGTAGGTCGGGTTCTCTATGTCTCCCCATTGCTGTGAATAGGTGACAGCTGCAAAAGTGGTATGAAAGCTACCATTTCACAGCTGGTCACTTTCCAATGTTAGAAGCTTGAGCCCTCAGGACTTGGAAGACACTTTTGAGATGTATGCAGTTTGGAAGTGTTTAGAGTAAACTCTCTATCCACTGTCACCTCCTTGGAGCAAGCTCTCTCACCAGTGACAGATCGCTTCTGTCATCTCAACTTCAGCTGCCATCTATTCCAGCAGCATCGGTACCCTTGAAAAAAATCTCACCTTGGTCCTCAGAATCCCACCACGATCAGCCCCAACACCAACATCACCAGGCACACCAACAATACCAACCTTCTCCGCAATCACCTGATGCTGCACAGGACACAGGGCATCAGCACCCGACAACATTGCTGCCCAGGAGGCCAGCGATGGCATTACCATGGCAATATTTACTTCACTTGACGCTGTACACCCTGGCTGCCACATGATGTGCCATGTTAACACCACCCTACACCAGCATCAGAAAGCATTCCTACAATTACCAAGCCGTTCCTTTCACACTCATCACCATTGCGGGGGATACCGTTATGTCTCACCATTCACTGCAACTCACTAAGACACTTCCAAAGGTGAGAACAGATCTGTACAATAAAGCAAAGTGTTGAAAATAAAGATTTCAATGTTTGACAACACATTAACAGAAACTTTACATGAACATTGGCGAAAACACCCAACTGCCTACCCTTGTGTGTTGTTAGTTGGTATTTTGGACAAGGATGTGGGTAAGTGTGAGGGGTGGCTAGTGAGATGGGGAAGTGATAATGTAGATAGAGAGGGATGGGTGCAGGTGCAAGGTAAGTAGGTGTGAGTAAGGATGCACAGGAGTAGGGTAGGGAAGGCAGAGTGATGGGGATGTGGTGAGTGGCACAGCAGGATGAGGTTGAGTGTGGCTTTGCAGTAATGTTTTGTGATCTACTGAGATCATTGAAAGGTTTGTGTCACTGCAGCCTGGTCCTCCTGACAACATCCCTGCTTGTGCCCTCCTGTGCAATGTGCAACCAGGCTGCGTTGGTCTCCTGGGGAGTTCTCTACCACCCATTGGAAGGGAAGAGAACCTCCCTGCATGCTGTGACTCTCGCCATAAGCATATGGAGGGAGTAATGGGAGAGCCTGGGTGCAGCCCTGCACCTCTGTGCAGTGCTTGTCAGTGTTCTGCAGCAGCTCAATGCTGCAGAACACTGACAGCACAACTGTCAAAATGATTGTGGACATGGTCCCTTTAAGGAAACCGGCTGATGACGCATCTTCAAATGACATCATCAGACCCGCTTGCTAGTAATTGGCCGGGAACCTCACAAGCTCCATCAACAAAAAATCTTGTTGAAGGCTGGGATCGAGACTGATGCGGGGTCCCCACACGTCATGGACGTCGCCTGCCCCAGACCCGCCAAGGTTGGTAAAATCCAGCACTTTGTGTCTGTCTTCACGGAAGAAGACACAAAAAACTTCCCAGAAATAGTGGCGAACCAAGAGTCTAGCAAGAATGAGGAACTGAAAGAAATTAGTATTAGTAAAACAATAGTACTGGAGAAACTAATGGGACTGAAAGCCGATAAATCCCCTGGACCTGATGGCCTACCTCCTAGGGTGTTGGAAGAGGTGGCTATAGAGATAGTAGATGCATTGGTTGTCATTTTCCAAAATTCCATAGATTCTAGAATGGTTCCCGCGGATTGGAAGGTAGCAAATATAACCCCACGATTTAAGAAAGGAGGGAGAGAGAAAATGGGGAACTACAGACCTGTTAACCTGATATCAGTAGTAGGGAAAATGCTAGAATCTATTATTAAGGACGTGGTAACAGGGCACTTAGAAAATAATAATAGGATTGGGCAGAGTCAACACGGATTTAAGAAAGGGAAATTGTGTTTGACAAATCTGTTAGAGTTTTTTGAGGTTGTAACTAGCAGAATAGATAAGGGAGAACCAGTGGATCTGGTGTATTTGGATTTTCAGAAGGCATTCGATAAGGTGCCACACAAGAGGTTATTAAACAAAATTAGGGCTCATGGAATTGGGGGTAATATACTAGCATGGATTGAGGATTGGTTATCGGACAGAAAACAGAGAGTAGGAATAAACGGGTCATTTTCAGGTTGGCAGGCTTTAACTAGTGGGGTACCGCAAGGATCAGTGCTTGGGCCTCAGCTATTCACAATCTATATCAATGATTTGGATGAGGGGACCAAATATAATATATCCAAGTTTGCTGATGATACAAAGCTGGGTGGGAATGTAAGTTGTGAGGAGGATGCAAAGAGGCTTCAAGGGGATATAGACAAGCTAAGTGAGTGGGCAACAACATGGCAAATGGAATATAATGTGGAGAAATGTAAAGTTATCCACTTTGTTAGGAAAAATAGAAAAGCAGAGTATTTTTTAAATGGTGAGAGATCGGGAAATGTTGGTGTTCAGAGGGATCTGAGTATCCTTGTACACGAATCACTGAAAGTGAACATGCAGGTTCTATTTCTTATGTTCTTATGTTCTTATACATTCCATGGGAATGAAACATCCAGCAACTTCAATCCCTAACTGGTTAATATGGTCTCTCAGCGGAATAGTAGATGGAGAAATGCAGGGCTATTAAGGCTTTGGCTGATACTCTAGCCAACCAAGGTGATATTTTTGATATGATTTTCTTTTTCTATGCTGGGTTTTCCACTGTGCTGAGTTGCTAGGCAACACAATGAACTAAAACGTCCATCATTACCCGAGTGAGATATAACATTTCACCAAAATTGCATTACTGTTCTTAAATCATTACATCACATCTGATCAACGAAAAGCGATCTGAAGCTTTAACAGCTGCAAAATAAGATAAAAATCCAAATCTGCTACAATGGGGTCGATATTAACCTCCACCCCCATGATGGTCGGAAGTGGGTTGGGGGGGGGGGGGCGGGATTAAAGACTTAAATATGGGGAACGCGTCCCCAACACACCGCGCACGCGCCCGCCGCCTTTTCTACGGCAGCAGATATCGGTGCATCTGAGTGTCCCGCCATGGAGAGGCGAGACACTTAATTAACATATTTATATCGAGCTGCCACAGTGCAATTGGGAGACCGCTTTAGAATTCACAGTTGCTGCGTGGGATTTGAAACCCGGCAGTGAAAAGCATGCTGTAGATGCTGGTTCCGCAAGGTAAGCGCCTTATACAGCACTTTTTGTGGGCCAGGAGGAGCTGGAGTGCTCCCTCCAGCCCCTCAAGGAAGCCTTTGGCCTCTGTCCTGTCCCGATTGTCGACCTTCCCCTCTCCCCAGTGTCAGGGACCGTCCCCAAGGGTCCCTGGCTATGGCCTCGTGCTTCCCTCCCTGCCATTGGTCAGGCTGTCAATTTAGCCGGCAAATGGGTGGAAAACGGAACATAATAATGAAAATGAGGTCCTGCCGTTAAGTTCAGCAGAGCCTTGGCATCCCCAGCATTTCCACGCTCTTTGGAGGTTTTCGGCCTCCCAGTACCCTCCCCGTAAATATCGGGTATCGGGCCAATATGTTACTGTTGCTTATATTATTTGTGGAGAATTTTGGAAAATTTTGAAATGGCACCGTTTAGTACATAAAAACTTCTGCTTATATAGCCCATATCACTCAACTAAAACCACCCGAGGCACTTTACAAGACAATGAGAAGTAGGAGAAAAGCTATGGGAGGTGACCAAAGATGGGGGCACTTCGTGGAGGCATCCTAGGCTGAGGTACTTAATGAGTACTTTGCATCCATCTTCACCAAAGAAGAGGATGTTGTCAATGTCACAGAAAAGGAGGAGGAAGTAGAGAAATTGGATTGGATAAAAATAAAGAGGAGGTACTTAAAAAGTTGGCAGCACTCAAACTAGAAAAGTCACCCGGTCCAGATGGGTTGCATCCGAGGTTGCTGAGGGAAGTAAGGGTGGAGATAACGGAGGCTCTGGCCACAATCATCCAATCCTCCTTAGATATGGGAGCGGTGCCAGAGGACCGGAGGATTGTAAATGTTACACCCCTGTTCAAAAAAGGGGAAAGGGATAAACCCGGCAACTACAGGCCAGTCAGTCTCACATCGGTGGTGGGGGAACTTAGAGACAATAATCCGAGACAAAATTAATTGTCCCCTAGAAAATTATGGGTTAATAAATGACAGCCAGCATAGATTTGTTAAAGGCAAATTGTGTTTGATTAAATTGATTGAGTTCTTTGTTGAAGTAATGAAGATATGGATGAAGGTAGTCCGATTGATGTTGTGTATATGGACTTTCAAAAGGAGTTCAATAAAGTACCACATAATAGACATGTAGGCGAAATTGAAGCCCATGAGATTAAAGGGGTAGTGGCAGCGTGAATATGAAATTGGCTAACAGACAGAGAGTAGTAGTGAAGGGTTATTTTACAAATTGGAGGGAAGTCTACAGTGGTGTTCCCTAGGAGTCGGTATTAGGACCACTGCACTTTTTGATATATATTAATGACCTGACTTGGTTGTACAGGGCATAATTTCAAAGTTTGCAGATGACACAAAACTCGGAAATGTAGTAAGCAGTGAGGGGGATAGTAACAGACTTCAGGAGGACATAGACAGACTGGTGAAATGGGCAACACATGGGAGATGCAATTTAACGCAGCGAGGCGTGAAGTGATGCATTTTGGTAGGAAGAATGAGGAGTGGCAATATAAATTAAATGGTAAATTTTAAAGGGGGTGTAGGGATAGAGAGACCTGGGGGTGTATGTACACAAATCTTTGAAGGTGGAAGGACAAGTTGAGCAGGCTATTAAAAAAGCATACAGGATCCTTGGATTTATAAACAGAGGCACAAAAGCAAAGAAGTTAGATTAAATCACTGGTTCGGCCCCAGTGTCCAATTCTGGGCACCACACTTTAGGAAGGATTTCAAGACTTTGGAGAGGTTGCAGAAGAGATTTATTAGAATGGTACCAGGGACTTCAGTTACGTGGAGAGACTAGAGAAGCTGAGGTTGTTCTCCTTAGAGCAAGAACGGTTAAAGGGAGATTTAATAGAGGTGTTCAAAATCATGAAGGGTTTTGATAGAGTAAATAAGGAGAAACTGTTTCCAGTGGCAGATGGGTCGGTAACCAGAGGACACAGGTTTAAAGTGATTGGCAAAAGTACCGGAGGCGATGAGGAGAATTTTTTTATGCAGCGAGTTGTCATCTGGAATGCACTGCCTGAAAGGGCGGTGGAAGCAGATTGAATAGTAACTTTCAAAAGGGAATTGGATAAATACTTGAAGGGGAAACATTTGCAGGGCTACGGGGAAAGGGCACGGGAGTGGGACTAATTAGAAAGCTCTTTAAAAAAGAGCCGGCACCGGCACAATGGGCCGAATGGCCTCCTTCTGTGCTGTATCATTCTATGAGTTTCTGATTCTATGATAGTGAGGCAGGGTTTTAGGAACAGAATTCCAAAGTGCAGGAGCATGGCAGCTAAAGGTTCTGCAACCGACATAGTGGTGGAAAGGATGGGATGATGCAAAATAGACCCGAGTGTAGGGCGCATGCTGAAACATAGGGATTGAGGATATTACAGAGGTAAGATTAAGTAAGGCAGTGGAGGGATTGGAAAACAAAGGATAGGGATTTTTAAGTCAATGCACTGGGGACAGGGAGCCAATGGGGACAGCACGAGCAAGGGTGGTAGATGTGCGGGACTTCCCATGGAAAGTATATGAGCAGCAGAATTCTGGATAAGTTTTAAATTTTGTAGGGTGGAGCTCAGAAAGCCAGTGAAGAGAGCCTTGAGGTGATGAAAGGATGGATGACGGTTTGGGTGGCAGTTTGGATGAGGCAGGGCTGTAGGGAGGTAATGTTGCTCAGGTGGAAATAGGCAGTCTTGATAGTGGACCAGATGTGGGGTTTGAAGCTCAGGTCCAGATTGACCAGAACACTAAGGGGGAAAAATTGAGTCGCGCCAACTTTAGGGTGTTAACTTCGCCGGGGCGCTACTTTTAGTGCCCCGAAAAAATTAGCGCCCCCGCGGCCGAAATTCATCGGTAGCGCCCCAAGAGGGAAGTGGGGCGCTGCTGGAAGCGCCCCGCCTCCCTCTTGGGGCGCTGCGAGGGAATATCGCGGCACTATGTGCCGCGGTATTGCAGGCCTTCCTCCCCTTCTTAAAGGGGAGAGGCCTTGCACAGCGCGACCCGGGGCTCAGCTGGGCCACCAGGGATCGGAGTACCGGCAAAAGAGCCCGGCACTCAAGAGAAGTGCCGGGCTCATGGAGCACAGCTGGCACTCCGCGGGAGGGTGCTCAGGAGGCCGGGACGGCAACGGAGGCAGGTGCTGGCAGGCGGCCTGCAACAAAAATGGCCGCCTGGCACCTTCCCTTTAATTAGCGCCACCCCGGCCGCAGGTAGGCCCCCTGACCCCGTCGGACATAGCATCCAGCGGTAAGTCAGGGGGCGTTACCGAAGATCGCGGCTGGGGCGCGAGCGGGTGCTGTGCACGGTGATGACGTCATCGCCGGTGGTGCAGTGCTGCGGGGCACTAATGGTTACCGCTGCCGCTAACCTCCCGCTGAATTTCGTGGGAGGCGTTGGCGGCGCCGCACCCGGACGCTAGTTGCTTTGCGCCCCGTTAGCGCCCTCTTAGGGAGGCGCAAAGCAACCGAATTTTTCCCCCTAAGACTATGCACAATTGGATTTGTCTGAGCAAGCAGTCTAAAAGATGAATGGGATTGGCCATAAGAGGTGCAAAGTTTCTGATGGGAGCCGAACGGAATGGGTTCAGCCTTGCCAATGTTAAACCAGAGAAAGTTCTGGCACAAACATACTTAACTTTGATGTTGGACAGGCAGCCGGACAGCATGTGGTGTGGAGGGTGGTGACTGGGGCAGAAAGTTGGTTGTCAACTATTTCTAATTTAGTCATGTTCAGTAGACCAAGGCAGAGTCATAATCCAACCCATGTTGAAAACAGACATGTGTACTTGTACTTATAGTGAAGATTTCCATTAGCTATCATGACAGAGTACATTTAATAGCCAATTCATCTTAAATTCTGCTTCTGAGATAGGACCAAGAGTCCCTAAGGTCTATCAAATCAGCATTTAGTGAAGACAAATTGTTGTGTATTGCTACTAAGCAATCTGATGCAGGTTGTCAAATGCAACACTAAACAAAATAAAGATGTACATGGATACTGGTCATATACATTTCCCACCATTTACTGTCATTAATTAAAATAATCACCCAAACTTTACATCACCTCTGGCATTAAATTAATTCCTCTATCAGTTCCAATATCCCAGGATATACATCTAAGGCACTCCTTTCAGTGAATGGAAACTCTAATACAACTATAATTAAACATGGTTAACAGTTTTTTGTACAGGCAAACATCTGAGGAACATTTGGGTTTTGGAATGAAAGAGCCATCAAATGACTGGACCAGACCAACGCGGGTTGATTTTTAAAGCGTAATCTTTAATTTCTTTAAAGTGCTTGAATTCTAGAAGTGAAGGTCTTTAGCTGACTCGTCTCATAATACTTCTGGGCACTATCCTTCCTAACATTCATTAATGACATCATCTATCTTCAATGAAGACTAAGGTTAAGTGCTGAGTTTCTATTACAATTAAACAGATTTAAATTGGAAAGATTCTTGTCTATTTGGAAATTTCTGGGTTCACTTCATACATAGCGATTCAGATTCGAATGCCACATGCAGCAGTTGAGGCAGTACAGTGTCAACTTGTTTTTTTTTTAAACTAACTACAGGTCCAGCAGTTTTACAAATCCAATGCTGTACAGTGAAGTGGTTAATGGGATGAAGGAATCCAATCCAAACAGAACAACTCCTTAACTGAAGTTCTAAATCAATTCCTTTAATGTCCTCAAGATCAATTGAGAAAAATGTTTTGCAGCAGTTAATATAATTAATCTATTTTCTCATTTTGTATGTCATGTTTGCCAATCACAGATAGATAGCAACATTACTGAAGATCTTGATAAGCAGCAGAAACAAATTCCATTTATATAGCGCCTTCAACATAAAAAAAGTCCCAAGGTGCTTCACAGAAGCATAAGGAAAAAAGGACACCAAAACAAAGTAGAGGTAAACAGGAGTGACCAAAAGCTGCAATTATAATTTGTTTTTTTATTGCTTTTGTTGTGCATATTTTGTGCTTTTTAGCACAAGGATTCATTGTCCTGAGGAACCAAGCATATTCTCTTTTTGTTCTTAATATAGTGCCAGCTTGGCTCAGTTGTCTGAGCCAAAAGATTGTGGGGTTCGAGTCCCACTGCAGACTTCATCACTTAATCTAGGCTGACATTCTGAATACGCAATACTGAAGGAGTGCTGCATTGTTGTGGGAGCTGCCTACTCAGGTGGATGTAACAGAGTCTATAGCGCTGTTTGAAGAGCAGAGAGTTCTCCTAGTGTCTTGGCCAAAATTCCTCCCTCAGCAACACACCAAAAACAGCTGATCTGGTCATTTGTTTGTTTATTGTTTGTGGGACCTTGCTGTGCGCAATTGATTTTTTGTGTTTACCGACATCTTCACACTGATTGCAGTGCAGAAGTATTCCACTGGTTGCAAATCATTTTGGGATGTCCCGAAGATATGATTAGGAACTATATAATACTTTCTTTCCCAGGTCATGGCTAACATGGTCGGTAGAGCTCTGCACAAACAGTCCCAACAATATTGGTTAACTGCAAAGTATAAGACTGCCCCCTATTGCACCGGTGACATTTCTGTGTTCCACAACATCTATCGTTACGGCTTCTGTTAATGAGATTGCACAATTAATGCTGAATTATGGGCAGCTTTGTGCAATAGACTTGTTTTCACTAGGAGCCAGATTGATACTGCCAAGACTCATTTGGATTAAGCTGTATAACAGCTGTCAGTGAAAGGAGACTTTCATCCCAACTGCTGAGGCTGGATCTGAACCCAGTACAGCGTCACAACATGATACGCCATCTCGTCAGAACAATGATATAAATGTGGATGTATAGTACAATACAATTACATACAGGGATTGTTGGCTTGCAATCCAGATATTACCTTGTTACATTAACAAATGTTTTGCCTGCAATCTTATGAGCAGACCAATACATGATATATGTACACACTCGTACTAATTATTCTGAAATACAGTGCAATATAGGACACATGCAACATATTTTTATCTATTGTACGTTCTGAAGACAATGCTATTGGGCAGATGTGCAACTGGACTCTTCCAATCGGCTAAAGAAATGGATGTTATACCAGGATGCATGACACATGACTTACCTTGAATACCTTCGGTCAGTTTCACAGCATCTTCTGCAGATAATCAAGATACCAGAGAGCAGGACTAAAGTCCCACCAATGAAGACAGACACCAGGACAAGCAGTAGGACATAACCATCCTGGACACTTGGATCTTTGGGGATGGCCTGCAACAAAGCAAAATGTTCTAATCAATTAAATCTGTGGCAATAGAACAAGGATCATTTATTCTTTTTAAGTGAGGACAGATAGCAAGGTAAACGTACACACAACTAGATACAAATATTTGAACATTGTGGCATTTGAACCGGGGATAGTCAGAAATACTCCTGTCCATTTTAGCATTACCTGTGGTAAAGAAGGAAACAAATCACCTTAAGAACAGTCAAACATCCATTCTCTCTCAAGATGAATAGTCTACTCCTCATAATTCAATGTTGTTTTTTGAGCAACAGAAAGCTTGAATTATCCAATCATTTGAATTAAACAACATAAGTAACACAACAAAGTGGAAATTTAGTACTTCAAAGAAACTGAATCATCAGACAATTTGAATTAAGAGGAGACTGTGCCATATAGGTTAACAATGACATTATGATCAGAAAGCCTAGGCATGCAAGTACAAGGTATGCACGTGGTTTTCACTGCTGCTTCAGCCATTTCACATTTATCATTGCCATTGAAAATTTAGTTTACATAGGATATACAGGAAACTTTTGTTTATCCGGCACCCAAATATCCGGAATTCTCGCTTAACCGGCAAAAATCATCCTCCGAAAACTCCTCTCAAATAACCGGCAATGTTGCCGAGTCGCAGTCGAGTCTCCGCGAACGCCGAGTACTCCGAAAACTCCTCTCAAATAACCGGCAATGTTGCCGATCCCGAGTCCGAGTCCGCGAACGCCGATTTAGTCAGTAGGGGTAGTTTTCAAAAGTGCCACTACTCGGCCTCCTGGCGCTGTCGGAAGTATACTGCACATTTCTTGATTTATTTATTTTTCTTTGTTAAAAATAGCCTCGGTAGATATAACTCTCCGTTATCCGGTACTTTCGATAAACCGGCACCACGCCGGTCCCGTCGGTGCCGGTTAATAAAGAGTTTCCTGTACAGCACAGAAACAGGCCATTCGGTCCAACCAGTCCATGCCGGCGTTTATGCTCCACACAAGCCTCCTCCCGTCTTTCCTCATCTAGCCCTACCAGCATAACCCTCTATTCCCTTCTCCCTCATATGCTTATCTAGCCTCCTCTTAAATGCCTATTCGCCTCAACTACTCCCTGTGGTAGCGAGTTCCACATTCATAGTTGCTTTAATCTGAAAATACAAATACTATTCTTGTCTTGCCTGCTACTACTGAAAAGTGTGTTACTGGGAACTGGTGGAGAAAAAAAAAATCTTAATGTCACAATTACAGCATTGCTGAGTCTTTCTTAACATACTGACAGAATCAGAGCATAAATAGTGCTGTGACATTTAGTTAACACGCTTGTTCCTGATGTTACGAACTGGGATACTAGTGGCTGTACGTTGAAGTGTTTGTCTGAAATCCTGCTAAAATAAGTGTTTAATGACGCCACTAAAATAGCAGAGAGAAAAGTTTCAGACAAATGTGTTTGTGTCTTTCCGCTAGTATCCCATAGAGTAACACCAGGGCCCTCGTGTTAAAAAAAAAAGCCCAGAATATCTAAACTTCAAAATTAGTGCTAAAATAACTCTGTTGAACCAACACCTTCTTTTGCCCACCTTGGCATGTGAGGTGATGCAAGAGTTTCTTGTAAGGTGTTACGCTGTGGAATTATCACTATTTTATTAGTAGAGCTGTATGTGAAACTAATAAACAGACAGTGGATGGCCCTTTAAATGGATCGTGTGACTGTAGAAAGAGGTCTCCATTTACCACAAAGCTGGAGGATGCACATTAGGGGAAGTGAATGCATTAGCAGTGCAAAGAAAGGAAATAACTTTATTGAGTTATGTAGACCATATTTTAAGCTAAACAATTGGGCAGCTGAACTGCCATATTAAAGTTTGTGAGACTATAATGCAATGATAGGAGATATTTATAATATGTCCTGATAGCATGCTTATTATAAACAATAGATCTTACACTGGTTTTGTCAGTTTTTCTTATACTTGAGATGCACTAAAATTAGTCATACATTTTACAAAGGGAAAGTTGTGTACATAGGATTACAAACCTGCATGGTTATATTTCTTGTAAGCTGATGTACAACCGATTCAGCATCTGGTATGATGAAATAATAGGGATCATTCACTGAAGTATGTTGTTGGAAAAATATGTTGGGGGGGGGGGGGCGCGGTGGGAGGGAGTGAACATTTGTGCTCATGTCCTATTTTGTGGATGGTAGGTAAAGATTGTTGGGGAGAAAATGCACCCAGAAATTGAGAAGTAGCCTCCTCAGATGGTGGGAGAGGGGCACTAGCACTGCCAGTACATGTGGAATACAATTTTGTCCTGGCCACAGAACAGACACGCAGAAAGACTAGACAAAGTTGCACAAATAATCACTGGTGCGAAGCCTAAAGCCACCAACCAAGACAACTTCAAACACCTTCCCTAGCAGGAAGGCATCACTAACTAATTGATGGCCTGTCCAAAACAAAATAGATGCCAGTTCAATTTTTTTTTTAAGACATTTTTAAAACTTGGGTCAATAAAGAGGTTAATGTCCTGCGATGTCCATCGGTTGTAGGAAGCTTCTAGCAAACCTGCATGGTTATATACAATAAATCTGAACGTGGGTAAGCGGTCGGAGCCATCTTCCCCAGTGATCTTGTGTAACCTGAATTGTGCAGGACAGGTTATTCCAGCTACAGAAGTAGACCCACAGAAGGGCCTCTAACCTGCCCATCAGGTGACCAAAGACAAATAATGTTGGGTAGAAAAAAATTGAGGAGTAGCCCATTTAAGTATTTTTCCCATTAGTACAATACAAAATTAATTTTAGTTAACAACAAAATCTAGTAAAATTGTTCATTATTTTAAACATTTAGCCTATTGAAATTCCTTGCTGAATTCCACTGTTCTGTCAAAGCAGAAGCATTCCCACAAAACACTCCTTGATATATTTTAATCCTTACCTCCACATCTTAACTCAGAGCTCATTTATCAGTTCATATTTCTGCACCAACTGACTAAACATTACAACTTTACAATAAGGAAAAAAACTAAACATTATAATTAGTGATTAACCATACTACAGGGAGACCCAGATCTTCAAACACATGACAAGTCGAACACCTCCTCCAGTTCCTTAAAGGCTTCTTTTATGCTGCTGGTTGAGTGCTGGAGGAAGAGTTCCACAACTTGTGAGGATGGTCTCCCCATTTATATTCTGCATTGAGCTGCCAGTCCCGGCTGGAGGCACTGTTTTGGGCATCGTCCAACAGCGGCTCAAGTGACCTGTGGAAACCTGGCTCCTGAAGATCATTACTTTGACCGTCCCAGATAGCGGGCATTTGAGTTCTTACACTTGACGGATCTACAACAAAGCTGAACGGCCTTATAAGAGCTCAGCAGTTCCGGTGCTGATGGCATTGTTTTTAATACTGCATGAATTACTTCCTCACCCATAAAAAGTTAAACTGGCTAAGTCGCCAGACGTGCATCACTTTTTTTTCAGAATGCTCTACACCCCATCGACTTTCTACATGTAATATATCTAGTCACTTGTGGGCTGGCACCAGAAAAAAAATTACCATTCAAACGCTGGATTGTCATAAGAGCCCAACTAGTTTACTAGGGAAGCTACCACCTTTACCCAGTCTGGTGCTGGACTGGAAAAAGGGCAGTGGGATAAGTTTCAGCTTTGTTGTAGATCCGTCAAGTGTAAGAACTCAAATGCCCGCTATCTGGGAATGTCGAAGTAATGATCTTCAAGAGCCAGGTTTCCATAGGTCACTTGAGCCGCTGTTGGACGATGCCCAAAACAGCGCCTCCAACAGGGACTGGCAGCTCAATGCAGAATATAAATGGGGAGACCATCCTCACAAGTTGTGGATCTCTGCTTGAGTACCTCTTCCTCCAGCACTCAACCAGCAGCATAAGAACATAAGAATTAGGAGCAGGAGTAGGCCATACGGCACAAATTAAAATTAGGGAGATTAAAACTAAACAGAAACTCAGAAGGCAGGCCTATGATAAACTAGGGCTTACAATACTTCAGAAAATAATGAGGAATATGTATAGTTGGGAGGTGAACAGGAAGAATAAGAAAGCTAAAAAGGAATATCATAAAAAGCTAGTAAATAACATAATTCGTAAGTATTTTTAAAAACAAAGAACAATTAAAGAAAGGTTAGATAAAGCCATGAAAAAGGTGAATAGCACTTTGGATTTTATAAAAAGAGGTAGTGTACGAGCAAGGAGGGAATAATAAATTTGGAGAAGGCAATAGTTAAGCTACAATTACAGGAGTTTGGTAGTGTAGTGGTTATATTACTGGACCAGTATATCCAGAAGTCTGGACTAATAATTTCAGAGAATGAGAGATCAACTCCCACTACAGCAGTTTGAGAATTTGAATTCAGTTTAAAAAAATCTGGAAATAAAAAGCTGGTAGTAGTAAAAGCAACTAAGACGCTGTCAGATTGTTGTAAAAACCTAAATGGTTCACTCACATCCTTTAGGGAAGGAAACCCGCTGTGAAACCCACTCTGGCCATATGTGACTCCAATCCCACACCGATATGGCTAACTCTTAACTGCCCTTAAGCGGCCTAGCAAGCCACTCAGTTGTATCAAACCACTATTAGTGATTCAAGAGAAAGGCCCACCACCACCTTCTCAGGGCAACTAGGGATGGCTAATAAATGCTGGTCTTACCAGTGACGGCCCCATCCCCAGAATGAATTTTTTTAAAGTCACAAGCAGTCACAGTTTTAGGTGTCCCATTATAGAAAGGGCATTCAAGCAATAGAGACCATAGAGTCACTAAGATGACACCAGGAAACTATTGTTATGAGGAGAAACTTTAGTTACTGGGACTATTTCCACTGGCGCGGAGAAGGCGAAAAGGCGATTAAATGAAGGCTTTTAAAATCATGAAGAATTTTGTTAGGGTGAACAGTGAAAGATTATTTTGTCTGATTTGGGAGTCAGTGACAAGGAGTCTTCAATTAAAATTCTCATGAAGAGAGTGAGGGGAGCACAGCTAGGGGAAATTTCTTTACAGAGAGTTGCTGTTGCCACAGGGAGCAGTTGAGGGAGACCGTTGTATGTTTCAAGAGAAAAGTGGATAAATATTTGAAACAAAGGGAGTTACCAGGCCACAGGAGAGAGCAGGTCAGTGGGATTAGTTTTGCATTGTTTTAGCAAAGATCCGGCACAGTCACGATGAGCCGAATGGCCTCCTTCTGTGCTAAAAACTTATATGGCTCTATATGATTGAATTATTCCCAAATTATGTGAATGGTAATATAAACTTAATGACCTTTAATCGATGAACAGTGTTCCTTTTGTTGGCCTCTGAACATCACTTAAAAATACATAGAATCCCTTCACATAGTCTTAACCTTTTCATAAAGCTTCTCTCTCTTTCCTCATGTAATAAAATAATGTAACAGTGGTAAGATCAGACATCTGTTTTTGGCAATCCATGAAAACATACTTTGTTAAAAGAGAACCAAATTGTTCACAAAAGAAATTCCAATACCATATGTGAAAAGTTTTAGAAAGCTGAAGTTTCAGATTCTTAAAACAAGCAACTTCTAAGGTTTTAAACCAGACACTGTCTTACATAAGTGGTATTGCAGGCAGTGACATTGGTTGATGGGCAAAACCACAAGCAATGAAAGTTTTAAATGTCCTCAAGGGAAACTATCCTGTAAACCGTTACACAGGGATTCATTCAGGGTTAGTACTTTCATGTTTAACTCATTAAAATTGGAAATTGAAGGGAAATTATTTCTATGCATCTGTAGGCCTCAATTTGTTTCTGTTCCCTTACTTCAGCTCCTCATGATCTCTGGTTCTAATCTTTCATGCAATTTGCACCCACCTCCTCAACTTCAGTTATTAACCTCAGATATAATTATTAACAGCTATCAGGGAGAAATGAATTTGGCCATTGGAAACAAATGGGAGCCTCATAAACATAAATAGTAATCGGATTCAGATGACATAGTTAGGAGTTCTGACGCCATTTTGGTCTGCCTGCTGGATTACTGCCAGTTCCAGCTCCCGCCCACTAAACCTGAGTGGTTGAAGTCAGGAGGTGGCCATTAAAGGGATTCTTTGCTACAGCTAAGGAATGCTGGAAGCAGGGCATTTTTACTGCAGTCATTTCTGGGTTTTGAGCTTTAAAGGCTTCCATGTCTAATCTCCTTGCTACTGTCAATGTGGCAAATATTGTGCCTGCTGCTATGAACTAGTGCTTCCTTTAACTTCTGATGCTTCCACTCCACCCTTTCAATGTACTGCTGCAAGCTCTTCAAAATCAGCTGGATTGGCCAGCGCCCAAATTGGCACTGCCTTTACGGAGCGCATTTTGCACTGGCAGCTCACTGAATTAATGTAAATGAGGCCCGACCACAAAAAGTGTCATGGGCCCCTCGCTAAATCTGTTGGCTGGGCACAGCGCACGCCCTGACCACCGCTCGCCCAACTTATGCTGAGATCGAAAATTGCCCCCAGAGTTTTTCCGATGCCTAAAAACTAAACATGATTGTTAGTTGGCAGATCTATAGTGAAAAAATGCTTGTTACCCAAATTATATAACATTTGATAAATATTTATTTTAAATCTTAATTCTATCATTCCATGTAACCCACAAAGAGATACCATTGGAAAACGAAACATGCCTTATTATTTTGAAGTACAAAACATGTTGGTATTACCAAGGGCTATAAAGATAAGATAGTCACTAATAAATCCAATAGGGAATTCAGGAGAAAGTTTTTTACCCAGAGAGTGGTTAGAATGTGGAACTCACTACCACAAGGCATAGATGCATTAAAAGGGAAGCTAGATAAACACATGAGGGAGAAAGGAATATAAGGTTATGCTGATAGGGTTAGATGAAGAGGGGTGGGAGGAGGCTCGTGTGGAGCATAAATATAAATTCTATGCAATTCTATGTATTAATATTCTACCAAACCACAGTGTGTTTTTTTAAAAGACACAGGAGTCTCTTATCTTTTAAAGATAACCTGTATTGTTAATGATACAATGATACAAGAGTATGGAGCGCTAGGGTGCAGTTATACTGTTATTTTCATGTCAGTGCCAAGTAATTAGGTGCCCATCAATGTAAAAAGTGGTAGCATAAGTTGGGTGTCAGGTCCCAATCTGGCACCCAAGTGCATTAAAACAAAGCAATGAGAGACCCCTCCAATAGGTCACCTAGTGCTGCTTCAAGTTTGCAGCAGTTGTGGTATAACTACAGTCCGATGCAAAGCCAAGTGTCCCAAGTGGTCCACTGAACTTCCTGGGAACTTTTAAGTTTTATATGGAACCTATTTAATGTGAGGACAAAACAGATAGTCCTGCCCATTAAAAGTTAGGTGCTATGGGAAGAGAGCTCAGCGCAGGCAATGACGCAGGCATGTGCAGGCCACCATTCAAGCACCTTTGTGCCATTTAGTCCGAGACAAATCTGCAACAGAGCAACGGTCTGCCATTTGGGATCACAGCCAGCGGACACCAGTCTCAGGTAGCTGCAGAAGAACTGGAGGACTCGAATCTTATTTAACCCATTAGGTGTAGGATCTTCATTACAAAGACTGATGAGCATTTGCCATTCCTGTTTCACCTGTAACTTCCAAAACTGATATTCTCTGGGCTTTCCTATTTTAATCTGTTTGCCTCAAATAATGAATAGAGTGGTAGACTGAGCCAGGCCAAGAGGTTGAAGACAAACTGGAAAAGGCTCGAAGCCAATGGGATGGAGCTAGGCTATATTCAGTAAGAAATCTGAACCGCGTTACTGAGGTTAGCAATTGGTGAAAAAACAGTTGGGAAGTGATTAAAAACCTCTAGTAATCTCCAAGTATTTCTTTATATTACGCAAGTGAGTGTTAACTTATTGGGATTTGTGGCAATATATAGGGGTATATTTTTGTTTTCACTGCATGGGCAGTAATCTGGTGGACAGATTGTCTATCTGTTGTAGAATCCATCTGATTTTCATTCAATGGGATGAAAATTGGATGGGTTTGCTAACGGCTGGATGATCCGTTCCACCAGGTACCCCGTAAATTTTTAGACTGCGATTTCCCTTACCTCAGCGAGTCCGTGGCAGGCGATGTCGGTGGCGGGGCCTGACCCCGCTGCTGGCTCCAGCCCGCTGTCCAAAATGATTTCCCCCTGATTGGGCTTGTTAAGCCCACCCAGCGCGTTTGCTGGCCAAATGAAGGAAGCGGGTCTGATGACGTCAGTTGATTACGCATCATCAGCCGGCTTCCTTAAAGGGACCAGGCGCAAATTGATTCTGACAGTTGTGCTGTCACTGTTCTACAGCATTGAGGTGCTGCAAACACTGACAAGCACTGCACAGAGGTGCACGGCTGCACCAAGGCTCTCCCATGACTCCCTCCATATGCTTATGGAGGGAGTCACAGCACGCAGGGAGGTTCTCTTCCCTTCCAATAGGCGGAAGAAACTTCCCCAGGAGACCAACACAGCCTGGTTGCACATTGCACAGGAGGACACCAGCAGGGATGTGGTCAGGAGGACCAGGCTGCAGTGGCACAAACATTTCAATGATCTCAGTAGATCATGAAACGTTACTGCAAAGCCACACTCAACCTCATCCTGCTGTGCCACTCATCACATCCCCATCACTCTGCCTTCCCTACCCTACTCCTGCACATCCTTACTAACATAGAAACTAGGAGCAGGAGTAGGCCATTCGGCCCGTCGAGCCTGCTCCACCATTCAATACGATCATGGCTGATCATCCAAATCCAGTACCCTGTCCCTGCTTTCTCACACAGAATCCCCACAGTACAGATAGAGGCCATCTTGGCCCATCGAGCCTGCCCCGACACATATCCCACCCTATCCCCGTAACCCCACGTATTTAATTCCCCCTAACATATCCCATCCTATCCCCGTAACCCCACATATT
The DNA here is from genome assembly GCA_030390025.1 of Squalus acanthias. NCBI lineage: Eukaryota > Metazoa > Chordata > Chondrichthyes > Squaliformes > Squalidae > Squalus > Squalus acanthias. The sequence continues at coordinate 26,126,441 of CM059443.1, forward strand.
TAATCCCCCCCTAACACTAAGGGTCAATTTATCATAGCCAAATCAACCTAACCCGCACATTTTTGGACTGTGGGAGGAAACCGGAGCACCCGGAGGAAACCCACGCAGACACGGGGAGAATGTGCAAACTCCACACAGACAGTCACCCGAGGCCAGATTCAAACCCGGGTCCCTGGCGCTGTGAGGCACCAGTGCTAACCACTAGGCCACCGTGTTGCTCACACCAACTTACCTTGCACCTCCACCCATCCCTCTCTATCTACATTATCACTTCCCCATCTCACTAGCCACCCCTCACACTCACCCTCGTCCTAGTCCAATCATCCCAACTAACAACACACAAGGGTAGGCACTTGGGTGGTTTAGCCAATGTTCATGTAAAGTTTCTGTTAATGTGCTGTCCAACATTGAAACCATTATTTTCAATACTTTGCGTTCTTGGACAGGTTTGTGTGCACCTTTGGATGTGGCTTAGTGAGTTCCAGTGAATGGTGAGACATAATGGTACCCACCATAATGGTCATGAGTGTGAAAGGAATGGCTTGGACATTGTAGGGATGCTTTATGTTGTTGGTGTTGGGTGGTGCCAACCTGGCGCATCATGTGGCAGCCAGGGTGCACAGCGTCAAGTGAAGTAAATCTGGCCATGGTGAGGCCATCCCTGGCGTCCTGGGCAGCAATGTGGTCAGGTGCTGATGCCCTGTGTCCAGGGCAGCATCAGGTGACTGCGGAGAAGATTGTTGCTGTTGTTGGTGCTGCTGGTGTGCCTGGTGATGGTGCTGGTGTGCCTGGTGATGGTGCTGGTGCAAGGTAAGTTGGTGTGAGTAAGGATATGCAGGAGTAGGGTAGGGAAGGCAGAGTGATGGGGATGTGATGAGTGGCACAGCAGGATGAGGTTGAGTGTGGCTTTGCAGTAATGTTTCATGGTCTACTGAGATCATTGCAGCCAGGGACTCCTGACGACATCCCTGCTTGTGTCCTCCTGTGCAATATGCAACCAGGCTGCGTTGATCTCCTTGGGAGGTCTCTTCTGTGCATTGGTAGGGAAGAGAACCTCCCTGCGTGCTGTGACTCCCTCCATAAGCATATGGAGGGAGTCATAGGAGAGTCTGGGTTCAGCCCTGCACCTTTGTGCAGTGCTTGTCAATGTTTGCAGCACCTCAATGGTGTAGAACACTGACAGCACAACTGTCAAAATCAATTTGCGCAAATGTCCCTTTAAGGAAACCAGCTGATGACGCGTCATCGAATGACGTCATCAGACCCGCTTCTCTTCAATTGGCCGGCAAACGCGCTGGGCGGGCTTAACAAGTCCTAATCAGGGGAACATCATTTTGGACAGCAGGCTGGAGCCAGTAGCAAGGTCGGGACCCGCCAGTGACGTCGCCCGCCACGGACCCGCCGAGGTTGGTAAAATCCAGCCCAAAGTCTTTGCTATGATGCTGGATAAATCTGTTAAGTACCGAAGAACTCACTGCTGACACTGATAAATCTAAACCACCGCACCATCCCCCCCGCCCCCCCGCCCTTCAGGATACTGTCATTTTTATAAACTGGCTTTTCCTCTCCGATTTTCTCCCCTCCTTCCCGAAAGGCTCTCTTGGGTTACAGCTTGATGAATGCAAGCCACCCTATATACTCTGTTTGTGTGTGCCCTGGACAGATATTCAATAAATTGCTAAGAATAATGGTTGTACTTTTGAATCATATATTATACTTAATAATTTGAAGAAACATAAATCTATAATAACTGGGTTGGATGGATAATTCATTGTAATTTAAAATACTGGCATATCCTTCAAAAGAAAGTTCATGCCAGTTTTTAGTTTCAGTGACACAGAATAAAAGTGCTAGACATTGGTTTGAGTCACATATAGGAGGGAAAAAAAATCAGACAAGGGTCCTGCTTCTTACCCTTGGACAGTGAGTGTCAGCAAGTTATTTTACCTTATCCATTTCCATCATCAAACACTCACATATTCAAAATAACAACAGAAAACGCTGGAAAAACTCAGCAGGCCAGGCAGCATCCGTGGAGAGAGAAACAGAGTTAACGTTACAGGTCGAAGACTTTTCGTCAGAACCTTCGACCTGAAACGTTAACTCTGTTTCTCTCTCCATGGATGCTGCCTGGCCTGCTGAGTTTTGCAAGCGTTTTCTGTTGTTATTTCGGATTTCCAGCATCCGCAGTATTTTGCACTCACATATTCATGCTGTGACAAAAAGGGAAAAAAAAGTCTCGTTTTAGCTTGGTAGCAGTCCCTTTAATTTTTTTTAATTCACTTACAGGATGTTGACATCACTGGCAAGGCCAGCATTTATTGCCCATCCCTAATTGCCCTTGAGAAGGTGGTGGTGAGCCGCCTTCTTGAACCGCTGCAGTCCCTGTGGTGAAGGTACACCCACACCGCTGTTAGGGAGGGAGTTCCAGGATTTTGACCCGGCGACGATAAAGGAACGCCGCTATATTTCTAAGTCAGGATGGTGTGTGACTCGGAGGGGAACTTGGAGGTGGTGGTGTTCCCATGCGCCGGCTGCCCTTGTCCTTCTAAGTGGAAGAGGTTGCGGGTTTGGGAGGTGCTGCTGAAGAAGCCTTGGCGAGTTGCTGCAGCGCATCTTGTAGATGGTACACACATCTACAAGATGCACTACACAATACTAAAGGAGTTTGATAACCAGCCGAATTCAGAAATCAAGTTCCCAGCCAGTACCATTGTTGCAAAGATATGTCCAGCTTGGTCTCCGAACAGATAGATTAAAGGGAAGAGCCAAGCCATTCTCAAACGAAAACATTCGAGTCATGTGCTCAGTTATGTGTATGACTGGCATTAACTTTTGAATTCAGCTGCTGGTTACTCAAATCCGTCACATTTGTCAATTATTTAAGACTATTCAAATGATTGCGTGGGTTTGGAACTTTCAAAAAGATGGGTCAGGCCAGTAGCTCCCACAGTTGGTAAGGCTATAAGAAAAAAAATAGCTGCATTTATAAAGGTGACCTACAAAACAATAGTTTAGCATAGAGACTGTGAACATTATAGGAGCTAGTAAAGCATCATGGGGTAGACTTTCCACTTTGGGTGCAATCCGGGCACAAATTGCGCTCAAAATTGCGCTAGTTTTCCAAATTGAATTTTTTGCTCAAGTTTCTGCTCAAAATCATTTGCAGGTCGCCAAACATAGTGGGGGCAAAATTCGGTTACGCCCCGTTTGGGGACGGTAACTGAAGTATCGCCGGAGATTTAGCTCCTGGTGCGGAATTACCGCCCCGGCCGCTAAATTCAGCTTACCGCCCCAGCGGAGTGCTATTTCGGGTGCTCCACTGCCTCTCGGGGAGGTGTTGGGGGCGCAAAGCGCGGTAGCGCCGGAGCGCTACGTGGCCGCTCCGTGTAGCGCTGACGCGTTTCAGCGCCCCTCCCCTTCTGTTAAAGGGGAGGGACGCTGCGAGCTCTGCAGGGCCTCCGATGGCCCACACTAGCCCACCAGGGCGGCGTGGTGCCGTGGCTGCAGCCCGGCACTGAGACGCAGTGCCAGGCTGCGCAATGGCAGCCACGGACCACGCCAAGGGCCGCCATGGACGGCCGACCTGGAGGTTGGCCAGAAAAAAATAAAATGGCGGCACGGGTCACGGCCACACCTCCCTTTAATTAGCCCCCCGCGAGCGGAGGTCGACCCGGTTCACGACCTGTGAGGCTGGTGCTGACACCGCCCGCGGCAGCCTTGTGGGGCGCAGCCGAATTTCTGCCGCAGGGCGCTAAGGGGTCACGGCGTGCGGCGATGACGTCATTGCCGGCAGTGCAGTGGCCCGGGGCACTACCGGAGGGGGAGTGGCGCTATCGGCTAGCGCCTCAGTAGCGCCCCACCAAATTTCTCGGGAGGCGCTGCGCCACCGCCTGGGCGATAAGCCCTTTGCGCCCCATTAGCGCCCCCGGAGGCGCTAACGGCAGGCGCAAAGGAGCCGAATTTCGCGGCCAAAATCTTCCATGAACCAGTGCACTCGGGTAGCATTTTAGAATGTAATTATTTATTTTTCTTGCATTAAAAAATATTCATTGATTTATTTAAGACTGGTAACCTGGTGCAGATTTATTAATACAGCTGAAACTGAAATTATCACAAAAAATAAGCATCTTTAATAAGAGTGTCTAGTCCACCACCGGTGAGTCATTGATTTTAAATAACTGAAAATGACTTAAAAAAACTATACAAAACTATTTACTAGTTTCATTGGTGTACAGTAGCCAGTTTCTTAGTAAATTAAATATTTTTTAATATTTAAAAGTTTTTAAAAGGTGTCCTTACACCTAAAAAAAAAAGCCAGCTTAATTTTAAGAGCTTCCTCAAAGGCCCGCAAATGGGTACAATTAGCAGAAACTCGACGTGGTGAGTAATTCGAGTTGGGGGCGTGGCCAATTTTGCGGGCAGGGCCAGCTTCCAGCGCGATGTTTTTTAAACCAGCCCAAAAGATAGCGGAAACTCGATTTGCGCTGGACGTAATTTGTGCTTGAAATTCCTCCATCTTTTGCGCTGGTTTGGCCAATCTTGGGTGAATTGCGCTGAGAAAAACAGCGCAACCTAGCGGAAAGGCCAGGCCAATGTCTACTGTGAATATATTTACTATTGCTGATTCGCTTGTTCATCTATTGTTCAATAAATTCACATAACAGCTGAAGTCTGAAATTAGGTCTGATATGCTTTTCAAAGACAAGAGAAAGATCCAGTAGCAAAGAAACATATTGGCCCAGAAATTGATCTCGCTCTGTTCCCGCGGGGGTAAGGGAGCAGGCGCGATCTCTCACTCCGCGTTGGCTTTTTCAGATCCAGCTCGCACGAACTTGATGTTCTAGACATCAGCTGGGCAGTGCTTGCGTATCCCACCGGCGTAGTGAATTCGTGCGAGCTGTGGGATCACGTGACTCAGTTAGAGCCAATGGCAGCACACCATCTTCCATTCATAAGTTTCACATACGTGCCGTGAAAGCTATGAATCTGACACACCCCCAAAATAACATCTAAACCTCAATTAAATTTAAAAAAAAATCACATTAATAAAATAAGTATAGTTAAATAAATTAACCATTTTAAATAAAAAATTAAATTTTTGAAAAAATTTAAAATCTTTTAAAAAGTTATAAAAATAAACTTACCTGTCTTTAAAGTCTCTAAAAAAGATATACCTGTTAAAAAAATTCTAAATAATACTTAATTCACCACTTACCTTGTTAAAAGTGGGTCTTACTCCTCCTTTTTTCATTTCTAAAATCTTCCGTCCTTACCTGCGCGTCCAAAGCACTAAGTGCACAGCGTGCGCGCAGCCTGTAGCGCGCACGCGGTGCACCGAGAAACCGCCCCCTTTTCCAAAGACCAAGTGCCGGTTTTCAGCGCATGCGCAGTGCATGCAGAAAACCGGCAATTGGAGAGAGAATACGCGAGAGTACGCAGTGCGTACTCTCGCGTAGCGACATCAATTTTTGGCCCATTGACCCGTAATTTCCGATAGGAGGCTTCCTGCGTGCGGAGGCCTCCTATCGGGAAAAAATCTACGCCCTTACCTGAGGGCTCCCGAGGTGCGGCCGTTTCCGCTCCTGGGCCTCTCCACAGTGGAAATGCGCAGGGCCCACGTATCCCAGGGGGCGCAGGCGGTTCGCAAGCGTCCCTGGGATCACGTGGGCCAGGCGAGCCAATGGGAGAAGAGAATCCCCCTTCATACTTTTGACAGATAGACCTGTCCAAAGTATGAATGGGAAATCACTGAAAAAACACATCAAAACATTAAATACATTTTTTAAAAACCATCACGTTTTTAAAATGAGTTAAAATGACATTAAATTAAATATTTTAAACAAAAATTTAATTTTTGAAAAAAAGAATTAATTTTTTTTACAGGGCTAAAAATAAACTTACCTTTTTTAAAAGTATTTTAAAATTATAAATGAGTGAAAAAAAAAAATTTCTTACTTTTTTTTAAACTCTGATATAGCTGCTTTTACCAGTCGTAAGATTTCTAAGGGTTTTCAGCGGGCGGAGGTTCTGCAGAAAGTGGAACTCTCCACCCGCAGAGGCCCTTCTCCAGGGCAGGCGTGCGATCTGTCAAGAGGATTCTTGACAGATCGGAAATGCCGGTTTTCAGCGCGTGCGCTTCGCATGCCTGAAACCGGCATTTGCGAGGTCCCTACGGGTGTGTACACAGCGCGTACCCACCCGTAGGGACCGGAATATACGGGCCAACAAGAAAGGATTTCTGTTCATTATCCTGGGCAGAGTACAAAAACTTACCTAGTATCAGAGCTAGCAAAGGCACTCTAGAGGATATGAGAAGCTACAAACTCATCTACAAGAGGGACCTAAAATACAGAAGTCAAGAAGGACAGGAAAGACCCAAAACATTAACAGTCCCATTCCATCATGGGTCACTGGACAGTGCTGAAAGCCAGGAACCCTGGCTGATATTTTGCCTTTCCCTAACCTGGGCACCAGGTCAATTTGTCATTTAAACTTAAAATGAACATATCGGCCTAGAAATTCGTCTTGGACATTGGTGCAAAACGGTCGGTATCGGATCGGGCGCCCGTTATACGCCGGGCCTGATATTCAGTTCCATTGACTGCAATATCAGGAGCTGCGTATAATGGGCGGCCAATCCGATTCCGTCCGTTTTGCGCCACCGCCCAAGATAAATTTCTAGCCCATCATTTCTGTTAAAGGATGTATCAAGATACGAGCAGAGTATTTTAAATTATGGTGAATTGTTCACCCCAACCACAGTGCTTGTAGATTAATGATTCTTCAAATCACAAGTTAAATATCTACTTCAACAGTACACCATTGTTCTTAGCTATTTAAAGACATCTGTTTTTAACTATCAAACATTCTAATGCCTAAAGTACAACATTTACTTCCAATACAAAAGCAAAATACTGCGGATGCTGGAAATCTGAAATAAAAAGAGAAAATGCTGGAAATACTCAGCAGGTCAGGCAGCATCTGTGGAGAGAGAAACAGAGTTAACGTTTCAGGTCGATGACCCTTCGTCAGAACTGACGAAGGGTCATCGACCTGAAACGTTAACGCTGTTTCTCTCTCCACAGATGCTGCCTGACCTGCTGAGTATTTCCAGCATTTTCTCTTTTTACAACATTTACTTGGTAGTTTTAAGAATATGAAAACATTGCCTATCGTGTACTTTGTACAATTTTATTTGGAGTTAATTTCTAATACTAAGCATAATTAAGGCAGAATTGTGTGCATATACAGGATTATAAATCACCATCATTGACAGCATTAATTAAATAAATTAAAATGCAAATATGGTTGATATGTGAACATGAATGTTGCCACAGTCCTCACTGTGCTGAACGTTTTTGCAAAAATGCATCAATTAAAAACATGGCCCTAAAATTTTCTCGCGTGGATTAGGCCACTGTTGCCCCTTTAAAAAAAGCCATGTGCCCACCGGTCGTCTGCAGAAGGAGCTGTACACGGGTTTCCTAGGTCTGCTCATTTGCATTCCAGTCATTGGCATAAAACTCGTGTGAAATGGGTGTAAGCAGCTGAACTACCTGGAAACTCCTGGACAGCTTTTTAAAAATCAGTTCAGTCTGCACTCTCCAGCAGCAGACTGTGGGGCAACCGGGTAAGAGAGGACCATTGCTTGGCTCTTTCACTTCACTGTGAAATATCTTCACTGCGTGTCTTCGTAATATTTTTATTATACTTTTACGGGACAATGACCGCACAATCATGGCACCATTTGTGCCCTGAGGGCAGGACCCCACCCAGGAGAAGAATACAAAACTTCACTGACAGCAGACTTCCAAGCACTCCTGGAGGAGATTGAAGGCAGGGGGGGCACTGAGTCCTAGATGTGGCTACCACCAAGCCTATCAGGAATGTAACTCATTTTTGCCTGGAAGAAGATGGCACAGGCACTGAGTGCCCACACCCTCACTTCCAGGGCTGAATACCAGTGATGGCAAGCTAACACACTCTCCTTTACTTCCTTGTCCACCTTTGACCCCCTCTTAAAGCAACATTTGCACAACTAACCCTTCACAGTGCACTCTGGTTAAAGGTATCCTGCAGTATGGCTACATAGCTCTCTTAACACCTATAATTGACATGCACAACTTGAAAACCTTTATCAGCCTCATACACCCACATCTCTTATTTCACCTCTCCCATGCCACTTGGCACAGACTCCTCAACTGCTAGTCTTACCATCATCTACTCTATCTTCTTGCAGGACAAATTGGTGCACAATGCCCGCCAAAAGCAGGCCAAAAATGTGTGGGTTAGGTTGATTTGGCTATGATAAATTGACCCTTAGTGTTAGGGGGGATTAAATATGTAGGGTTATGGGGATAGGATGGGATATGTTAGGGGGAATTAAATACGTGGGGTTATGGGGGTAGGGTGGGATATGTGTACTGTGGGGATTAAAGCAGGGACAGGGTATTGGATTTGGATGATCAGCCATGATCGTATTGAATGGCGGAGCAGGCTCGACGGGCCGAATGGCCTACTCCTGCTCCTAGATTCTATGTTTCTATGTTTCTATGTTTCTATGTTTCTATCAGATGGGGCGTCCCCACCTTTAAACCCCTTACCCTCTGAGAAGCAGGCCATGGAGCTAGTGGGCACTCACTTAGCACTTGTCATCGGAGATGGTGAGATTGATGGCATCTTGGGCGCACCAGGTTAGTAATGAGCACTTACACTGTCCGCCAGCATCCCTGTGAAGCACCATACAGACATAACCTTCCACCCGATTTCTCATTCTCCTTAATCCCAAGGGGGTAATGTTCATCCATTCTTGGCTTGTACCCTCCTTTCCTGCAATTCCACCACAGCAACAGGGGGCACAGGAAGAGGAAAATGATGATGAGGCGGAAGAGGAGCTGGAGAGATATTTCTCCATTTTCGCATATGACGATAATGAAGAAGAGGAGTGCAAGAACATGGAAACACCCCATGCAGCTGCTTCATCCTCTGCTCTAACCCCCAGCCAGCTCACTACTTGTGCCACTTGCTTCTTCACTCCAAAGCATTAGCTCAGATTCTTTCACCCCGGGGGGATTAGTTAGTGGTAGTGAGGATGTGACACTGGGTGATTTACAGAGGAGTGAAGAGTGGAGAGGATGTGCCACCTTCCCAGTGGAGACTAAGGAGAAGGCAGCCAGTGGCTTTGGAGACAGGACCCAGAACTCATGGGTACTCGCCTGAAAAGAAGGATGTTTGCGGAAATCATACCTGTGTGAGTGCTCCGACAGGTGTGGCACTCAAGTGTACCGATGATGTCTTACACATCACAAAAACTTTTTCTTCCTTGCAGGCACCAATGGAGCATATGGCAGCTTCACAGCAACCTGCAGCTGATCCCCAGCTAAGAGGTGATGGTGCTTCCACCTTTAGGGAAGCACAGTCTGAAGCTCTGGGGGCAACAGGGGTGCAGCATGAATCGTGACTTCCAAACTGTGGCAACTGTTGTGTTTCAGGGCTTTCAGGATCTGATAGCTGCCATTAGACCAGCCAGGGCCCACTGGAATGGTGACGGTATCCTCAGTCCCATGACCCTTCTGTATAGCATAAGAAGTCAACAACCTCCTAGATTCGGTGCAAACATGTACATATATGCACCTAGGAGAAGTACAATGTCAGGAAAGAGTAGATTGATTGTTTGCACTTTGCAGTTATTGTATTAAAATAGACTGTGCAGTGACTTGGTACATTGTTATTCATGGAGGTTACAGTCTGTCAGGAAAGGTTGCACTCATTTGATGCTGACATTCACTCAGGTGATGATTACTGACATGGTCATGTCAGAGCATAGAGTGCTGAGGTGTTGTCATGTGGTAGGATGGGTAGTGGATTGATTAGATGTCTCTTCATTTGCAAGTGGGGGAGAACAAGATCAGGCTGTGGTGTCGAAGATGGACTGACTTAAACAGAGGAGAAGGCTTCTGAGATGATCTGTCTTCTGATGCCCCTTTCAACAGTTCACGTGGACTCCTCTAAGTGCACATCATCTTGATGGTCTTCCCCATGTAGTTCTGGTTCCACTGGAGCTAAGGCTTCCTCCACGTTAAAGTCCAGCCCTTCCTGAATGGCAAAGTTGTGCAGGGCACAGCAGGCTATCATGTTCTGGACACCTGATCTGGAGCATACTGCAGATCCCCTCCTGACCTGTCCAGGCAGTGAAATTAGGTTTTCAACACCCCAATGGTTCTCTCAATCACCAGCCTGGTAGCTGCATGTTCCTCATTTTAGCACTCCTCTGCTGCTATTAGGGGCACTCTGATTGGGGGTCATCAGCCATAGCTTTGTCACCCAGAAGCCATTTGTGGATCGGATTCTCTTCTCTGTTGGGGTCAGGGATGGCTGAATGTTGAATGATGAAGGATGAGTTCATCATGGCAACTTCTTGTGTATAAGACATATAATGGAGGATTCCCTGATTGTTGTCATACCCTATCTGGACATTGAGGGAATGGAATCCCTTCCTGCTAAGGTAGCTGAGTGGGTGTTCTATGGGTGCCCTCAATGCAATGTGGGTGCCATCAATTACACCCTGGGCCTTGGACCAACAACCTCATAAAACCATAAGTCCATATCTTCCTGCTGCATTGCTGTGATGCCAAAGTTTATGAATTGGACTGCCCAGCTGTAAAGGGCATCAGTGACCTGACGAATGAATGCCCATACTGCTCCCTGGCTGATGTTGTAGAAGTCCAGGGAGGTGGTCACCTTCAAAGCCACTCAGAAAGCATTGTGGGCAGTTGAGTGTGGCTACAGTTCTTTTGTGTAGCAGGTCATAGAGATACCCTATCGCCTTTTTAGAAAAGTGCACTCTTCTTATGCAGAGCTCCACAGAGAGAAACCACTGGTTTCTGTCATTTCACATCTTGCAGTCAAAAAGGCACAATAATATATGGCAATAATATGCAAAATAGTAAGCCATTCGTTATAGAAGTCTCATAATACTACATCATGTGATGATTCGTAGACTTTGTTGTAACACTGCGTTTGATGTCAGGCATTTTGTGCGTTACAGAAATGAGCTACATGCCTTGTTGAATGTGCTCATAACATAACATAAAGTGTAACATGAAAAAAATTGAGAACCAAAGTTTAACAGCCTAATAATTGAGACCTTTATAATGAAGATGGCATGCAATTTCAGGTTGCATATCACATTCAGTTGTTTTTACATATGCTTTCCATTTCCGTTTTCTACTCTCTTCCCAGAGTAGTTCTGGGATACGGTGCCACCAATGCCAGCTGCCCTCTGGTAACTCCCTCAAAAAGCCCATTCTTCATCATGTGACAGTGAATGTCAATGGGCTATTTAAACACGGAGGATGGGCAAGCATTACAGCTATGCTAAATCCTGTCCTCATTCACCACACACACAGTCCACCAGGGAGTCACTGGATAGCAATTAGGAACAGGAACACTGACTGTTTTTCCCTTCCTAGCCTCAGGGTCACTGACAACAAATGTAGTTGCCCCTATTGCTCTCCTCGCTGAGGTCAGTTAATCAGCAAAGACTCGGGTTGAAACCTGCAACCTACTTAGTCGGTATGCCTCAGTTCAATACTAGGCAGAGAAAGAAAGACTTGCATTTAAATAGTGTCTTTCACAACCTCAGGACATCCCAAAGCACTTTACAGCCAATTAAGTACTTTTGAATTGTAGTCACTGTTGTAATGTAACGATGACCAGATAATTTTTTTTAGTGATATTGACTGAGGGATAAATATTGGCCTGGTCTTCTTCGAAATAGTGCCATGGGATCTTTTACATCCACTTGAGATAGCAGACAGGGCCTCAGATTAATGTCTCATCTGAAAGACAGCACCTCCCTCAGTGCAGCACTCCCTCAGCACTGCACTGAAGTATCAGCCTAGACTTTTGCGCTCAAGTCTCTGGAGTGGGACTTGAACCCACAAACTCCTAGACTCAGAGGCGAGAGAGCTACCCACTGAGCCACAGCTGACACCCTGAGGTCACCATCAGTTTTTATCCCATTTCATCTGCATCATGGGGTCTCTAACACACCCACAGCACAACAGCAAGGGAACAATGTTTTGTTTTACGCATATTAACTAGTACATAAAAATATAAATGAAAGAATTAAAACATATTAATTTCATGGTTTTTGATGTCATGGGTTGACTGAGAGGTATCCTTTGGTTTGTTCTGTAGATCTCAAGAATAACTTTAGTCTTCTTATTAACCATAATTCTTGGCTGTACAGCTGTATCTGCTTTAAACCAAAATTACTGAATTTGAAACAGAACATTCTAAAACCATATAACAAAAGAAAGGTCCTCTTATTTTCTTTGAAAAGACTATTTTCATTTGCCATTTTTGTAGAACATTCTAATACAAAATGCAACAATAAATAACTAACAGTCTTTGGGGCTGCAACTTGCTCATTGCACATTGCAAGAGCATTTCAGAGTGCATATAAAGAGACTGATGATTGACAGAATGGTGCACCATGTCTAATATAAGTTGCTTTCATTTATTTTTTCCAAGACTAGGTAACCTTTTTCCCCCATCTTTTATTTTCTCTATCACTTTTTCTCCCCTTCACCCCTGAAAGCATTGGCACCTTGCCGGAGTACAGTTCCATGGGCATTGGTTGCCCTCTAGTACCTTGACCAAAAAAACCCATTATTTATCGGTGAGCTTTCACGGTGGTTTTTGAGTTGTGTCGACTAGTATAGATGCATTTAAGGGAAGCTGGATAAACACACGAGGGAGAAAGGAATAGAAGGGTATGTTGATGGGGTTGGATGAAGAGGGGTGGGAGGATGTTCATGTGGAACATAAACACCGGCATGGACTTGTTGGGCTGAATGGCCTGTTTCCGTGCTGTAAATACTGTGTAACCATGACCTGCTATTTGACCTTGGGGTGAGGGGGGTGTGACAGCTGAGCCTGATCCTTTCCTCATCTGATACTGTCCTCACCAGACATTCACTCGCCTCCAGCAAGAGTCCCTTGATGATGATTGGAAGTGGAACCCTTGCCCAATTTTTCTGTCCCTAACCTACAGGCACTGAGGCCAATTCAGATACAGCCTGGAAACTTTCCTGGTCTGTATGGCCCAGCTACTCACTGATAATGGGGGGGAGCAAAATAATGGTCCAGATTTTGCTGTAGCAGGATATCTAATGGCTTCTGCTGTTTTCTGCATTGCAAGTTGCTGGAAGTGCGAGCTGATAACGGCGTGGCAAGGGAAACAGGGCATTTGGGACCTGAGTGAATGGGGCAGCCAACGGTGTATCTCCTTAACCAATCAGATTGAAAGATTGAGAAATAAACAGAGGAAGGACAGAGAAGGAAGTGTAAATTAGAGTGGGTGAATTCAATGTCAAATCAGGTACAGAAAGAGAAATAAAGAGAGGGAAAGAAAGATTAGATGAAGAAAAAGAGACAGAAAGGAAAAGTAAAAGAAACATTTTATGTAAATTTGACATTTTGAAAATCTCCAACAACAATTAATACTTGAAGCAATGAGACGCCACACTTTTAATTGTTCCCTTTCAGTGCCAGAGAGGTTGATTGGCAGAAATTAACAATTATCAGGTCATTAAAAGGGTACTTATGCTACTAATTACTAGCCCTAAATATCTGCGGTGGGTTTAGTTCGCATCTACCGCGCAAATCCAGCAGCTTTATGACATTTAATGTATGTCAATGGTGAGGTAGCCAGCGAAATGGTGTTTTCGCGACGGTAACGGCGGAGCGGCACAACTCGGACAGCGACTTTTGGACAGTCACATTTAACCGCGCATCTGCTCCTCGCCTGTACCATTTACGCATAAGTAACGGTGGGCGCCATTAGCCTCATCATTACTTTGACAACAGAATCTGGGTCATCAGATAATGTAAGATTTAATTTGCCAGTGGAGATCATGCACTGTAACTGTATCATTGTTTATAAAGAAAAGATATAGCTTGCTGTCACATACAAACCTATTCTACACAACCTATATATTTAAAATTTTCTCAGTTACCAATTTCACCATAATGTATTCCAAACAGCTTGTTCCACAATATTATTTGATTTTCAATAAATCCCTGAGTATATAGCCCGGGCAATCGAACCCAGTGCGAGAAGTCCACATGCTAGTAACAAGTTAAGGATGTTGTAATGATTGGTTTTAATTACCAAGTCGCTCTCAGTTCGGCGGGTGGGGGGGGGGAGGCTTTTCAGGGGCTGCCAGGAATTGTGGCTCAGATTTAGCATTGATCAACACGTGTTCACTCCCAAAGGAATATACATTCACCTAGGCAACAGGACAGCGAAAAATGGAGCAGCTGTCTCACTTGCACTTGGCCAGGAGCCACAGATGGTAATTAAATCCCCCAAAAATCTAAAAGCCATGCTTTCATATGCAAGAATATTTAAAAAAAGATAATGGTGAGCAACATTTATTTCCAAGATAGTAACATACATGTGTTATTATTTTACATATATATCCCGTAGTAGCAGAACAGCCACAGAATGGAAAACGAATTAAACGCTATTGTACAAAATTTAAATCGATCTCAAATTGAACGAAGATACCAGGTAAAAATGAGAGGTACACATTATCAGGGCAATATAGAATAAACAAAAGGGGCCAGCCCAAAGGGGTGTTTACCACGGTTACAATGCAAGCAATAATATACAAACATCAGGGATGGTAAATCACATTCTAACACAGCAGCATGATCCCTTCCCCTTCTCCTACTCCATTGTAAGATATCTAGCGGCTCGCCGCTGTAAGGCCCTACTTGCAGCAAATAACGTGCAGACTACATATTTCTGGGACTGTAGCACTGATCACGAATACATTTCAATTGCAAATCTGGGAAAGAGAATGTAAATATATCTTCACCAAAGATCAGCTCTATAATTACTGGAATTGTTTGCGTTTAAATACACGTTAATACATAGTGTTCGTATATTGCATTAGGGCACAACAGGCATTTATTTCACCATCCTCATATTATATAGACTAAATCATTAAACTGAACACAAGAATACGGATACTTCAGGCACAATGACAATAGGCCGCCCCCTAGAACGACCATCACTCTGATACACTGACACTGCCAGCTTTTTTTTTTCAATTGCTACAATCTCGTTATACAGCACTGCTGATTTATTTCCTAGTAAAATCACTCACCGTCGCGTTCTCAGTTATGTATTTCCATGCAGGCAAATCATTGCTCATGGTCCAGTTCGTCGAAGGCAGGCTATTTTATCTTCCTATAAAGGCAACAAGAGAAAAAAAAGAAAAATAGCATCTTATGGTTGGATATGCAGATGGTTTTATTGGAAGCTGCTTATCTTTTTAGTATCCTGATAATTTGAGTTAAATCTCCAGAAGGATGTGATCTCAATTATACAGGAATTAACTAACTGCTGGCACGAATGCAGAATCGAAAAGTTCCTCAGTTGGTCGGGGGGGGGGAGAGTAAATCAAGCAGAAACACTGGGAGAAATGCATCATTTTTCCCTCTGTACTCACTTGTTGTGTAACAGAATATGACAGCGCCTCTTTCCGGATTTATTCATACTAAATGGCTGGCGATGAAAAGACTCGCCTGTTTTGGATTTCCTCTTAAGCAATGCTGAAGAGAGGAATCTGTGCAGCGAGAGAGAAAAGAGACCGCAGACAAGGAACCCGCGCCGGAGCGATCGCCCCTGGACCAGGCTCCAAGATGAGCCGCGGCTGCCCACGCACACACCGCGCCGCCTCCCCTGCCCTGCTTCATTCTGCCCCTGCACGCTGGGGCTGGGCTTCTGCTCCCATCCTTGGTCGCTTTGTTTAGCGCCATTGGTTTTAAAGTTAAGTTTTAACCTTTGAACTGGCATGGCGACGTCACTAAAGCTTGCTGCCCACCTTCAAGATGCTCGTACTATTGCTACCTTTTGATGTAAACCTCCCCTCCCCTGTAGCTATCTCACTGCACTGCAAGGTGGGTGTCGTGTAGAATTGCAGTAACGGGCTATTATTCGATTTTTCTGGAGCTTGGGAACCGACGTGGATAAGGCTGAGGGCAGAAGGGATTCTCAGGCCGTCGCCAGATGTCCCAGATTATCAGGCAATAACTTCCTCGCACATTCTGCCAATGTCTTAGGGCTATATGGGGAGTTGCATGGGTATGGTGTATCTCAAAGCGCCATTTATTCACTCTCGGGAGCAGAGTGTACAACAGCCGATGCAGCTTCCGTTCCTCCAGCCTGATATTTTCCCCTAGTTTATGTTTTTTTTAACAAATTATTTTATTGGCATGTTTTCCTCTTATAATGATCCTGATGCAAAAGATTGGGAAAAGACTCACCAAATGACACCGTGCATATCGTGCTTGCAGATGAGTTAAGTTCTCTTCTAAGAAGTTGGCGACTGATCTCAGGCCATTTGGCCCATCATGCCTGTGCTGGCTCTTTGAAAGAGCAGTCGTGCTTAGTCCCACGTTCCCGCTTTTGGTCCATAATGATCTGCTTTGTATTCCCAGCATTTTCTGTTTTATTTCAGATTTCCAACATTTGCAGTTATTTTTATAAGTTCACTCATTGAGGACAGCGTATTTATTTAGCACTTGCATTTTGTTTGATTTTTAGAATACTTTTCATTCATTTGTGAGTTTGGCTACTTTTGCCGTGAAAATTGGAAACGGAAGAGGATTATGCTACTTTCTCCAGTTGAACCTTCTCCCTACGCTGAGTACATTGCCAGTTTAGTGCTTGAATGAATCAGCTTCATTGTGGAGAATGGTGAAACAAACACTGTTAGATTGCACACTCCAAATGACACACTGGCATAGAAATCCACATCTCATGCCTGTATAGGTTCAGTGGTGTCATGTGACCCAATCTTAGGCTGGAATAGCTATCACAGCATAAAATGACATCGCTTTGCAATTTAAATGCTAACATAATGGCATCACTGTATTGGCATCTATTCCATCTGTGCCAAGCTTCCTCACATGTGCAAAAGGTTATCAACTGCTGGAACTCAGCTATTGTGAAAAACACTGACCCAGATTTTGCTGTAATAATAACGGTGAGGCTACCAGCACTCGCTGTTATTACAGGGTTAATCTGACAGCAACTTCTAGCGTTCACACATGCGCAGTTAAACCCGGAAATCCAGAAGTTGCTGTCAGAGAAATCCTGCTCCTCCACAGGGTGCACTGTTACAGTCCTCGCCAATAGATTCGGCACTGAAATCATTGTAATGGCGTGAACTTGGGGTACCAAAAATGTGCGGGTTAGGTTGATTTGGCTATGATAAATTGACCCTTAGTGTTAGGGGGGATTAAATATGTGGGGTTACAGGGATAGGATGGGATATGTTAGGGGGAATTAAATACGTGGGGTTACGGGGATAGGGTGGGATATGTGTCAGTGCAGGCTCGATGGGGATTCTGTGTGAGAAAGCAGGGACAGGGTACTGGATTTGGATGATCAGCCATGATCGTATTGAATGGTGGAGCAGGCTCGACGGGCCGAATGGCCTACTCCTGCTCCTAGATTCTATGTTTCTATGTATGTTTCTACTTGCCCGCTAGACCCACTAAAGACAGCTGAAAAGGTTAGGGCTTATATATTTAGGAGTAAGTGAGTTTTTAACAGCGTCATAAGTGATCATTACTGCTGAACAACCTCTCTGGCCCTGAAAAATTAATTATATAAGTGTGGAGTCTCATTCCCTCAGAAGATTAATGTTGCAGATTTTTAAAAGATTTTTTAAAAAATTTACTTTCTCTTTTTGTCTCTTTTATCTCGCTCCCTAAATCCCATTTGTATTTCCCAATCTTTATTTTGCTTTCCCTACATCATTTAAATGCAATATATATTTCCTGCTTTATACTTCCTGGTTTGGACTCTGTGGCTCAGTGAGGATACTTCAATCTGATTGGTTGAAGAGCCTCATTGTTGCTTTCCTTGTTCACAGATGCCAGAGATCCCCTGTAGAGGGCGCGGCACTGAAAAAGATGCCGGATTAGTGGAAATCTCCACTGACAAGCCCATGAAAAGTCTGTGGGTAGTTGTCAGCGAGGTGAACGGCGAATGCTGTTCCTTCGCCGCTGAGAGCAAAATCCGGGCCTTTCAGACTATTTTGCCTCCTCAGTAACCAGGATGGCCTGTGATCATTTGTCAATGTAGATACAAATGGTTGGCAAACACAACATCTGGAGATGGGGAAAAAGGGAAATTGATGATAGTTTCATGTTGCTGGATTGTATTTGCTTTTGACACCTGACTTGTATATCAAATAACATAGTTTCCAAAACAATCTCTGTGTTTCCAATAGACATCTGTAAATTTTCCATACATTTAACGTTTTAAGGACGTGAGAACATTACTGAATTTCTGATGCAATTAAATTGTGATTTAAGTTATAACACAACAGGAGACCTCCTAGACCAGATCACCCCCTGCCCCCCACATAGAAATGAAGCATTTTCCCATCAACAGATATTAGGCTAAACAAGCAATTATTTCCATGATTCAATATATAGTTTTCCTGTTCCAGTTACCATCATAAATGTTACCTTCATTCCAAAAGTTTATTTCTTTATTGAATTCACGTACAATGTGCTGAGAAAATGCAATCAAACACCAGCCATATCTAAGAGTTTGTACTGTTTACCTATTTGTTTTAAGAATATGAATCCCTCATTATAATCCGGCTTGGTCTCATGTGGGCACACTTGGATAACACTCATGTCTCGATCTTGGTAATCTAAGGTGGCCACTAGGTGCTGCACAAGAGTAGTAGCCCCAGGATGGCTAACCTGCCATTGTTCCTCTTTCCACAAAAACGTAACTGACGTCTTCTTGACCAAGATCAGGAAACCAGTGAAATGCAGAAATTCCGCTCATATGTTGGTGCTTCAATGTACGATTCCACTGTCTTGTTTAAACCTGGGATTTCCCTCCTCTGGCAAGTCAGTTGTAATCAAACACAATGTGCAACAAAACAAAGACCATGTAGTGCCTATATTTAGTATGGGTAACCTCTGTATTCTTAAGTCAACTTAACTAACAACAACAACAAAACTAATCCCACACAAACCTCAACAAAAATACCAGCAACAAGAAGCATTAATATTGCAATCTGGTCTCTTCCTAACCACATCACGATGCATTACTGTTAGTGCAACTGTAGCTCTTTACAGTACTTTCCTTATTCACTACCATCAACTTATTGACTCCATTATGCTGGAAAAAAGCTTCGTTGAAATTGTGGTTCAAGTTTCAGGTCACCATTAGCCTTTGGAAGTCCTATAATTGATGTAACCCTCTTCATTCCAATTGTATGCTTCTTGATTGTTCTTCCCATCCTAAAGTCTTATGATCTTAATATGCAGCTGAACATCTATGGAAAGAGACCCCTAGATGGAAATGTCACACTCCTCTGCCTCTTTCATTCAAGTGTACGAGTCTGACAGATCTCTATGCTTACTCTTCTTCAGTGTATTTCCAATTTATGGTTTTTTTTGGTTCACTCTCAACAGTACCATTCAATACTAAAAGTGTACTCATTTTGGACTGAAAGATATTGTTTATGTTATGTTTTCTTAAGATAAGGGAGTGTCAGCTGTGGCTCAGTTGGTAGCACACTTGTCTCTGAGTCTAGAAGTTTGTGGGTTCAAGTCCCACTCCAGGGACTTTGAGCACATAAAGCTAGGCTGAGGGAGTGCTGCATTGTCAGAGGTGCCATCTTTCGGATGAGATGTTAAACCAAGGTCCTGTCTGCTCTCTCAGGTGGACGTAAAAGATCCCATGGCACTATTTCAAAGAAGAGCAGGAGAGTTATCCCCAGTGTCCTGGCCAATATTTATCTCTCAACTAACAAAACAGATTATCTGGTCATTATCACATTGCTGTTTGTGGGAGTTTGCTGTGTGCAAATTGGCTGCTGCGTTTCCCACATTACAACGGTGACAGCACTTCAAAAGTACATCATTGGCTGTAAAGCGCTTTGAGATGTCCGGTGGTCATGAAAGGCGCTATATAAATGCAAGTCTTTCTTTCGTTCTGATTTCTTTGGGGTAAAAAAGGTCAAGTCTAATTCCTGTTGCTGGGCTATTTTCTGGAATAACATTTCTTCTATAGGCTTTCAGCACAATTGGTGAAATGGTTCTTAATTCCTGCAGTAATCATATACCAGTGATATTATTCTTGCTTTGAAGTTTCAAAATAAGTAGTAAAATATGTTGTAGGGTGTCTCCTTGTGTCACTCATGGTGTAGATTGGCATTTCTGAGAGATGGGATAAAGCTCTACATAAATTCTAAGGAAGGTGGAGTAAAAACTCTGGAGCCATTCAAGAGGCAGTTAGATACTGTGATGGAGAGAACATTGATTTCTATAGGAGAATGAGTTAGATGAGCTGAATGTCCTCCCTCGTCTGCATTTATCTTTGTGATTTTGATCAATATGAGCAGAACATCATATTCTGTTCTGTACATTAACTGGCTGTAACCCTCTTACATTTTCTCCATGTCAGATGTACCTATGATACATCCACTATTAAACCAAACTCTACTGTACCCAGGACTTGTCTTCCTTTGCATACTGTTCACATTTTGCCCTGGTGCTTTAACTCACCTTTGACTTCTTCCATCGCTTCTCAAACTTAGCACCTTTTACTGGTAATTACCAGTGATTCTTCCCACGGGAAGAAAATCAACTTCCCTTTACCAATACATTTGCTCACTTGACTATAACTATTCTACTGCTGATGCTAATTCTCAAAAACTATCAGTGGCCATAGCTTAGTGTCAGCTGTGGCTCAGTTGGTAGCACACTCACCTCTGAGTCAGAAGGTTACTCCAGGGACTTGAGCACATAAAGCTAGGCTGAGGGAGTGCTGTACTGTCGGAGGTGCCGTCTTTCGGATGCGACGTTAAACCAAGGCCCCGTCTGGTCTCTCAGGTGGATGTAAAAGATCCCATGGCACTATTTTGAAGAAGAGCAAGGGAGTTATCTCTGGTGTCCTGGCCAATATTTATCCCTCAACCAACATAACAAAAACAGATGACCCAGTCATTATTACATTGCTCTTTGTGGGACCTTGCTGTGTGCAAATTGGCTGCCGCGTTTCCCACATTACAACAGTGACTACACTTCAAAAAGTACTTCATTGGCTGTAAAGTGCTTTGAGATGTCCGGTGGTCATGAAAGGCGCTATATAAATGCAAGTCTTCCTTTCTTACATTGGCAAAATTCATGCACAGCTCCAAAAGTTCAACACCAGTGTATAAATTTGTCTTGTACAGCATGCATAAACATTTCACATATACCGCGTGTTAACATTTAATGATACAAGATAATAATATTAATTGGTGTAATTATAGATCAAATGCCTTAATCTTATCTTAATCAGCTGTGAAGTTATAATCTTGGTACAGATTCAAAAGGGAGAATTAGTTGTGAAAATTAGATTTCAGCTCTTTTTAGTATTAAATAACATCAGGATATTCTCATTTTCTATTGAAATGTAAGAAATATAAATAATATGTAATAAACCATTTGAAGTTATATTTTCATTGAAAATAAATAGGTCAATATTAAAAATAATTGATTGTCTCCTTCATAACTGATGCAATTTGCTCACATACGTATTTGTATTTTTACCCCCAAAAACTAGATGTATTGCTTTATAAGTGTGAAATAAATTTGAAAAAATAATGAATGCAAGGCTGAAGAGTAATGCACATGCACAGTTAGCATGTTATAGGCAAAATAGGTAGATTTCTTTGAGAAAATAACATTTTGCAATAGAGTATATGAGTAATTTGAGACATGACTTGTGGTAAGTGTAGCATGCTTGGGAGGAAAAAGATGACTTTGGACCTGGTTCCCAAAGCTCTCCAACACTAGGGTTTTCCTCACGTCATTTCTGGGTCTGTTGTAGACTAGTTCAGAGGGATTGATTGTTATGATTCGTCAGTAACTCCATCATGTTACTATCAGGATGGTTGAAAGAAAGAAAGACTTGGATTTATATAGCGCCTTTCACGACTACCGGACATCTCAAAGCGCTTTACAGCCAATGAAGTACTTTTTGGAGTGTAGTCACTGTTGTAATGAAGGCAAACTAACTGGACTGTGGTCTTTTTTGTCCAGCAATTCCTATGTTCCTATATGATATTCTTTAGCTTAAAGTGTAAAACATAGGAATGGTAGCATAGTGGTTATGTTACTGGGCTAGTACTCCATGAGGCCTGGACTAATGTTCCAGATATGTGTGAGTTTAAAGTCCCATCATGACAGCTGGGGGAATTTAAATTTAATTAAATAAATCTGGAATTAAAAAGCTAGTATCAGTAATGATGACCATGAAACTACCGGATTGTCGGGGAAAAACCCATCTGATTCACTGATGTCCTTTAGGGAAGGAAATCTGCCGTCCTTACCCGGTCTGGCCTATATGTGACTCCAGACCCACAGCAATGTGGTTGACTCTGAAATGGCCTTCTCAAGGGCAATTAGGGATGGGCAATAAATGCCAGCCTTGCCAGCAATGCCAACATCCCATGAATGAATAAATAAAACAAAATTTCAAAGAATACACTGTAAATCTCCATTAAGTGAATTTTGTGATGCTTGTACAGATATCCATAACAAGAAAGTAACCCATTGTTAAAAGAAAATAAGTTGCAATAATTGCACTATAAATTTAAATTCTGGTTTTAATATTCACTGTTTTTTTGTGAAGAGTTATAAAAAGTTGCATAGGCAAATCAGCTATGCAATAATACTATTAAAATAGTTAGGAGTAGGACTAGTGGGTCTGCCCTTTGCCAAAAGACTATCCAAAGGATGTGTCACTGTTTACAAGACCTTTAAGCATCATTTCATCATGTTTTGTATAATGTCAGGGAGAGCCTAATAATTTAAAAACTGAAAGGTCTATTCTCAGACCAATTATTCAGCCCAGCACCAAAGTTTCAGAGGACCTGACTTTGGGTACCGTAGAATGATTAATAACTCTTTGAAAGATGATACATCTGTGCTGCTGAGAAAAAGGATACGTCAGCTGTGGAATGCTGCTGGTTAGGGCTGAATCGCGTGGGCTTTAATATGCGGGAGTGTTATTTGATTGCCTTTAAGGCTAGGCAGAAATTTCACAGTGCTATAAATTCCTCTAGACTTTACCTGTAGTTGATCAACTCCTTCAAGAGGTTGAGTGGGTTAAGTAAATTCCATGGCGGACAAATTTTACATGAAAAGGGAAACCACCTTTTCTCTCTTATGGTTTACTTATAGTTTTACATACCTTCCTGAATGTCCCTGTGCATTTCAATTCAGGGCGTTTCACTTTTTTTCCAGCAAAACAGAAAAAAACTCATTGATTAATGGTGAGATCTTACGATACACCTGAGTCTATTCATCACATTATAGGATTTAGTAGTGACTCTACTGAGACATTGGGATGATATCATGTGAACTTCAACAAAAAGCTCTGCTGTTGTACACTGAAGACTTTTTCTGTCACCTTTTACAAGCCCAAGGCTTTGACAACAATATTCCCAAATCAATATTAGTCCATCAGTAGACAGTTTTATGGATCTGTCTTTCCATCCAGGGAGCTGATTAGAGGGTCTAGCTCTCGAGAAAGTTTTGATCATAGATTACAGATCTTATGTTAGCCTTAAATGGAGCTGTCAGAATTATTAAAGCTCAGTGTGGACTTTTACTCAACATTCACTGGTCTCCTTCTATTACGAGACCCTTCAACTTGACCTTGTTTCCCTTAGGAGACATAGACAGCTGGAGGTACTTGGCAAATTAACTCCCATCTGAAACAAGACAGCATCAAATCTGCCAATTTTCCAACGCAGAATTCTTCTTCAGTCATTCTCATCTGTCTGATGACTGAATTGATCAATACAGTGCCAGGTCTGAAACAGAATCATGTAGATCAAGAAGGTCCCAGGTTCTATCTCCAGTCTGTGTGAATAAGGTGATCCCAGCCAGGCTGCCCACAGCAATTGTTGGCACTACAATTATGCTCATCAACTCTGGACTAGGGAGAACAGCAACAACAACAACTTGCATTTATAACGTAGAAACGTTATCAGTCAAAAATTGACGCTAAGCCAAATAAAGAGTTATTAGGATGAGTGACTAAAAGCTTCTTCAAACAGGTATGTTTTAAGGAGGGTCTTAAAGGAGGGGAGGCAGAAAGTTTTAGGGAGGGAATTCCAGAACTTAAGGCCTAGATGTCTGAAGGCATGACTGCCAATGGTGCGGCGAAAAGAGTGAGGGATGCGTAAGAGGCAAGAGTTGGAGGAAAACAGATATCTCAGATGGTTATAGGAGATTACAGAGATAGGGAGCAACGTGGCCATGAGGGGATTTGAATACGAGGATAAGAATTTTAAATTTGAGGTATTGGGGTACCGGGAGCCAATGTAGGTCAGTGAGCACAGGGGTAAATGGTGAATGAGAGTTAGCGCGGATTGGGATCCAAACCAGTAGAGTTTTGGATGAGCTCAAGTTTGTAGAGGATGGGAAGCCTGCCAGGAGAGTATTGGAATAGTCAAATCTGGAGGTGACAAATGCATGGATGAGGGTTTCAGCAGCAGATGGGCTGAGTCAGGGGTGCAGACAGAAAAAACATCAGCTAGAGTTACCACTCCTGTTCACTAACCAGTGACAGTGAGAATGTCAAGTGAGGACAGGAGTGACATCATCTGTGGTGTGTCTCATAGGAGAATAGCCTGGCTATATTCACTGTTCAGACTCACACATCAAGAATGGACCAGAGGGCACCTGGCACCTGTGGAATAGTACATTAGTAGCAATTGATGTCGACAACAAAAGAGGCGAGAAAATTGGGGGGCAGAAAAGCTCCTCTACAATATTAGAGAAAACTACCTCACAAGAGGATTGGGATTCCTACTTAGAAATTCTGGCCTGGAGTTTCCATTAGGTTGCGCTGTTTTATTCACCGCAATTCGCCCAAAATCAGCCAAACCAACGCAAAAGATCACAGAATTTCAAGCGCAAATTATGTCCAGCGCAAATCGAGTTTCCGCAAACTTTTGTGCTAGTTTAAAAAAACATCATGCTAGAAGGTGGTCCCGCCCACAAAACTGGCCACGCCCCCCAGATCGAATTAATCACCATTGCGAATTTCCACTAATTGCCCCCATTTGCAGGTCTTCGAAGAAGCTCTTAAAATGAAGCTGTTTTTTGGGCACAAAGACACTAATAGGCATGCTTTAAAAGCTTTTAAATATATATAATTTTAATTTACTAAGAAACTGACTACTGTCCACCAATAAAACTAGCAAATGGTTCTGTATAGTTTTTTTTTTTAAGTCATTTTCAGTTATTTTAAATCGGGTTACTCACAAGTAGTGGATTAGACACTCTCTGATTAAAACTGCTTATTTTTTGTGATAAACCATTTTGAGCTATATTATTCAAACGGCACGAAGTTACCACTCTTAACTATGTCGAGGAATACTTTGAAAGCAAAAAAATGTTTTTTAAAAATTACGTTCAAAATCGCTGCCCGATTGCACTGGCTCATGGCAGATTTTATGTTCAGCAATATGCAAATGAGTTTGAGTGGACACTTGAGAAAAATAAACACTTCTCAAAGCTAGCGTAATTTTGGACGCGATTTGCGCTCGGATCACCGATTGCGCCCAAAGCGGAAACTCTATCCCTCTATCTTTAGAAGGGAATTGCAGTCAAGTTTCACAATATATACGAGCGTTTCTGGTGCATCCATAACGTTCAATGAACTCCTATTTCCAGTATATTTTCAGTCATGAAAACGCATATTTTCGTCAGCTGTGCGCCAAACAGTGTTTGTTTCGGGATTTCAAAACCTCCAGTGCTGTATCTGTGCAAGCCAGTTGCCTTCAAACCCATTTTTCCACAAATCAGAGACAGAGCAAAATGAGTTACACCAGTAATTCAGTGTAATAAAGTTGTCAATGAAGATTGGAACTCCACAGATTTGTTGTATTTGTACATGTTGATGTCCCTAATCCAGATTGATGGTGTTACTGTAATATTACATTTAGTGTTCCTTCCGTTTTGAAAGAGATTTGAAATTCCTTCAGCGTCTCCAAGGCACTTGCATCTGATGACATGAGATGCCAGCAAGATTGACAGAATGAATTGTTGTAGCTCTTGTTTTTACTATACAGCTTGGATATGCTACTTATGATAAGGAGACTTGTAAAGTGGTGAGCAATTATCTGAGTATTACGGTTCACAAAAATGCTGGCTGCTTATGAATCCTGGTATTCTTATGTTATGTGTGTGTAAAACAATAATGGCAGATTACACAGGAATAAAATGACTAACTTATTACTGAATAATCATTAGATCATTCAGAGACAATGGTATGGAGTTTTTGATTGACTTTTAGTCATGTTAGTTTTTTTTATTCGTTCATGGGATGCGGGCGTCGCTGGCAAGGCCACCATTTATTGCCCATCCCTAATTGCCCTTGAGAAGATGGTGGTGAGCCACCTTCTTGAACCGCTGCAGTCCCTGTGGTGAACGTACTCCCACAGTGCTGTTAGGGAGGGAGTTCCAGGATTTTGAGGCAAGCGACGATGAAGGAATGGTGATATATTTCCAAGTCAGGATAGTTTGAAGCGGAACTTACAGATGATGGTGCTCCCATACACCTGCTGCCCTTGTCCTTCTAGGTGGTACAGGTTGCGGGTTTGGGAGGTGCTGCCGAAGAAGCCTTGGCGAGTTGCTGCAGTGCATCTTGTAGATGGTACACACTGCAGCCACGGTGCGCTGGTGGTGCAGGGAGTGAATGTTTAAGGTAGTGGATGGGGTGCCAATCAAGCAGGCTGCTTTGTCCTGGATGGTGTCGAGTTTCTTGAGCGTTGTTGGAGCTGCATTC
This sequence comes from Squalus acanthias, assembly GCA_030390025.1. Taxonomy (NCBI): domain Eukaryota; kingdom Metazoa; phylum Chordata; class Chondrichthyes; order Squaliformes; family Squalidae; genus Squalus; species Squalus acanthias. Next base: position 26,153,349 of record CM059443.1, read on the forward strand.
ATCCAGGTCAGTGGAGTGTATTCCATCACACTCCTGACTTGTGCCTTGTAGATGGTGGAAAGGCTTTGGGGAGTAAGGAGATGAGATGCTCGCCGCAGAATACCCAGCCTCTGACCTGCTTTTGTTGCCACAGTATTTATGTGGCTGGTCCAGTTAAGTCTCTGGTCAATGGTTACCCCCAGGATATTGATGGTGGGGGATTCGGCGATGGTAATGCCATTGAATGTCAAGGGGCGGTGGTTAGACTCTCGCTTGTTGGAGATAGTCATTGCCTGGCACTTGTGTGGCGCGAATGTTACCTGCCACTTATCAGCCCAAGCCTGAATGTCGTCCAGGTCTTGCTGCATGCGGCCATGGGCTGCTTCATTATCTGAGGAGTTGCGAATGGAACTGAACACTGTGTAATCAGCAGTGAACATCCCCACTTCTGACCTTATGATGAAGCAGCTGAAGATGGTTGGGCATAGGACACTGCCCTGAGGAACTCCTGCAGTGATGTCCTGGGGCTGTGATGATTGACCTCCAACAACCACAACCATCTTCCTTTGTGCTAGGTATGACTCCAGCCAGAGGAGAGTTTTCCCCGATTCCCATTGACTTCAATTTTGCTAGAGCTCCTTGATGCCACACTCGGTCAAATGCTGCCTTGATGTCAAGGACAGTCACTCTCACCTCACCTCTGGAATTTAGCTCCTTTGTCCATGTTTGGACCAAAGCTGTAATGAGGTCTGGAGTCGAGTGGTCCTGGCGGAACTCAAACTGAGCATTGGTGAGAAGGTTGTTGGTGACTAAGTGCAGCTTGATAGCACTGTCAACAACAACTTCCATCAATTTGCTGATGATTGAGAGTAGACTGATGGGGTGGTAATTGGCCGGTTTGGATTTGTCCTGCTTTTTGTGGACAGGGCATACCCGGGCAGTTTTCCACATTGTCGGATAGATGCCAGTGTTATAGCTGTACTAGATCAGCTTGGCTAGAGGCGCGGCTAGTTCTGGAGCACAAGTCTTCAGCACGACAGCCGGGATGTTGTCGGGACCCATAGCCTTTGCTGTATCCAGTGCGCTCAGCTGTTTCTTGATATCATGTGGAGTGAATTGAATTGGCTGAAGACTGGCTTCTGTGATGGTGGGGACCTCAGGATGAGGCCGATATGGATCATCCACTCGGCACTTCTGGCTGAAGATGGTTGCAAACGCTTCAGCCTTTTCTTTCGAGATGGGGATATTCATGGAGCCTCCTCCTCCCGTTAGTTGTTCAATTGTCCATCACCATTCACAACTGGATGTGGCAGGATTGCAGAGCTTTGATCTGATCCGTTGATTGTGGAATCGCTTAGCTCTGTCTATAGCATGCGGCTTCCGCTGATTAGCATGCATGTAATCCTGTGTTGCAGCTTCCACAGGTTAACACTTCATTTTTAGGTACGCCTGGTGCTGCTCCTGGCATGCTCTTCTGCACTCATTGAACCAGGGTTGGTCCCCTGGCTTGATGGTAATGGTAGAGTGAGGGATATGCCGGGCCATGAGGTTATAGATTGTGGTGGAATACAATTCTGCTGCTGCTGATGGCCCACAGCGCCTCATGGATGCCCAGTTTTGAGCTGCTCGATCTGTTCTGAATCTATCCCATTTAGCACAGTGGTAGTGCCACACAACACGATGGAGGGCGTCCTCAGTGTGAAGACGGGACTTCGCCTCCACAAGGACTGTGGTCACTGCTACCAATGCTATCATGGACAGATGCATCTGCGACAGGTAGATTGGTGAGGACAAGGTCAAGTATGTTTTTCCCCCGTGTTGGTTCTCTCACCACCTGCCGCAGGCCTAGTCTGGCAGCTATGTCCTTCAGGACTTGGCCAGCTCGGTCAGTAGTGGAGCCACGCTTGGTGATGGATACATTGAAGTCCCCCACCCAGAGTACATTCCGTGCCCTTGCTGCCCTCAGTGCTTCTGCCCAATTCGTTAACTGTTCTGCTAAGTGCACTTTAATGGGCTCGGTCCTTTTTTGAGGCTAAACCACACTTTTTCTTTTCTTTTGCTGTGATATTTTGGAGATGGGTTTCCATCAAAATTCAGCCACAGTGGGGTCAAATTTGACATTTGGGCGGCCGAGCGACAACAAAGAAGCAGCCGCAATTTTGAAGCTCTGGCCTTATTTATATGACAGGTGAGCGGAGGATGTCAAATGTGTGTCCTGATGCAGCTCACTGGTCCTCGGCCTCAGGAATGCCTACCAACTGGCAGAGGCTTGCAGGTAGGTGCCAAGAAGGGGTGAGGTCTGACTGGCAGTGGCCTGCAGTATTTATGTCGAACCAGGAAGAGCACTTCTGCTTCTTTTAGCTCCACAGAAAAAATGTGTTCTTAAAAAAATGTTGGACTTTTCCTGATTGGAACGCCAATACGTGTTGCAAGTGCTGCCCATATGTTCTTTAAATTTGCAATTGCTGTCCCAACTGTGCCATTAGGACCCGATCTGCATGGGAAAGAGGCCTACTGCTCGTTTCAGGCAGGCGCTTCAGCTGCCCAGTGATAGGCCCCTGTGAAAGTCGTACTGCGCCAGGGTTAATGGGGCAATAAGGCTACCAACCCCATTTTTGGGCCATTAATTCCAAAATCGGCTCCAGTGCCTTTGTGAAATGTGAATGCCATTAACATTTATTTGCATTTCTTACCCATGTTGTTTTGCAAGTGGCTTTCTACTATTATACAACTTGACTGAAAATATGCATAGTATTAAAAAATTACATTCCCCCCACATGGCATTTCCAGATGCATTGAAGTTTCACCAAGGAAACAGACTTGAATATTTGGCCACTGCTATCCAAGAGGAAAGTACAAAAATTAGCTTTAACGTTATTCACAGTGAAAGAACCATCAAAGAAAGCACACAAGAAAGAAAGAGCAAATTATCAAACCGTATTACATCTTTTGTAAACATCTCAAATCACATCATATAAAATGGATTACTTTGAAGTGCAGTTACTGTTGTTATGTAGGCAAACACATTTACCATCCCCCCTCCCCCCAACCCCCAGTTTCCGAAGAGGATATATATTCAAGTTACTTTGGATATCCAATCAGTGTCTGATTACCTTGACAAGGAATCACGTCTCAATGTCCAGATTCTATAATGACAGACTCCCATTATCTCATCCTTTCAGTGCTTTGTATTGCAGTCAGAATGTAAGACTACTTCAAACCCCAGGCATGCCATACATGTCCTGAAGCATTTGATAATGTCTCCATGGCGGTTTAGCTAAGGAAAAGTCATGGGGTAAAAATTCGGTAGTGCCCCAACCTTCGCAGGGGCGCTAATTTTAGCGCCCCGAAAAAGTTAGCGTCCCCGCGGCCGATTTTCCCAGGTAGCGCCCCGAGAGGGAGGAGGGGCGCTACTGGAAGCGCCCCACGTCCCTCTTGGGGCGCTGCGAGCCAAAACCACGGCGCTATGTGCCGCAGCGCCACGCGCTCCACTTAAAGGGGAGGGACCTGGCGCAGCGCGTTCCGGCGCCCAGCTGGGCCACCAGGGATCGGGAGTGCTGGCAAACGAACCCGGCACTGAAGAGGAGTGCCGGGCTCACGGAGAGCAGCCGGCACCCCGCGGGGGGGGGCTTTACGGGGGCCGGGGACAGCAACGGGGGCAGGTGCTGGCAGGCGGCCAGCAACAGAAATGGCCGCCCGCTACCTCCCCTTTAACTAGCACCCCCCTGACCCCGGCGAACATAGCGTCCGGTGGTAAGTAGGGGGGCGCCACCCAATATTACAGCCGGGGTGCGAGCGGGGCGCTGCGCACGGTGGTGATGCCATCGCCGGCGGCGCTAATGGTTAGCGCCGTCGCTAACCTTCCGCTGAATTTTGTGGGAGGCATTAGTGGCGCCGTGCCCAGGCACTAGTTGATTTGCGCCCCGTTACTGCCCTCTTAGGGTGCTAACGGGAGGCACAAATCAACCGAATTTAGCCCCCCCAGTATTTATTTATTTACAGTAATATGGGTAGCACCAGAAAAGCTGAACGCTGACGATGTTTGCACAGCCCCTGTTCATCTCGACTATCTAGCCCTCACTTCCAAATAATTTTTCCTCTTTCAGTAGAAGTTCTGCCCAGTATGCACTAACCCAAGAAGGGCTTCCTCTCATGAACTCTGTAGTTCTGATATTATCACTGTCTGTCCCAATCCCTAAAGAAATATTTTATTTGAAGGGAGTTCTCTTTAACTAAAGAACACACAAGAAGGCTGTTATTTGTAAAGAAAGGATCCTCTAACAAATCTTATGGCAGAATCTTTAAGGACTTTATAAATTGGGTCTAAACCCTTCTTTTAACTCCACTACAGACACTGCCACTGTGTGTCTTAATTTCCTACCCAATAGGTTTGCTCTGGTAATCATTATATTTTATGCTTTGGTTCAAACTTCAATGTTGGTGATTGAATCCTCACCTGACCTCCTTCTGATCATTCGCGGTTAATTGCCAGCCCATTCCATTTGCCCTAAGTCTGATGTGCCTCCACTAGCAGAATACCAACTTGTTAGATACCTGGCAGCTAAGATATCTTTTCAGTCTCAGGACTTCATCTTCTTCCTCCAGTTTTATATTTGATTTGACATATTAAAAATGCATAATTCAGACTTTCTATTCTCATTTGTATCTCATTCAGGATTCTCAAAAGCTTCAGATATCTCTAGGCTGCCTATATAAATATTTCTTGTTAAATTGAACTTTAGACATAGGGGGAGAAATTCATTATAGCCCCGTTTGGGGCACTAAATTTTAAAAGTTGAGAAAATGTTTCTAAACTTTTTTTAAATGTGGTTTTGCGCTCCAGGAAGGAAGCGCTAAATCAAACTCCACTTCCTTCTTGGAGTGCAATTGGCAGCAGGCGGGGCGGAGACTTCAGCAGTGCTGCACACTGGGCCGTGCAGCGCTGCCGCGTTCAAAGGCTCCTTCCCTCCCTTAAAGGGAAGGGCCATCACTGCAGGCTCTGCAATAGAAAAATTACCTACCTGGACCACCAAGGCAGCCGCGATCACGGGCAGGAACCCGCGCAAAAAACTGCAACAAGAAAGGTAAGTTTTTTTTTTACTTACCTCGGCCACCTCACCTTTAATCATCGCCGCCAAAGCGGCCGCCTGCCCGATGCACGCCTCCTGCAGCTGTCGGTGTTTTCGACCGGCGCTGCTGCAGGGGGCAGAAGTCAATTTCAGGTCCGGGACGCTACCGGGGCGATGCGCGTGGCAATGACGTCACGATCTCTGGCCGAAGGAGATCGGGGCGCAACACCGTAGCGCCGCCGCAAAACGCCTGCCGAATATGGCGGGAGTCGATGTCAGCACTGCGCCCGGTCGCAAAGCCATTTGTGCCCCGTTAGCTTCCCCTGGGGGTGCTAATGGGAGGCGCAAAGGCACCCAATTTCACCCCCATACTTTTTATTCTCGTCATAGAGCTCAATCATCAAGATAGACTTTATACCATTAGACCTCAAATTAAATCCATGTTATTATGGGTATGTACATATTTCCTGTTTTGATCCAACTTTTAAGGTTTACATCATTCAACAAGTTTACTAATTAGGCTTTAACATTCCACTTTTTTTTAGCAATTGCTAGGTAACCCTAAATAATCCTTCACCACCCTTTTCATTTATAATGGCCCAAAAATTAGTGCCGCTACGCGAGAGTACGCACTGTGTACTCTCGCGTATTCTGTCTCCAATTGCCGGTTTTCTGCATGCACTGCGCATGCGCTGAAAACCGGCACTTGGTGAATTCAAAAGGGGGCGGTTCCTAGGTGAACCGCGTGCGCGCTACAGGCTGCGCGCATGCAGTGCACTTAGTGCTTTGGACGCGCAGGTAAGCATGGAAGATTTTAGACATAAAGAAAGGAGGTGTAAGACCCTCTTTTAACAAGGTAAGTACTTAATTAAGTATTATTTTGAATTTTTTTTAACAGGTATATCTTTTTTAGAGACTTTAAAGACAGGTAAGTTTATTTTTATAACTTTTTAAAAGATTTTAAATTTTTTCAAAAATTGAATTTTTTGTTTAAAATGGTTAATTTATTTAACTATACTTATTTTATTAATGTGATGGTTTTTTTTTAAAATGTAATTGAGGTTTAGCTGTTCTTTTGGGGGGGTATAGTATTCATAGCTTTCACAGCCGTGCTGTGAAAGCTATGAATGAAAGATGGTGTGCTGCCATTGGCTCTAACTGAGTCACGTGATCCCACAGCTCGCACAAATTAACTACGCCTGTGGGATACGAAAGCCCAGCACAGCAGCTGTCCAGAACATCAAGTTCGTGTGAGCTCGGACTGAAAAAGCCAGCGCGCAGTGAGAGATCGCGGGGAGGCCTTACCCTCGCACGAAGGCTCACTCACTAATTTTTGGGCCAATATTCCCGGTTTTCCCTCTGTTCTGGAATGTATGTCCATTACAGAAAAGCCATTAGAAAAACAGTAAGATGAGACATTCCAAAAGCTTGGAATGATGCTCATATAATAGTTTTTTTTATATAATTGAGAAATTTAGTGAAGGGCTGAGGCCCACACTACAACCTGTATTTTCCTTAGGGCAAAATGATCAGAAAGTCAGATAAGGATTCAATTAACAGGAACCAAAGCATAAAATATAGGTTTTAAGAGTGGAATAATGGCAACGTGTGATTTGTGCCTGCCAGAAGGCAAGTGATCTGACCCCACTGCATCTTCTGGGCTTAGACTAACTTTAAAATTACAGGTGCAATAATACCCCATGTGATTAGGTTTGAGAGGTCACAAATCACACACTTGTACCAAAGTATAAAGAAACACTAGTCACACTCAGGCACTATAGGTTGTAAATAAAATAATGCTTGCACTGAAGTTGTACGCATGCATTATTCTTGGCAGGATTTGGAAGTGGCTTTCATGAGGTGGCATGAATGGGATCCTTTTCAATTGAATTGAAGTGCACAGACAAAGGTCTGTAGACGCTGCCATCTCTGTGTGGAAGATGCATACTGTTTGTGCATTGGACAGCTGCAGTGGTCAAGAGAATGTTTCCCATGTCAGATTGGCATGAATGTGTCTTGCAGCTGGCCATGGCTTGATCCTCTTGCTCTTCGGGCTGTTGCTGCTCCTCTGGCTGATCTCTCTTCTGCCCTGGATGCCTTCCTCCTCTGAAGCCTCCATGATGAGGCTCCATTGCAAGGCAAAGCTGTGCAGCATGCAGCACACAACCGTAATTCTCCAGATTTTAACTGGACAATATTGCAGAATGCCCCGAGACTGATCCAGGCACCCAAAGTGCCACCTGCTGAATTCCAATTGTGTTGCTCTATGATCACAGTCTGGTGGCAGAGTGGACCTAGTTGTAGCGTTGTTCAGCTGGTGTCCTGGGAAAACACACAGGTATCATCTGCCTTGGCTGTAGAGGGTAGTCTTGATTTCTCAGGACCTATCCTGAGACTTGCCTCTCTGGGTTAAAGTATACTGACACAGCAGACTGCTTTAAAATGCAGGCATCGTGAATGGGGAATTCACTTGTATGATGCTCTGTTGTCTGATCACAAATGAGCCGAGCATTGAGAGAGTGGAGTTCTTTTCTTCTGATGTAAGTGATGGCATTGATCAAGGGAATATATATGGCTGTCTGAGTACAAGCTATGATATCTTGCTCCTTGGGGAATCCTGCCACTCTGTAAAATTGAATGTTCTGTCATACTGCTGCCAGTTGCTTTATCTCAAGTGATCAATGCATCTGTCACTTCCTTTAAGTAAGAAAGACTTGCATTTATATAGCGCCTTTCATGATCTCAGGACGTCCCAAAGCACTTTACAGACAATGAAGTACTTTTGAAGTGTAGTCACTGTTGTAATGTAGGCAACATGGCAGCCAATTTGTGCACAGCAAGGTCCCACAACTCCCCTGCTCTTCTTCAAATCAAGGATCTTTTATATCCACCTGAGAGGGCAGATGGGGCCTCGGTTTAAAATCTCATCTGAAAGATAGCACCTCCAACAGTGCAGCGCTCCTTCATTACTGCACTGTAGGCCACAATTTTATCAATGGAGGCGGGTTGGGTGCGGGTCAGGTGGTTTCCAGCTTCCAGTCCCGCCCTCGGCTGCATCTGGCCCACAGACTTGATTTTACATTGATTGACCTTGTTAAGCCCGCCCTGCGGGCTTGCCGGCCAATTAAGAGGAAGCCGGTCAGATGACGTCATTTGATGACGCGTCATCTGCCGGTTTTCTTAAAGGGACCACGCACAATTTTTTTTTGACAGTTGATTTCTCAGTGTTTGACAGCATTGAGGTGCTGCAAACACTGACAATCACTGCACAAAGGTCACCTCTTGCACCCAGGCTCTCCAATCACTCCCTCCATAGGCTGGAATAGATGGCAGCTGCAGGTGAGGTGACAGACGCGATCTGTCACTGGTGAGATAGGTTCTCCCAATGAGGTGGCACTAGACATGGATTTCAAAACTTGTAACCTAAAGAAATGTGTAAATGTATTAAAAATGCATTTCCCAACATTTTCTTACCTCTGAGACTCACCAGTGTGCTATTGGATCCTTCACACCACTTCTGCAGCTGTCTTCAATCCAGAAACATTACAGCAGACTCACAACATGCCACACTTATCTGGTGTGGTGTCCGGATGTCGGGAAACCCGAGGCAGAAGCGGCAAAATTCAAAAATAGCCTGTCAACTACTAGCAACTACCTGTTAATAGGCAGGTAATTGCCTTTAATCCTCTTCCCGCCGCTAGGTGTCGGGTCCATGTGCAAATCGGGAACCCAACAATTGGGAAAATTGTTTGGAGGCGGGTTGACGGCGGGATTTTACCCTTTGACCCGCCTCCAAACCCGCCCTCTGAGTGCTGGCAAAATCGCGGCCGTAGTGTCAGCCTAGATTTTTGTGCTTAAGTCTCTGCAATGGGACTAGAACCCACAAACTTCTGCCTCAGATGTGAGAGTGCTACAACGAAGCCACAGCTGACACCTGCAAGTACAGAGCTGGTTAGCTAATGTTACTGATGTCCTCAGGCGCAATGGAGTTGTGGCCTTTAAAGCCAGGTGAAGAGGGGCTGTAGGTTGTACTAAAACATGTCTCAAAACATCACTGATGGTTTCCTTATCAAGTGCAACCTCCACAAACACTATGTCAAGTGGAGGCAGGCATGCCGCAGTCTGTATATTTCACTGTAGGTGTACTGGTGAGCAACTATGGTGTGCTTTCTGTGCTGCCTGACCAGCATGGCCTCCCTACTTTGTTCCCCCTCTTCTTTTTCCAAAAAGGAAGATGCGAGGAAAGGCCAATGGGAAACGCATTGTGGAATCTTTAGAATTGGGTGGGTTGAGGGAATGGGAGCCGAGCAGCAGAAGATAGATGATAAAGCAGTCAACAGCAAAAAGAACAAATAATGAATGTTGGCTGAGAAGTAAGCCTTTTATGATTACATTTAAAATGCCTGCTGGGCCTTTTAAATCAACTTTCACCTTTGTGTCACCACCTAGCAATGCTGGATGGCAGTTTTATATGCTCATAATTGATATTCATCTTTGATGGGGTGGTAATGGCAGAAAATATGATGCATGACATTATCGTGTCATTATTGCCTCATCGAAATATTCCTGACCTGTATAGGATATGTGCTTCAGCTGTCAGCCGGACGTGACATCAGAAAATGAGGTGGGTGCCTAGATGGAGAGCCAATGCAATGCCCTGCCCACCTGGGTACCACCTGAAAATCAGGCAGTAACACTTGGAAGATCCAGACTTGCGTTGAAAAGAGCAGACAAGAAGATGAGATAAGTCAGAAAGTAATCATTAGATGATGCCAAGGATGGATTTTTAAAGTCTGAAGCTTGTAGGAGGAAATAAATACCGAGGAAGGTAATGAGTTCCAGAGTTTTGAGGTCTTGAGAAAGAATTAGTTAGCGTGCAAGACGCTGCAGTGAGTTTTGATTTCAACCCAAGTGAGAAATTGGGTTTGTCCTGAACTTAAAAATAAGTAAATTTATTTCCCTTAAATATATAGACAAACCACTATCCCCCCCCCAACCCCCTTCCATCTGAAGTTTGCATCCTACGGATGGAAGGGAGGCGCCCTGACTGTCCAGGCTTGTGTATCACCTTCCATTTGGATTGGTTTAAACATATACGTTCCCTATTTCTAACATCTCTTCATCTTTTCTGCAGGTCAGAAATCACTCCACCCTTGGGAAACACAGCAGGTTGACTCCTTCAAGGATGTTGGTGACAAACCCAGTTTCATGCGTTTACGGCAGTTATTTGGCATTACTTGCAAGAGAAATCCTCTTGCCCATTAAAGGATTGCAATAAACCCAACTTATGCCGATTGACATAAAATGTCTTACAGAAATATATCAGTTTTCGCTTTCCTTTTTCTTGTTGTGTAATTAAAATCATTTTTTTCTGTACGTACGGTGAACCAGTGAATGGGTTGATGGTACAGAAAATAATGAGAGTATAAAAGGTGGATTAAACGCAGGGTAGAGAGGCAATATGTCATTAAATTCACATCACAGGTATGTAATTCTAGTTGACAGCTATTGCTGTTGCTTGACACAAGCTTTCAAAATCCTAAAAAGGAACTCCAATCTTTCACTGCAGATGGCACACAACCTGAAAGTTTCCCTCTGGGATCTAATAGCTTCTGCTGGTTTCAGTTCCATTTATTTTTTGCAGAACTTCCTCCAATTTCACAAATAACCCTTTAAAATCTTTAGTCTAATAAGATCTGGAGCACCAAATGAATCCACTGTCTAGGCAGCGTTAAGGAGATACCGACCAGCATGGGGATTTCTGACCTTAATTCAGTCAATAAAGGATTGTTTCACTCTTAGGAATTTATATGCACATCAATTCCCTTAAGCAATGCTCCGGGTCTTTCAGCATGTCCTAAGTATGCAGACCCATAACATGATTCATTATTTACTGGGATACATGGCTCCACATTCACTATTGGTTAAGTCGAGGTTATCTCCATGCTGCCAGAAGCCACTTCCATAAACAAGGAGGCTAATGGCGACATTCTCCCAAAATAAAATTCCTGTAAGAGCTTCTATTATTAACTTCAGGACCTGAAATTTATAGAAGTGAGTGATGACAGTGAAAGAGAATAGAACTTTTGCACCCATTCATAAAACCAAACAGACTTAGGCCAGGGACTATTTAGTTTAGCATTAACTCTAGAGTTTGCTTACTATGCCTTGATAATACACCTCGATTCATTTCGCAAATAATTCAGTTCTCAATTGCTTGCCCCTGAGAAAAAAGCCAGTGACTAAGATTGTGACAATAGCATCCAACCTGGTACAATACAACTTCAGTTTAAAGTATTGTGTGTATATATATATATCGATAGCAAAATACTGCGGATGCTGGAAATCCAAAATAACAACAGAAAACGCTGGAAAAACTCAGCAGGCCAGGCAGCATCCGTGGAGAGAGAAACAGAGTTAACGTTTCAGGTCGAAGACCTTTCGTCAGAACTGGAAAAAAGCAGGAAATGAAATAGATTTAAAGCAAGTTCAGGGCTGGGAAAAGGGGGAGGGGATGAAAGAACAAAAGGGAAGGTCAGTGGTAGGATAGAAAGCAGGAGAGATTAAGAGACATTGAGAGACATTAAGAGATATTCAAGGCAAGAGGAGGTGGAAATGGGACAGGTTGAGGAACAAAGGATGGCTCTAGATGAAGTGTGAGATGTGCTGGCAGAATGAAGGACAGCTGCCAGCTTCTGGGAGGGAAGAAAAAAGGCCAAACAAAAGGGTGTATGAAAAAAAAATATATATATATATATATGTGATAGGGGCCGAGGTTATGATCTGAAATTGTTGAACTCGATGTTGAGTCCAGAGGGCTGTAGAGTGCCTAATCGAAAGATGAGGTGCTGTTCCTCGAGCTTACGCTGAGCTTCCATGGAACAATGCAAGAGGCCGAGGACGGTGAGGTCTGAGTGGGAGTGGAGCGGAGAATTAAAGTGACAGGCCACCGGGAGCTCGGGGTCCCCCTTACGGACTGAACGGAGGTGTTCCGCAAAGTGGTCACCCAATCTGCGTTTGGTCTCCCCAATGTAGAGGAGACCACATCGTGAGCAGCAAATACAGTATACTAAATTGCAGGAAGTACAAGTAAATCGCTGTTTCACCTGGAAGGGGTGTTTGGGGCCCTGGACAGTGGAAAGGTATAAGGGCATGTGTTGCATCTCCTGCGCTTGCACGGGAAGGTGCCAGGCGAAGGGGAAGGAGTGCTGGGGGTGGTAGAGGAGTGGACTATATATATGTATATTCACGAATGTTTACCCTCATCACTGTATATCTGCTTCCTGGATATATCATGTGCCACCAAGCAGCATCCTCAACTTTGAAAAGGTGGCCATGATGCGGAGATGCCGGTGTTGGACTGGGGTGGACAAAAGTGAGAAGTCGCACAACACCAGGTTATAGTCCAACAGCTTTATTTGAAATCACAAGCTTTCGGAGCGCTGCTCCTTCGTCAGGTGAAGTGAAGAAATACAAATGGGCACAGCACAGTTAGAAAGATTAACTGTAGTCGTCTGGCATTGTTCTCTGCACAGGCATTGCTCTCTGTCTATATATGCTGTGCCCATTTGTATTTCTTCACTTCACCTGACGAAGGAGCAGCGCTCCGAAAGCTTGTGATTTCAAATAAAGCTGTTGGACTATAACCTGGTGTTGTGCGACCTCACTTTTGAAAAGGTGGGGGAGAAAACACTATCAGACAATGGCTTAGGCGATAATCTAAATAGATTTATTAAACAGTAAATAAATAATTGAATGATAGCAAGAACATGCAATAAATTTACAGTAATTATATACTCAACTGTACCTCTTCAGGATATAGGAAACAACAAAGTTGCTTTTCCTATGAACACACTGAATAGTCTTATATAATGGGTCACTGCTGACTTTCAATGGAGTCTCTGGCCTGCCCCTATCCCTGATGGTTTCAAACTGACTACTGGCTTGACAGAAGTCAATCCCAAATACTTTGAAGGTACACAGGAACAAAATACTTTTTAAAAATGTATTGCTTAAACTCCAGTAAAGCTGCCAATCAAACATATACTTTAAAAGATGTTTGTATTTGAATTGAATATCTTGGCCCAACACCCACAAGCAAATAAACCTATCCAACCTGACTGCTGTTGGAACAATCCACCAGCCATTTGTTAGTACAGCATTTTGAACACAATGAACCAGGCGAGCAATTATATCAAGACCACTACAAATGGATTGATTGGTAATTCATCTCTTTTGCTGTTCATGGGAGCTTGCTGTGTGCAAAATAGCTACTGCATTCATCCAAAGAGTAACAGTGACTGCACTTCAAAAGTAATTCATCATGTGTGCGAAGTGCTTTAAGAGACACAATAGGTGCTATATAATACAAAATTATTTCTTTCTAAGATAGCACAGTCATAAGAAATAACAGTCATAATAGCTTAGCTGTGATATCCCATAATTTAAGAGCCTGTCGACACTCACTGCCTAGGTTCACACATGAAGAATGACCAACTCGGGTGAAGTACAGGAGGATTGTTGGCAGCTATGGGACCATATCCCAGCATGAGTCAGTACCTTCAAAAGAAGAGGTGGAAAATTAGTTTTGATTACAGTATGAGCTGAGTAATTTTAATTATAAAATGTGTATTCCATTTCTAATTGCGCTGTTATAAAATCAGTCTTATTCTTCATATTAAAATGAATAGATATATAAAATGAGAATAAATATCCTTTTAGAGTGTATGATGCCTATGCTCCTTATAATCTTTGAATTTTGCTTTGTTTTAGCGTTATATTTTTATTGTATTCTCCAAAGGATCAGGCAATAATTACTCCACAGGAGCTTTGTTTTCCTTCTGTATGTGAAGAACACAAGATATTTCTAATGAGAATTTCTTTAGCATTAATGTTACAGTAGTCGAGCTAAACATAAGGTGGACTACACTTTCCATTCTTGGTAATGTGTGTGTGTTTTCTACAATTTCCATATGCATGAGCGCATGATGTTAGCTTTGTCTCCAGGTTACCTAGAGTTACTATGCCTGACTACTCTCACAGGCGCTGTGCAGACATCTGTAGGAGTTCAGACCTAAAATGTGTGTCCTAAACATTTTGATATTTAAGGTTTAACAGCTTTTTGCAAAAGCTAGCTGACTTCTCATGGTGTTTCTGATAGATAGCCTGGATCCCTTTGTCGCAGCAAATGGTGGCTATGCTTTCAGATGCCTAAGCAGCACGCTCTGGAATTCCTTCGCTAAACCCCTCTGCCTCTCCACCTACCTCTCCTCTTTAAAGCCCACTTCTTTGACCAGGCTTTTTATTCACCCTCTCCTTCTTTGGTTCTGTGTCCACTTTTGTCTGATTAACCTCTGTGAAGCACATTTTTGACGTTAAAGGTGCGTTATAAATGCAAGTTGTCGTCATGTTTGGCTGCCACTCCTGCCGCAGGTACTTTCTGTTGGAACGTGGTCTCAATAGGTTCTGAGGTCAGTTGAAGGTTTCTCTGGCTTGGCAGCTGATTGGCTATTCTACTTGGGGAGGTGCCAGACTATCTCAAGGTCAACGCACAAGGAGAAAATGATTTGAGTTTCATTCTCTTTTTGCATTTTTTAAAGAGATTGCTCAGTTGTAATTTGTTGACATTTTGCTCAAAGTGTGATGATTGATGTGTGACAGATGCTGTCAACACTGTTGCATAAATAAAGACTAGCCAACCTCCTGTGGTGTTGCACATGGCAAGTCAGGTAATATAGTCTCTCATCTTACCTGTTTCTGTTGTCTTTGTGTTGATGTTGTCTCACTTTCTCTCCTTGTCTCTCTCCTTCTGTTCTGTCTTCCTACTTCTTCCTTTTGCTTCCCTCTCCTATTCTCCTTCTCTCTGTCTTTTTATTCTATCCTTGCAGGTAGGAGGTAGTGGGTGACATGGTATGGTGTGGCAGAGAAGGGAGACACCAATGGCTGCAGGCTACATTTAGGGTAGGAGTTGGAGGAAAAGTTAGCCATCAGTGGCGCCCTTCCCATCCCCTCCCTAATCATTAATGCTTCCCCTAACTCATTGCTCCCATTGTGTCCCCTATCCCCTCACCTTCCCACTACACTCTCCACTTTCTACCACTCCCTCACTTTCATCACTACCCTTACCTCTTCCCCTTGCCTTCCACTTGCTCTGATTTTACTTACCCTACCCTCCCTTAAGCCTGCAACCACTGCCTCCCTGCTCCCACTTACTCCCCTAAAGGGTATGTAGAGAGAGGTCGAACAACCACTAACCATCAAAATGTTTTACTCCTCCTATTCCTTCCTTTCTGTTTGCTCTTATGTTTTATTTGCTTTCAAAATTCAAAATTGTGTTTTTTTTAAAGAAATCAAATTAGAATGAGGAAAGATATTGGGCAGAATTTTCATTGACCCGTGGAGGCAGGTTTGGTGGCGTGTAGGGTGGGAAAACAGCAGATTCAGGGGGTCCCGAACCCATCCCGCCCCCAACCCGCCTCCATGCCAGTTTCCCAGGAGGCGGGTACCCGACCTGTGCTGGGGCCCGCCTCCCCGAGGCGGGAAGGGAATTAGTGCCAATAAACTGCCTGTTAACAGGTAGTTAACAGGCAGTTTTTTGCCTAATCCCTATTTTTAGCCCTGAAGCGTGGGCTTCCCGACAGGTCCGAACCACGCCGATTTAGCGAGGCGGACCGTCGGTCTGGAGGGCTTGGAGGGGTCGAGATGTCCGGTGTGCAGGTGAGTGATGGGTGCATGAGTGCAGAGGTAAGTGCGTTTGGTGTGTGTAAAGTGTTTTAAGAACGTTTACTTACCTTAACTTTGTCCTGCAGGCTTCCTCCCTTCAGTTCTCGGGAGTCCATCAGCTCACCGGCACAGAAAGCAGAATGGCCGCGGAGCTGTCAAAAGCTGCAGTCTCTGCTTTCTGTGCTGGATTGATTTCTAACTCAGTCTAAGTACAGGGACTCAAGTTAGAAATCATATTGTCAGTGTTTGACAGCTTCACAGAGCTGTCAAACGCTGAAATTTCAACTGTCAAAAGCTCTTCACAGATGAAATTTCAATGGCTGACGTCACCTGTATCCAAGGGAAAATAGTGGGTTGGCCACAAGTCGATGGAGGCGGGACTACAACCCAAAAAGTGGGAGTCCCGCCTCCATCACGTCCCCATTGACAAAATCCAGCCCATTCTGTCTATTTGCCACTCGTTCACTCTCTGTCTGTCTCATATGTGTTAGCAATTAGAATCACTGTCTCACAGGCAGAAGCAATTAGAGCACTTATCTTTCCTAACGGTCAGCAACACAGGTGAGATAATTAATTGGCTTCAAAATTCAACAAGGGGTTTTTTTTGAAAATTGAACTAACATTAAAATGAGAAAGAACACACTCTCTCAGCTTAATATGCTTTCTGAAGATGAAAGTCTACAAAACAATTTTTTTTTATCAACAACACCTTGCATTTATATTGCATCTTTAATGTAGTAAAATGTCCAAAGGCACTTCACAGGAGCATTATCAGACAAAATTTGACCTCGAGCCACATAAAGAGATATTGAGGTACACTGAATATGCTCAGATGACACAATCCAAATTCGCTCACAGTATCACAGCTCTGGTCCAAAATATCAATACAAGCCAGGCTTTTGAGAGAGACTGAAGCCATCAAGTAAAAAGTTTAGTGAAGGCATTAAAAGACATAAAAGGCAATTCAATGGAATTATTAATTGTATTTTAAATCCTTATTTTACATATTAGATATCTCAGTTAGATAAGAAAAATGGGAATACCAAGATGTTTCACAAGGATTTTTGTGCAATTTGTGGGGAAAGGATAGTGCGGCGCCACCCAATGGTCAGAATGAGCAATTACATGGCGATGAGTTTACATAGGTGGTTTCCCTAATAAATGCGGATAAGGAATTTATAATGGAAATAGTTGGCACAAAAGAGTGACAGGAATTAAAGTTTTGTAGGCAAGCAGTCGGTTCAGATGTAAGATTTTTAATAAGATATAGCTACCCAGTCTTATTCATGAAAACATAATGCAATTACTGAAGTACAGTATCTAATTTTTTGAACATTTACTTTGTTAACAACTTTCAAATAGAATGAATGAATCACTATGTTCAGTGATTATTGATCTTTATGGTAAAAACCAATTGTGGTAAAATGTAAATCCTATTTGTGTTGATTTATAAATTTAAAATTTTCGATTTTTATTGGGTCCTATTTTTCAAAACGACAATTGTACAAAAGCACAGATTTGGCCTCATATACCATATCATATCATATACCATCTATATATTACTGGGTCTACCCAGAGATTATTGTTTGTTTTCATTTTTATGAAACAGACGAACAAATTCGTTTTTAAATGTCTGTAGCAGATTTCAGTTATGACTGTAGATCCTATGTAATGCATTATTTTAATTTACAAAATGAGACAGTCTGAGCTCCGATTGGCGCTGATCGAATTAGAATTGTTGTGTGGCTATTTTGTTTTAAACGTTTCGTATTTAAAGTACCACTGGCACTTTCTTTAAATAGTGTTGACCAATATTATTTCTGAATGGAAGTATTACATTGTAATTCGCCACCAACAAGATATTTGGAGCATACATCACATTCGTTTTAACCTTTTGATGGCCGCGGTATCAATTCTGCATCTAAATCACCGTTTGCTTATTTTCTAACTAGTTTCTTTCAAGAATGCGGCAAATTAAGAATTGTTCTGGAAGTCTGTAAATGTATCTGATTTCACTTCCGAACAGTAATAGTTTAGATATTTTAGGAACAAAAGAACCCTTCTTAGATGCGATGGTGAAAATAATTCTTAAAAGTCTGTCAGCCCTCAGAGTTTGGTCAATTTCAAGCCTTTTCTCATTGGAGACAAGTGGCTGGAACGAAATTGACCAGCTGGGTGACCCTCTCATAGCGACTGGAAGGTCTGGTGATGTAGGAAATGCAAATATCACACAGGCAAAGGCGCCTTTGGGAATGCGGTTGACGCAGATGGTGATGGGGGAACTCTGCCACGTTTAACCCTTGTTATCTCGCTGTATCTGAGGTACGATTATTCCATCTTACCCGTGGGCACGGGAAATAAAAACGTTCTCTCCCTACTACTGCTGTCGCTCCTCTTGAGCAGGGCAAGTATTTTTTTATTAAAGGAAAATTAGTATTTTTTTTAAACTAAAGGGAAACTAGCAAATAAAATGTATTAATGTGAATTGTAACTTCGGCTGTTAAATGGTTAAACCAACGTTAAGTTTTAAAATATATAACAGAGGTGTTGCATTTATAATGGAAAAGATAATCGAAGCAACATCAATCCCTGCCCTCACCTCTGAGGACAGGCCTCTTATATAAGTAATGGTTAAAAAAAAAATCAAGTAAAGAGGAGTCTCGAAGGACTTCACTTGGTCTGCCCAGAGCTGTTTGCGCACAGACGTCACGGTGCATTGACTCTCTGTCCATCTTAATAAGCCATTCAGTAAAACGCGGTAAGGTAGGTGGCAGGTTGAGATCGACAGTTACCATTCAGGCAAAAAAAAACTGTCCTTAACGGCTAAGGCTTTGCAAAGAAACAAGTCAAATGTTAAGAGAGAGAGAGAGATCTGCTTTTCATTTCTTATTACCCAGCGATCACGCATCTATTCTCAACCTAATCTTAACATTTTTTCTTCAATAATGCAAAAATGTACAAAAATAGCCACGGTGGGTTCGATTTGAAAACATGCACACACGCTTTTGTTCTAAGAATTGATTTTTCCCTTTCCATTAACTAGTAATCATTGATTCGGTTAACACCGTAAAAGATTGTAGGCTTGTCTCTGATTGCATTTCTCTTTTAGTAAATCGCCAGCTATCCTTGACTTCTGCACGCTACACCACCGCCATCGCACATCCAGGTCATACTCACACGGTAGCCACGATTTCACGATAATTGCTTTATACTTTTTTTTTAAATCTTGATTTCTATTTTTAAAGAAGATTGACTGTGAGTTTTCTGCATCGCCGCCAGTCACCGACTCACCTAATTGCAATTCATGTGGTCCATACGGGACACAAATAGGCACCCAATGGCAACTCCTTTAATTTTGATTTAAAACCGAGCAATTTATGAATGAAACTCGCCTGGTTCCACCCACGCGCGGGGTAACGTGGTGTTTGGGGCGGTCACCTGATGTGTTGGAGGGCCGCAGCGATGACTGGTTGGTTTAGGGGGGTGGAATGAATGATGTAGCGAGGAATGCTCGCTTGACTGAATCGTTCTTGCGCTCAGACATCCCCTGACTGTCTACAACTCGGCTGCGAGAGTGTGTCATGTAATGCAGTCCGAAACCACACACTCGCCTGGCTCAGCAATGGCGATGCTGCAGCAATAAAGCAATTTGAATTTGTCCTAATTTTGTTTTGTCTTAAAATGTGCATATATCCTGTCCCTATATCAATACACATACATGCAGATGAGCGTCCTAGCTACTCGACCCCAACTTGTATAAATAAACCACTGGGTTTGTTTACATTCATATATGTTTTGAGCAGTTCCGACCCAACAGTGCTGCTTATTTTTGCATTTTGATAGATGTTTTGCTTCGTTGCGTTGTGTTTATTTGAATTTTCAAGAAAGCTGTCACAGATTGCTGTGGCTAATAAAGCCAAGACGGAATAGGACGACATAATAATGAATTTAAAAGAAAATGCCATCACTTAACCCAAAAAGAGTTTCAAAGGGCTGCTGTATGCTGGGCTCGGGATTGCAATGATCAGAAAGGGGGGGGCGGGGGGGATACATAAGGTCACGAACCGAATCGGGTGAAATATTTTTTAAACAATCTGGAGATTACTTATCGGAGCTGAAAAGGCACTTGTCATTTTAGGGAGATCTTATCGCAGCCAAGCAGTGGGTGTCAGCAGCGCATCGGTGAACTGAATTGGACTGTTAACCATCCCTCTCCTCGTGTCTCTCAACGTGGAGTTATGTAACTGATCGCATCAGAAGGTTACATTTTACTCAATGAAAATCTCTCTATTCAGAAATTCACACCGTGGGGATGAATGGGTCGTTTTGGGAGGAACTAAATCGCTCGATCCTATTTTTTTTTAAAAGGCTTCGTATCACTACTATTTTGGAACATATATTTATTTATTTGTGTGCAGGCGAATTGTATTCATTCATCACAATGATCATTTTAAATCAATCTGCATTGCAATACCTACATGTTAATGGCAGGATCCCAATGTTAAATACAGTTAATCGATCGAAGCCAGCGCCTCGGTGGGAATCCCATCATTTGTACTTTGTTTTTCATTTTTATCACTTAACATACGAACATGACGGGCAGGAAAAGACCCGCTGGTCCATCAAGCCTGCCCCGTACCATGACTAAACACGTCTTCTCTCCCCCAGCCATGCAACAATTTGTTTCACCCTCCCCTTTCCCAAATGAAATGAAAACAAACACACCAGAAGGTGCGGGACAGCCTTAAGCAGAAACAATGACACTCTGCCTTCCGATTATTTGGGGGATCTAGGAAGAATTGCCAAGGCAGGTTGACTTGTTTTAAGAGTCAGGATTTTATTACCCGAAGCTGCAGCTCTTTCTTAACCCGCAGCCAAGGAGCGACACATGATGGCTGCAGGACCGCTCTGAAACCAACAGTGGACATCAAACCACCATTTCCAAGACCGTCACTGACCTCATCTCCTCTGGAGATCTTGCCCCCACGGCCGCCAACCTCATAGTTCCCCAACCCCGCACAGCCCGCTTCTACCTCCTTCCCAAGATCCACAAACAGGACTGCCCCGGTAGACTCATCGTTTCAGCCTGTTCTTGCCCCATGGAACTTATTTCTTCTTATCTCGACTCTATTTTTTCTCCCCTTGTCCAGTCTCTTCCCACCTACATCCACGACTCTTCCGACGCCCTCCGCCATTTTAACAGTTTCCAGTTTCCCGGCCCCAACCGCCTCCTCTTCACTATGGACGTACAATCCCTCTACACCTCCATTCCCCACCAGGATAGCCTGAGGGCGCTCCGCTTCTTCCTTGAACAGAGGCCCAACCAGTCCCCATCCACCACCACCCTCCTCCACCTGGCTGAACTTGTTCTCACATTGAACAACTTCTCCTTTGACTCCACCCATTTCCTCCAAATTAAAGGTGTTGCTATGGGTACCCGCATGGGTCCTAGCTATGCCTGTCTTTTCGTGGGATATGTGGAACACTCTTTGTTCCAGTCCTACTCGGGTCCCCTCCCTCACCTCTTTTTCCGGTACATTGATGACTGTATCAGTGCCGTCTCCTGCTCTCGCCCTGAACTAGAACATTTCATTCACTATGCTTCCAATTTCCACCCTTCCCTCACCTTCACATGGTCCATCTCTGACTCTTCCCTTCCCTTCCTCGACTTCTCCATCTCCATCTCTGGGGATAGGTTATTGACTAACATTCACTACAAGCCCACTGACTCCCACAGCTACCTGGACTACACTTCCTCCCACCCCGCCTCCTGTAAGGACTCTATTCTATTCTCCCAGTTTCTCCATCTCTGCCGCATCTGCTCTGATGATGCCACCTTCCATACCAGTGCTTCCGACATGTCTTCCTTTTTCCTCAACCGAGGATTCCCCTCTACCGTGGTCGACACTCGACCGTGTCCATTCTATCTCCCGCACTTTTGCCCTCACCCCTGCCCCTCCCTCCCGGAACCACGATAGAGTTCCCCTTGTCCTCACCTTTCACCCCACCAGCCTCCACATTCAACGGATCATCCTCCGCCATTTCCGCCACCTCCAGCGTGATCCCACCACCAAACGCATCTTCCCCTCACCTCCCCTTTCAGCATTCCGCAGGGACCGCTCCCTCCGCGACACCCTAGTCCACTCCTCTACCACCCCCAGCACCCCTTCCCCTTCGCCCAGCACCTTCCCATGCAAGTGCAGGAGATGCAACACATGCCCTTATACCTCCCCTCTTCCCACTGTCCAGGGCCCCAAACACCCCTTCCAGGTGAAACAGCGATTTACTTGTACTTCCTGCAATTTAGTATACTGTATTCGCTGCTCACGATGTGGTCTCCTCTACATTGGGGAGACCAAACGCAGATTGGGTGACCGCTTTGCGGAACACCTCCGTTCAGTCCGTAAGGGGGACCCCGAGCTCCCGGTCGCCTGTCACTTTAATTCACCGCTTCACTCCCACTCTGACCTCTCTGTCCTCGGCCTATTACACTGTTCCACGGAAGCGCAGCGTAAGCTCGAGGAACAGCACCTCATCTTTCGTTTAGGCACGCTACAGCCCTCTGGACTCAATATCAAGTTCAACAATTTTAGATCATAACCTTAGCCCCAATCACATTTATATTTTATTTTTTCATCCACCCTTTTGTTTGCCCCCCCCCCCTTTTTTTCCCTCCTAGAAGCTGGCAGCTGTCCTTCATTCTGCCAGTGCATTTCACACTTCTTTCAGCCTTAACCTGTCACATTAACACCACCTCTTGCCTTGAATATCTCTTAATGTCTCTTAATCTCTCCTTTTGTTCTTTCAACCCCTCCCCCTTTTCCCAGCTTTATCCTTGCCTTAAATCTATTTGATTTCCTGCTGTTTCCAGTTCTGATGAAAGGTCTCGACCTGAAACGTTAACTCTGTTTCTCTCCACAGATGCTGCCTCGCCTGCTGAGTTTTTCCAGCGTTTTCTGTTGTTATTTCGGATTTCCAGCATCTGCAGTATTTTGCTATCGTATTAGTGGACAAGTAGGACAAGACTCAAATTACATTGGGTTTTGCCTGGGACCCGCCGAACAGTACAAGGGCATCACAGAAATGTATTTCAGGCTTGCGAAGACTATCTGCCCGTTTAGTCCTTTGTCCCTTACATCATTTTTAAGATCTGTGAATCCTTCCACACGCCAGGAGCTTGTTTCTTTCCTATTAGAAACCCCAAAACGTTTCCTGTTCAACCGCTTGAATTGAGTGTTTGGTCCATATATTGATCACCCTCCCAGGTGGATATCAAGGATCCCACTGCACTATTTTGAAGAAGAGCAGGGAGTTCTCCCCGGTGTCCTGGCCAATATTTATCCCTAGGCCAACATCATTAAAACAGATTATCTGGCCATTATCACATTGCTGTTTGTGGGGAGCTTGCTGGGTGCAAATTGGCTGCCGCATTTCCTGCAGTACAACAGTGACTACACTTCAAAAGTACTTCGTTCATTGTTATGAGCTTTGGGATGTCTGGAGGTCGTGAAAGGCGCTATATCCAAGTCTTTCTTGCGAAAGTTTTTTTTTCTGAATTCTCTATGTGCTTACAATTCTCTGACTCTATGTCCCCTAGTTGTGGAATTAGTATACAGCCTTTGATTCCCCACCAGCCCCACTTCACCGCGCCCCCCCCCCCCCAGTTTATTTTAATGGGCAGGAAATCGCAGGCTAGCAAACACAGAAATGGAAAACCCCAGCAACAATCTTCAGATCGTTCTGAATTTATGTACACTGGCTCATTATTTATCATTCCATCCATTATGAAAATGGAGAATCTTTGGACATACTTCAGTTTCCAAGTCAATTATAAAAATGCTAAGCAGCAGTGGTCCCGGTATTGAGGGGTGCAGATTAATTGAAGGCAACCAATGTTGCTTTAGGAGTGGGAGTTTGTATTTGGCAAATATATCAGATTTTTATTTGATGAAGTTACCAACCTGTGGTTGAGGGTGAGACAGTGAATATTATTTAGCTGGATTTAAAAATACATTTGACACTTCCCTCATAAAAGAACAGGCAGATGGGGCTTTGGTTTAACATCTCATCTGAATGATGACACTTCTGATAATGCAGTAATCCCTCTGTACTGCATTTGAAGTGTCAAATTAGATTACACGACCAAATCCATAACATGATTCAATACACAACCTTCTAACTCAGAGGCAAGAGTACTACCAGCTGAGCCAAGCTGACACTTGAACCTTGTACTGTAGTCTTTTAAGCCACATTGGCTGCCTCCCATTGATCTATACCTCTCATGCTGACTGATCCTTTATACGGTCTCGGCATTGTTTCAAGCAATCTCCCCACTACCAATGTGAGATGGACAGGTCTATAGTTAGACAGCTCACCATATCAAAATTTGCAGATGATACTAAGATGGGAGGGAAAGTAGTGAGTGAGGAGGACATAAAAAACCTGCAAGGGGACATAGACAGGCTAAGTAAGTGGGCAGAGATTTGGCAGATGGAATACAACACTGGAAAGTGTGAGGTGATGCACTTTGGCAGGAAAAATCCTAGAGCAATTTATTATCTTAATGGCAAGAAACTGGAGAGTACTGAAGTGCAAAGGGATCTGGGGGTCCTGGTGCACGAAACTCAAAAGGATAGTATGCAGGTGCAGCAAGTGATTAAGAAGGCAAATGGAATGTTGGCTTTCATTGCTAGGGGGATAGAATATAAAAATAGGGAGGTATTGCTTCAGTTGTACAAGGTATTGGTGAGACCGCACCTGGAATACTGCATACAGTTTTGGTGTCCTTACTTAAGGAAAGACATCCTTGCTCTCGAGGCAGTGCAAAAAAGGTTCACTCGGTTAATCCCGGGGATGAGGGGGTGGTCATATGAGGAGAGGTTGGGTAGATTGGGACTCTACTCATTGGAGTTCAGAAGAATGAGAGGCGATCTTATTGAAACATATAAGATTGTGAAGGGGTTGGATCGGGTGGATGCGGGGAGGATGTTCCCGATGACGGGTGAGACGAGAACTAGGGGACATAGTCTTAGAATAAGGGGCTGCTCTTTCAAAACTGAGATGAGGAGGAACTACTTCACTCAGAGGGTGGTAGGTCCATGGAATATGCTGCCACAAAAAGCTGTAGAAGCTACAACATTAATTAAATTTAAAACAGAAATAGACAGTTTCCTAGAAGTAAAGGGCATTAAGGGTTACGGGGAGCGGGCAGGAATTTGGACATGAGTCTAGGTTCGGATCGGTCATGGCCCTGTGGGTAGTGGAGCGGGCCCAGGGACTGTGTAGCCTGATTCTGCTCCTATTTTGTGTGTGCAATTCTGTTAGATGCAGGAGATGGTTCTGTGATAGATAGTAGATTGGCGGTTAGGATCAGATCAGCCATGATCTAGACCCCTTTTTGAAGTTTGCAATTACATTTCCAGTCTTCTGGGATCTGCCCTGAATCTAACGTGCAGCGGAAAATATCCATATGTGAATCCACAATCACCTGTCCCATAAGAACACAAGAATTAGGAGCAGGAGTAAGGCCCTTCGAGACTGCTCTGCCATTCCATAAGATCATGGCTGATCTTAGACCTCAACTCTACCTTCCCACCCGATCTCCATATCCCTTGATTCCCAACTCCAGTGGAAGATAGCCAAGGCCAGGTCTACCTTCAGTATCTGTAATCTAAACACTTGTACTTTTCAATTACAAAATCAAGTCTCTATCCAGTCTAGAAATATATCCCCACCTCTGCTATTTGTCCTCTCACATTATTAGTAAACACTGTTGCAAAACAGCCATCAGTTTAGCACCTTCCCTGTCCTCAGGTACAACTTCTACCTTCACCCACTGTCAATTTTTTAGTGTGAAATGCCCTACCTTTATCTTTTGTTTGCTTCTAATAAATTAGAAGGCTTTACTGTTTGTCCTTATAGTCACTGCAATATTTTCTTCATGTGCCCTCATTGCAGCCCTTATTAGTTTTTGACATTTTTTAGTTTGTCTTTATGGACCTCTCTATCTTCTTTGCTTCAGCTTTTGAACACGAACAATTTTCACTTTCTTAACATTCCTAGTCAGTTGCACTGATTTTTAATCCATCTATTTTGCTCCCTACTAATTTCAAGAATAAATTCTTTCTAGGTTTTAAAATGGTTTCTTTACAACATCCACATTTTTCTACTACATCCTTTTCTTTTACGTTAAACCGAGGCACCGTCTGCCCTCTCAGATGGACATAAAAGATCCCATGGCACTATTCATAGAAGAGCAGGGGAGTTCTCCACGGTGCTCTTGCCAATATTTACCCTCAACCAACATCATTAAAAGTAGGTTATCTGGTCATTATCACATTGCTGTTTGTGAGACCATAGTGTGTGCAAATTGGCTGCTGCATTTCCTGTCTTAAAACAGTGACTACATTTCCAAAGCTCTTCATTAGCTGTAAATCGCTTTGGGGCATCCTGAGGTCTGATAGGTGCCATATAAATGCAAGTCTTTCTTTTATTCCCTCCCACTCTACTACCATTTTGTGTTTCTTCAAACTTTCAGGGTCAATTTGCCTAAAATCACAATTCTTTATCGTCTCCCTTCTATTTTCAAACTGTATGTTTACCTTAAAAGTGAGAAGTCGCACAACACCAGGTTATAGTCCAACAGTTTTATTTGAAATCACAAGCTTTCGGAGCTTTCGTAGCTCCTTCGTCAGGTGAAGTGAAGTGACAATATTGCGGTCACGGGGCCTAAGATGGTCCCTTACTAGTACTTCATTCTTACTTCTCTTCATTAACTAAAATCAGATCTAGTATCAAACTCACCCTTGTTGGTTGCCTCACATGCTGCTTTATGAATACATTCTGCATTAGATCAATAAATACACGTTCACAGTAGAACTCCCAACATTATGCAACCCAATCAATATTAGGGAGATTGTAATAGAGGAGTGCATCCCAATCAATATTAGGGAAATTATAACACAGAAGTGCATCCCAATCAATATTAGGGAGATTAACGTTAGAGGGGTACATCCCAATCAATATTAGATGAAAATTCTCCATGATCACTATTCAAGACCTACTCTCATCTGTTTTATACCTCCCAAAGCATTTCATTTATCTTCTATTGACTATCTGGAGTGTATAGCATATTCATGTTGCTAACTTTTTCTCTTTCTTGTTCTTTTGCTCTATTCCAAAGAGATTCAGTTCCACTTAGCAATTACATTTAATCCCTCCCTGTTATGTAATGGCACCCACCTCCTGCCATGTGTTTCTGCTAACTGTATGAAGGTTAAATCGCCACTCGTCATAATTTTTTAACCAAGTTTCAGTTACTCCTATAATATTGACTTTCTCCCTACTCATCAATGCTTCCAGGTCCTTCATTTTATTTTGTAATCTCCTAGCCTTAATATAACCAGCTTAGCTTTATCCCTCAAATCCTTTTCTTTATTATAATCTCCCTTCTTTGTCTTTCTCTTACTTACACCACTTCTATCAGTTTTTTATTTTTGCTCCAGCTGTTTCCTGCAGCTATACAGCCCTCCATCCATCATTTTAAATGTTTCTTCACTGCCAACCTATCTCTACCTCACAAAATTAAGTGCAATTCTTCTTTTCTATATGACTCGCTTTCTCCATGAAACAATGCTACAAAGCCCAATCTTCAACTAAGCACACTAAATTTACATGACTTATTTGTCTTTTCATCCACTTGCCTTCATTATCAGATCAATACCGTACACACTCTCTAAGTTGTCCAATTAATGATCTATATCTTTTCTTTAATACTCCTTTACTTCCCCCCAACATACACATCATTTATACCAACATGCAACACCACTGTTGAAACATCTCCTGAATCTATCGGCAGTTTCTTATTCTTTCTTCAATAACCTTGATTTGGACTTCAAGTGAACAATGCATGGACCTATTTCCCCTGTAATTTCGAGTAAACCTCAAATCTACCCCTATAACAATGGAGGTCTGTTACACCATTTGTCCTATCCAATGTTCACACTGAACTAAGGGCCATGAATACAAGATAGTTACTAATAAATCCAATAGGAAAATAAGGAGACATTTCTTTACTCAGAGTGGTTAGAATGTGGAACTCGCTACCACAGGAAGTGGTTGAGGCAAATAGCTTGGATGCTTTCAAAAGGAAACTATACAAGTACATGAGAGAAAAGGGAATAGGAAGATATGCTGAAAGGCTGAGATGAGCTAGATAGAATGGGAGGAGACTCGTGTGGAGCATAAACTCCAGTACAGACTAGATGGGCCAAATAGCCTGTTTCTGTGCTGTATATTTTGTGTAATTCCACGTAATTGCCTTATGTGTCTGCTTGGCTCATTGACTCAGTCGGAACACTCTTGGCTTTGAGTCAGGAGGTTGTGGGTTCAAGCCTCAGTTGAACACATAATCTAAGCTGGCACTACTGAGAGAGTGCTGCATTGTTGGAGGTGCCATCTTTCAGATGAGATGTTAAACTGAGTGGGGAGTTCTGGTATCACGGTTTAAATTCATCTCTCAATAAACACCGCCAAAAATAGATTAACTTTCATTTATCTGTTTGTGGAACCTTGCTGTGTGCAAATTGGCTGCAGTGTTTGCCTGCAACACAACAGTGACTATATTTCAAAAGTAATTAATTGGCGATGAAGCACTTTGGGATGAATTAAGGACATGAAAAGTGCTATATAAATATAAGTTCTTTCTTGATCTCATCAGCAATCTCATCCTGTTTGTCTTGTTTTGGCATGTTATCGCTGGTCTGACTATTAGATTCTCACTTATCCTTTTCTTACTGTGGCAATTCCATGTCAATGCACACCCAAAACTCTGCGCCAAGGTGAAAATGGCAGTATAATGGTAGCCTTATGTAATATCCAGTTATTCATTTGAAATCTATTTGAAGTTTTATATAATACTTGTTCTATGTAATTATCTGAAATGAGTAGAACCATTACACACATACTCTCCCTCTCTCATGTACACAAATCAATAAACCTTCTGTATATATGGAGTTACAAATCCTTTAGTATGTCTGACTTGTATGAGGCGGAATGGCAAAAGAATAGACATCCTTGATCTGTCCTTGTCTGAGGATAAAAGGAAGTGTCAGTAGATTTTCAGATTGAATTTTATGCTTTAGTTATATTCTTGGTATTGGTTTGATACTGGTACCATTTTTTGGAATCATGTACACAAGTGATACGCAGGTAAAGGCCCAATTTGGGTCATAGTGAACGAGGCTTTTTATTTGTCTATTGGAGTGATCATAAGAACATAAGAATTAGGAGCAGGAGTAGGTCATACGGCCCCTTGAGACTGCTCCGCCATTCAATAAGATCATGCTGATCTTTGACCTCAATTCCACTTTCCCGCCCTATCTCCATATCCCTTGATTCTCTTAGAGTCCAAAATTCTATCAATCTCCGCCTTGAATATGCTCAACGACTCAAAATCCACAGCCCTTTGGGGTTGAGAATTCCAAAGATTCACAACCCTCTGAGTGAAGAAAATCCTCCTTATCTCAGTCTTAAATGGCCGGCCCCTTATCCTGAGACTATGCCTCCTAGTTCTAGACTCTCCAGCCAGGGGAAACAACCTCTCAGCATCTACCCTGTCAATCCCCCTCAAAATCTTATATGTTTCAATGAGATCACCTCTCATTCTTCTAAACTCCAGAGAGTATAGGCCCAATCTACTCAACCTCTCCTCATAGTTCAACCCTCTCATCCCAGGAATCAATCTAGTGAACCTTCATTGCACTGCCTCTAAGGCAAGTATGTCCTTCCTCAGATAAGGAGACCAAAACTGTGCACAGTACTCCAGGTGTGGTCTCACCAAAGCCCTGTACAATTGTAATAAGACTTCCTTACTCTTGTAATCCAACCCCCTTGCAATAAAGGCCAACATGCCATTTGCCTTCTGAGTCATTGGGGGTGAAGTTCAACTTCGAGGTGGGTGCACGATGGGCGATAGTAGATCGAAAAGAAAAGAAAGACTTGCATTTATATAGCGCCTTTCATGACCACTGGACATCTCAAAGCGTTTTAGGAGTGTAGTCACTGTTGTAATGTGGGAAACGCAGCAGCCAATTTGCACACAGCAAGCTCCCACAAATAGCAATGTAATAATGACCAGATAATCTGTTTTTGTTATGTTGATTGAAGGATAAATATTGGCCAGGACACCAGGGGTAACTCCCCTGCTCTTCTTCGAAATAGTGTCTTGTGATCTTTTACATCCACCTGAGAGGGCTGACGGGACCTCGGTTTAACATCTCATCTGAAAGACGGCACCTCCGACAGTGCAGCACTCCCTCAGCACTGCACTGGAGTGTCAGCCTAGCTTTATGTGCACAAGTCCCTGGAGTGGGACTTGAACCCACAACCTTCTGACTCAGAAGTGAGAGTGCTGCCAACTGAGCCACGGCTGACCACTCATTATACACCCCACCCGATTTTCCTTTCCATTGAAGTCATCAAGCAGGGGGCATAACCGGCGGACAATCCATTACCACCCGCCTTGCACCCCCACCGAAGTTGAATTTGACCCCAACTGATTTCATGAAAATGTCTAGAGTAAAGACCCAAAAATGCACAGGTACTGCAAATATTACTGCTGCAAAATGTTTCACTCTCGTGAATTTAAGCAAGAATGGAAAAGATGGAAAGCTAGGAAAGCTGCATTGACACACAGCAGCTAAAAAGAGCTCTTTTGAGACTGTGGCTGATGCATATTGTTAAGAGTCGAAGGTCAGGGCACTGTGGCCATACACTGCGCCAAGGAGGACTTGATGCTGTCACTGGTGCTCAATGAATGAATGGATTCATCCCACACTTACTTGCTGGCAGAAATACAAATCAGAGCAGTGCATGACTCATACTGCCTCATCTGTGCGCCACCCCCTCCTCCATTAAACAGAGATCCCAGGAGTGTGCTTGATGTGAAAAACCTAATGTAAAATTTAGCAGTCTTGCGTCTTGTGAATCTTCTCCCCAATTGAAGAGTGTAGTAATCATTAACTCTGAGCCCTAACAGCAACCAATACCAAACGCTTCGGAATAATCAGAAATAGATATACGCAAGCATTGTTCCCTCCCCCTCCCGAACAAAACCAAATGAAACAGCATTATATCCCGATTCTCCTAAGGAAAATAATTGAATCATGCTCCAGTCATTAAGAAATCAATGCACACTTTGGTAGTCCTTTCAACATCCCCTGCAGTTTCAGCTGAACTTTAAATTTGATGATGTGTTTTAAGAAAATAATGGATCTGCCACTCGCACGTACCATCCCAAAATTTAACAATAGCACTAGCCGTGGGATGTTTTGAGAGGGGAGGCAGTTAGGCAGCACTGCAGGATGTACATGTGTACTCAAACACAGGCACAGTGTTAGGTTACCAACACCCAACTGCTGTCAGTTTTCCACCTATTTTTTTTAAAGAAATACTAACAGGACAGTTGGAGCGTTGGTAGAAATGGTGGAGTAGCAGACAATCTCGAAAGTTAAAACATGAGCCTTGCGCTGGCTACTGCTCGACTGCCAATGGTTAAGAGCAAAAATGGCATGATGCTACTTGGCGGAGCAGAGGAGGTTCTAAAATCAAGCGCACAAGGTTGGCCATCTGACTGGTTGCATGCCCGGTTTTGTGAGGCGTGATTCTGTGGGTGTTTCAGGAGACCGTTCATGTACGGGCCTCATATCAATGTGCTATTGAAATCTTTGAGGTTTCCCTGCCGAATTTCACAGGTTTGAGTGATGATACGCACCCTGGGCAGAGGGGGGTGGGGCGAAGCAGTTCAACAACTGGCTAGACTAACTTAGCAGGCCTTCTTAACACTGTTTTTTGCCATTTTTGCTGCACTAGAAAATTGCATTTTGTTTTACGAAGAGCGTTTACAAGGTTGTGTATTCATGATTGTGCATACCTTTGTGTACCCATTGGCATGATCTTTTGTTTGATCCTTATTTTTGCTGCTCTGTGCTTCAACGTAAAGTGCCAAATAGCTGCTGGTTTCAGAAGGTCGAGCCTGGCTCTCCCAAATCCCATTCTGCGGCATGATCTGGATGAGGAGGACCATTTCCTGATGGAATATCATCTGCACATCTATCGATACCTCAGGCACAACGTGTGCAGCCACCTCTATCCCAGGGCCTGGGTATCTAGACAATGCCACTCCTACCCGAGCATGTAAGACAAGACCCGCCTTTGATTCCTCCTCTTTACTGCAGAAGCAATGGCAGAGCTATGCTATCTGCTGCAGCCTGCCTTTCAGACCATGCCAAGAACTGGGATAGATCTTCCTATTGTTGTAAAGGTTACAACCATGTTAGGCTTTAATGTCACAGTGTGGCGGATCGCCACCTAAACGGGCATTATCCACTTTTCCATCTGTGGACAAAATATCGGGCACCTTGCCTTTAAGGCAGGAGAAAAGGAGTGGGCGGGGCCTCAGGGTACACCCAGAGAATTCTGGGAGCAGTTGGTTTCAGCCATTTTGGACCATGCAGTTGTATTAAAAAGCCTTTGTTTTCCACACATGGATTCAGTCTTAATTCGTGTTTCGCGGCAGCCTCAACAACAGGATCATTCCAGATCACCGCAGGGGACATCTGCCAGATCAGCTCGTCTGTAACTCAGTCCTGGATCAAGAAAGTCACTAATATGTTTGCCTAGGGAAACAACTTTGTCAAGAGAAAGGAGACAACAACTGGAGAGGGTTGAGAGCTTTCATCTCTGCCAACCATTAGCATTTGCTGACTGAAATTAATACCTTTTTTTACAGCCTGATGCACTTTTTGTAAAAGCCACCCCACAATGTCATGAATTTTCCTTGGACAAATCTGCAGAGTTTACCTAATGTCAAAAATTTGTGTGCATGCACAGAGTTTTTACATTTGCACAGATCAGTGGATTTGTGCGACTCAGTAAATCCTCATTTAAAATATAAAACTTGCTTAAAGTCTGATAGTAGCACTGCAGGAAATGGATAACCTGGGTCATAAGGATGACGGGCAGATTGAAGAAACAAGCAGCAAATGTCAAGGAGCCGGGCCTGCATGTCCTTGCAATGCAGGAGACCCAGCAAGAACATGCTACACACTTGGTGGGAGATGAAGCTGTGACAATCAATGCCATTTCTTAAATCCCAGGTGTCCTTTGCAGTGCAAAAAGAAGTTTAACAATCTCAGCAAAGCAGCCAAGGTAAGCTACCCGCTTCCCCCCTGACCTTTCCTTGCAGTGCCTTTTATATGTGCAGCCTTCCTTCATTCCTTACCCTCACAGTGCCAGAGGTCAAAGTGGGACCTCACAGTGGGGAGCAGAGGCTCAGCAGAAGTCAGCCCCTGGCTCCCAAGCATGTGGACTCGCATCCCTCGGGCATTGTTCTAAAGAGAAGGATGCTGGATGAGCATCATATTCACATGGAGGCCCAGAGCACCAACTGCACAGAGGACCTGAGACAAAGGATAGGGATCATGGCAGATCATGGGGTACAGTAGCATAGTGGTTATGTTACTGGACTAGTCATCCAGAGGCCTAGACTAATGATCTCGGAGATGTGAGTTCACATCCCACCATGGCAGCTGGGGAATTTAAATTCAGTTACTTAAATAAATACTAGTGTCAGTAATAATATACTAGGTTCACCATGAAACTATCGGATTGTTGTAAAATCCCATCTGGCTCACTAATGCCCTTTAGGGAAGGAAATCTGCTGTCCTTACCTGGTCTGGCCTATATGTGACTCCAGACCCACAGCAATGTGGTTGACTCTTAACTGTCCTCTGAAATGGCCCGCAACAAAGAAGCATAACATTACTATGGGAGTACCTTCACCACATGGACTACAGCGGCCCAAGAAGGAGGCTCACCATCACCTTCTTGAGGGCAATTAGGGGTGGGCAATAAATGCTAGCCTTGCCAGCGATGCCCACATCCCATGAACGAATAAAAAGCAAATTCAATGCCATGCTTAGTGAAATATCTGAGAAGGATTTGACACAATACAGCACTACCTGGAGTGGGTGGTGATTTAGTGACACCATGATAATCTGCATCCCTCTGACAGAGTGACCTCCAGACCAGTTAGTGCAGCCAAAGTAGATGCTTAGACCCAGTGTCAGCTGTGGCTCAGTTGGTAGCACCCTTGCCTCTTGAATCAGAAGGTAGTGGGTTCAGGTCTCACTCCAGGGACTTGAGCACAACAATCTAGGCTGATATTCCAGTGCAGTACTGAGGGAGTGCTGCACTGTCAGAGGTGCCGTCTTTCAGATGAAACATTAAACTGAGGCCCCGTCTGCTTTCTCAGGTGAACGTAAAAGGTACTATTTCAAAGAAGAGCAGAGGAGTTATCCCCGGTGTCCTAGCTAATATTTATTCCTCAGTAAAACAGATTATCTGGTCATTATCACATTGCTATTTGTGGGAGCTTGCTGTGCGCAAATTGGCTTTGGGACGTCCGCTGGTCATGAAAGGAGATATATAAATGCAAGTCTTTCTTTCTTTTCTGGCCTTCAGGCCTTAGAGAAGCATTTCGAAAGAATGATGGAAAGCAGCTTCTGCGATTTTGTGGCGATATTTCTTGGGGTCTGAAGGATCAACTGATACCGTCAGCTCTGGCCTTCTGCCAATCTTGTGGGCAGTCAGATCCATGACCCCAGCACAAGTGGCATGGCTAGAGTTCACGTGCATTATGCCATCTTCTCTCCTAATGATGGTTTATGCAACCTTGGGAATGCTTGCTCATGTAGATGTTCGGATATGGGACCAGATTGCCCACTCACCTGCAGTAGTGGCGCAGCCTGCTGGAGAGTCATCCCAGGATTCTAAAGCCCTGAGACGAGGACACCACAGTGCCTAGAGACTTATTATACTACAGCGCATCCCTGGCCCTCAGGTATCACCTCGGCACAGCTAAAGCATAGGTTTATGAACTGCGCAGAGAAGCATCAGGGTAGGCCCGGTGGTAATAAGCCGCAGTAAATATATATGTACATAATAAAATCTTTGTGCCACAGCTTGATCATGCTGGTCATCACCCTACAGTGCTGAGGTCTCTTTGCAGGAAGAAGTTATGATACATGCAGTCGTGTCTGCAGTGAAACCCTGGGGATGGGAGGATTGCACTGTAAGCCCCCCAGCCTCAATTGGTTGAGACATCTGACGCACTGCTTCGAGATCCCAGTGGTATTTCAATGAGTTGAAAGGTCACCTGAGTACACTGCATGCTGCCTCAGTGAAGCTACACCAGTCTGCAAGTAAGGTCTGTGTGGCATGCATCTTATGCCCGTCTGCTTATATAGATAGCTTGTATTCTGAGTAATTTTACCGTGGTGATCTTCCTGAGGCCTGCAAATGTTTGCTCATTTGTTCTCATGCCCTATAGACATGGGACATTGTGTTCACTCACTCGGTCACCTCCAGCCAGGCATTTCTAACATGCTCTTGATGGCAGAGATCGGTTCTGTAGAGGTAACCTTCCTTTGCTGCACCTCCTGGAACAGCACATCAAGGGCAGCATCGCCAGATGGAGTAATCCTGCTGCTGTGTCTTCTGCCCACCACTGTGTACCAAGAAATGTTGTGATTGGTAGAGAAAAAAAACACATGGCCAATTTAGGAAATTCCTCTCTGACCCTTGAAGGCAATCAAGCAAGCTCCAGGAGATGACAGTAACTCATATTAATAATCCCAGCTAACCCTTAGCTACCATCTGTAACTTGTGACATCCTCCACTCTCAAGAGCTCATCCCTCTCCTTCTGTGCGGGGAGCTCACAGAAAGCAACATCATGTGAGGTTAGATCTGCCGGCAGAATGCATGTGGTATGCCCACAACGGTCTGGTCTGGTGCCCAGACCAAAAATCTACCCTTATACTTAAGCATAGTTCATTGCCCCTTTGAAGAAGAAACTGAGATGAATGGCTGTTTTACATGATTTGCAGTAATTGCCTTTTGCTGTTAGGACTTTGAAACTGTTTTGCTTCTACATAAGTACTCCAAACAAGCAAGATTTTGAATTGCATAGTCTTGTACTGTACAAAGTGAAACCATCTTCATTTCTCAATAAAAAAGAGATTTAATATACACCCACTCTGTTTAATAAAGGGCCCTTATAACTTTAATATAAATGAAATACTATACACACATAATTTCAGTTCTGAATCTGACTCATACATACTTGCAGATGTTTACAACTGTCTCTTTCCATCTATTTACATGTCTTCTATTGATAAATGTAATGTTTTTGTATTTATCCATTTACTGGCATCAAAGTTCAGCATATATTGTAGCAATCTGAAATGTTGGTAAATATATATTATTTGGTTTAGTTATAGTTCAGAATTTGTCATTGAAACAGCAGCTAATACTACTGATACCTTCATATGAAAAAGGGTTAAGATTCTGCTTGCTGTAGCCACACAGCACTGATGCAAGCCAAGGTGATGTCACCACTTGATGATGTCACTGCACCCACACAAACCAATTTTAACTTCTCCACCTCCGCAGTTTTTAACAGTGTCATAATAAAGGAATTGTTGTGAAGGCCATATAAGTCATCCAATGGAGCTGAAAATTGCTACTACTTTTCAAAAGCCAAATTAAAATTCACCCTGAATCCCTTCTACAAAATACTGGTGGTGATGCTGCTGAGAAGCATTGTGATTTTATTTTGGGAAACGATTTAAAATGATAAGAGATTCATATTTTATTGGAAGTATTCTGAAAAATGTCAAGTATCTGAGGCAGGCACAATTTCAATGGTTCGATCAAAAAATTTGTGGTTTTAAAATTCTTAAAATGTAAGTACAAATTATTATTCTCCTGCATGTGTCAAAGTTAAAGGTATCAACATCAATTGGGGGGTGATTGGGGGTGGGTGGGGGGGCTGACCCGGGGGTGGGGGGGTGGCCAGCCTAATTTTTCACAGGGGGCCTCAAACGTATTAAGCCCCTTATTTGCATATAGAAAGGGTCTGTTTCAGGCCCGTGTCCTGGACGCCTTTTTTTTTGCCGGGCAGTATGGCAGGCGGCACACCTCCAGCTCGTAATGAGCGCTATTCCTGCCCCCCATATCGGAGGCTTAGGTGTCAGTCTAGACTCCAAAAAACAGGAGCGGAGCCATCGAATGTCCAGGCCAACGTGTTTGTGTGAAATTCCTTTGTTTTCTTAACAGAAGCACTAACCTGTTTATTTGAAATGGATTAACGCCTATGTTAAAATCATGAACAATGGCATTTCATGTGAATGTGTTGTGTCCATCTTGTAATGATGATAAGGCAGCAAATAAATAGATTATAAATGACTATGATCAAGTATGACACGCAGGGTTAGATCTTCCTCCACGGTGGATTTCCTGCTGGAAGCATGCTGGGATTGCACTTATGTCCATTATGGTGACCCTGCCAAACTTTCCTTTCTCCACCTCCTTGCACAATTTGCAGCTGTCTCTGAACACTATGTGTGACCTCTATTGGGAACCCATCTCCTGGTGAAGGGAAATCTTGTTCTGCTGCAGTATTTAAGTTCCCACTTTCTGCCAGTCCAAGAAACTTCTCTTAAATCCTATCCTCTATTTTCTGTTTTGTAACCATCTTTATTCCATTCTGCTACCTGACCCCTGACTCCACACACCCTGACCACTGTCATGAGTCTCTTATATCAAAGGCCTTCTGAAAGTCCATGTATACCACATCCACTACATTGCCCTTGGCTAATCTTTCTGGGGGTTTTTTTCCAAAAATTCAATAAGATTGGTTAAACATGACCTTCCTTTTATAATTCCATGCTGACAATTTTTTATTATATTCTCCATCTCTATATGTGTTGTTATCTGATCTTTTAGCAAAGATTCTAGTATCTCTCCTACCACTGACATTAAGCTAACTGGTCTATAATTCCCTGGATTAGATCTATCTCTCGTTTTAAAGGTGTGAATTACATTTCCTGTTCGTCAGTACTCTGGCACTATTCCGATTTCTATTGAATTTTTATATTATCTTATATATTTCTTCCTATCTCCTCCTCTGTATTCAGCCTGTCTAGTTTAGTTTTGTGTTCCTCTTGTATGTATGGCAACTGGATGTCATCATGCATGCCACTGTTTGAGCTGACTCATGTAACCGCAGTTTCACTTGTTTGTATTTATGTGTTTGGAATCCTGAAAGAATTCTCCTTTGGGTCATAGACCTCCTCAATATTGATGGCATTTTTAACTTTTTTCAGCTCCCAGTGTCTCTAACCTTCCTGCTGTTTCTTATTCTTCAAAGTATCAAGTTCAGGTACAGAACAGAGCATACCCTTTTTTCTTCACACATAACTGATTGTCCTGGTATCGTTTGTACTGATGCGCCCAGAATCTCTCACAATTAGTCTGCCCAGTATTTCTCCGAGACTACCCTGACCTCTCCTTCCAGCCTTTTCTTCTACTGCCTGCTCTATTTTTTACGCAATTACATAGTGAATTATCTTACACCGTAGAATGTTTTCTACGCCTTCCAGCTGTGGCTCAGTGGGTAATACACTCGCCTCTGAGTCAGAAGGTTGTGGGTTCATAGTCCCACTCCAGGGACTTGAGCACATAAAGCTAAGCTGACACTGTCGGAGGTGCCGTCTTTTGGATGAGACATTAAACCGAGGCCCTGTCTGCTCTCTCAGGTGGATGTAAAAGATCCCATGGCGCTATTTCGAAGAAGAGCAGGGGAATTATCCCTGGTGTCCTGGCCAATATTTGTCCCTCAACCAACATAACAAGAACAGATTATCTGGTCATTATCACATTGCTGTTTGTGGGACCTTGCTGTGCGCAAATTGGCTGCCGCATTTCCCACATTACAACAGTGACTCCACTTCCAAAAAAAAAAGTACTTCATTGGCTGTAAAGCGCTTTGAGATGTCCGGTGGTCATGAAAGGCGCTATATAAATGCAAGTATTTCTTTTTTTCTTTTTTTTCCCACTTCTTTCCATGGAACAACCCAAAGTTTCATCATTTTCAGAATACCAACATACCAAAATGACGGGCTGGAAAAGACCAACTGGCCCTAGGTTTTTCTTTCCGTATTTTTGCTTCTCCCTCGTCAGACCAACCCCACACTCATGATGCTTGCAGCATCGTGACTAGACAATTCCTATCCACCTCCACTCCCCCCCACCCCCCATGTGATCTTCTGGGAGAAGCAAAAAAACCGGGGGAAAAACCAGGGTCAATAAGGGAAAGAAAAACTCCTCCTTTATCATGCTGAGTCCTGCAATAACATCACCGTTATCAGTTTGTTTCTATCTATTTGTGGATTGGTTGCAGTTTTAACAGCACTGGGATATACATACATACATACGAACATACGAATTAGGAGCAGGAGTCGGCCACTCGGCCCCTCGAGCCTGCTCCGCCATTCAATAAGATCATGGCTGATCTGATTACTCCACATTCCCGCCTACCCCCGATAACCTTTCACCCCCTTGCTTATCAAGAATCTATCTACCTCTGCCTTAAAAATATTCAAAGACTCTGCTTCCACCGCCCTCTGAGGAAGAGAGTTCCAAAGACTCACGACCCTCTGTGAGAAAAAATTTCTCCTCATCTCTGTCTTAAATGGGCGACACCTTATTTTTAAACAGTGACCCCTAGTTCTAGATTCTCCCACAAGAGGAAACATCCTCTCCACATCCACCCTGTTAAGACCCCTCAGGATCTTATATGTTTCAATCAAGCCACCTCTTACTCTTCTAAACTCCAGCGGATACAAGCCTAGCCTGTCCAACCTTTCCTCATAAGACAACCCGCCCATTCCAGGTATTAGTCTAGTAAACCTTCTCTGAACTGCTTCCAACGCATTTACATCCTTCCTTAAATAAGGAGACCAATACTGTACACAGTACTCCAGATGTGGTCTCACCAATGCCCTGTATAACTGAAGCATAACCTCCCTACTTTTGTATTCAATTCCCCTCGCAATAAATGATAACATTCTATTAGCTTTCCTAATTACTTGCTGTACCTGCATACTAACCTTTTGGGATTCATGCACTAGGACACCCAGAGCCCTCTGCATCTCAGAGCTCTGCAGTCTCTCACCATTTAGATAATATGCTTCTTTTTTATTCTTCTTGCCAAAATGGACAATCCCACATTATACTCCATTTGCCAGATCTTTGCCCAATCACTTAATCTATTTATATCCCTTTGTAGCCTCCTTATGTCCTCTTCACAATTTACTTTCCTACCTATCTTTGTGTCATCAGCAAATTTAGCAACCATACCTTCGGTCCCTTCATCCAAGTCATTTATATAAATTGTAAAAAGTTGAGGCCCCATCACTGATCCCTGTGGCACACCACTCGATACATCTTGCCAACCAGAAAATGACCCATTTATGCCTACTCTCTGTTTCCTGTTAGCTAGCCAATCTTCTATCCATGCCAATATGTTACCCCCTACACCATGAGCTTTTGGGGGCGATTTTGTGAATGGAGGCGCATTGGAGGCGGGACTGCTGCTTGTCGAGTTTCAGTCCCGCCTCCATCAATTTGTGGCCAACTCACGCTATTTTCCCTTGATTGACCTTGTTAAGCATGCCCAGCGGGCTTAGCAGGCCAATTAAGGGAAAGCCAGTTGCAGAGCACGTCAACGTATGACAGATGAATTGTCATCGTTTGACAGCTCTGTGAAGCTGTCAAACAGTGACAATCTCTGCAGTTTGATGAGGTCTTGCATACAAGACCTCATCAACCTTCTTTCTTTAACAGAAATTAGATGTTTGTTGCATCTGAGAATGCAACGGCCATCTCTCATCTACAGCATGGAGGTGCGAGACTCTCTGCATAGAAACCGACTGAAGCCTGCAGGAAGAAACAAAGGTAAATACACTTTTAAAAACACTTAGCACTTACCTCAGATACTCACCTCTACACTCTTGCACCCATCACTTACCTTCACACCACACTTTTGCACCCCCCCTGACCCCCGGAGACCCAGTACTCGCCTCGCTGAGCTGGTGGGTTTTGGAGCCTTCGGGAAGCCCGCACTTGTGAGGGCAAAATGGGCATAATCCTATTTTCTGCCTGTTAACTACCTGTTAACAGGCAGTTAATAGGTTTTAATCCCTTCCCGCCTCCAAGGAGACGGGACCCGGCGTGGGACGGCAACCCGCCTCCTGGGAAGATGGCATGGAGGCGGGTTGCCATTTTCCCAGCAGTCCTGCCTCCATACCTGCCTCCCCAGGACTGGCAAAATCGCCCCCTTTATTTTCCGCAATAACTTTTGATATGGCACCTTATCAAATGCCTTCTGGAAATCTAAGTACAGTACATCCACCGGTTCCCCTTTATCCACAGCACAGGTTACTTCCTCAAAGAACTCCAATAAATTGGTTAAACATGATTTCCCTTTCACAAAACCATGTTGACTCTGTCTAATTACCTTGAACTTTTCTAAGTGCCCTGCTATAACGTCTTTAATAATAGCTTCTAACATCTTCCCTATGACAGATGTTAAGCTAACTGGCCTATAGTTTCCTGCTTTCTGTCTTCCTCCCTTTTTGAATAAAGGAGTTACATTCGCTATTTTCCAATCTAATGGAACCTTCCCCGAATCTAGGGAATTTTGGAAAATTAAAACCAACGCATCAACTATCTCACTAGCCACTTCTTTTAAGACCCTAGGATGAAGTCCATCAGGACCCGGGGACTTGTCAGCCCGCAGCTCCAACAATTTGCTCAGTACCACTTCCCTGGTGATTGTAATTTTCTTGAGTTCCTCCCTCCCTTCCATTTCCTGATTTACAGCTATTTCTGGGATGTTACTTGTATCCTCTATAGTGAAAAATACCTGTTCAATTCAACTGCCATCTCCTTATTTTCCATTATTAACTTTGTTAACTCTTTTCTTTTTTAAATATCTATAGAAACTCTTACTATCTGCTTTTATATTTCTAGCTAGCTTTCTCTCGTACTCTAATTTTTCTCTCCTTATTAATCTTTTAGTCATTTTTTGCTGTTTTTTATATTTTGTCCAATATGAGTCTGAAATAACACTTTTTCCAGTCTGTGTATCTAATATCTCCCCAGTTGATCTTTCTAATGTCAGAGTAAATGTAGACCAGTGAATAAAAAGAATATTACTAATTCTTTGCCTGAGTTATTCAGCAAGCATTTCTGAGACTCGAATCCCTCTTCTGTGGCTCTAAAACGCCCTGGTTTTAAGGGGGTGCAATGTTAAACCGAGCTCCCATCTGAATGTTTGGGTGGGTATATTCCTGGTCAGCATTTATCCCTCAACCAACACCACCACAAAACAGATTAACTGGTCATTGTCACATTTGCCTAGGTGGGACCTGGCTGTTTGAAAATTGGCTTTTATGTTTGCCTACAAACAATGAATGCACTTCAAAAGCAATTCAATGACTGTGAAGCACTTTGTGATTTCCTGGGGGTCATAGTAAGGTGCAATATAAGCACAAGTTCTTTCTTTCCATAAATGAAATTTAAAGGACTAGGACAATTATAACAGAATGGCACAGTATGGGAACTAAAGCTCAGAAAGTCTTTGGAGATTCTCAGAAGGCATCTCAACCCATTATCAGCCAGGTGCTGAAGACAAAAATGTACCTCAATAAAAGTTTATTAGACCCCCTATACTCATCCTTCATACAATACTCATTCTCCATAGATCAACCCACCTAATTCCTTTTCATCATATCCTTTCTGACTCCAGCAATGCATCTAATTATATCTTAAACCCATTTACAATGTCTGAGTGTATTTATTTCCACAACTCTGTTACCCTTTGGGTGAAAAATTCCACTTGGCTTCCCTTCTTATTCCTAAATCTTAAATCGTGTCCCTTCTACTTGAACCCTTCACTACTGTGAACCATTTGCCTGGATCAGTTTTAAGTTCTAAGCATGAATGGTATGTAGATCCTAATTGTGATTTCCTTTTAAACAAAGTAAAAGGTCTGCTATTTGATTTTAAAGCAGGCAATAAGTGCTGGGTTAGAAGTATGGAGAAATATTTTGCATTTTAACTGTCCACCCGGGAAATGATGGTTGCCGATTTTAACCTGCTCAACTGAGCAGGCGACAAGGACACCCCCTAAAGCCGGCAGGGTGCTTTTTCATATATGCATGCCAGATGACGTCACTGGGACCTGACTGCAATTTTAACTTGGCCTGAGCGGGAAGCCCTGGTGGCTTTCCTGCCAGGTGAAGATAGTGGGGAAGAGGATTGAGAGCCACAAGAGGCCCAAGCAGGTTAAGTATTTTTTTAACTTCCCTTGAGTGGTTAGGGGGAGCAGAAGTGCTCCTTTGGGCCCCACATTGAAAGCGTAGTCTTCCCCTGTCATGGACTCTTCCCAACCATGAAAACCCCATGCGACAGCCTGGCAGCAATGTTCCCTCTAATTTGGGGTCTAAGTGCGCGGTCCCTTTAAATTTGCTGCGCGGTATCTTCCGGCGGCAGCAGTTGGTGAGCGGCCTGCGCCGGACCTCCCGGCGGCGGCCGTGCAGCTTTAGGGGGTACATTGCCTGGCAGCCGATCTTGCCACCTACCCGCTGTCAGCGGGTGGCCTCTGGGCCACGCAGTTTTCCGCCGCTTCCCGCCGACTTCTTGGTGGGAAGTCAGCTGGTGGGATTTTAATGAGTCCCTGGAGTTAAAATACTCCAGGCCCCATTGCTGGAGCAGTGGATGAGTTAAAAACAGGCCTAGTATTGCTGTGGACAATTTTCCATTATTGATTATGTAATTTGTCAATGTGTTTCTCAAATTTCTTCAGCAAACAAAAAATTCTTGTCATTGGGCTACTCCAAGAGAGATTTAATTACCACAATCTAAAATAAAATACTTTAATATTTCTATTTAGACCAGCATTCACAATGTCAGTCAATACTGGGCTCAACAATGATTTAGAACACAATTCTAACAAATCGTTCATTCACCTCTGGGATCTGGGTTTGAGTGTAGCCAAAATAAAGGAAATTAATGTTCTTTTCCTCTTATAGCAGTTAATAGTCAAAATGAAGAATGGGTTCTGACAGTTCCAATTCAGTCGTCAACAGACAAGTTTACAATAGAAAAATGGCCCAATTTTAGGACAAAGCACCAATAGAGTTTAATGCACTTTGCAATCAATGACTCACTGCTTATTGCAACATAAGGCTTACCTACATTACCCTGATAGTACATTTCAGTTACAGATTTCAAAGCTTACTCGCAACAGCACAAGTGTGATATTTCCATTTTATGCCCTTTATATCTTGTTAGTTCTTTAAACCAAAGGTACCACTTTGATGTCAATTAATACAAAGTTCATGGCAATGACGTGCTGCAGCTGCATGGCAATTAGGAGCTGGATTGATATTTCTTGGTTTTGAATATTAATTCTAATCTAAACCGTTATTTAGACCTACAGGTGAAAGGGCAGTGTTTCAGAACACAATGCCACCCCAAGTCCAATATGACTTAAGCCCGAATGAGTTTAATTAAATGTCACAATTTGCTGTGTACTAATTGATTATTACAGTGAACTGAACTGATGTCCAAGGTGATTTTTTTTTCTGTTTTCAAACAAGTCTGCTATTTCTTTAAATATAAACGTTCAGAAAAGTTATGTAATGAACTCCAACAAAATTGGTTAACTTTTAAAGTGTGGTTTCGGTATGCACTAATCTCAAACAGTCGCAATTGCTTCATCATCAAATGAATGGACCATGCAGCAACTATAAAGCTAACTTTCAATGGAATTCAGTGAATGTTTAACACCAATGTGCCAGCCAAGTAATTTGTGGTCCTATAGACTGACCAGTACCGGTGAGGGCTTGTAAACTGGAGCTCAGTCTTTACCAGCCCATAGCAATGCTAGCTCTTAAAGAAAGTTTTCAATAATTCAATTAGACTTTTTGTTCGCAGGCAAATACATGTTAAGAATGATGCAGAGACGGTCGGGAATTTCCTCGGAGATGCTTCCATTCCGCTGGCACAACTTCACCCGAAGTATGGTGGAAATTCCATTTACAAGTTGTATTTTTATCTTACTACCCTGCCCCCCACAAATGTCTCCATTTTATATCTTGTTACTTCCAGAGAGAAAACGGGTTATTTTGGTCTCCGTAGACCCTGGTTGCTCTG
Source organism: Squalus acanthias (assembly GCA_030390025.1). NCBI lineage: Eukaryota > Metazoa > Chordata > Chondrichthyes > Squaliformes > Squalidae > Squalus > Squalus acanthias. The sequence continues at coordinate 26,198,244 of CM059443.1, forward strand.
ATTAGCAACACACTTATACTGTAGTTACAACAGATTATCGCCTGAGATCTTAGTTTTGGATCAAGGGTGTAAACCAGGGGTTAAAAACTGAGCACAATACAGTCCTTGTGCAATTCACCTCAGGTATTAACACTGCAACTTGATCAGTAATGTTTTCTTTTATAGAACATCTGTTTTATTACAAATAACTGATTTGTGATTTTGCTTTGCACGAATTTTGCTTTCTGTTTGTATTGAATTTGGGCCACTTCTGGTTGTTGAGGAGATTTTCCTGTGCCTTTTCTTTCCCCATTGAACGCAATGGGAGTTTAGAGTTTCCAAGCAAATGTAATTCTAACAGGACACGATGCATTCTCCAGCTTCTACAGCTTTTTTTCCCCCTTTTTTTATGGGATGTGGGCGTCGCTGGCATGACCAGCATTTATTGCCCATCCCTAATTGCCCTTGAGAACGTGGTGGTGAGCTGCCTTCTTGAACCGCTGCAGTCCGTGTGGTGAAGGTACTCCCACAGTGCTGTTACGTAGGGAGTTCCAGGATTTTGACCCAGCGACGATGAAGGATCGGCGATATACTTCTAAGTCAGGATGGTGTGTGACTTGGAGGGGAACTTGGAGTTGGTGGTGTTCACATGCGCCTGCTGCCCTTGTCCTTCTAGGTGGAAGAGGTCGTGGGTTTGGGAGGTGCTGCCGAAGAAGCCTTGGCGAGTTGCTGCAGTGCATCTTGTAGATGATACACACTGCAGCCACGGTACGCCGGTGGTGGTGGGAGTGAATGTTTAAGGTGGTGGATGGGGTGCCAATCAAGTGGGCTGCTTTGTCCTGGATGGTGTCGAGCTTCTTGAGTGTTGTTGGAGCTGCACTCATCCAGGCAAGTGGAGAGTATTCCATCACACTCCTTACTTGCTACAGCTTGCTTTACAATATTATTGTTTTACAATATCAGTGATAGGCCAATAATTTGTCACCGTTTTACAGTACAGATGGTTTTTAAATACTACTTATTGTAAAGCATGAGGATCTCTATTAGTTATATAGCGATAAATAAATATCTAACACTTCCAAGTTTTGTCTCGTTTCAGGGATAATCTGCAGCCGTGACCATTTGACTGTGAGACTTGCTTAGCTTTCAATCTGGAGTAGTGCTGGAGCATGTTATTCTAATATTAATTATAAAACTGCTGACTGTCGTCAGGTGTGGTTTTATAGAAGTTAAGAGTCAAATTCGCTAATAGGAGCCTTAGCTGTTCAAAACGATAATGATTAATGTTTCCATAACACAGAAAGAAAGGCCACTTCAGTAATACATGGAAATATTCAAAACAGCCACATAGAGCAAAAGGTTTGTGTTTGTATAAAATACCCCTGCAGTCGATTTTAACCTGGATTAGGTTTTGGGCGAGTGGGGGGTGGGAGGGGGGGGGGGGGGGGTGCAGGGTGACTGCGAAACGCACCTGCTGCGCTAAGCTTCGGGCCTGGGGTATTTGAACTCCCAGCCGGGTTTAAATATTGTTTATTGGTCCACTTCCCACCTGGAACGAGTGTTAAGAGGGTGCAGAGCAGATGCTGGCAGGCGAAGATCGGGCGGCCCTTGGCTGTCCGCTGGCTTCCAGGTAAGTGATAGGAGGGTCTGACAGGAGGTGGGGGAGTCCGGGGGTAGGGGAGGCTGCCACCTTCCTTGTGGGATCGGGAGGAGCTGCTCCTCTTGGCCCCAGAAAGGAAATATCTTCACTTTTCTGCTCCTATAGACCTCATAAGATCCCGATTAGCATTTATGCGCAAGGCCCGAGGCTGGTGGGCAGCCTCATCCACCGCCAAAACCAGCAGCATTAAAATTGGAGAATGGCAGGAACGGACCGGGGAAAAAGGAGCCGCTCCATTTTAACTGCTTTCCGCTCCATTCCCGCCCAGCAGGAGGGAGTTAAAATTCCCCATCCATTTATTTGTTTAAAAGCACGAGGAATATCTGTCCTCTATAGGAAAGCTTTAAAGCAGAAGTGATTAAACCCTCTTTTTACTTTAACAAATAGAATTCTGGCTGATTGGAAGTGAGTAGCGTGATTATAATTTAATCAAGGAGTTTAAATTACAGCCTTTACTTTCTATAGTAATAGTTTATAAATTGTCTTGGCATTTCTAAGCAATCAGGATAATAATTTCTTGAGTTCAACAGAGAGAGATGCCCGGGATGTACGCTGTTCACCAGAGTCTTCTGTTGTCATGGCAACTTTCACTGGCTTCAAGCATTGGAGAAAAGTTTGGCCCTGATATTAATGGGGAGGGTGCGGGCCAGCTGAAATAGGCCGAAGAACCCGGCAAGGCCGGTGACGTGAGGCCCTGACAATCTTAATGACAGGGTCTCATTAGCTGAATGGACAGCCTGGCAGGCGGGCAGGAGAGAGCACTAGTGCTTGGGAGGGTTGGGGGGAGGCTGGAGAGCGGGAGGGCTGGGGGAGTCCGAAGCCTTCCCTGAAGGGCCTGGGGGGAGGCCAGCGATCAGGAGGGCTGAGGGGCAAGGTTTGAGATCGGGACGGGCTGGCTAGGGGAGGCTGGAGATCGAGGTCGGGGGAGTCCGAAGGGGGGCCGGGGTGGGGGGGTGGGGGAAGCACTTCTGCTCCTCCAAGTCCATAAGGAGTGCTAAAAGAACCACTTACTTTGGGGAGCCATCAGCTCCCGCCTCAGAGCAGCTGCCGGGAATCCCAATGGTCGGGCCTCCCCATCACTTACTATTAAATTTAAATGAGAAGTCGCACAACACCAGGTTATAGTCCAACAGATTTATTTAAATTTTTATTAATAATTATTATTATATTATTATAATAATTATAAAAAATTATTAAATTTAAGTTGCGGCATCAATGATTTCATCTGGCCGCGACTTTGGTATGTTAATTAGGCCATCGCCTGCCTTTTGCAGAGTCTCGTCCGTGGCCTGATTCTGCACGTTAAGATTTAAAGGGGCGGGAATGGGGTTGGGTTGGGATTGGGTTGCCCATTTTGCAATTTGTGCCCATTTCGCTGGTTGCGTCCAAAGCGGAAACTCTCCCCCTTTATTTTTAAAGTGAGCAGTTCCGCAAAAGTGTTTGGTCACAGTTCTTGTCCTGGAATGGTGATAGGCTTAACACTGGAAGCTTACCAGTGATATCTTGCAGTATAGGCTACAAATTTTAACAGTGCCAAGCAGATATTGTAATCCTCAAAAATGAATGTTACTCATATGGTACTTTAAGCTGGACCCAGCTAAGACTGTGATCCGCTATATTAAGTTGAATTCTGAAACCAAATTATTCTGTTTGTGATATTTATGTTGACAAATTTATTATCCTTGCTTCCATAGGAACAAAGACAGAACTTGAATAAAAAGCACTTTTCATGACCACAGGATATCTCAAAGCTTTTCACACCCAATGAATAGCTTTTGAAGTGTTGTTGTTACACAGGCAAGCACAATGTGTGCACCGCAAGATCCCACAAACAGCAATGAGACGAATGACCAGATAATCTGTATTGGTGACGTTGGTTGAGTGATGAATGTTTGGCAGGACACCAGAAGAACCCTCTGTTCTTCAAAAAAGTACCATCAGATATTTTACATGCACCACAGGGCGGTGGACCTCACTTTAACATCTCATCTGAAACATGGCATCTCCAACAATGCAGCACTCCCTCAGTACTGCATTGAAGTATCAGCCTAGATGATACGCTCAAGTCCTAGAGTGGGGCTCGAACTCACAACTTTCTGACTCAGGGATAAGAGGGCTACCACCAAGCCAAGCTGATACTTGGTAATGCATTGTTGTTAAAAAAAAATGCATTAAAACCTGGCCTTGATATCTTTGAAGTGAGTTAAATGGTACTTCATCAATAATAGCGACAACAGCTTATGTTTATATCGTGCTCCTCGTGTACAATAAGATGCCGCAGAGTCCTTTATGTAGTGGGTGAAAAAGAGTTGTGTGCAGAGCAGGATGGAGAGAGGAACAGAGAGGAGTGGAACCATGGACAAATAGCAATGCGTTAGGGAGGCTTTTGATAACGGGGATTGACAAGGCAGAGGTGTCAAGGGACGCGCTCCAAAGGGTTGGGTTACAGTTGGTGAAGGAGCGGCTGCTGATGGGAGAGCGCAGAGAGCAAGAAAGAGGAGTAAGCCAGTGTCAGAGGAGCAGAATTGTGCACAAGGATGTATAGGTGGACCAGCTGACAGAGGTAGGATGGGATAAAAGGCCATGGAGGGAGTTAAAGATAAGGACAAGGATCTGGAAATGGATTCACCGGGGCGCAGGGAGCCAGTGGAGCTTGGCAAGCGATTGGGGCACAGGACTTTGTGCGGAGGAGGACATGGCCTGTTGCACTCTGGATAGGATGTCGTTTGTGGATGATGGAGGTGGGAATGCTGGCAAGGCGGCCATGAAGAATTCTGGTCCTGGAGGTGCTAAAGCTGTATTGAATTCTTTCCGTCGCACAAACTGTGACAAGATCTTTTTAATTTGAGTCGGTTTAGGTAGAATGACTCAAAAGCCAAAATCACATAAAAACTCTCGCTAGAAACCTGACCTCTCACTGTTCAGTATACGGGAAGAAAGCAATTGCAGTTTTGCAAATATTCCATTTGCTGAGGTATGAACTAATCAAAATGTACTGGTGACAATTTTAGTTCTATTTTTGTGGCAAAATTAAGAATTATTATTTCGTAAAGGTCAGGTTAGTTATTTTGGAAAAGGCTGCACAAATAAAAATTATTCAATTAGCTCATCTGCTTTGCCCAGATAACCGGTCTCAAAGTTATAGAGCCATAGAGACCTCTGCTGGTGGAAGTTAGTCCTTACACACCACTGATTATATTATAGTCAGCTGGACTAACATCTGGTAAGACTTTCCCAAGTTTGTAAACAGATGTGCAATATGATAGCCTGTAAAGCAGTGGTTTATGTAAACCATCAAATGACTTATGGTGGCAGCATCATGAGTGCTTTATTTGGTTTAGCCACCTGCTCCCTGATGATGTTTATACAGTACGGGTGGAATGGTATTTACTTAACCTAGAGACTTTATTAACTGTGTGCTTAACCCGTCAGCTAAAAGATATCATAAATGTGTTTGGTTAGCTTAAAAAAAAACTGTTGTGTTTGTATAGAATAGCAATGTCATAGGGTGAAATGAAACAGCACCGAGACTGGGAAGATGTACCTCAGAATCTCAGAAAGCAAGTGGATTGCATCCTTCCTGGGACAACAAGCTTAATGATTTCCATAGTCCACTGCTCCCTCTTGGCAACACGACAATGACAGAATCTATATTTTTTTAAAGACACAAAAACATATAAAGGAACAATTTTCCTGACCTTTGCCGCCAGGGAGTGCCAGATCTCTATCCCTTTGACGTTGCCCTGAGATTCCCAAGGCCATGCTGGAGGGAGGGGAGCAGAGCAGGCCAGTTAGATCAATCCAAATGAGGCAAGAGTGGGCATTGCCAGCCTCATTTCTTTGATCCAACATTTGATGGGCACGCAGAAAACAAAGCACAGTGGCCTGCCCTCAGATCTGTACCAACTGGAAGGTCTGGGGGTGGGTTGGGTGGGGGGGGGTGGGGGGGGGGTGGGGGTGGGGGGTGGGGAGGTGTAGTGCACAGGTCAAAAACTCAAAGGAAGGCTCCATTTGAAATTGTTTCATTCTCCCTGGGATGGTTCAGTCCAACTGGGATCTCCTGGCTGCTGACCTCCATTGGCAGCCAGAAGGTCCCGATGTTGGAGGTCCAACACGCAGCTGCAGACCTGAGAGAAAAATTATCGAGGCAGAGCTAATTGAAAATGGTCCACGCAAGAAATCCTAGCGATCCTGGGCTGTACAGGAGCAGTACACTTCAGTTGCACTATTCCTACCTGAAATGGGGGAACAGGAAGAATACTTGCCCTATCAACCTTCAAAATATGCCACTGGATACTAATGTACAAAAGCTTAATGTAGTGAAATTACTTACTCTGCATTTTAACAGAGGCTTTAATCCATTCAAAATAAACAAGTTAACACTCCTGTTAAAATAGCAGAGGAGGAAATTTCACATGCGGCCTTAAGCATTCATAAAATACTATCACACTTCAAGGTTGTTTTCAAATCCCTCCATGGCCTCGCCCCTCCCTATCTCTGTAATCTCCTCCAGCCCCACAACCCTCCGAGATATCTGCGCTCTTCTAATTCTGGCCTCTTGAGCAACCCCGATTTTAATCGCTCAACCATTGGTGGCCGTGCCTTCAGCTGCCGAGGCCTGAAGCTCTGGAATTCCCTCCCTAAATCTCTCCACCTCTCTACCTCTCTTTCCTCCTTTAAGACGCTCCTTAAAACCTACCTCCATCTGCCCTAATATCTCCTTATGTGGCTCGGTGTCAAATTTTGTTTTATAACTCTCCAGTGAAGCACCTTGGGACATTTTACTGCGTTAAAGGTGCTATATAAATACAAGTTGTTGATGTTGTTAAAAAGATTCCTTAAATGAATTTGCAACCTAACATCTTACCATTCGATGTGATCATAAATAATTTTTGTGAAAGGGAAAACAATTGTGTTCCAATGCTGTTGTGAATTTACATAGCATGAAAATTATTTTATTAAATGATACTCCATTTTGCAGCATACAAAGTAGGGGCGAGCTAACCGTTAACTTTGGCCTCCAGTTCAAACCAATCCACGTCTCATTCAAATCGCTGTTTCCTATTCCAGCTCAATGTTTAAGTGAAACCCAGTGCTCAGCTCCAAACATCCCTTTAATAACCCAAAGGAACATAGACACAATTCCTATTCAACAACAAGAACTTGTATTTATATAGCGCTTTTAACATAGTAAAACATCCCAAGGCACTTCACAGGAGTGTTATCAAACGTTGACATCATTCTGGTGAACGTGGGTTTGTTTACTCTCTACCATCCTGATCAGTCTCAAACTAGAATAGAATCACACTCAGCCCTCATATATACTGAATAAAAATTCATTTTTTAAACATTTTGGGTTTTATACAGAGGTTATTACAATTTCATAGTGACAAGCAAATGATTTCTTAGCGGGTATTATCAACATTTGAACCTGTCTTGAATTTAGTAGACCTATGTTTTGTCCTGAGAGTTAAAAAAAAATTCTCCCTTCTTCTGAACGTTAACATGCACACTCTGCAAGAGTCACTGGGGCGAAATCCGGAACAGGAACCGTGACTATCTGATTGCCCAACAACCAGTGGTGTACTTCTGAGTTACAGGGCTCGATTTTAATAGCCCTGAGGAGGCGGGTTTGGAGGCGGGTCAGCTGCGAAAATCGGAAAAATGGCTTCAGACACCCAACCCGCCTCCATCCCCGCCCCCACGCGATTTTCGTGAGTGTCGGGTCAGCCACTCCCAAACTGACTGATTCCAACCGGTGGGACAGGTAGTTAAGAGCCTATTAACTGCCTTGCAAATCCTATTTTGATCGAGGTTTCCCATTTTTGTGCCTCTGGCTCCTGTTTCCCGTCTTGTCAGAAACAGTCCAGCTGCAAGGAGACGAGTTGGTGGAGGACATGATCTGTAGTCATTATTGGTGCAGAACTTTAAAAGTGCTCCTGTAACATGGCTGGCATTCAAATACAACAACTTTGTTGTTGGAGGTTTGGGTTAAGATTTTGCAAATCTACTGACCTTGTGACTGGTCAAGCTGACACACATCTGCTGTTTGAACAGATTGGAATAATTTCAGGCCACTTTGAGTGTGCGCTTGCAAGCTTTTTGCCTCAACTGAAATCTATAACAACGGGATGGGAACCAGTTACATCCTCTCATCCTGGTCGTCAGATTCGGAGGAAGAGCAACACGGCTTAGTGCTGCTGGATGAACAAGTGGCTCAGCACATAGCCCCCTTGGAGGAAGATGAAGAGGACGAGGAGGAGGATGAGTAGGAGGACGGGGAGTGGCGCCTTGCGGGGCCGGATGTGGCCAATCCAGTAGCAGGTGACCATATTGATGGCCGTCAGGCAAGGGATGCACTCATCCATGCCAGATTCGCGTAAACTAAGGCTTCAACCACAGGTGGCTGGCACATGGAGATGAATATAAGTCCAACAGTCTCAAACCCCAGGCATCATCTGTCCAATAAACGGTGGTTTGCGCTCAGTGTCACCACCATCATTCTACATGGAAACCGCCTGAGCCCTCACTCTCGAACTTCCATGTCCCAGAAAACAAAGGCCACACTTTAGGTGATCTCAGCAGATCAATAAACCTTTTTCAGAACTAAACCCATGTACGTCTGCACACAGACCTCGAGCTCACCTCCTCAGCAATTTGCAGCCAAGCTGCCTTGGTTTGCTGAGGAGGCCTCCTCCTTCCATTTCCGGGGAAGAGGCACTCCTGACGTCCTCTAACTCTAACAAGAGCCATGATGCGGGGATGCCGGTGTTGGACTGGGGTGGACAAAAGTGAGAAGTCGCACAACACCAGGTTATAGTCCAACAGTTTTATTTGAAATCACAAGCTTTCGGAGCGCTGCTCCTTCGTCAGGTGAAGTGATTTCAAATAAAACTGTTGGACTATAACCTGGTGTTGTGCGACTTCTCACTTTTGTCTAACAAGAGCATGGAGGGAGTCCTCATTGAACCTGGGTGCAGCCTTAGTTATTGGGGCTGCCATTCCTGCAGTTCCCAGCACCTTAAGGAGAAAAAGCACTAATATTACTAAGCAAATGATTGGAACACATCTGGCATCTTTTTCATTTCATAGTCAGATAAAAAAGTCATATATCAAAAAATCATGAATCTCTTTCTGGAATAATATGACCAGCAATATCATTCATTAAATTTTGCTCAGAACAGACGCTGTCAACTCGCCTTTCAAGATAATAAAGCACCAAGCCACCCCAATGACATTTGTATGCAAAGGGGTCATGGCCCCTTTAAATTTTCAAACAACCAACGCGCCATCAGAAGCGAGAAACTGACATCCTGCAAGCAGTTGCCTGGCGGGACCCGCACGTCGGCCGTAACGAGGCCAATGAAGCCAAAATCGGAAGTGCTGGGAGGCGGCAGGCGGATGCGGGTCCGAAAGCTGCCGAACAGCGGGCCCGCCCTCAACCCACCTCCGTTATTAAAATCCAGCCCACAGTCTCTGTGAATTGCAAACACAGCAGCCAATTTGCACTCAGCAAAGTCCCACAAACACCAAAGGCATGAATGATCAGATGATTTAGTTTTGGTGGTGTTGGTTGAAGAAGGACTATTGACCAGGCCACTCGGAGAACTCCCTGCTCTTCGTCCAAAAGTGCCATGGAATTGTTTACATCCACCTAAGTAGGCGGGGGCCTTGGTTTAATATCTCAGTCAAAATAACAGAACTCCCTGGCAATGTAGCACTCAGTACGTTACTGAAGTGTTGATCTAGGTTATACATTCAAGTCCATAGTGCGGTTTAAACATAACCTGCCTCAGAGAGGAGAAGGTTATCAACTAAACCAAGTCGGCATTTAGTACCCCAACTGCTGGCCTGGCTAAGAGCACTATTGTCTGGGGTAGAAGTTGTGTTTCTAATGCATTACCGAGTCACCGCTAAATTATAAGCAGTTTTATGCTATGGACTCTGCTGAATTGAGGCAGGTTCGACTCATTTTCAATAGGAATCTTTGCCAGTGAAAGGAAATTCTAAAGCCCTCTATCCATGATGCATTTAAACTGAGGTCTGGGAATTGAAGGCACAGTATTAAGACCAACAGGCCCAGCCACTCTCCTGCTTTCAGCTTTTCTTTAGTCAGCTTCATAATTCAAAGAAAGTATTGCTATCTAGCTAAAATGTCTGCCTGATCTTACGGAATTCTGCAGACAAACATCAATTATTGATTGCAAATATATTACATAATAAATGGTAAATGTATTTTTATTAATAAAACTCATTTACATTTTGCTAAAGCTATATTATTGAATCACTTAGTACTCAGTAGCCCAAATATCCATTTAATATTTATTGAGGGGACACAAATGCTGCTTTTGCATGACATGCAACTGTTGTCACTGTGGGGTACATTAGGCGTAGCAGCTAATTCATGAATAAATTTGACATTATTTATCCTGCAAGAATACACACAAATCTCATCATCTGGAGCATTCTCCCTTTCACTCTAAAGTTAAACATTGCTCTTGTTAATATGTTATGCTCAGCTAAGCTATTGGGCTGGATTTTGATACTTAGGTCGGGTTGGGGTCGGGAATCACACATTCTGGCTTGTGAACCCGCCTCCATCGAGATGTGGCCAACCCACTGTATTTTCCCTTGATTGACCTTGTTGAGCCCGCCCAGTGGTCTCAGCAGGCCAATTAAGGGCCACCCAGCAACAGGTGACATCACAGATTGACATTTCATCTGTCAAGAGCTTTTGACAGATGAAATATCAGCGTTTGACAGCTCTGTGAAGCTGTCAAACACTCACAATATGATTTCTAACTTGAGTCCTTCCTCTCAGGCTGAGTTAGAAATCATTCCACCACAGAAAACAGAAGGCTGCAGTTTTTGACAGAACCACAGCTTTTCTGCTTTCTGTGCCGGTGAGATTTCTGACTCCCGAGAACTGAAGGGCTGACACCTGCAGGAGGAAGTTAAGGTAAGTAAAACTTTTTTCCACACTTAGCACTTACTTTACACACTTACCTCTGCACACATGCACCCATCACTCACCTGCCCACCAGACATATCGACCCCTCCAACCCCTGCAGACCCACGGTCCGCCCCGATAACTTGGCGTGGTTGCCACCTGTCGGGAAGCCCACATTTCACCATTTAAAATAGGGATTATCCAAAGAACTGCCTGTTAACTACCTGTTAACAGGCAGTTAATTGTCACTAATCCCTTCCCACCTCGGGGAGTCGGGTCTCAGCACAGGTCGGGTACCAGCCGCCAGCGAAACTGGCATGGAGGCGGGTTGGAGGCGGGATGGGGTCGGGACCCCCAAATCTGCAACTTTAACCCCCCACACACCTCCAAACCCGACTCCACGGGTCATTGAAAATCCAGCCCATTGTTTGCCAAAAAAACATGGGTTGAAGCGCAGCAGTCAAGGTAGTAAGGTTGTAAACTGAATGTAACACCAAGAATGAGACCTATGTGTAGGCAGATTCTAATGTACATGTTTCATAAACTCCCAAACTCATGAGCCTTGCTACAATACACTATCAGGACCACCCTGACCAGAGGCACTGCCAGGAAAGGTCACAACGCCACTGAACTGCCACTGGGGACATCGGTAACATTGGCCACCCAGCTATGAATAGATGAATAAAGCGAGCCACTAAGTACAGTGTTAGCCGTGGCTCAGTTGGTAGCACACATGCCTTTGAGTCAGAAGGTTGGGGGTTCACAGGCCCACTGCAGAGATTTGAGCACAAAAATCTAGGCTGACAGTACTGCACTGTTAGAGGTGCTGTTTTTCAGACGAGACATTAAACCGAGGCTCTGTCTGCTCTCTTGTAAATGGGCATAAAAGATCCTGTGGTACTATTTCAAAGAAGCGCAAGCAAGTTATCCCCAATGTTCTGGCCAATATTCATCCCTCAATCAACATCACTTAAAAAAAATAGTTTATCTGGTCATTATCACATTGCTGTTTGTGGGAGCTTGCTGTGTGCAAATTGCCTGCTGTGTTTCCTACATTACAACAGTGACAGTACTTCTATTGGCTGTAAAGTGCCTTGGGACGTCCTGAGGTTGTGAAAGGTGCTATATAATTGCAAGGCTTTGTTTCTTTTATAATGCATTGTTTCCTAAAGAAGTCGGTTAATCTTCTCCCAGGTACAGTACATCACCTCCATCTCTGTCATGTGTTTCTATATGGCTGGTCCACCACTTGTCCTGGTTTCCCCCTCAATAATTTTGAGCTGCTTTGACCTGTAAGCAGAACACATTTATGAAGATGATAGCAAATGCTTAAGTACCCCAAGCAGTATGTTAGTGTCCTCCATCACTGTGCTAGTCCTTTTCAAATCAGCGTGCGTATTGTTTTGTCTACCAGTACTCTTTTCCAGATGAACAATGAAGTGCTATATGCATGGTATTATTGTCCCTCACTGCAATTGTGCCATGCAGCTTCTATAGCGTTGTAAAAAGCCTTGGGGGGGGGGAGGGGATGGTGGTTTACCACGTTAAAGGCGCCAGATAAATGCAAGTTGTTGTTGTTGACTGAAACTGTGTTGCAAAAAAGGAGTCAGTTGTGGCTCAGTAGTAGCACTCTTGCCTCTGAATCAGAAGGTTGTGGGTTCAAATCCCACTCCAAAATTTAGCCTGACACCCCAGGGCAGTACTACACTGTCAGAGGTGCTATTTATCTCATTGCTGTTTGTGGGAGCTTGCTGTGCGCAAATTGGCTGCTGCCTTTCCAACATTACAACAGTGACTACACTTCAAATATACTTCATTGGCTGTAAAGCGCTTGGGGACGTCCTGAGGTTGTGAAAGGTGTTCTATAAATGCAAGTCTTTCTTTCTTTAAATGCTATATGCATGCTTTTGGTCCATGCCTTGTATGAACAAAGAGTACTAATGCATATAATAGTTTCTACATTGAACCTTGGCACCTCTTGTGATGCCACTGAACATCTTCCTCCTTTGCTCCTAGGAAGGCAGAGCTCAGAAATGCATTCCCTCAGTCAGCATCCTCCACCCATGCAACTTGCACCTGGGATTTAACAAATTAGGTACCAAACAGGACCCCTCTCACACTGCATTATTGCAGCAACACTTCCAATCATTTGTTCCCGATAAAGGCAGTCTTTGGCACTGCCCTCCTTGCACACTTGTTGCTGCCAAATCTGTAGCTCTCTTCAACCTCCAGCAAAACAATTGCAGGCAACTCCCCTTCAAGGGTGAGCGGCAATCTTTTGCCCAATTTTGCAACTTGCAGCCAACCAGATTTCGGGCAAGGCTCCAGGTGCATGTTTTCCATGTGCAGGGGACCTATTCAAATGAAATGGGAAGAGCTTGTCTTGCAAAATTTGGCAAGGCCAGTTCTCCCTGCGACTGGCACGGGTGAGTGGGGCCACGTTTTACTGGACTCACAAAATCAGAGCAACGGGGACAATACATTCTGCTTTGGTGCTGAAGGACTGGAGTCCTTGAAGGGCTAAATCGTGTTACTATTTACGCTGCATCTTCATTTTGATAAATGCATCAAATAGTGTCAGATTAAACATATGCGAGTGAATATTATAAAATAGCAGACAACTGAGGGTTCACATCAAACTGTGACACTAGCTGCATTTGAATGCAGTCACTTCAAAGATGCTTTTAAACCAGCAACAGAAGGTGGCTGTATATACTTGATGGTATATTTAAATATTTTAGTTCAGAACTAATATAAGCTGAAAATTTTCTCTAAAAATGTTGGTGTCACCACCAAGACTGTGAATAGAACTATCCTGTAATCTACATGATTCAAAACTCAAGTTTGACATCACCTAACCACAACTTCTAGTTCATCTTCTCTCCTATTTTCAACCTTGGTGATGTACTAGGCCCTTTATCTAGGTTTCTCAATTTTTTTAAAATTTGTTTATGGGATGTGGGCGTCGCTGGCAAGGTCAGCAATTATTGCCCATCCCTAATTGCCCTTGAGAAGATGGTGGTAAGCCACCTTCTTGAACCGCTGCAGTCCATGTGGTGAAGGTACTCCCAAAGTGCTGTTAGGCAGAGAGTTCCAGGATTTTGGCCAAGCGACGATGAAGGGTCGGCGATATATTTCCAAGTCAGGGTGGTACGTGACTTGGAAGGGAACTTGGAGGTGGTGGTGTTCCCATGCGCCTGCTGCCCTTGTCCTTCTAGGTGGCAGAGGTCACGTGTTTGGGAGGTGCTGCTGAAGAAGCCTTGGCGAGTTGCTGCAGTGCATCTTGTAGATGGTACATACTGCAGCCACAGTACGCTGGTAGTGGAGGGAGTGAATGTTTAAGGTGATGGATGGGGTGCCAATCAAATGGGCTGCTTTGTCTTGGATGGTGTCGAGCTTCTTGAGTGTTGTTGGAGCTGCACTCATCCAGGCAAGTGGAGAGTATTCCATCACACTCCTTACTTGTGCCTTGTAGATGTTGGAAAGGCTTTGGGGAGTCAGGAGGTGAGACACTCGCTGCAGAATATCTAGCCTCTGACCTGCTCTTGTTGCCACAGTATTTATGTGGCTGGTCCAGTTAAGTTTCTGGTTAATGGTGATCCCCCAGGATGTTGATGGTGGGGGATTCAGCGATGGTTAATGCCATTGAATGTCAAGGGGTGGTGGTTAGACTCTAGCTTGTTGGAGATAGTCATTACCTGGCACTTCTGTGGCGCGAATGCTACCTGCCACTTATCAGCCCAAGCCTGAACATCGTCCAGGTCTTGTTGCATGTGGGCATGGACTGCTTCATTATCTGAGGAGTTTTGAATGACGCTGATCACTGTGCAGTCATCAGCGAACATCCCCATTTCTGACCTTATGTTGGAGGGAAGGTCATTGATGAAGCAGCTGAAGATGGTTGGGCCTAGGACACTGCCCTGAGGAACTCCTGCAGCGATGTCCTGGGACTGTGATGATTGACCTCCAACCACCACAACCATCTTCCTTTGCGCTAGGTATGACTCCAGCCAGTGGAGAGTTTTCCCCCCGATTCCCATTGACTTCAGTTTTACTAGGGCTCCTTGATGCCACACTCGGTCAAATGCTGCCTTGATGTCAAGTACAGTCACTCTCACCTCACCTCTGGAATTCAGCTCCTTTGTCCATGTTTGGACCAAGGCTATAATGAGGTCGGGAGCCGAGTGGTCTTGGCGGAACCCAAACTGGGCATCAGTAAGCAGGTTATTGGTGAGTAAGTGTCGCTTGATAGCACTGTTGATGACACCTTCCATCACTTTGCTGATGATTGAGAGTAGACTGATGGGGCGGTAATTGGCCGGGTTGGATTTGTCCTGCTTTTTGTGGACAAGACATACCTGGGCAGTTTTCCACATTGTCAGATAGATGCCAGTGTTGTAGCTGTACTGGAACAGCTTGGCTAGAGGCGCAGCTAGTTCTGGAGCACAAGTCTTCAGCACGACAGGATGTTGTCGGGGCCCATAGCCTTTGCTGTATCCAAATATATTGGTTTCCCATCAACTCAATTCTAGAACAAAATGAATTAGATAATAGGCCATGATAAAACATCTACATTAAATGTATATTAAAGCCCATTTAAACAACAATCATTCAGATTAGAAGCTCTGTTCTATTACCTTAAACCTTTCAGAATTCCAATACTGAGATCAGCTTATTAGTTTCTCCTGATAATTAAAATTAATTGAACTAAATGTACTGCAGAACGAGTTGATATCTCATTAAACGACAGAGCTATCCATTTGTTACCAAGCAACTCTACAACACTAATTAAAACAATTCAGTTTTTTAATTCAGCAGGTTGAAAATTTCCTGGTTTAAACTTTTACATTTAGAAACTACTGTTGGCAATATTAGTGGCCTATCACTTAATGTGGTTGTATGATATTCTCCTGTCATTTTAATGGAGCCATTAACCCCTGTAAAATGAACAAGTTAACGCCTAAAATAAAAACAGAAAATGCTGGAAATACTCAGCAGGTCAGGCAGCATCTGTAGAGAGAGAAACGGAGTTAACGTTTCAGGTCGATGACCCTTCGTCAGAACGTTAACACCTACATTGGTTGTACAAATGCATTAAACATTCAGCCACTAATATTGTGAACAGTAATTTCTAGTCTTTCCAGGTTAATTTTCTGATGCCTGTGATTTTTCAGCAGAATCACGGCTTGGCTCCTGTGAGAACAGCCCACAGCCAACCCCAATGAATCTCCGGTCGGTCATGGGATCTTCTGGGGTCTAAACTAATTTCATGAGCGCTGTAGTTCTGGATTGGGCACCAGCTGGGAACTCATCAAAGGGGTGGGGTGTGGACTAGCCACTATGTTGGCAACTCTTAAGTGCTGCAGTGACATTTAAAGGGACACTTACACTTACAAAAGAGGAAATATTGTTTTCTGAATGGCCCAAGGCTGTATGGGGCAAATTAAGTGTCTGACAAAAAACAGTGCAAGGCAAAACAAATGTGGAGGCAGGAAATGAAGTAAGTGGGCGAGTGATTGGGGGGGTGCAACAGCCAAATTCCCTGTTTGACAGATGGCAAGATGGAGGTGCTGCTGCAAGAGATGGGTGGATAGAGACTTTATGGGTTGGATATTGTGTGGGGGTGGGGGGGGGGTGTCAGTGGGTGCGATCGTTGGCGGGTCGGGTGGGAAAGTGTTCTTTTTCCCCAGGGGGTCGGGACCCCGCTGTGAACCCGCCGCCATGCACCTTTACCAAATGTCGGGTCTGTCAATGCTGAGCAGACCTGACACGCAGCGATGAGGGAGGCAATTAAAATCATTAGTGGCTTGTTTCCAGCCACTTATCAATGGTTTTTTCCCAGCTTTTTGAATTTGACAGATCGCCCACCGGTTTCCCGCTGTGCCTAGACCTCGTCTGTGAAGCTGAGGCGGGAGTCAGTGGCCATTGAATTAGCTGATGAGTTGATAGCTTCAAATGTCAAGTCAAAGCTCCCAGCTGATTGAGAAATGTTCCCTTAACCACTTGTTTCTCTAAACTGCATTTCCACTACAGATTGAGGATGCTGCAAGTCTTTACACAAGTCTCCATCCAGTCTGACCTCATTACCTCTCCCACCATTGACAGATCGCTTCTGTCATCTCTACTTCACCTACCATCTATTCCATCAGCATGGGTGCCCTTGAAACTCTCTCACCTTGGTCCTCAGAATCCCACCATGATCAGCCCCAACATCAGCATCACCAGGCACACCAACATCACGAACAACAACACCAACCTTCTCCGCAATCAACTGATGTTGCACAGGACACAGGGCATCGGCACCCGACCACATTTCTGCCCGGGAGTCCAGGGATGGCCTTGCCACAGCCAGATTTACTTCACTTGACGCTGTACACCCTGGCTGTACACATCATGCGCCAGGTTGGCACCGCCCCACACCAACACCATAAAGCATCCCTACAATGCCCAAACCATTCCTTTCACACTCATGACCATTGCGGTGGGTACCGTTATGTCTCACCATTCACTGCAACTCACTAAGCCACTTCCAAGGTGCACACAGATCTGTCCAAGAATGCAAAGTGTTGAAAATAAATGTTTCAATGTTTGACACCACATTAACAGAAACTTTACATGAACATTGCATAAAACACCCAAGTGGCTACCCTTGTGTGTTGTTAGTTGATATGATTACACTAGGATGAGGGTGAGTGTGAGGGGTGGGTAGTGAGATGGGGAAGTGATAATGTAGATAGAGAGGGATGGGTGGAGGTGCAAGGTAAGTTGGTGTGAGTAAGGATGTACAGGAGTAGGGTAGGGAAGGCAGATTGATGGGGATGTGATGAGAGGCACAGCAGGATGAGGTTGAGTGTGGCTTTGTACTAACGTTTCATGATCTACTGAGATCATTGAAATGTTTGCAGCACTGCACCCAGGTCCTCCTGACCACATCCCTGCTTGTGCCCTCCTGTGCAATGTGCAACCAGGCTGTGTTGATCTCCTAGGGATGTTCTTCCTCTCTGTGTGCTGTGACTCCCTCCATAAGCATATGGAGGGAGTCATGGGAGAACCTGGGGACAGCCCTGCACCTCTGTGCAGTGCTTGTCAGTGTTTGCAGCACCTCAATGCTGTAGAACATTGACAGCATAAATGTCAACCTAAATTTGGTCATGGTCCCTTTAAGGAAACTGGCTGATGTCACGTCATCAAATGACGTCACCAGAGCTGCTTCCTCTAATTGGCCGGGAAACGCGCTGGGCGGGCTTAACAAGCCCAATCTTGGGAAAGTCATTTCCGAGGCCAGGATGGAGACAGCAGCAGGTTTCGGGACCCACCACCAACATCGCCCGCCATGGACCCACTGAGGTTCATAAAATCCAGCCCTTTGTGTTTGGCACTCTAAAGCACACTTCCCATAGGACACAAATGCAGGATGCCTGGCAGGATGTAACAGCCAATGATGGTACAGTACCTGCTGGATCTGGGAACAGATGAGGAAAAAGATGGCTGCCAACAACAACAACAACAACAACACCGGCAGCAACAACAACAACATGCATTTACATAACTGCTGGTTGTGTATTGTCCTCCAAGGGGACCAATCAGAAACCTGGTCTTGTCCTCCAAGGGGACCAATCAGAACTTTGGTGTTGCAAATAATTACAGCCTTTACGTAACACCTTTAATGTAGAAAACATTCCAAGGCACGTCACAGAGCTTGGTCAAAGAGGTGGGTGGAGAGGGGGAGGGGTTTACAGAGGGAAATTCCAGCTCTATGTTTTAGTGGGTGCACCTGCGCTGGGGTGTCCAGCGAGCTTTCTCCCAGTAAAATGGTGCAGGAGGCCTTTAAAACTTCCTCCCACTTCATTAGCATGCCTGAGATAAGCTCGAACCATAATGCAGGCACAGGTCCAGCTACGATTCCACCCCTCCCCTCCAGGGAAGTCTAGTAAATCCTGGGGCAACGTAAAAGGAGTTGAGAATTGTTAGAATGCGTCTCCATCCCTTTTGCTGGGAAAATGGGGCATTCCCTGTGGGCAAAAGTCTGGAAAATCTACCCGTTGAATTATTAGTGTTCGGTAAACAAAGTTTCAGATGGATATTATTATTGCTTCAAGGGCAAGGGGCATCTGTTAGCTGCGTATAAAGTTTTTCCAATTATTGTACAAACCAGTTTGTCTAACTTAATAGCATCTATTTGGCTGTTTTCAATTGACTTGATTTGTTTAAATTTAAGGACTTTGAGTCATTATACAAAGCTTTGACTCGTAAAAGATTCAACTAATGGATCTCAACCTAACTGGTCTGTACAATAAGTAGGTTGACTGAACAAAGTGCTCACTTGCCATCTCAATGTATTCCAGTGAACAGTGGAAAACTGTCTACTGCTAAGATTTTTTTTCACGGCTGCTGTTTGCACATTCAGGCTGCCTCACGCCCACATTGATCTCTACAGCAATTTAAAACTCTGAATAACTGAATAAGGGACTGATGACGTGGCTGAAACTGCTTTTCAAAGTATGCTGAAACTTCAAAATCAGACCCCAACCAATACATTGAGTTTGATGCAGCTTATAAGAAGGAGAAATGTTTTGCAGTGCTCCATAAATTACTTACTGAAATATGAATTTTAAAACCAATGTTGCACACAGGGGATGTGGCTTATTTTCAATAATGCTCTTGGCCGTTAACTGGCACTATTTTATAGTTTATTGTTAAAGAGCAGGTCTCATCGGTACCTTTAAAAAAAAACAACAGCTAAAAGCAACCATGATGTTAACATCTTGCTGTTTCTTTTTCCTGTCTATTTCTACTGACGTGCTGAGTTTGGAGAGGGCATGAGGGGACATTGGGAGAGAAACTAGAGAAAGATACAGGTTCAGGGCGAGGGTGGGGGGAGCCTGGTGGGAGGTTTGGCTTGGTGGGAAAGGGAGGAAGCAGCAGAGGCAACTGAATGGATGGTCTCAGTCTTGGTGACAAAGAAATTCAGGAGCTCCTCACTCTTGTTGATGGAGGTGAGGGTGGAGGGGGCAGGGGAGAGGTGTCGGTAGTGGAGAAAAGAAGTTGGATGTTCTCTTTGGATGATCCTGGAAAGAAAGAAGGAAAGACTTGGATTTATAGCGCCTTTCACGACTTCAGGACGTTCCAAAGCGCTTTACAGCCAATGAAACACTTTTGAAGTGCAGTCACAGTTGTAATGTTGGAAACATGGCAGCCAATTTGTGCACAGAAAGCTCCCACAAACACCATTGTGATGATGACCAGATAATCTGTTTTAGTGATTGACATGAATCTTGTCATTCATGTATGAAGTAATACTAGGCGGCCTGCTGGTGGCGCTGTCCAGGGAGAGTATAAATACTCGGGCATGGGCCCAGCTTGCTTAGGACATTCCTCAACAGGAACTAGTGAAGGACACAACTAGATCTCCATGTTGGAAAACAGTTGATTAAAGCTTTGTTTAACGCTTAGACCAAGTGCCTGGTAGTTTTCTTACATCAGTGATGTTGGTTGAGGGATAAATATTGGCCAAGATACCGGGTCAAAATAGTGCCATGGGATCTTTTACATCCACCTGAGAGGGCAGACGGGTTTAACGTTTCATCGAAAGACAGATTAGTGGGCGGTTTTGGTAGAGGAGAGTGATGCCTGATAGTGCCTGATGTGGTCTACCCAGAATTGGCAATTTATGACTAAATGCTCAGGTCTGCGCCCTTTGGACCTGAGGGAGCAAAGGTGAGTTGCTCAGTGCAGAGGCTGAAGGAGGGAAGGAGGGGTGAGAGGGGTGGAATCAGGAGGAGGAGAATGTATCAGAAGAATATGGGGAGAGAACAAAGTGCCACTTGGTGATAAGGGGGAATGACCGAGATGGGCGAAAGTAAAGATTTTGCTGTGGACAAGGGCATAAAAGGTGACGGTTATGGAGTGGTTAAGCAAATCAATGGCTGCAGAATTATTGGGATGAATGGAGGGCTTTACAGTTTGGAAGTGCAGTTGAAAGTGATTTGGGGGAGTGTTTTTCTAGGGGCAGACACAAAAGCAAGTGGGGTTGGAAGGCGGTAGAAGGATGTGGGTGATGAGAGATACAAGGAAGTGCTCAGAGATTGCCTTGAGATCCTGAGAATAGAGGCACCATTGCAGTTGGCAATGTCGAGGAAATGGTCATGAAATGGGTTGGGGAATTTATATGGTGGAACAGGTTTAGGGAGGGCAGGAGGGCAATGAATTCTGATTAGAGTGGAGCTGAGATGGAGATTGAAATCCCATTGAGGATGAGGAGTTGCTCAGTGCAGAGGCTGAAGGAGGGAAGGAGGGCTGAGAGGAGTGGAACCAGGTGAAGTGCTCAAAGGAGGAGAAAGTATCAGAAGAATATGGGGAGAGAACAAAGTGCCACTTGATGATAAGGGATAATGGTGATATACCGTGGCAGTTTGGGCAGCCAAGGTGGTGGAAAGTATAGCCAGGTGGGAAAGCTTCAGCAAGAGGCAAGGTGTAATGTTATGCTTACTGCTTGTGGAGTAGGAGCTGAACTTTAAAGTAAACTGCGGGAGTAGAACTAAGGGACACAGGTATAAACACCACTTGGAAGAAGCACTGAGAGTAGCAAGGGCACAGAATGTACTCTGGGTGGGGGACTTCAATATCCATCACCAAGAGTGGCTCGGTAGCACCACTACTGACCAAGCTGGCCGAGTCCTGAAGGACATAACTGCCAGTCTGGGCCTGCGACAGGTGGTGAGAGAACCAACACGAGGGAAAAACCTACTTGACCTCGTCCTTACCAATCTACCTGTCACAGATGCATCTGTCGATGACAGTATTGGTAGCAGTGACCACCGCACAGTCATTGTGGAGACAGAACTGGTAATGTAGGGCACAGTATCAATCAAGAAATTAGAAGTGCATGTAACAAGGGTAATATGGTAATCATGGCGGACTTTAATCTACATGTGGACTGGGCAAATCAAATTACCACTAATGGTGTGGAGGACGAATTCTTGGAATGCATGCGAGATGGTTTCCTGGATCAGTATGTGGAGGAACCAACCAGGGAACAGACTATTCTGGATCTGGTACTGTGTAATGAGAAAGGGCTAATCAATAATCTTGTGGTAAAGGGGCCTTTAGGGACAAGTGACCATAATATGATTGAATTTTACTATGGGCCAGAAATTCGGGTCTCCACGGGTGAGTACGCGCTGGGTACTCACCCGTAGACCCAACGAAAGTGCCTGTTTCGCGCATGCACTGTGCATGTGCTGGAAACCGGAACTTCCGTTCCCCTGAAGGAAGGGGTTCAGAGGTCGAACGCGTGCGCCGGAGAGGCAGCGCGCACGCAGCGAACTTTGTTTTCTTTTTCAGGTTTCTCCGTGAGGGTAAGTACGGAGAAGCTGCGCGGAGAAAAAGAAGGCGCAAGGCCTGCTTTTAACAACGTAAGTGGTGAATTAAGTACAATTTAAACATTTTTTCAACAGGTTTATCTTTTTTACATACTTTAAAGAAAGGTAAGTTTATTTTTAGCACCGTTAAAAAGTGTAATTAATTTTTTCAAAAATTTAAATTTTTGTTTAATGTAGTTAATTTATGTAATTTATAGTTACTTTAAAAATGTGATTTAAAAAAAAATATATTTGAAGTTTTAGTGAGGTTTTGGGGCCAATCTCTATTCATAGATTTGACAGGTCTTCCTGTCAAAATCTATGAATGGAGATTCCATGCTCTGATTGGCTCTCCATGGCCCACGTGATCCCAGGGGATGCTTCGAACTAACTGCGCCCCTGGGATACGCAAGCACTGCGCGCCGGCAGCTGCAGGAGGCCCAGGAGCCGAATTCCACGTGGGCCCGAAGCACAACGGCAGGCGCGGTATGTAAGTACGCGCGTGATTCTTGCACCCGGAGAGCCGAATTTCTGGCCCATTAAGTTTGAGAGTGATGTAGTCCAATCTGAAACTAAGGTCTTCAATCTAAACAGAGGAAACTACAAGGGTATGAGGGACAAGTTGGCCATGGTAGATTGGGAGACTACATTAAAAGGTATGAAGGTGGACATACAAAGAAAATAATGCATAATTTGCAACAAACATATATTCCTCTAGGGCATAAAAACCCAAAAGGAAAAGTGATCCAACCATGGCTAACAAAAGAAATTAAAGCTAGTATTAAGTCAAAGGAGGAAGCTTATAAAGTTACCAGAAAAAGCGGTCAGCCTGAGGATTGGGATCTTTTTAGAAATCAACAAAGGGGGACCAAGAAATTGATAAAGAAAGGGAAAATGGAATATGAGCACAAACTAGCGAAAAATATAAAAACGGATTGTAAAAGCTTCTATAGGTATGTGAAAAGGAAAAGACTGGCAAAGGTAAATGTAGGTCCTTTACAGTCAGAGATGGGAGAATTTATAATGGGGAATGAGGAAATGGCAGAGAAATTGAATAAATACTTTGTTTCTGTCTTCACGGAGGAAGACACAAAAAACCTCCCAGAAATACGAGAAAACCAAGGGTGTGGTGAAAATGAGGGACTTAAAGAAATTATTATTAGTAAAAAACAGTACTAGCAAAATTAATGGGACTAAAAGTCGATAAATCCCAAATACCGGATGACCTACATCCTACGGTTTTGAAAGAGGTGGCCATTGGGATAGTGGACGCATTGGTTATCATCTTCCAAAATTCTATAGATTCTGGAACGGTTCCTGCAGATTGGAGGATAGCAAATGTAACCCCGCTATTTAAGAAAGGAGGGAGAGAGAAAACGGGGAACTACAGACCTGTTAGCCTCACATCAGTAGTTGGGAAAATGCTGGAATCTATTATAAAGGATGCAATAACTGGGCACTTAGAAACTAATAGTAAGACTGGGCAGAGTCAACATGGATTTATGAAAGGGAAATCCTGTTTGACAAACCTATTGGAGTTCTTTGAGGGTGTAACTAGTGGAGTAGACAAAGGGGAACTGGTAGATGTGGTGTATTTGGATTTTCAGAAGGCCTTCGATAAGCTCCCACACAAGAGGTTGGTGAACAAAATTAGGGTACATGGAATTGGGGGTAATATACTAGCATGGATTGAGAATTGGTTAACAGACAGAAAACAAAGAGTAGGGATAAATGGGTCTTTTTCAGGATGGCAGGCTGTGACTAGTGGGGTACCGCAAGGATCGGTGCTTGGGCCCCAGCTATTCACAATCTATATCAATGATTTGGATGAGGGGACTAAATGTAACATTTCCAAATTTGCTGATGATTCAAAGCTAGGTGGCAGTGTCAGTTGTGAAGAGGATGTGAAGAGGCTTCAAGAGGATCTCAACAGGCTCAGTGAGTGGGCGAGAACATGGCAGATGGAATATAACATGGATAAATGTGAAGTTATCCACTTTGGTAGAAAAAACAGAAAGGCAGAGTATTTCCTAAATGGTGAAAGATTGGGGAATGCAGATGCTCAAAGGGACCTGGGTATCCTTGTACATGAGTCACTGAAAGTGAATGTGCAGGTGCAGCAAGCCATTAGGAAGGCAAATGATATGCTGGCCTTCATTACAAGAGGATTTGTGTACAGGAGTAAAGAAGTCTTACTCCAATTATATAGGGCCTTGGTGAGACCACACCTGGAGTACTGTGTACAATTTTGGTCTCCTTACCTAAGGAAGGATATACTTGCCATAGAGGGAGTACAATGAAGGTTCACGAGATTGATTCCTGGGATGGCGGGACTGTCGTATGAGAAGAGATTGAGTAAACTAGGCCTGTATTCTCTTGATTTCAGAAGAATGAGAGGGGATCTCATTGAAGCATACAAAATTATTAGAGGGCTTGATGGTGTGGATGCTGGGAGAATGTTTCCCTTGGCTGGGGAGTCTAGAACCAGGGGCCACAGCCTCAGGATATAGGGTAGACCATTCAGGACTGAGATGAGAAGAAATTTCTTCACACAGATGGTGGTGAATCTTTGGAATTCTCTACCCCAGAGGGCTGTGGAGGCTCAGTCATTGGGTATATTCAAAACAGAAGTTGATAGATTTCCGAATAGCAAGGGCATCAAGGGATATGGCGATAGGGCCGGTGAATGGAGTTGAGGCAGAAGATCAGCCATGATCTCTTTGAATGGCGGAGCAGGCTCGAAGGGCCGAATGGCCTACTCCTGCTCCTATTTCTTATGTTCTTATGTTCTTATGAGACAAAGTCCCGTCTTCACACTGAGGACACCCTCCATCGTGTTGTGTGGCACTACCACCGTGCTAAATGGGATAGATTCAGAACAGATCTAGCAGCTCAAAACTGGGCATCCATGAGGCGCTGTGGGCCATCAGCAGCAGCAGAATTGTATTCCACCACAATCTGTAACCTCATGGCCCGGCATATCCCTCACTCTACCATTACCACCAAGCCAGGGGACTAACCCTGGTTCAATAAGGAGTGTAGAAGAGCATGCCAGGAGCAGCACCAGGTGTACCTAAAAATGAGGTGCCAACCTGGGGAAGCTGCAACACAGGACTACATGCATGCTAAAAAGCAGAAGCAGCATGCTATAGACGGGGCTAAGCAATCCCACAATCAATGGATCAGATCAAAGCTCTGCAGTCCTGCCACATCCAGTCGGGAATGGTGGTGGACCATTAAACAACTAACGGGAGGAGGAGGCTCCATGAATATCCCCATCCTCAATGATGAGCCCAGCACGTGAGTGCAAAAGACAAGGCTGAAGCGTTTGCAACCATCTTCAGCCAGAAGTGCCGAGTGGATGATCCATATCGGCCTCCTCCCGAGGTCCCCACCATCACAGAAGCCAGTCTTCAGCCAATTCGATTCACTCCATGTGATATCAAGAAACGGCTGAGCGCACTGGATACAGCTAGGCTATGGGCCCCAACAACATCCCAGCTATCGTGCTGAAGACTTGTGCTCCAGAACTAGCTGCGCCTTTAGTCAAGCTGTTCCAGTACAGCTACAGCACTGGCATCTATCCGACAATGTGGAAAACTGCCCAGGTATGTCCTTTCCACAAAAAGCAGGACAAATCCAACCCGACCAATTACCGCCCCATCAGTCTACTCTCAATCATCAGCAAAGTGATGGAAGGTGTCATCGACAGTGCTATCAAGCGGCACTTACTCACCAAAAACCTGCTCACTGATGCCCAGTTTGGGTTCCGCCAAAACCACTCGGCTCCCGACCTCATTACAGCCTTGGTCCAAACATGGACAAAGGAGCTGAATTCCAGAGGTGAGGTGAGAGTGACTGTCCTTGACATCAAGGCAGCATTTGACCGAGTGTGGCATCAAGGAGCCTTAGTAAAACTGAAGTCAATGGGAATCGGGGGGAAAACGCTCCACTGGCTTGAATCATACCTACCACAAAGGAAGATGGTTGTGATGGTTGAAGGTCAATCATCACAGCCCCAGGACATCGCTGCAGGAGTTCCTCAGGGCAGTGTCCAAGGTCAAACCATCTTCAGCTGCTTCATCAATGACCTTCCCTCCAACATAAGGTCAGAAGTGGGGATGTTCGCTGATGACTGCACAGTGTTCAGCGCCATTCACAACTCCTCAGATAATGAAGGAGTCCATGCCCGCATGCAACAAGACCTGGATGATGTTCAGGCTTGGGCTGATAAGTGGCAGGTAACATTCACCCACAGAAGTGCCAGGCAATGACTATCTCCAACAAGTGAGAGTCTAACCACCTCCCCTTGACATTCATTGGCATTACCATCGCCGAATCCCCCACCATCAACATCCTGGGGATCACTATTGACCAGAAACTTAACTGGACCAACCACATAAATACTGTGGCAACAAGAGCAGGTCAGAGGCTAGGTGTTCTGCGGTGAGTGTCTCACCTCCTGACTCCCCAAACACTTTCCACCATCTACAAGGCACAAGTCAGGAGTGTGATGAAATACTTTCCACTTGCCTGGATGAGTGCAGCTCCAACAACACTCAAGAAGCTCGACACCATCCAAGACAAAGCAGCCCACTTGATTGGCACCCCATCCACCACCTTAAACATTCACTCCCTCCACCACCGGCGTACCGTGGCTGCAACGTGTACCATCTAGAAGATGCACTGCAGCAACTCGCCAAGGCTTCTTCGGCAGCACCTCCCAAACCCGCGACCTCTTCCACCTAGAAGGACAAGGGCAGCAGTCGCATGGGAACACCACCACCTCCAAGTTCCCCTCCAAGTCACACACCATCCTGACTTAGAAGTATATCGCCGATTCTTCATCGTCGCTGGGTCAAAATCCTGGAACTCCCTACCTAACAGCACTGTGGGAGCACCTTCACCACATGGACTGCAGCGGTTCAAGAAGGCAGCTCACCACCACTTTCTCAAGGGCAACTAGGGATGGGCAATAAATGCTGGCCGAAGGCCTCCCTCATATGCAATTACCTTGTGATTTTGTAACATCTTTCCTGGATGGTGACCACTGCTGCAAAAGTAAGAGACACCAAATTTCAGTGTAAGAAAGAACTTGCCATCGAGGAAATGGCACCTTTCACGACCTTAGGTGATCTTTACAGATGCCCTTTACAAACACTTGAAGTGTAATCATTGTTGTAATGTAGGGAAATGTGGCAACCAATTCACACACAGCAAGGTTCCACAAACAGCAATAAGATTAATGACCAGATAATCTGTTTTAACGATGTTGATTGAGGGATAAATATTGGTTAGGACACCGGGGAGAACTCCCCTGCTCTTCTTTGAAATAGTGCAATGGAATCTTTCATGCCCATCTGAAAGGACAGACCGGGCCTCAGTTTAACATCTCATCTGAAAGACAGTGCTACAAACCCTCAGTGCTGCACTGGAGCGTCAGCCTAGATTGTTGTGCTCAAGTCTCTGGAGTGGTGCTTGAACACACAACCTTCTGAGTCAAGAGCGAGAGTGCTACCACTGAGCACGCCACACCTGACGCACAATGCTTTTTTCTCAGTTCTGACGAAGGGTCTTCGACCTGAAACGTTAACTCTGTTTCTCTCTCCACGGATGTTGCCTGGCCTGCTGAGTTTTTCCAGCGTTTTCTGTTGTTGTTTCAATTTTCCAGCATCCGCAGTATTTTGCTATCGTATTAGTGTTTGGTTCACTGCCACCTCTCTTCTAGGAATGCCCACCTTGAAGAAGTTCTGCTCTTCTCTTCGACGGGATCATTTCCTGCTTTTTTCTCAGTTCTGACGAAAGGTCTTCGACCTGAAACGTTAACTCTGTTTCTCTCTCCACGGATGTTGCCTGGCCTGCTGAGTTTTTCCAGCGTTTTCTGCTGTTGGCACAATGAAAGATGTTGTTTTTCTAAATCAAAATGTCTAGATATCACTCCAAATGATTGAGATGTGGTGAACGGTTGTTTATCAGACTGGAGGAAGGTACACAGTGGTGTTTCCCAGGGGTCGATACTAGGACCGCTGCTTTTCTTGATGTATATTAATGACTTGGACTTGGGTGTACAGGGCACAATTTCAAAATTTGCAGATGACACAAAACTTGGAAGTATAGTGAACAGTGAGGAGGATAGTGATAGACTTCAAGAGGACATAAACATGCTGGTGGAATGCAATGCCAGGCATGATTTGCTATGAGTACTCCCAATGAAGTCTTTCCACATGGAATGGTTACAGCACAGAAGAAGGCCATTCAGCCCTTCGAGCCTATGCCGGCTCTCTGTAAGAGCATTTCAGCCAGTCCCACTCCCCCGTCCTTTCCCCTTAGCCCTGCAAATTTTTTCCCTTCAGGTACTTATCCAATTCCCTTCTGAAAGCCACGATTGAATCTGCCTCCACCACCCTTTCAGGCAGTGCATTCCAGATCCTAACCACGCGCTCTTTAAAAAGGTTTTTTCTCATGTCGCCTTTGATTCTTCTGCCAATCACCTTAAATCTGTGTCTTCTGGTTCTCGACCCTTCCGCCAATGGGAACAGTTTCTCTCTATCTACTCTGTCTAGACCCCTCATGATTTTGAACACCTCTATCAAATCTCCTCTCAACCTTCTCTGCTCTAAGGAGAACAACCCCAGCTTCTCCAGTCTATCCACGTAACTGAAGTCCCTCATCCCTGGAATCAGTCTCGTAAATCTTTTCTGCACCTCCTCTAAGGCCTTCACATCCTTCCTAAAGTGCGGTGCCCAGAATTAGACACAATACTCTTGCGACTGAACCAGTGTTTTATAAAGGTTCATCATAATTTCCACACTTTTGTACTCTGTACCTCTACTTATGAAGCCCAGGTTCCTGTATGCCTTTTTAACTGCTTTCTCAACCTGCCCTACCACCTTCAACGATTTGTGCACACATACCCCCATGTCTCTCTGTTTGTGCACCCCTTTTAGGATTGTACCCTTTAGTTTATATTTCCATTCTTTCTACCAAAATGTATCACTTCACATTTTTCTGCATTAAATTTCATCTGCTACATGCCCGCCCATTTCACCAGCCTGTGTATGTTTTCCTGAAGTCTATCACTCTCCTACTCACTGTTCCACTATACTTCCAAGTTTTGTGTTATCTGCAAATTTTGAAATTGTGCCCTGTACACCCACGTCCAAGTCATTAATATATATTATGTGGCTCGGTGTCAAATTTTTTTGTCTTATAATACACCTGTGAAGCACCTTGGGACGTTTTACCACATTAAAGGCGCTATATAAATACAAGTTGTTGTGTTGTTTTTTCGGTGTTGCTCAGTGGGTAGCACACTCACCTCTGAGGCAGAAGGTTGTGGGTTCATAGTCCCACTCCAAGGGACTTGATTACATAGAAATTTAGGCTGACACTCCAGTGCAGTACTGAGGGAGTGCTGCACTGTCAGAGATGCTGTCTTTTGGATGAGATGTTAAACCGAAGCCCCGTCTTCTCTCTCAGGTGGATGTAAAAGATACCAGGGCACTATTTCGAAGAAGTGCAGGGGAGTTATCCCTGGTGTCCTGGCCAATATTTATCCCTCAATCAACATCACCAAAAACAGATTAAGTGGTCATTATCACATTGCTGTTTGTGGGATCTTACTGAGCGCAAATTGGCTGCTGCGTTTCCCACATTACAATGGTGACTACTCGTTGGTGCCTGGGTGGCTGCCTCTTGTTCGTGCCCGGGTGGTCCTGGAGATGGAGCACGCGGTGTTCGCCGGCAGGTTCGACGCCTGGAGTGCATCATCACGCCCGGGGGAATACCATTTTAATTTAAGTTGTTAAGGTTCTTTTAATGTTTTAAGTTAGTTACAGTTTTATTGTTTTAACCAGAAGAGTAAAACAGTCAAAAAAGTACTCCATTGGTTGTAAAGCGCTTTGAGACGTCCGGTGGTCGTGAAAGGCGCTATATAAATGCAAGTCTTTTTTTTTTGTTGAGATGAAGAACTACAGAGACCAGCAGGCTCTGGTGTGTGTGTGTGTGCGGCTGCGCGGGGCCGCGGTGCAGGCTGGGTCGCGGCTTGTCCTTGTTGGTCTGGCGGCGCGGCCATTGAAAGGACGGCGTCAAACCCACCGCTCGGCTCCCAGCAGACGGAAAACCCCTCGGCATGTTCGCCACCAGGATTTGCTCCATGTTCCGTCCCGGCACTTTGCAGCTGACTCGGGCGGCTCTGGCCCGAGGCTATGCTGAGGCGGCGCCGGCGGCCTCCTCGGCTGTCAAGATGTCCTTCACCTTCGCCTCTCCGACCAAGGTAAGGCGACAGGCCCCGGCCTAGTGTAGCGGGCGGCGCCGGCTCACCCAGCCGGGGCTCTGTCAGGGAATGTGTATCATAAATGTTGGGCATGAGTTTCTCTTATTTTTAAATCTTTCATTTTTTTTATATATATATAAGATGTCTTAAGTCTTTTTATTTATTTATTTATATATATATATATATATATATATGTCTTTTATTTATGTCCTTTTTTTTAATATATATTTTTTTAATCTTTCCGGTTTTCACCTGCTTAGGATAGTTTTAGGCCTGTGCGGCCCTGAGGAGGCCCAGCTGCCGTCCACCGTCACCCCTACATTTACAGTAGCGCTCGGTGATCTCGGGCAAACTTCGCAGAATGTAGCGTTTCATGTAGTTTTGGGAATTGGTGTATTTTTACTTTTGCCTCAAAGTACTTTCTTTACTTTGCGCTCGATTCATTTGAAGCCTGAATCCAATTTACAGCACAGAAACAGGCCATTCGGCTCAACTGGTCCATCCTCCATGGCAGCCTCCTCCCATCCTACTTCATCTAAAACTCCCATCAGTATATCCTTCTATTCCTTTCTCCCTCGTGTTTTATCTTACACTATTTTGAAGAAGAGCAGGGGTGTTCTCCCCGGTCAATATTTATCCCTCAATAATCATCTAAAACAGATTATCTGGTCATTATCACATTGCTGTTTGTGGGAGCTTGTGGTGCACAAATTGACTGCAGCGTTTCCTACATTACAACAGTGACTGCACTTTATTGGCTGTAAAGTGCTTTGGGACATCCTGGGGTTGTGAAAGGTGCTATATAAATGCAAGTTTTTTCCCCCTTTAAATGCATCTATGTTCTATACCTCAACTACTCCTCGTGATAGTGAGTTCCACATTCTTACCACTCTTTGGGTGAAGAAGTTTCTCCTGAATTCCCTATTGGATTTATTGATAACTCATTTATGACCCCTAGTTTTGGACTCTCTCTCAAATGGAAACATTTTCTCTACGTCTACCCTATCAAACCCTTGCACAATCTTAATGACCTCTATAGGTCACCCCTCTGCCTTCTCTTTTCTATAGAGTAAAGCCCCAACCTGATCAGCCTTTCCTGATAAGTATATCTGCTCAATTCTGGTATCATCCATGTGAATCTTTTTTGCACCTTTTCCAATGCCTCTATTCTTTTCATAATATGGAGACCGGCAATGTGCCTAGCAATATTCCCATTTAAGCTGCGCGTCCGCACAGCGTCTGGAGATCCTGTGCAGCTGGCTCACCAGCTTTTTAAAGCACGCAGGTGCGGAATTTTGAAGGGGCTGCACAGCCCAAAAGAAATTAGAGGGAACATTGGTGCACCGTACTCCCAAGTGTAGTCTAACCAAGGTTCGGTACAAGTTTAACCTAACTTCTGTTTTACAACTAGAAATTAACCCCAGTGCTTGGTTTGCCTTATTAACCTGGGTCACAGCTTTGTGATTTGTGTATTTGTACCACTAGATCCCTTTTGCCCTTCTACCCCATTCATACTCTTAAAATCCAAGCAGTATGTGGCCTCCTTATTCTTGTTACCAAAATGCACGACATCACACTTAACTATATTGAACTTAATTTGCCAATTCATGACCATTCTGCAAGCTTATTAATGTCTTCCTGTATTATCACATTCTTCCTTTTTGTATTAACTATATCTCCCAATTTGGTTTCGTACACAAATTTTGAAATTGTACTTCTGATTCCAGGGTACAAATCATTAATGTAAATTGTCTCAGCACTGATCCCTGTGGAACACCACTTCCCAGCTTTTGCCAGTCTGAGTAGCTACCCTTAACTCCTACTCTGTTTTCTGTTTTGTAGCCAACTTGCTATCCATTCTGCTACCTGTCCCCTGACTCCACATGCTCTGGCCATAACCATAAGTCTACTGTGCAATACCTTTATCTAAGGCCTTCTGAAAATCCAAATACATTACATTTGCTGCATTACCCTTGTTTACTCTTTCCGTCGCTAAAAAGAATTCAATTAGGTTGTCAAGCATGAGCTTCCCTTTTGAAATCCGTGCTGACGACACTCTTATATTTTCTGTTTCTAGGTTTTTTTTTTATGACATCTTTTGAATAAAGATTCCATTACCTTTCCTACCATTGACATTAAGCTAACTGGTCTATAGTTCTTGGGACTTGTTCTAGCTCCCTTTTTTAAATATAGGAATAATATTAGCTGTCTCAGTCCTCTGGCACTATTCCCTATTCTAATATTGTTTTATATATGTAATAGTGCCTCTGCTGTCTCTTCCCTAACTTCTTTTAATGTGTGGATGCAATCCATCCAGACCAAAAGTTTTAACCTCTCTAAGTTTGATTAGTTTATCAATTATCTCTCCTCTATCTTAAATATCTTTATTTTTTGATGTAGTGGTTTCTATCACATTTAACTGATTAATTCTTCGTCTCTTCTATCCTCTTTTACTGTCCTCATATGTTGGAAGGAGTCAGACATGTCTCTTTGCCAAAGCCTCTTAGCCAAAGCCTCTTAATGAGGATGTGGATTAAACAGTTGGTAATGGGTAAGGCTAGTAGGCAGCATTGGACTTGGCCTTCTAGGGCATTACTAGCTAGTGCATTTCAAGCTGGCAGTGTTCAGCTCCATTTGCAATTCCTCAGATAATGAAGCAGTCCATACAGCAAGACCTGGACTACATATTTGTGTTTTAATGGATTGGAGGAGGGGCTATGTTGGGGTGCGGATGGGCCTTGATTGTTCTTGGTGCACAGGGTCTCAGATTCTTAATCTGGCTCTGGTTCGGTGCCTATCTTACTTAGATTGCAGAGGCACGCGGGCACCTATGAGGCCCTGCACATGCAACCTGAAGAAGCCCTTTTTGCTGGGTCGTGTGGTGTTTGCCCATACTATGGTCAAAACGATGGTGACAATGCATAATTTTATAATTTGTGCAGCTTATCTTGTGCCCCTTGGAAGGAGCTCTGTTACTTTAGCAAGTATATCCAGGCCATGGGGGCTGCAGATGAGATTCACTAAGATTGAGAAGGTTCAGCTATGAGAAGAAATTGGGGCTCTTTTCATTACAACAAAACCGGTTAAGTGGAGACCTCCACCAGCCATGTTTAAAAATCATGTTAGATTTGAGAATTCTTATGAATAAATTTGAGTTATGCAAATTTGTGGCAGTATATTTTTGTTACATTTTATAGGGCAGTGTCAACAGAAATTGCACACTTGTACAAAATCATTCGAAATAGTTTTGATATTCTGAATGGTATTCTGATGTTAGCAGCCACTTGCATTCTGTGATGTGAACAATATATAGAAAACAGATTTATAACAGTTGTGTTTGTTAAATTCCTGCCTGAGTGTGAATCTTGTGACAAAAGTCACCATACTCGGTCTTTTTAGCAAGCAAGACATGAGGGAGCTGGCCATAGTTTTAATTCCTTAATCCTAGTGTGGACCTATGATTTGTTAAGTACATACTGAGTAAAAACAGAAAATGCTGGAAAATATACAACAGGTCCGCCAGCATTTGATGAGAAAATACAGGTTATTGTTTTGGGTGGAGATCCTTTGTGCTGCTGAATCTGTATTTGCGTTTCCCCCAACAGTAGATTGGATTAGAAGCAGTACAAATTGCTGGTCCGAGGGGAGAATGGACAGGTGCTATACCTGGTTTGGTTGCAGGAGAAATTGTCTCTGGAAGAGCAGCCAGATAAAAGTGAGCAAGAGTGTCGGAGGCAACACTCGCTCTGAAAAGCAGGGCGGGTAAGAGAAATTGTACTTGATGCAAGAATCATGTTGCAAATGGTAGATGCCTCAGCTAGTGGGTCGAGAGGGCCAAGTGGAGGTGTCCTGAGTGGAGGTGTGGGCAACTGGACAGATACAGGCAAGGGCCTTGTTGACAATGGTGAGTGAAATGAATAAAAAGGGTATTTCGGAAGCTCTGGCTCAAACATAATGACCCAGAATTTGCTGTCAAAATAACGGTGAGGCTAATGGCGCTCGCCGTCATTTATACATAAATGGTACAGCAAAAGGCAAATGTGTGGTTAAATGCCAATATCCAAAAGTTGCTGTCCGAGTTAGCTTAGTGAAAACGGCATCTTGCTGTCTGCCTCACCATTGAAATGCATTGAATGGCATGAAGCTGCTGTATTTGCACGGTAGACGCAAACTAAACTCACTGCAAAGTTATGGCTTGTCATCACAAGCGTAAGTACCCTTTTAATGATGTGGTAATTGTTAATTACTGCCAATCAACCCCTCTGGCACTGAAAATGAACTATTAAAAGTGTGGAGTTTCATTCCTTTAGGTAATAGTTGTTGATTTGACAAATGTATTTTAGAATTAAAAAAAAAATTACTTTTCCTTTGTCTCTTTCTCTCTCTCTCAATCCAATCTTTCTTTCCTTCTCTATCTCTTTCTGTACCTGATTTGACATTGAATTCACCCACTCTAATTTACACTTCCTTCTGCCATTTCTGTTTATCAATCCTTCAATCTGATTGGTTAAGGACATACACAGTTGGTTGCCCCGCTCACTTGGGTTTCAGATGCCTCGCTATCGGGTCGCACTTTCAGCAACTTTCTATGCAAAAATTTAAAAAACCTAAACGTGCACGAACAAGTATAACTAACAGCAGATGCTGCCACAGCATAATCTGGGCCATGGTCATTGGAGTAAATATGACTAGTATTATAGTGCTGAAGTTGTATACGTGTTGAGGAAATGGTGTTACATAATTTAAAAGTTAGAGGTCATTGCTTCCATAGTTGTGGAGTTTAAAAAAAGGTCACTGATGCTGTTGGGAGACCAAACTCTGGATAAATTTTAATTCTCTTGAGCTACAGATTTATTGTTGCATTTCTGAGGCCAGTACACTCTCCAAAAATTACATTAGGCAGTACTGTCACTTTAGTCATAGGCATAACCAGAACAGTGTTTTATACAAATCACAATTGATCTTGGGCGAGGCAAGGGGTTTGTAACAATTCTGGATAGGTTAACCCAGGATTAGATCACACCCTTGAAATCACTCCCTGATATTCAAAGAAAAAATCTAAATTTTTACATGGAGCATATACTGACCGCGATTGTCAGTGCATTCCGTGTCATTGACGTGGTGTTACAAAACACAGGATTTATTGAAATAAAAACAGAAAATGCTGGAAATACTCAGCAGGTCAGGCAGCATCTGTGGAGAGAGAAACAGAGTTAATGTTTCAGGTCGATGACCCTTCGTCAGAACTGGGTTCTGCCAGTTCTGACGAAGGGTCATCGACCTGAAACGCTAACTGTTTCTCTCCACAGATGCTGCCTAACCTGCTGAGTATTTCCAGCATTTTGTTTTTATTTCCGATTTCCAGCATCTACAGTATTTTGCTTTTGTGACAGGATTTATTGATGTCATTTGGTTTCTCAAACATCAGGAGTAATACCAGCTCAAGGAGAGCATGGGTTAGCAGCAGTGTAAAGCTCTAAATATTCTCCCCACTCAAAGAGCCCTATAATTGTGGTGTAATTTTTGATTCGGGGAAATGCTGTGCTATGTTTTTACTAATTTTCTGCCGTTTCCCAAATGTGTTGACCCCTTGCTGGGGTACAGATACAGTGACACTGGTTACGCTCTTGTACCTGCACAAGTGGTCATTCTTCATGCTGGAGTTTAAGACAGTGAATGACTGCAGGCCAGTTGACCCCTGGAGGCATCACATCTGATTCAATCTCAATCTTGCCCTTGTGATATCCATGCATAAACTTCCAGTAATGGTCTGGGAGCAAAATGCCTGATACATTTTCCTTTCACTACATTTAGGGTAATGAGGTCAACTGTAGCATTTCTACCTTTTCACCAGAGATTAGCTCAGCACAGACTGAAGGTAGAACTTCTGACCTTTCTAGCATGTGTGGCTTATGGGGGAAAAGTATATTTCAGTTGACAATTTTTTTGTGGTAGCTGTGTTTCTAGTGACATAAGTTACTGACCTCTGTGTATATGCTTGCAAAATTTATAACTGACCTACAATGTTGCATGGGTTTTGACTTTGAGGGGGAAAAGGTGAGGGGTGCTGAGACCTGTGCCGCAGTTTTCTTGGCTGTTAACTTGTTTGTTCTTATCAGGTGTTTTATGATGAAGCCAGCGTGAAGCAAGTAGATGTTCCAACACTGACTGGAAACTTTGGCATTCTCCCTGCTCATGTACCCACGCTGCAGGTGCTAAAACCTGGAGTTGTAACGATCTTTGATGAAGAGGGTGCACCGACCAAGTATTTTGGTATGTCAATTTCTGTATTTACAGTAGATAATTTAAAAATGGAATTTCATAATTGAAAAGCTTTCCATATTACTGCAATGACATTTTCTACTGTAATTGTGTAAACTATAGGCAATTAACACTGATATTTTACACCAGCTGAGCATCAGTATAATAAAGGATTTTTGTAGCTAATTTTCATCTAACAGTGACTTTAGTGCTAAAAATGTCAATAACCCTTGTGCAGCTTTTTGCATTGATACCATTTAGTAGTCTTAACAATGCTAGCACTGTTGCAGGCTCTTGTGCAGCATGCAGTTTGATTAGCTGTGCTAACTCATTCACTGACAGAAGCTTTCATAGGTTACCTCCAAATATAAAGGATAAGTGCTTATATCCAACACTGACACACTTAATGATTAGGGACCAAATGGAATGAATACACCTAGTCAGTCATAACGGCAGAGAAGGAGGCCATTCGGCCCATCGAGTCCGTGCTGGCTCTCTGTAGAGCAATCCAGTCAGTCCCATTCCCCCACTCTATCCCCGTAGCCCTGCAAGTTTAT
Organism: Squalus acanthias; assembly: GCA_030390025.1. Taxonomy (NCBI): domain Eukaryota; kingdom Metazoa; phylum Chordata; class Chondrichthyes; order Squaliformes; family Squalidae; genus Squalus; species Squalus acanthias. The sequence goes on from CM059443.1 coordinate 26,235,286, forward strand.
TTCCCTCAAGTGCCTATCCAGTCTCCCCTTGAAAACATTGAGTGTCTCCGCTTCCACCACTTCTGTTGGCAGCAAATTCCAGGTTGTCACCACTCGCTGTGTAAAGTTTTTCCTCATGTCCCCCCTGTATGTCTTGCCTAAAACCATAAATCTGTGTCCCCTAGTCCTTGTACCATCAACTAATGGGAACAGCCTTTTCCCCATCTAGCCTATCCAAACCAGTCATAATCTTGTACACCTCTTATCAAATCACCCCTCAACCTCCTTTGCTCCTAATGAAAACAAATCCAGCTTCTCCAACCTGTCCTTGGAGCTAAGATCCTCCATCCCTGGAACCATTCTGGTAAATCTCCTCTGCACCCTCTCAAGGGCCTTCACATCCTTCCTAAAGTGTGGTAACCAGAACTGGACGCAATACTCCAGTTGTGGCCTAACCAGCGCTTTATAAAGGTTCAGCATAACTTCTCTACTTTGGTACTCAATACCTCTATTTATGAAGCCCGAGATCCCATATACTTTGCTAACCACTCTCTCAATATGTCCTTCCACCTTCAGGGACCTGTGCACTTTAACTCCCAGGTCCCTCTGTCCCTGCACACTCTTTAAAACTGTGCCATGAAGTATATATTGCCTCTCCCTGTTCCTTCTGCCAAAATGCATCACCTCACACTTCTCTCTATTAAATTCCATCTGCCATTTGTCTGCCCATTCTGCTAGCCTTTCTGTGTCCTGTTGCAGTCGATTGGTATCCCCATCACTGTTTGCCACACCCCCAAGTTTGGTGTCATTGGCAAATTTAGAAATTCTACTCTGTATTCCAATATCCAGGTCATTTTTTTTATATCAAAAAAAGCAGTGGCCCCAGCACTGACCCTTGAACACCACTGTCTGCACTGTTAAATAGCTTGATGCCCGTGTGCTGTTTAGACTCCCGACACACCAAATGGCGGCTAGCATCCTCTTGTACCCCAGCATGAAACTGTCTTCTGGAGAGGAGGGGGCAAAATAGGAACTGCTAAATAAAATTCAATGTCATATTAGGTATAAGATATATTTGTGTATTTATGGTTGCCTTGGATTTTGACAATGATTTGACTTTATTGTTGAGATTTGTTTTTGAATAAAATAATGTGGCATCCTCCAGTCTGAAAAACAGCCATTTACCACAGCTTGCTGTTTTCTGTCCTTAAGCCAATTCCTTATCCAAGCTGCCACTGACTCACCTATTCCATGAGCCTCAATTTTGTAAACCAGCCTTCTATGTGGTACTTTCGGAGCGCTGCTCCTTCGTCGGGTGAAGTCATCATCACTTGACCTGACGAAGGAGCAGCGCTCCGAAAGCTTGTGATTTCAAATAAAGCTGTTGGACTATAACCTGGTGTTGTGCGACTTCTCACTTTTGTCCACCCCAGTCCAACACCGGCATCTCCACATCATGTACTTTGTCAAACGCCTTCCGAAAATCCATGTAGACAACATCCATTGTGTTCCCTTCATTAATCCTCTGTTACATCATCAAAAATTCAATTAGATTAGTCAAACACGATCAGCCTTTTACAAATCCATGTTGGCTCTCCTTAATTAGCTTAAACCTCTCCAAGTGCCCATTAACTTTTTCCTTGATTATTGTTTCTAAAACTTTACCCACCACTGATGTTAAACTGACTGGCCTGTAGTTACTAGGATTGTCCTTACACCCTTTCTTAAACAATGGTGTCACATTTGCCACTTTCCAATCCCCAGGCACCTCCCCTGCATCTAGGGAAGATTGGAAAATTATGGCAAGCCCTTCTGCTATCTCCTCCCCAATTCCCTTTGCAACCTGGGGTGCAAGCCATCTGGACCAGGCGACTTGTCCACTCTAAGCATACCCAGCCTTTCTAGTACATCCTGTCTTATCAATTTTCACCCCTTTCATTGCTTCTACCTTTTCCACTTCTACCGATATTTTCAGCATCCACTTCCTTAGTAAACACCGATACAAAGTACTCATTGAGTATTCTAGCCTTGCCCTGCGCCTCTAAGCAAATATCACCACCTTTGTCTCTAATAGGCCCCACCCCGCCTCTTACTACCCGCTTACTGTTTACATGCTGGTAGATTTTTGGGTTCCCTTTTATGTTAACTGCCATTCTACTCATATTCTCTCTCTGCCAATCTTATTTTCATCTTCACATCCCCTCTCAACTTACTGTATTTGGTCTGGTTCTCCCTTGAAGAATTCACCTGACATGCATCATGCACCCTCTTTTTGTTTCCTCATCTTCTCTATCTCCCTCGTCCTCCAAGGAGCCCTTTCTTTGGTTCCCTTACCCTTTTTGTTGGAATGTACCTAGCCTGTACTTGCAACATCTCCTCCTTAAAGATCACCCATTGTTCCATTACAGTTTTTCTGTCAGTCTTTGGTTCCATTTTACTCTGGCTAGATCCTTTCGCATCCCATTGAAGTTAGCCCTATTCCAGTTTAGAAGTTCCACTCTAGATTGTTCCTTGCTCCTCTCCATTGCTAATCTAAATCTTATACGGTGATCACTCTTGCCCAAATGTTCTCCCACAGACACTTGGTCGACCTTATTCCTCTTTTCTACTCCTATATGCTGGTGCCCATCCCCCTGCCAAGCTAGTTTAAACCCTCCCCAACAGCAATAACAAACCTCCCTGTGAGAATATTGGTCCCGGCTCTGTTGAGGTGTAACCCGTCTGGCTTGTACAGGTCCCACCTTCCCCAGAAATGGTCTCAATGCCTCCGGAATCTAAAGCCCTCCCTCCTGCACCATCTCTCCAGCCATGCATTCATCTGTCTATCATCCTATTCCTGTACTCACTAGCATGTGGCACCGGGAGTAAACCGGAGATTACTACCTTTGTGGTCCTGCTTTTTAATCTCTCTCTCTGCGCTCCCTAAACTCTGCCTGCAGGACCTCATCCCTCTTTCTGCCTATGTTGTTGGTACCGATATGGACAATGACCTCTAGCTGTTCACCCTCCCCCCTCAGTGTCCTGCAGGCACTCCTTTTCTCAGATGTGTAACTAGTTTGACAATTCTAGCTTTTCCATTTTGGTATCCAAGTTCAGAAAATTAAAAATGAAATACAATTATGCAAAAGCAGTTTTTTAAAAATAACTTCAAAAAGTAAAACTTTAGTTAAAAATATAGATGCAGTGGTTAAGGCTCCAATCTAGGAACTTGTGTACTTGGAACTATTAATTTGTATTTCTGAATGTTGTGCTGATTTTGAAAATTTGGCAGTGTGCTCTTCAAAACCTAATGGATGAATGGTGTTAATGATTCTCTTTTATAGGATCATAGAAATCATAGCACAGTTAGAGGTCCCTTTGAGCCCTCACACCTGTGCTGATGCTAGTTATTCAGTTGGAGCTGTCTAAGCTGAAACTATTTCCCTTTTTTTGTTTTTTTTTTCAAATCCTTATCGAGTTCCCTTTTAAGCAATGCCATCAGGCCCCGGGGATTTTTCAGCCTTCAGTCCCATCAATTTCCCCAATACCTTTTCCCGACTAATAAGGATTTCCCTCAGCTCCTCCCTCTTACCAGATCCTCTGACCCCTTTTATTTCCGGCAGGTTGTGTGTGTCCTCCACAGTAAACACCGAACCAAAGTACTTGTTCAATTGATCCGCCATTTCCTTGTTCCCCATTACGACTTCCCCTGTTTCCGACTGCAGGGGACCTACGTTTGTTTTTACTAACCTCTTTCTTTTTACATATTTATAGAAGCTTTTGCAGTCCATTTTAATGTTCTCTGCAAGCTTCCTTTCATATTTTATTTTCCCTGCCCTAATCAAACCCTTCGTCCTCCTCTGCTGAGTTTTGAAGTTCTCCCAGTCCCCGGGTTTGCTGCTACTTCTGGCCAATTTGTATGCAACTTCCTTGGTTTTAATACTATCCCTGATTTCCCTTGTTAGCCATGGTTGAGCCACCTTCCCTTTTTTATTTTTATGCCAGACCGGGATGTACAATTGTTGTAGTTCATCCATGCGATCTCTAAATGTCTGCCATTGCCCTTCCACTGATAGCCCCTTAAATATCGTGGCTTGAGCAGTGGTGCAGGAGGGAGGGATTCAAATTCCTGAGGCATTGGAACCACTTCTGGGGGAAGTGGGACCTGTACAAAAGGGACGGTCTGCACTTGGGCAGGACTGGAACCGATGTCCTCGGGGTAATATTTGCTAAAGCAGTTCGGGAGGATTTAAACTAATATGGCAGGGGAATGGGAACCTATGTAGCGAAACAGGGGGAAGTAATATGCAGTCAGAAACAAATGTTAGAAGGGTGAGAAACAATAGGGGAAGGCCGAGTAAACAAAGGCAAGAAACACAAAGGGCCATACTAAATCATAAGTCTAAAAGGACAAAGGATGTTAATAAAACAAGCCTAAAGGCTCTGTGTCTTAATGCAAGGAGTATCCGTAATAAGGTGGATGAATTGACTGTGCAAATAGATGTTAACGGATACGATGTGATTGGGATTACAGAGACGTGGCTCCAGAACAATCAAGGCTGGGAACTGAACATCCAGGGGTATTCAACATTCAGAAAGGATAGAATAAAAGGAAAAGGGGGTGGGGTAGCATTGCTGGTTAAAGAGGAGATTAATGCAATAGCTAGGAAGGACATCAGCTTGGAGGATGTGGAATCAATATGGGTTGAGCTGCAGAACACCAAAGGGCAGAAAACGTTAGTGGGAGTTGTGTACAGACCTCCAAACAGCAGTAGTGAGGTGGGGGAGGGTATGAAACAGGAAATCAGAGGTGCGTGCAAAAAAGGCACGGCAGTTATCATGGGTGACTTTAATATGCATATAGATTGGGCTACTCAAACTGGAAGCAATACGGTGGAGGAGGATTTCCTGGAGTGTTTAAGGGATGGTTTCCTAAACCAATATGTTGAGGAACCAACTCGAGGGGAGGCCATCCTGGACTGGGTGTTGTGTAATGAGGAGGGACTAATCAGCAATCTTGTGGTACGAGGCCCCCTGGGGAAGAGTGACCATAGTATGGTGGAGTTCTACATTAGGATGGAGAAGGAAACAGTTAAGTCAGAGACCACTTTCAGAAGGCCTTCGACAAGGTCCCACACAAGAGATTGGTGAGCAAAGTTAAAGCACATGGGATTGGGGGTAATGTGTTGACGTGGATTGAGAACTGGTTGGCACACAGGAAACAAAGAGTAGGAGTAAATGGGTACTTTTCAGAATGGCAGGCAGTGACCAGCGGGGTACCGCAGGGTTCGGTGCTGGGACCCCAGCTGTTTACATTATATATTAATGATTTGGACGAAGGGATTAAATGTAATATCTCCAAATTTGCGGATGACACTAAATTGGGAGGCAGTGTGAACAATGAGGAGGATGCTAGGAGGCTACAGAGTGACTTGGACAGGTTGGGTGAATGGGCAAATGTATGGCAGATGAAGTACAATGTGGATAAATGTGAGGTTATCCACTTTGGTGGTAAAAATAGAGAGGCGGACTATTACCTGAATGGTGGCAGATTAGGGAAAGGGGAGGTGCAACGAGACCTGGGCGTCATGGTACATCAGTCACTGAAGGTGGGAATGCAAGTGCAGCAGGCAGTCAAGAAAGCAAACGGAATGATGGCCTTCATAGCAAGGGGATTTGAGTACAGGAGTAGGGAGGTGATGCTACAGTTGTACAGGGCCTTGGTGAGGCCACACCTGGAGTATTGTGCGCAGTTTTGGTCTCCTAACTTAAGGAAGGACATTCTTGCTATTGAGGGAGTGCAGCGAAGGTTCACTAGATTGATTCCTGGGATGGCCGGACTGACATATCAAGAAAGATTGGGTCAACTGAACTTGTATCCTCTGGAGTTCAGAAGAATGAGGGGGGATCTTATAGAGACATTTAAAATCCTGACTGGTTTAGACAAATTAGATGCGGGCAGAATGTTCCCAATGGTAGGGAAAACTAGAACCAGGGGTCACAGTCTAAGGATTAAGGGGAAGCCATTTAGGACTGAGCTGAGGAGGAACTTCTTCACCCAGTGGTGAATCTATGGAATTCTCTTCCACAGAAGGTTGTTGAGGCCAGTTCGCTAAATATATTCAAAAGGGAGTTAGATATAACACTCACAACTAAGGGGATCAAGGGGTATGGCGAGAAAGCAGGAATGGGGTACTGAGGTAGCATGTTCAGCCATGAACGCATTGAATGGCGGTGCAGGCTCGAAGGACCGAATGGTCTACTCCTGTACCTATTTTCTATGTTTCTATGTTTCTATGAAGACTCTGCTTCATTAGTCATAAAGTGTTCCATTATGAATACTTTCTGGTCTCCTTACCTAAGGAAAGACATACTTGCCTTGGGAGTGTAACAAAGGTTCACTAGACTGGTTCCTGGGTGGAGGGGATTGCCCTATGAGGAGAGATTGAGTAGACTAGACCTATATTCCCTAGAGTTTAGAAGAATGAGAAGTGATCTAATTGAAACATATAAAATTCTTAAGGGGCTTGACCGGATTAATGCTGAGAAAATGTTTCCCCTGGCTGGGGAATCTAGAACATGCGGTCACAGTCACAGAATAAGGGGTTGGCCATTTAGGACTGAGATGAGGAGAAATTTCTTCACTCAAAAGCTTGTGAATCTTTGGAATTTGCTACTCCAGAGAGCTATGGATGCTCAGTCGTTGGGTGCATTCAAGACAGGGCGATTAAATTTTGGGGAATTAAGGGATATGGGGATAGTGCGGGGAGGTGGAGTTGAGGTAGATCAGCCATGATCTTGTTGAATGGCCAAATGGCCTACTCCTGCTCCTATTATGTTCCTATGAAGGCCCAAAGACGAAAATAACTGCCACAGTTTTTATGTAGGAGTATCAGATAATTACTGTAGTGCCGAATATCCGTTTGCATGCACTCTTTCTGCATGCAGCTGTAGAATTTGTAGCCCTTCTGTTTCTGCATTTGGCTCCTCTTTACAGCTTGTCGCAAACAGTACCAAGTGTATAGTAACGCACCTCTTTAAAGTGGAAGTATATTTTAATACTGTCTTTTTTTATGATTGCAAACAATTTGCCTTTAGGTATTGAGTTGTGTTTTCAGGATTCATACTAGTCATAATATCCATTTGCAGTACCAAGAAAGACAGTTTATAGGTTTAATTTTTCAGATTTTTGTGCAATCTAGTGTTTCCAGAAAAGGTTTCCAAATTTTTAATCTTGCCATCAGTTTTTAATTGAATAACCACAACATCTGATCACACAAAGTGGCCTGCAGTTACCAGGAAGACATTTGCCCTTTATACTCCACTTGTCTTGAAGGGGACATCTAGTGGCAGGAAAGTAAAATAGCAACACAGAAAATAAATGACCAGCATTCTCTCTTTTCCAGGTTTACTTTTTTGCTTCATTAACTGCTGTCCAGTTTTCATTTAACCCCAAACTGCAAAACATACACCAAAATAGAATTTTAGTTAATATTTTCACCTGAGTTGTCGGCATCTGGAACACTCTACCTGAAAAGGTGGTGGAAGCTGATTCCATAAATTTTAAAAGGGAGTTGGACAGGTACTTGATGAGGAACTTGCAGGGTTGTGAACAAAAAACAGGGATGTGGGACTAAACACTGTTCTTTCAAAGAGCCAGCACTGGCACGACTGGCCCAATGGCCTCCTGTGCTATAAATTTCTATGATTGTATTCTATTAAAAAATTGTCTCAATTCTGATTGTTCCATTGTTCCTCTTCCCATTCTCTCTATTCTATGACCCATTTTTTCTATCTTTTTAATAACCTAACCTACTCTCAGAAAAAAAAATAATTTTTAAACTTCTAAACTGCTGGCTCCTATAGTTTATTTTTGGAGGTGGGAGCAACTTTTAGAAACTGAGTTTTGATTAACTAGACACTGAATCAAAAAGCAGTTTTTTTCAAAACCTGATCAAAGGCCAAAACACCAAATGATGCTGTTGCATGTGATTGTCAATATCTGACGTGGTTTTTGTGCATCAACTAGAATGTGGTAGCTGCAGATAAGCTAACTTGTCAATGACACACAGGGCAATAGAGCACCTGAATGCTGCATCTGAATTTACTCATATTAAGAACTAAAAATGCTAAAATGTGCCTTCGGTACTCTTGGTGTGAGGAAAATCAGCAAGATCTTCCACTCCTGATTGCTATCTAGTGACTCCTACTGAAAAGTGCACGGTTGTGAACATGTAGTAAGGAAAGGATTGTGCTCTACGGTGATGTTCTGCACCGTCTAATAGCTTGATGCCTGTGTGTGACTCCCGACACAACAAATGGCGACTAGCATCCTCTTGTACCCCAGCATGAAACGGTCTCTTCTGGAGAGGAGGGGGCAAAATAGGAACTGCTAAATGAAATTCAATCTTTGTCATATTCGGTATGAGATATATTTGTGTATTTATGGTTGCCTTGGATTTTGACACACATGATTTGACTTTTGAGATTTGTTTTTGAATAAAATATTTTTTCCCCATGCTGTAAAAACAGTAGCCAATAAGTAAAGGAAGACACTGTCTTACAGTAAAATCATGTATTTTTGACAGTGGATTTATTTACAATAAAAGCATATTTTTGAATGTTTTCTACAGCTACCTCTATCATCACATCACAGGGAATTTTGTGAGCTTTGCTGGCACTTAAAATAAATGCATGAATTTTTTTTTTAATCCATTCTCTGCCCTTGCAACGAAACCCAACCATGTATCGATATGGTACAAATGGAAGATTCAGTTGAGCAAGTCTAGCTGGGTTTTATTCTATGAAGACTAATACTGTTTGGTTTGGCTAGCTGGCCAGTGCTGCTTCTCTTATCTGAAAAGGGAAAAATGCCGTTTGATTTCCTTGTGACTAAACAGTGAGATGGGTCAGCCTTCATTTCCAAAGCGATGTGCTGGAATACTTGACTGTCTGAGGGATTGCATAATGTTAAAAACATTAACTCTTGCCCCTGCTCACCTTACATGCATTTTATAGCTTGCAGTTTTATTCCTGTTGCAGGAAATGGTGGAATACAAATGGCAACCCTTAGTATTGTTACTTCTCATCAATAAAATCAAATACTTTAATTGTAAAATATAACTTGGCTTCTGCTAATTTTGAATTGCTAATTGAACTTAAACTCACTTATGCTATTTGCAGGTTCTGCAGTAACAATAGTAATTCATGCAATCTCGCTTCCACTTGAGTCGTACAGTTCAGTGCAAATATAAGCCTTTGCTCAGTGTTGTTTATACTACATGTGTATTATATATTCTTGATTTACCTAGTCTCCAGGCCTAATCTTTTCAAATACTGATTTGACATTTTATGATCTTTTAGCCCTGGTTTTTAATCACACTTCTTGGGCTCGTGATTATCTTGGCCGCCTATAAACTAGATTAATTGGCAGTGGCCAAATTTATGCAAAAAGTGATATAAATAAACCCACTTGTTTTGGATTTTCAAACATGTAATCCATAGGTTATTTTTGAAAAATCATGGAAAATAGAGGGTACACATCATGGCTCACAGGAAAAAAAACACTGGGTTTTGTGAGCGATGCTCATTGCAGTGTTACTGATTTCTATTGCCCAATAGTACTCGTCATATTTACTGTATGTTAGTATTTTCTTGTTTTCAGGAGCATTTACCATTCTAGTTATATTGAAGCACATGATGTGGTTGAGCATGTCTTTATGGTATTAGTTTGTGGTGAGGTTGTTCAAGCCAGTGATCACTCAGTGGCAGTGTAAAGTATTCTAAATGGCATGTACTATATTAAGAATAATAAATGCCAGAGATGCTTAAGAATGTATGCCAGTTCTAGGCTGAACAAAATGGTGGCAGCATGCTAATGACCAGAGCTGCAGGAGGAAGGATACCAGAAATTAATATAATCAAAATCCAAGATTAGTGCTTTTACACTGTATTGAAATGTTTCTCTCTTTTCAGTGAGCAGTGGTTCTGTGACAGTGAACGCAGACTCTTCAGTTCAGCTCTTGGCTGAAGAGGCAGCAGCTCTGGATACATTGGATGTCGCTGTAAGTACAAATTTACAGAAGTGTTTGCCTGTCATGATAGAAATGTTGCCTGATCCAGTCAGACATTCAGATTGTGCTATATTGCACTGCTTGGATCTTGGCCCTTTATTGTGTGGCTCAAGATTGCCATGAGAATTTTGGTAACATGTAATGGGTGTTCCTGGCCAGCGCCTACATAACTGCACTTCTAAAGTAATTTATGTGAAGTAATTTGAGGCTTTTCTCAGAAGTGACGAGGTGCAAATATTTTTTTTTCAGTGTATGAGCTACTTGATTTGTTTCTCTTTTTCTGGTCTCTTGTGACACCTCTGCAAGTTGAGTCAGCTTGTTCCTAAATGGAGTCCGAACTTATCCATAATATTCAGCAATCATGAAACTGCTCTATAACCTACAGCCATTTTGTGCTAATAGACATAGTTTGTCTTTTTTTTTTAAGTGCTTTTATGCTGCAGGATTGCAGCCAACTATAAATTGTAGTTTTCCTATAGGGGCTGCATTTCTAAATATAAACAGTGGGAGTTTCAGGAAGCCAGCAGAATAGACTTGCAACAAATGGGGCTCTTCCAGATGAGTAAATGCAGGAAGCTGGCCCCCTACGTTTGCAGTTTGACAGGATTGTGATGCTACTGGAAATTTGTTGCACCTCTGCTTTGCTTTAAGAACATAAATAGGAGCAGGAGTAGGCCATACGGCCCCTCGAGCCTGCTCCGCCATTCAGAAAGATCATGGCTGAACTTCTGCATCAACTCCACTTTCCTGCGCCATCCCCATATCCCTTGATTCCTTTAGTGCCCAAGAATTTATCGATCTCAGTCTTGAATATACTCCCAATGACTGAGCATCCACAACCCTCTGGGGTAGTGAATTCCAAAGATTCACAACCCTCTGAGTGAAGCAATTTCTCCATATCTCAGTCCTAAATGGCTTTGCTAATCTGTTAATCATGGCAAGATTCTACAGCAGTTTCTGCGCTTGTAATTTTGGCTTCTGTTTTCTTTCATAGAGCAGTTTCATCTTCTCTAAGCAGTATAGATAAGCTGTCTCCATTAGAATGAAACTGACTCAACCTGTAGCAATAGGGGAAGACAACAGTGTATCCCATCACAGTTTAAGACGTGCAGTAATATTGGCCATAACATATCTGTCTCGGTGAGCAAAGTACTTGAATTAAAGTTGTTAATCCCCTTGTATGAATGCCCTTCTGCATCACAGCCATGAAGCTTACTGCCAGTACAACGACAGAATGAATCCTTCACAAAAATGAAATCTTATTCTATTAAAATTCCAGTGTTTTAAGACCTCAAATTTAACCTCTTGTATCAATTCACTAACGAACTTTTTGGGCTGCCGTGAATACTTGCATCATCTGAGCCTTCTCGATTAGATTACAGTTTTGTAGTCTCTCCCAGGTATCCTTTGTTTATATGCTTTTTGACTTTTTTTGTTAGAGTTTACGTATCTGCTGATGCAGAGCTGAACATTTGAAACCATACCATTAGAATGTGTCTCCATATTCTGCAAATTGCCCTATCTACAGAGGAAAATGTACATAACTGTGCACAGTTAGAAGCCCTGTTAGTTTCCCTCCGACTTGGTGGGCTGAACCATGATGATTCGTTGTACAATAAAAACCACATTAACTTCAAGGTTAAGTTACCCTGTTCTGTGCATGCAGATATACAGGGGACTTGTAGATGCAAAATAGATGAATGACATTTGTGTACAATGGGATAAATTTGCAAGTAAAATTTCAAAATTCCAATTAATTATCTGTGAAAATATTGTGGTTTGCCTTCCTTGGCAGCTTTTTGGGAAAGGGCAGTGCCTCAGTGGAGTACTAAACCATACAGACCAGAAGGGACCAGATTCAATTTCTGATCTGTTTTGCTAGCTGACCTTGGTTAAGGCAGCATTTGGGGTGACAGTTTGTTTCACCGCCTCTGGGCTGGGAAGGGGAAAAATCAACCCGGGTTGCTCCTTTTGGTGTTGCCCACTGATCCCTGATGGAAGGTGTGAATGTGTAGACTTCAGGATTGGGCATGGCTGTCATATCCTCCATGGTTACATAGCTTGTTACAAGCTCACAGGGTAACCACCTTGAAGAGGTTGCTAATATTTGTACCCAGGCAAAAGTCAGTACCTTCAGGAGAGAGAATGAGGTGGGCAATTGTAGGAGAGATAGTGCTGTACCATAGAGTTGTCGATCATTCTTTGTGCTTGCAGGTCGTCCCCATTTGATTAGTTCTAAATATCAGATAAGTGTGCAGCTGAGCAGACATGCTTTCCTCACAAGAAAACCTTAACTGTGTCATATCTTTGGTACCTTCAGGTGTATTTTTAGTATGAGAGGCCTGACCGAGGCTCTCCCACCCACCTTCGTGGATGACTGTTTGTCTCGGGTCTTATTGTGCTGTTGAGTTCTGAAAGCCTTTGCTACTCCATGTAATTTGACTTGTTAAATGTTTTAGAAGCCAAAGTCTCCCAAAAATTATCATATTTGGCCTCACTTTCTTAATACAGAATTCTTTGTCACATGTTGATGCTTTCTTGCATGGACCAGAATCTAAGTGCATCAGTGCAATTGCTTTAGAGTAGGAAAAACTAGAATTTCTTTGTATTTAGGGAATTTAATGTCTTTAAACATTTCATAACTGAGCAAGCAAAATAAAAACATCATAAACATCCTTGTATTAAAATGTTTTTTTTACAACTGTCAAGAGTGTGTGTTGGGTTGGTACGTTTGATATCACATCCACAAACCTTGTAATGTATTTAGAGGAAGGTGTTGTGATATTGTCATGTGATTATTCTTGTTTAAAAAGTATCTTTCCCTGCAATGAGTTTCTCAGATGAGTGATGTATAGCATAGAATTGTGGTGCCATGATGCCTTGTGTAACTTGCCCAACCTGCTACATTTCCAATGGAGGCATGCCCCACAGGAAGGGAAAACTGAACTGAGTTAGACTAGATGTTTCTTGTAACCTAGCCAATGGCTTCAGTGTCATTGGCGGCTTGGTGGATATTATTTGGCTACCAGTTGAGGAATGGCTTGTTGAGACTTGGAAAAGTAACATCATGCTTTTTTGTTTAAAGTTTTACTATAATGTCCTATTAATGCTGAGGTTTTGTGCTGTAATATGGATTCTAAGTGAGGATTTAGTGGAGCTTTTATAATACCACCTGGTTCTCGGTGGTTTCATGGATGTTTTACTTTGTGTGGATGTCAAAAGATGCATCTACTACACACTTTCTTAATTTGAGTTTCTTGTATGGCAAACAGGGCAGATCTGACCGATTCCAGACTCATGTATTGTGTAAAATCTGCCTGAATTTACAGCAGTTTTAAATTATTCTGTTAGGGAAGTAAAAATTAAATGGAGCCATACCCCTATTTCCGTAAAAAGGCGCAGAAGATGTTTTGCTGCAGATTATGTTTTCAGCGCAATTGGTATTCGGTTGAAAATGAATGTTTTGAATTTTTGTTGCAGGCTGCAAAGGCTAACCTGGACAAGGCCAATGCTGAACTATCATCTGCCTCTGACGAGGTAGCACGGGCAGAGGCCTTAATTAGTATAGAAGCTAATGAAGCAATCATAAAAGCACTGGAGTAGCTTGACTATCGGGTAAGAGCTTATTTGAATTGAGCAAAGTCTTGGTAGTTTTGTTGGTTCTGACCTGGACAGATTTTTGATTTTACTGTAAAATATTGAATTACTGCACACCTGGAGGATAAGTTGCAGTAATTGAAAGGTGAGATGTACCAATAGAAGTGAGCACTTAATTTCTAAGCATATAAACCTCAAGAATGAATCTGCTGGAGTCTGCATCTTGCCTTTTTGATACTTTTAAAAATATCAACTCCATGTTTCACAATTGTGCAAGTTAGTGGTCCACTTGTTTTATTACTATCCAGGGAAAGCCCTATAAATAGTCAACCTTTGGGGTCAGGATTTTATTGAAGCAAGACTTTTTGGTGCAATATTAGATGAGGGTTCCCATAACAGAGAATTTTACAACGCCTTACTTAAGTTTTTGCACTTTGAGGCATATACACTGCATCATTTATATTAGTGTACTTTTAAATTCCAGGGCTCTACCTTTTAAAATCCTGGGATCAGGAATATGATTTACCAAACAAACAATGGCCCAGAAATTAAACATGGATGGTTCCCGCGGGGGTAAGGATTCCCCGCGATATCGCACTCCGCGCCTACCTTTTTGTTTGGGGCCCACACGAACTTTAGTTTCAGAGCCTCTTGTTGCAACCGTGCAGTGTGTGCGGATCCCAGAGGCGCAATTAGTTCGTGCGAGCTCTGAGATCACGTGATTCAGTTAGAGCCAATGGCAGCACACCATCTTTCATTCATAGTTTTGACGGCAAGAGCTGTCAAAGCTATGAATACTACAAACCCCCAAAAGAACAGCTAAACCTCAATTAAAATTTTTTAAAAAGCCATCACATTAATAAAGTAAGTATAGTTAAATAAATTAACCACTTTAAACAAAAAATTTAATTTTTAAAAGTTATAAAAATAAACTTACCTTTCTTTAAAGTCTCTAAAAAAAGATAAACCTGTTGAGAGAAATTTAAAATAACACTTAATTAACTACTTACCTTGTTAAAAGGGGGTCCTACGCCTGCTTTCTTTGTGTAAAATCTTCACCACTTACCTGCGCGTTCAAAGCTGAAAAAAAACTAAGTGCACTGCGTGCGCACAACCTGTAGCGCGCACGCGGTTTACTTAGGAACCGCCCCCTTTGCAATTCACGAAGTGCTGGTTTCCCGCGCATGCAGGAAACCGGCAATTCGGGATCTAATACGCGAGAGTACACAGTGCGTACTCTCGCCTATTAGGTTTAATTTTCGGGCCAATGACACAAATCATGTTGAAATGCATCATTGTACTACAGAAGCGCTGCACTGTTCTCCCCTCTCTAGCATAAGGACTATGATTCTAACAAGGTTTTGATATTCATATGTCAGGTTCGGAGCGTTGTTATTAGCCCCAGTTGTGACTTGCCTGGCTTTGATCATTCTTCTGCAGAATACTTCCTTTGGTTCCAAATGCATTCATACTATCCAATGGACTCCTTTTGAAATGTGGGGTAAAGTTTTGATGCCACAAAAAGGGTTTGGTACAGCATCATTTGCTTCAATTTTTTTTTTCAGTTTTACTATTTTTTTTTTCTAAACAATCAAATTGGAATGTAGTGTGTTTATATTTAGGAGTTTAGCTTTTCATGTCCCTTGGGATGGGATACTCCATCTGGTTATCTGCCTTAAAGCTTTTGAGCCATTTCTGCTGTCCATAAGGAATTGAGTGTTCCTTTGAACACAAGCTTAGCATTCTGTTCAGTCATCCAAATTCTAGTGTGTCTTTTCAGCAAAGATGTGATTTTTGAAACTCAGATGGTCAAACCCTACAAATCTTGTTTATTGGAAGAGTTGTGGATAGCTGCATAATATCAGATTGCATATAGGTTTGCACACAAGTTCTAACTGATATATTTGAGATGAAATTAGGTGGAGAGAGAGAATTTCTAAAGTGGGGGGGGGGGGGGGCAGTCACTGGACAGTGATCTAAAGTGGACATCTTGGGTGCTTCCTAGCCCAGGAGCACCCTTACAGCTACTCTGGCCAAGATCAACTAACTTGACATTGACCAGTGATTGCACTTTAACTCCTCTTCGTAGCTTACGCACTGATTTTCACCAGTTGAGCCTTAGGGGACACTTATAATAAATTTTAATGTGCATTTGCAGGTTTTAGCTACTGCTACTTGGTTTAGATGTAGTTGCACTGCTAATGTTCTGCCACTAGATGACACACTTTGTAAATTCTGTACTATATAGTGTAGCGTCTCTATGGTATCCTAGTTTCTCCTTTTCTGGAGGATACATTATTTGTAGCTGATATTTCATTTTCCTTGCACCATGCAAAAGCTACACAGGGGTGGGGGGTGGGGGGGGGGGGGGTGGAATGGAGTGTCTATCAACAAAACCAGTTTATATCCGAGTATGGTCTTTGGTCTGTGCTGAATTAGGAGATCTCAACTGGTTCGCATTGGATTCTACAGTTGGCTTTCCTCAGCAGTGTTGAACTACGGGGTGGGACGAAAATTAGCCAGGCTTCCTCCTTCTAACTGTTAAGTTGAGGATACTGATGGAAATGCATTTGGGTGGACCAGATTGGGCTCAACTGATCACATCCGTTGAATAGTCCGGATGCACTCGTTGCCTGTGTGTGCGCGTGTGTGTGTTGGGGGAGAGGCTGAGCAATGTTATTGAACTGGGCTTTCTTCACAAACATGTTAAATTTGAGGGGGTGGGGGGAGAAAAAAGTTTTTTTTTTTTTAAATTTCAAAACTTCTCTATCACCCATAGTAATAGTGGTTTTTTGTTTCAGATGGCTTTGGTGGGCTGTGCTTCCACTGGGTATGAAACTGGCTGTCTCTCAATTCATGAAGGTAGAAGGAAAGAGGCAGATTAAGTGAACAAAAGCAAGCCAAAACAAATTTAAAACGGAAACATTGCCGTAATGGTATTGTGTTGACATTACTAAATGCCACTTCTGAAGTTGGATTAATTGTTAGAAGCACTTTATTTTTACTTATGGTGCAGTAGTATATAGCTGATCTAAATGATCAACCTATGTAGCAAGGCAAATTTTTGGAAATTATAATCATTGATGCTAATTAATTTTCCCAGGAAAGAGACATTGAGGTTTCTGAA
This sequence comes from Squalus acanthias, assembly GCA_030390025.1. NCBI lineage: Eukaryota > Metazoa > Chordata > Chondrichthyes > Squaliformes > Squalidae > Squalus > Squalus acanthias. The sequence goes on from CM059443.1 coordinate 26,252,041, forward strand.
CCTGGGGACAAAATGGTGGGAGGAATGAAGGATTAAGAAAAATTTCCAGTAATTCTAGGAATGCAAACATTTACTTTGGAATTGTTGTGTAATTAATGTGGGATTGGTTAAAAATAAATCACTCCACTTTCAGTTATAGATAACTTTTCTTAGATTGGGCAAAGTTCATTGTTTTTGTATAAATTTGCAAAGAACATCACTTGCAGATATGTTTAATTTATAGAGCCCACAAAAATGCAACCCTAGAAGAGGTTGAGGCCTGATCTGATGGAGCACAGCACTGGTTTTTTTAAAATAGCAATAACATTTTTTTTTAAAAACCCTGCAAAATAAGTGTTTACATTTGCTGAGCATGCAGATCAGAACTGTCGCTACTTTTGGGGGTTTCTCAAACCTTTCAGTTAAGGAACTTGCAGGAAGATGTGTGTTTACTTTACACATATGTCTCTGAAAGGTCTCAAGTGCTGCACCAACAATGATTTAGTGTAGGCAGACACAGCAACCGTCCTATGCTCACCAACAGCTCTCAAACTTGAATAAGGTGAATAACCAGTTGATCTGTTCTTGGTAATGTTGATTGAACAACAACAACTTGCATTTATGTAGTGCCTTTAATGTAGTAAAACGTCCCAAGGCGCTTCACAGGAGCGATAAACAAAATTTGACAGCGAGCCACATGAGATCTTGGGGCAGATGACCAAAAGCTTGCTCAAAGTAGGTTTTATTGAGGGAGGAATAGTGTCCAGAAAACTCTGCGTTTTGACCAGTGTTGTGGGATTTAACACCATATGAATGGCTGACACTAGTAGACCACTTTCATCCAAGGATTGATTACAAATTTAGAACTGGCTGTTTTTGTGCATAATGGAATATTGATACTTTTGCAGTTCTCCTTAAAACCTGGAAGATTGCATTTAGTCCCTAGCTACTTTCTACAGTTTTATGGGTCATTCTAGTTTACGAAATATATCTGCTTTTTCTGGCTAGTGGCTTCAAGAAAAAACATGCCACTTGCTCTCTCTTTCTATTTGGATAATTTGCCAAACTCCTGTACTTGACTGCAATAGTTGTTGTGGGAAAGTATTCTAATTTAACGCAGATTGTGCAGGTACAATGCATGCGTCAGGTTTCTGAGTTCTCAGTGTCTCATTGTTTTCTATAGGGATAAGCAATATTTTGTAAGTACGTGTTATAGGGAATGATAGATATTCATTCATGCTTTTAAGATGGTGTCCTAAAGCACGAGATTAGTTCTAGACTTGTGGTCTGAACTCTAAATTGCTTCCAGGTTCTTGTTTTGGCAGCTTTTTCCTCTATTTCTCTCCCAACTCATCAGGTAACAACTGTGGCTAGAAGATCTAATGAGTGGCTTACTCTGAACTGGGTGCTATGGACTGCAAGAGTAGCCCTGCAACATTGTTTTTCTTCCTTGCCTTGGTGTCTCTCACCGTATTGGGGAAATTAGTCTGGTTCACCAATGCTTTTTACAGCAGACTAAGCTTTCAATAGGAAAAATTGAGGCCATTTTACCTGAGTGCACTGTATTTTCTACCTAATAAGCTGCTTAATTACCTGATTATGATATTGTGTAATTTATATGATTACCATGTCATCAAATAAATTACATTTGCTTAATCTCTGACTTTGTGGCAGTGTAATTTGTATGTGCATATCAGAGCTGTCAGACTTGCAGTTAGAAGTGACACTTATCAGCAAGACTGATGGAACCCATTTAAACATATGGAGCTCTGTTTACTTTTCAGAGTGACATGCATCAAAATTGGTTATACTTCCAACTGAAATAAGTGTGTCTCTCTCCTAATAATTGACCCTTGGCAAGGTCAGGTGTGGGAATGTGTATTTGAGATGGGATTCTGGTCCTTTATCTGTGTCATCATCTTCAGAACTCTAGGTGCTTTCCAGTTCTTGTAGTATTGATCAGCAACATACTGGAATAGCTAGCCATCTTTATTACATAATGGTTAAAAACTATTTTATATCAACAGTATATTTTCATGTATTAAATGTTTATGGACTGAGGGAAAAAATAAACCCACAAGGAAAAGCCTAGGGCAAGTAAAATTATTAACTCTAAATGTTGAGTCCCAAAGGATATTCATTTTAATATTTTCAAATGTTCTGACATTTGTTCCAATTGTGTTTTCTTTCACTTCGTAATGGACAAGATCCTCAATTGTTTTTAATAGCAAAAACGGTACCCTGGAGGGAGATTGAAATATAATCCTTCCCCCTGGAAATACTACCATTTTAGGAAGTGTTTGATCTTTATCTGGGACAAGATGGCTGCCATTTTTAGTTAGACAGTGCTAACATCAGGGGTAGGAGAAGGCCATTGGGTGACCTCTGGCAAATCATTCTCCAGCCATTTCTATGAGTGGGTATTAGCATCTTTCCTAGTACTGGATGTCAATCCTAGCGCTGGGATGAAAATACAAAAGTTCAGTACCAACTGGCATTCTGATACTTCAGATTTAAAGTACTTTGCCCAGGGAATTTATATCAAGTTGTCTGCATTTGCCTTCCTGACCTGGGAGTGCTTGATGTAGTCATAGAGAGCTTAAGTGGAAAATTGTTACATTTGTAGCACTGATACCCCCACAACTTGACGAGTGCAAACATTCAACCCCAAAAAAACAAGTATGAATACACTGTTTATATCCAGGTATGGCATTGATCAGTCTCGATGCTTTGTGCAAGGTTTGCATTTGTTCTTACCACCTCCAAGTTTTAAAAATATTTCTTCTTACAGGTTCCTTTATGTTGGCAAGACGAGCTGTATGTCATGAAGCTGATTGTTCAACCTTCATTTGGGAAGAAGACAACACTTTGTACAATTAATTGAGTTGAATTTATGCAAATAAACACAACAACCAATCTGTTTGGTTTTTTTATTCGCCTGAAAAAATATTTTTATTTTCAACTTTTTCCCATCCCCCAAGGTGTTGATTCCTTGCTGGGGTATTATTCCATAAGGGTTGGTCACCCTTCCAAGGTACTTCATCCAAGTGATCATTATTCATATATGAGCCTTGATGGTGAGTGCCAGGAGGCTATGAGAATTGGGGAACTTCATAGCTAAGCCAGATCCTATCCTTGGTCAATGCAGAGATGAATTGGTGTGTCTCTACCACCACTCCAACTGAGATCAAATAATTGCACTGACTAAGAATTAAACCTCTGCTGTAACTAGTCTGTATGGCTTAGCTGCTCAATAGATAAACTTTAAGCCATCAGGAAAGTCTGGGTTCTGTTTTTTAAACTAATATATTTCAGGACAAAGATATGGACTGGTGGCATTTGCGCAAAAAATGATGGGTTTGTGCAATCTAGAAGACTTTTATATTACTGCAAATGTACTTTGGTTTCTAAATCGTTGGATTTCAGAGTATGGTGTGATGCTACTGGGCAGGTATAAAACTTCTGTTTCTGTGATCACCTTGTATACTCTGCTTTGTGTCAAATTAGTTTTGGCAAGTGTGAGCCTAGCATTGTAAAATGCATTGTCGTAAATCTGCTCAGGAAATGTTGCTTGCAAGAAGTCTCAAGTTATCTGCTGTAAAATCCAGTGATTTCAAATTGTCAGCCAAATTTCCTATTTTCTATTTGAAATGTTACAGGGTGTGAAGGGCAAACAGATTTTGTATGGTGACTTCAAATTGTGTTGATGCAGCAAGAGAACTATTGAGATGTCATACTTGAGACTTTTGAGTGAATGTATAGTGTGAAAATCTTTGGATGATTTCCATAGTATGTTTTACATAGAAGATAGGAGCAGGAGTAGGCCATTCGGCCCCTCTAGCCTGCTCTGCCATTCAATGCGATCATGGCTGATCATCCAAATTCAGAACCCTGTCCCTGCTTTCTCCCCATATCCCTTGATCCCTTTAGCCTTAAGAAATATAGAAACATAGATAACTTTGAATTGGCCGAGAATCGAACCCAGGTCTCCCGCGTGGCAGGTGAGAATTCTACTCCTGAATCACCAATGCTCCCTCAAGGACTCCATTGGTAAATGCACTGCCAGGTATGAAATTGTGCCACATGTTCTAGGGATGGTCACAGATTGATCCCTGATCTAGAAGCTAATCTAAAGTTTGGGCATTACATTTGATTCAGCACCCTTGGGCTAGGAAGGTGAAAAATCAGATAGGGATCTATTGCTGATTACAATCTAATGGCCCCTTATGAAATGTATGGAGGTTGGGTAAGGACAGGATTGAATACAGCTGTGATGTTCCCCTTGCTACTGCCACCACCTGCATGGTTGAATTACTTGCCAGCCCAGTGTTAACTAACACCTGAAAGATTGTCACTCAGGTGAAGTTCATGAAGGGGACTGGCACCCAAGGAACTGTACCCCAGTTTGTGTACCTTCAGGAGAGAAACAGCAAAAATAAGAGAAGTTGCAGTTCTCCAGCAAGGACTGTTTTGGTTTCATTATGTAAAACCGATTTTGGTGGTGATGGACTTCCCTCAAAAAAATAACTCTCCATCAGCGAAGAATTATTGGCTTCAACATTCTCTTGTTTCTGTCTGTTTAGTGAGTGCTGATGACAGAGGAGGAACAGGCGGTCTTGGGTGTAATATTGAATGACCACCTGAGAAGGCTAAGCTGATGCGCTCTGTATACACTGATTTGCTCCCTCAGTCAGGCAGTGGATTTGTTAAAGTCTAGATTACATTTTTGTAACTTTGAACATTAGGCTGAATTTGTACAATTTTCTAAACATTTAAAAATAAAATCAGTAATAGCAAACTTATTTTACATTTAAATATTGGTTCTAAGATCTTAGAATCTGGTTTTCCAAAATATACTTTATTTACAGTGGATTGCAATGTATACTGTCCATTGTGAATTTTTTTCAGAATTTTCTTATTCTTTTTCGTGGTTGATTTTGGCAACTACATTTCTTTTAATAAAGTTGCCCTCTTTGCCATGGATAAACTGGAGTGACCACGCTCTGCGTAGTTCTGATTGTAGCTATTTATGGATTGCTTGTTCTGACTTGTGGCCAATTAGAGTTTCTGCTGTAACTTTGTGGAGATAATTACAAAGTAAATGCATCCCAGAAACATGACAAGTATTGTATGTGATTACCTTTTGCGTCAGTACACCCCCAGTATTCCAGATTTATGTTTGTCGTCTTCAGCAGTTATCTAAATACCTTACTGTGACTGAGCAATATTCACCACACCTTAGGGAAGTGCAGTTCACTCACATTTACCGATCTCTATTTATGCAAGTTTTAAGATTATTTTTCTTCATAAAAGAATGGGAGCAGAAGTTTTTTTTAAAAAATCAGATATTCCTTTTACTCAATTGTATTATATAATTATTGACCCATACTGAAGGGAGTAAAATATTGTCCAGAACACTACAGCAGGATAATATGTAGAATAAAGTACACTTGAGAGAATTATACAATCATTTTAATTTCAGGGTCTAGGAGTTATCTTCACTTATGGATGCTGTCTGGACCCTAAAAATTAAAACCAACATTTATTCAATTCCCATTTTTTTAAACGGTCATAGATTATTTCACCCTGTCATACTACAGTATTTGTAATGGGTAATTTTGTGGTGCCTGTATAAATGGCCTATAAATATTATATTCATGATGGTAGTGTATTGGACCAGCTGTAAGTTGCCACAGAGTAATAGTAATATGGATTTTCATCTGATTTCTCTCCTTTCTTCCCCCCCCCCCCCCCTCCCTTTCTCCTCTCTCTCTCTCTCTCTCTCTCTCTCCTTTTCTCCCCCCCCCCCCCCCCCCCAAAAAAAAACAACCCAACCATTGCTACCATGATTTCTTGATCTCAACATCCTGCAGAAGCCAGGAGTTGGAGAGTCAGCTTCGGGTTACATATCTTCCCAGTGATTGGTTTCACCCTCTCTCGCTGTCTTGAGCTCTCACCAGTGTATAGTACATGGAGAAGGAATACCCAATGGGAGAAAGGAGAAAATTAGCCTAAAGAATATTGCCTTCAGACAAATAAAAATACTTTTTAATCAAACTACTTTGTACCTTTTTTTGAATAAGTATCTCCGAGGATACCTTCTCACAACTTGGTCATTTAATGCTGCAATTACCTTTTTTGTTTGTCATCCGGTGAGATCACTCTGCAAACTGATTGTGGATAAATTAGTCTCCATAGGTACAGCCTCAACACCAGCTGCTTTGGTGATCTTGTCATTTCACCTGCACACATTAATCATGCTCCATGGTGCTGGCAGTCGCAGTCTCCAAACCGGTTCTCCTGATTAGATACTTGAGAAATACAGGAGGAGGAGGAGGAGGGCAAATAAGAATCCAAGTGCTGTTAGACAATACCAATTCTTTGTGGTAGAACCTGGGTTTGCTCTCGCTATCCCCCCCACACAATGAATTCCCAGACTGAGCCATTTTCATTGTTGGGAAATGCCACACACAGGGAGGGGCACCTTGGTCTGCTGTCATGCAACCCCTAGCAACTGGTTATAGAGTGGTATTGGTGACCTGGAATTGGGTAAATTACTTCCCCTCTTGGCCCAAGGGAGTCAACGGGAAAATAAAAACCAAATGCCTTTCTTAAAAACATCCTAATTATTTGTAGCTGATTTTAAGGCATACTGAAAATGAGATCTTTAAATCACTTAGTTATTGACTTGTGCTTTACTTGGCTTTTTCTCTCGTTCTATATTTAACCTGTATAGTCATGTTATCAGTGACAATCATGTATGTTTGCATTTCAGCAAGACACATTCTAGTTCAACCATAAATTAATTTTGTGTTGAATTATAAGCAAGTTTATCACTTATTGAATCTTGTTTGTAGTATATGGGACGAATGGCCTACTCCTGCGCCTATTTTTCTATGTTTCTAAGGCAGTCACTGCAATGACAATGCATCACACTGAACCCTTGTCAGAGCTTTTGGTGTACTTAACCATATGGTGCTCTGTTTTATTCAGCAGTCTGAACAGTTTAATTTATTCATAATCAAGATCTGCTCATCTGTCCACCTTCAAGGGAGCCAAACCATCAGGGAATACTGGTCCAACATACACTGTTGGTTTCTGAGGTTCTGCACAGAAGGCTGGGAAGCTGGCATTGGAAGACTTGTATCATTGTTAACTCCTAAAATTCACTTTTATACTCATTAGATTATTCAGCACTTATTTTTCTGAGGGTGATCACAAAAATTCTCGGCCATACCCTTGGTGTTAGTTGGTGAGCGATTTTTCTTTATAATCTATTTTCTTTGTTCTCGGTTATATGTGGAAATATCTTTTACTAAAATGTTAAATGATCTGTGCCAGTTTTCTTCAGGTATTCCAAATAAATGGAGAAAACACTACCCTTTAAATAATGGATATTGAAGAATATTAAACAAAATGACTCTCTAGAAGAAACCAGTTCCCTTCCTACATTTATCTCATGCTAGCACTCCAACTTACAACACCACAATAACTTGAAGGTGAGAACTTTTATTCTAATTCAGGTAAGAATCAAAATGGTGAGGTTTAATGTCCTCTAGTAATCTATTGCTTAATGCATTTGTGTGCAGATGCTGTGTGCCGATTTAACGTAGTTAACCTGTTCATTTTAAACGGTTAACAATCATGTTAAATTAGTGGAAAAAGATATTTAGATGAATGTGTTAAGTGTGATACCAGAAGAAATTAGACCCGTTACTGTCAGCTTGACTGGTAATACTCTCTCTCATCTGAATTATAGGGTTGTGGGTTAAATCCCCCCCCCCCCCCCCCCCCCCCAAACCTCCCAAAGGACTTCAGCTCGTAATTTAGGCTGACACTTCAGTGCATTGTTGGAGGTGCTGTTGTTTTGGATGAGACAGTAAACCTAAGCCCTGACTGCCCGTTCAAGTGGATGCAAAAATCCCTTGGCCCTATTCAAAGAAGTGCAGGGGAGTTATTCCGGTCTCTTGGCCAACATTTATCCCTCAATCAACATCACCAAAACAGATTAATTGGTCATTTATTTAATTTGCTGTTTGTGAGACCTTGCTGTGTGCAAATTGGCTGCCAGATTTGCCTAAGTAACAACATTGACTACACTTCAAAAGTACTTTGTTGGTTCTGAAGTGATTTGGGTTGTCCTGAGGATGTGAAGGACACTCTGAATAGAAGTTGTTTCTTTCATTCTTGTGTCTTGGCCATGCATGATTGCTATTTGTATGAATGCTTAGGATGGGGAAAGGGTACACTATGTACACTTACTTTTTTAAATGTGTGCTTTTGGGGAGTAGAATAAACAAAAAAGCATATTGTTGTGAAAAAGGTGAAATTTATGGATGGCCTCCTTACTGTGTCCAGACAACTTTAGGATGAATCCCATGAGCTGATTCTGTCAGTATCTGCCATTTTCACCACAACCGCAACAGGGGCTGTGATTTGACGTCCTCTCCTTTTTAGGAAGTCATAATAGTTTAAAACTTTTATGCGGGATATGATTACGGGTGTCACGCCATGTCCAGTTTGCATGGAGCTGAAGTCAGGGTAAGCTCCTGAATGACACTGAATTTGTGGCCTGTCAGAGTTTTGGGTACCCTTTTTAGTATGAAAATTGCAAAGCAATCCTTATTGAGAAAATGGTAAGGAAATTCTAAGTACTGTTTACACTTGAGTCAAGCCATTCCAAACTGGGTTCCGTAACCGCGCACCCACGCCAGTACAGCACTGCCTCTCTAGACACTGAAGGGTGTTTCTATTGCGATGCATTATAAAGGACTTAAATTTGCCACATTATTTCAATGATGCACAGTGAATCATACTTGAGTGACTGAGCGCTACAGAAATGGGGTGGGGTGTAGACCTCTAAGCTTGGAGCAGTTCATCAAGACAAGCCGATGTTTGGTACTCTGACTACCTTTTTGAAAGTACTCCATTTCAGTCTTCAGCCTACTGCTTTTCAAAAATTTAATTGCTTTAAGTATTCAATGGGATATCTGAATGAAAAAACCTTAAGATTGCTGTTAATTTCCATAGAACCCTTTCTAGCGCAACTAAGTCCATTTTTACATATAGAAAAACTTTTGTGTTTAAACCCATGAGACATGCTCAAGTCCTTTTCTACTTAATTTCATTACAACTGAAGTGCAGTTTTAATTATAAGGCAAAGCCATAGATTTATTGTGTTCATTAATGAATTGCTGCTAGGACACACCCAGATAAATATAGCTTGAGGCTCCTACATTATATCATTGTAACATTCATGTTGTATAATTTGCAGCAGAGATGCAAGGTCCAGCCGCGTACAACAGTCTCATTTTGTTCTAAGTGAATAATGCACACATCTCCCAAACAACACGAAGAATGTTTTGGCCAGATTCCTTCTATATTTAATTCTTCGTTGGCTAGCAGCTGGCCTCTACCATCTGGGCATGCATGCCTGGGACTTGAATTTAGGGTCTTGATAAAAGTGGTAGCCTCAAGGCAGAGCTCTCCACGGGACTAATATGGTAAAAGAGGAATACAGACAAAGAAAAAGGCCACGATATTCAAGTGAAATATGGTCAAACTCACCCATTTATATTTGCTGGAAAATAATCCCTCCCTTGTAGTGAAAAACAATGGATGTACTTGCCAGTAAAGTGCTTGTATCTTGTTTAAAAGTATCCAAAGACAAATCTCTCACATTAGACAACTTGGAGGACTGTGTGCTACTGAAGGAAGCTTCTTGCGGCCACATTAATTCTGTACAGAATAACCGATGGTTTGCAGCAAATTACAGATGCACATAGAGTCAAGAGTTGGAATTTAGCTCAGTACCTGCAAGAGTGGTTCCCACTAACCTTTGCAAAACAACCCGATGTTTATACAAATCTTAAGAATAAAAGCTAAATTCAAATAAAATTCTTCCCCGTTAGGATCTGGTTATTCTGCAATAAAGAAATCATGGGCAGGAAATTGGAGTGCAGAGCACCTGTTTTTTGGGTATAAAATGGGTGCAAAGCATACTAATTTCGTAGTGGGGTGGCCTGTGCCCAATCTGCGTTGGTCCCACTGATAAATTCAAAGGGCCCATCTTTTAGGCGTCCAGGGCACTAGCTGATCGAATCTCCCAAACTGTAAATCTCCCCCGTCCCCCCCCCCCGTCCCAGGACCTACCTGTGATGCTGGCAGCTGCCCAAAATTGCCCTTCTGCTTCGCCAGCGAGTTGCCTGGGGGCACACAGCGGGCGGTCGCAGCTCACCTGATCACAATTGGGCCTTGGGCCTACCTGTTTCCTGCGCCCAGTTTGCACTGGAGACCAGCCCACTGAAATAGTGTCTCTATTTCCCATGCAAAATGGATTGGCACAACACTCGTCACTTTATGAAAGAAGATTGTAGCAAAACATTTTCAGTGTTTGTTGTGCGGTGACAGGCGTGATACCAGCAGTGAGACAGTCTGGCATGAAACACAAAATTCGTAGCAGCCAGTCCAATTGGGACTGCGTCGTAGGGCTGGTTTGTCACTTTGGAAACAAGTGTATTTAAAAAAAAAAAAATGTTTCTAAACCGATTATGTTACATCTTTCATGCAGTGAAGTACAGAGCATTTCTGTGCCACCAGTTTGCGGTTAGTATGTGCAAGAGTGGCTTCCACATCTAAAAACAAAATGATTAAAGCTGAAATTGAAACTAACTTCTAGGCGACTGAGTGAATTAGAACAATGACCTTTCAGCTCTCGGCCTTGGGTTTGATTCCAGCCCCACATGATCAAGTGAAAGTCTCCTCTCTCTCTCGCTCTTGCTGCTGGCTCTAATACAAAATGAGTTTGGAATTCTGAACCAAGTTCCTGGTGATTATGGGATCACCGCAGAAATGGGCACTTTAGGTGTAATTTTTCCAGTTTAACGTTGCTGGTGGAGGGCCTTGTTCCCCCCCTAAGAGCTCAAATTGGGGGATATTTTCAAGTTGAGCCCAAAATTGGCGTATCTTTGGTGCACCTGCGGAGCTCACTCATGGCCACGGTTGGAGGACCAGAATCATTTCAGCTGCGGGTGCCAAATGGCCACTCTGCTGCAGCACGCGGGGCTGGTGCGACGGAAAATCAGTCAGATTCTGCATGGAGCCGGCCAATGGTTGGGGCCTATTGGAGGGGAGCGGATCCCAGGGGGGTGGCACGAATGCGCCGCAAAAATTGTATTAAAAAAAGCCAAAATTTACCTGGGGAGAAGCTCCGCGCGGCAGTCCATGCTGGGCTGAGGCCCAAGCCAAATTTAGCTTCGGGCCTCGTTTGAATGGAAATGGCGAGCTGCGCGTGCCCAACAGGCCCCCTGATGCAACTCGCAGGTTGGGGCCTGATGAAATCCGGCCGGTTCCAAAGCTGAACTGGCCCATGGGGATGACCTGGGGAAGCCAAAGCCCCGAGAGCCTGGGCCGGCAGAGACCCGTAGTATTTTAATTGTGCCGAAAGGAGCACTCCTGCTCCGTATGGCTCTACAATAATATAACTGAAAATGTTTGTGACCTTTTTGAGTGTCCTTGATGGTTAAGCTGCTCAAGACCTACCTAAATTTTGCATCGGGTGCGTACAACCGCGTAGGACTCAATTTACATAGCAAAGCGGCCTGTTTTAGGCTGGTAGGCTGCTTGACCATTTACAATAGCAATAGCAGTTTTCCAGTTCTGACGAAGGGTCATCGACCTGAAACGTTAACTCTGTTTCTCTCTCCACGATGCTGCCTGACCTGCTGAGTGTTTCCAGCATTTTTTGTTATGTCCATTTACAAGTTGGCCTGAATATGGCTCAGGTAGGCCTTGGGTAGCTGAGGTGCCAAACTCCCCATTTTTAATTCCTGGCCGCTTATCTTTCAGGCACAAAACAGACGATCTGAGTTGAATTTCTTATTTTTTGGCCGGCCTCATGATCCCTTTACGGACTGCTGGTTAGGCTGCTCAATGCCTGGAAAAAACTGAGACTGGCACGCACTTCGGATCCTCCACCCATTGCGCTATAAAAATTGCGTAGGACTCCAATTGCATATTTAACCAGCCTTCTGCCAGTTTTGGGTTCGGGAGGTGCTAATGGGGGTGTGGTAATGCCAGCCTGTCTCATGATATGAAATGGCTGCATTACCATTATACCAGTATATGTTAGACAATGTGAAAGTCAACTAATAATTGTTCTTTGCTTCTGTTTGAGTCACTATCTTGTTTTTCTGGTCTTCTGCATCCCTGAAATATTTCTGTCTGGACTCAGACAATTAAGAGAACTCTTTGTTGCCACTAATACAATGAACTTGACTTATTTGGTTAACACCCTTCTTTTGGCTATGTCTCACAAGGGTATCCGCAATCGTGTTTGAGCGTGCAGCCTTCTGCCCATTTGGATTGCTGTGATCAAGTGAACAATTTTAGCTGTGTTAAGCGAATACTTTTATTTCCCTCTGCCAGTTGTCTCCCCTCATCTTCTGAAAGCAATGGAGTCCTTACTGCAACAAACCCTCACAGGCACCAGGTGTTCTCCAGTACCTCGCACAAGTGGCCACTGTTTTTCATTATTCATGTGAGCACAAAATCCAGGCTAACACTCCAGGGCCGTATTGAGGGAGTGCTGCATAGTTCGAGGTGCCGTCTTTCGGATGAGACGTTAAACCGAGGCCCTGTCTGCCCTCTCAGGTTGACTAAAAAGATCCTATGGCACCATTTTGAAGAAGAGCATTGTTGGAGGTACTGTTGTTTTGGATGAGACAGTAAACCTAGGCCCTGACTGCTGGTTCAAGTGGATGCAAAAATCCCTTGGCCCTATTCAAAGAAGTGCAGGGGAGATATTCCGGTCTCTTGGCCAACATTTATCCCTCAATCAACATCACTAAAACAGTTTATTTGGTTATTATCACATTGCTGTTTGTGGGAGCTTGCTGTGTGCAAATTGGCAGCCGTGTGCCCTACATTACAACAGTGACATCACTTCAAAAAGTACTTCATTGGCTGTAAAGCGCTTTGGGAAGTCTTGAGGTCATGAAAGGTGCTGTATAAATGCAAGTCTTTATATTCACGTGTGAGCCTTGACGCTGAGCATCAATAGGCTATTCAACTGCAAGGAAGATCAAAGCCAAGCTTCATCCTATCCTCTTCCCACCATCCACACATAGGCATATCCAGTAGTAATCGCCAGACAGCAATGAACCCTGGCTGTTTGTTTTTCTCTTCCCTAATCCAGAGACGTTGAGGTGAATTTTAGCATCCTGGCTGATATCGACTAACATAGCAACAAACCAAGGACCGAACTGCAGTCTTCTGTGTCTATATGGCTTAGCCGCTCACTGGACAGACTCGAGCCGTCCGGGAGCCTGTAAATACTTCATTTTTGCATCCCGATTACATATTTGTGGCTAGAATGTAAAATTCACTACCACGAGGTAGTTGAAGTGAATAGCATAGATGCATTCAAAGCTAAGCTAGATAAACATGAGGGAGAAAGGAATAGAAGGATATGCTGATAGGATTAGATGAAGAGAAGTGGGAAGAGGCTTCTGTAGAGCATAAACACCACATAGACCAGTTGGGCCGAGTGGCCTGTTTCTGTGCTGTACATTCTATATAATTTTTCTGTACTTAGAGCTGAATTACACAAATACGCCTCTTCTTCATGATGTATTGCATGACTACAGTCATTTCAAGAATCTACTGAATTACCGCAAGTAATAACCTTATGAATCATTTCACATTTTGGAAAATCATAACTACAATTAAAATTCTGCAAGAAACTGCAAGTGTAGCATAAACTTCTGAACTTGTAATGGCTATTAAAAAAGTCAATTATTCCTTTAAATGAGACATTAAACAGAGTCTATGCACTCGAGACTTGAGCACATAAATCTAGGCTGACACTCCCAGTGCAGTACTGAGGGAGCACTGCACTGTCGGCGGTGCCGTCTTTCGGATGAGATGTTAAACTGAGGCCCTGTTTGCGCTCTCAGGTGGACGAAAAAGATCCTATGGCTCTATTTCAAAGAAGAGCAGGGGAGTTCTCCGCGGTGTCCTAGCCAATATTTATCCCTCAATCAACATCACTGAAACAGATTATCTGGTCATGATCACATTGCTGTTTGTGGGAGCTTGCTGTGTGCAAATTGGCTGCTGCACTTTCTACATTACAACAGTGACTACACTTCAAAAAGTACTTAATTGGCTGTAAAGCGCTTTGGGATGTCTGGTGGTCGTGATAAACGAGATATAAATGCAAGACTTTTCTATTCAGATGGATACTAAAGAACCCATGGCACTATTCGAAGAGAATAGGGAGTTCTCCCGATGTGCTGGAAAATATTCCTCCCTTAATCGACACCACAAAAATTGTCTCATTGCAATTTGCTTATTTAACGACAGCCCCTGCACTTCACAAAGTAATTTGTTGAACATGAAGCACTTTGAGATGTTTCTGAGAGATGTGATGAGATACTGTATAAATGAAAGTCTTTCTGGAACTCTGTTGAGCCCTGATGGTTCAGCGTGTTTATCCATTGAGCAACTGACTCATCCAGCTCAGGAAGTCCCTCTCTTGGTTCAGCTGGGGTGGCGAAAGGGGTGCTATAGTTAGCTTCAACAACAACTCTTCGCAATTATATAGCACCTTTAGCATCGTAAAACGTCCCGAGGCACTTCACAGGAGCGTTATCAAACAAAATTTGACACTGAGCTACACTAGGAGATATTAGGACAGATGACCAAAAGAGGTAGGTTTTAAGGAGCGTCTTAAAGGAGGAAAGAGAGGTGGAGAGGTTTAGGGAGGGAATTCCAGAGCTTAGGACCTTGGCAGCTGAAGGCACAGCCACCAATGGTTGAGCAATTAAAATCGGGGGTGCTCAAGAGGCCAGAATTTGAGGAGCGCAGGGTTGTGGGGCTGTTTGACACCGAGCCACATAAGGAGATATTAAGGCACATGACCAAAAGCTTGGTCAAAGAGGTAGTTTTTAAGGAGAGTCTTGAAAGAGGAAAGCAGTGCCCCTAGGTTATGGAGGAGAAAATTAGCCAGGGTGCCCACTCCAATATTATTTTCAAATGCCGCTGTGCTGGTTTCCCGTTTATTTTCGAGTTGTATCGATTGATACTGGTTTAGCCACATCAGTAGACATTAAAGCGTCTCACAATAGCCAGGATACTGGAAAGGATGCTACAATTGGCCACAGCGGGGAAAATCAGTCAGGGTTCCCACTTCTCATCTGCTATTCAGTGACCACTGCTGAAAGTGTGTGGCTGTTGGGTGAGGATATGACTGGATTGGCTGTGATGCTCCTACAGTCAAATAATTTGGTAACACTCACCGTCATGTCTCACCCATAGATAATGGCCACTTTGACCAGGCCTATAAATCCAGCATGGCGTCAACATCTTCAGAAGATGGAAAAACCGGCACAATTTTTTTTTTTAACGAACAGGAAATTGCCGTTGAAAAAAACATCCTACAATGTATGTTTGCCCCAGGCCAAAACAAATGAGCAGCTTTCATACCTGAGGCATCCAGGCAGCATATGTGCAACATCAGGCCGCTTTTATTTTAGACGTTCAGCAACTAATGGTGAAATACAATTTTCCGGTGGGTCAAGCGTACTACAGCAGGAAAGGTCGCGTACTACAGCAGGAAAGGTCACGCACACAGTTTGATGCTCAGAAATTTGGATGGTAGTCATAATCTAGAAGTACCAAATGCCAAATTGCACCAATTATTTCATCCTTAGTTAGAACTTAGGGTTGAGATGTTTCAAATCTAGGCATGGAGGTCAGTAAGTAAAAATAATGGATGTTTCATGGGTGAATTATAAAAATGTATGACATACTGAGTTCTTTGGGAGATACGTATAAGTCCATAACTAATAAGCAAGGCCATTGATACCTATAATTCATGTCTTGATTGTCTACCAAGTATCCAGTAAGCTTTCTTTTATGTGCTTGTGCATATGAAAAATGGTTGACGTTTCCGCTGATATGAATTTAAATTGTACAGATAAATTACTTTTAAAAAGTATCAAAGAATATGACATTAGGAGGTTTTGATCCCAATTAAAAGTTACCGATGGAAGCAGTAGCAGGCTACTTTAAAATGATGTACTTCATTTGCATATTTTTAACTGCAGTGACAATCTAAGAGACAAATAATTGAGGGTAATTTTCCAACTTTGCCCCTCTGGCAGGGAATCTTACCCAACAAAAGGGTATATTGCAAATTCAGGCATATGCAACGCACCATTTTCCAATTAAACGGTCGGAAAATCGTGCAGCGTGCCCAGATTTCTGAAATGCGCTCCCGGTGGGCGAGGCTCCTCTTCTGCAACAACAACTTGAATTTTATAGCACCTTGAACGTAGTCAAACGTCTCAAGGCGCTTCATAGGAGACCGAGTCACATAGGGAGATATTAGGACAGATGACCTGCAAATAACTGCTGCTCAGGTAATACTCTAATGGAGGATCATATTTTATTTATTTTGATATCTGAAATTGATCTGTTAGAATTTATATAGACTGGTTGAGCAGGCCTAATTAATACTGCAGACTGAAAGCCCATTTTATCTGTTTACTTTGTCAATCTGGAGCACAATTTCTGTAGATTAAACACATGAACGTAATCCCTATAAAGTAAACCTGCGCAGTTTGGATAGGTTGGGGACTTATTTTCAACTGACTCATGCCTGTTTCTCATCTGAAAAACCAGGCGGCCAGCAGTTGAAAATCGGCTGGGCTTGTGCAGATGGGCGAGCAGCAAGCCTGCCTGTTATTTGGGCGGGAGGCTGCTTACATATGCAAATCGGGGTCCTATGCTGGTTTGCAGTTTTCAGGTACAGATGGGCAGAGTGTCCACTGCGCACGCACCGCCCGTTTGTACCAGGGAGCGCTGGAAGCCGCTTTGATAGCTTTTTCCTGAATTTTTTTGATGATGGTGGTTTGCAAATGTAGTGTCATTTACATCTGTGTGGAATTTAAGGCATGCATTTATTGATTTCATTGAGCGTTGGCATCAGTGAAACGTGTTTGGACAGAAACATTGTTCCCAGACACAATCACATTGACTGTGCCGCCCCAAGCTGGCTCAGAGTGGATGTGAACTAGCAGATTCTGTCGACGCACCCATCGCCACATTCTCAGATGCTGCTCATGAAAAGGACAAGGCGGCACACCCTGCGTGAGTCGTGTACATGCAAATACTGTGACATTTCAGAGCTACCTTCTGTTTTTTACGGACTATGCTAGACAGGATGTGACTCCTGCCCTGAAGAATTGCTGAGGTTATGGTCCGAAGGTGTTCTTTCGCAGGCAGCACACGACCTAAAAACCTCTTCGTGACAAACTCGGACTGGAATTCGGGGAAGTTAGTAGACCGGCTCCTCTTACCGGGTAGTCATCTAAGCAATGTTTTATTGCAAGCTTCTCCAGTAAGTAACTGAGTCATAAAGACCAAGCACCTAAATTCAACCTCATCTGTGTCGGCTTAGCTTATTTCAGCCAGGTTGACAATAGAGGGCATTAGATTTCCTCAGCAGCTCTGGGTTAAGTAGATGAAAATTGGCAATGGCTCCCACTTCTGATTGCTCTCCAAACGTGTGTGTGGAAATTACTAAAGACATTGGGATCAGCTCTGATGCCCAAGTGCTTCAATAGCCGTCTCATTGTCTAGGCTTCCCATTGAATAATGGCTTCTTGGGTGAGGTGCAAGAGGGTAACTAGCGCCAAAGGAAGACCTAATCCCATTAAGCCAAATGAAAACAAGAATTCAGCAAAGTTTATGTACTTTCTTAGGTTATAATACACAAGAGTTTACATGGTAGTGGCAGATTATATACATTGAGGAGCTCGTCTAGTTCTGTACATTTTGGTTGAAGGATGGCTGGATCAGGGTCTTCTGATCATAATCATCACAAAAAAGTAGTTAGGACCAAAAAATGAATATTTTGTCCATCATCTTCATTCTTGGCATTAAATCGGAACACTTTTTCTTTTTGCATTTTCACATTTTATTTTATAAATACTATACATCAAGGCACAGTACTAGAACAGTCCAATGTTCAAGATCATCTCATGCCCAATATCTGAAGTGCCTCTATAAAAGTGTTGGTCCTAGTAGAACATGTAGAAACAGAAGTGTCCAGAGTCCATTTACCATGCAAGAGTCAACAAAGCCTGTTCACTGCTGTATTTTTAAGAAAGGAAGACTTGCATTTATAAAGTGCCTTTCATGACCACTGGACGTCCCAAAGCGCTTTACAGCCGATGAAGTACTTTTGAAGTGTAGTCTTTGTTGTAATGTAGGAAACGCAGCAGCCAATAGCGCACAGCAAGCTCCCACAAACTGCAATGTGCTAATGACCAGATAATCTGTTTTGTGATGTTGATTGAGGGATAAATATTGGCCAGGACACCGGGGATAACTCCCCTGCTCTCCTTCGAAATAGTGCCATGGGATCTTTTACGTCCACCCGAGAGAGCAGACGGGACCTCGGTTTAACGTCTCATCCTAAAGACATAAGAACATAAGAATTAGGAGCAGGAGTAGGCCATACGGCCCCTCGAGCCTGCTCCGCCATTCAATAAGATCATGGCTGATCTTCGAGCTCGACTCCACTTTCCTGCCATATCCCTTGATTCCTCTGGAGTCCAAAAATCTATCTATCTCAGCCTTGAATATACTCAATGACTTGAGTATCCACAGCACTTTGGGGCAGAAAATTCCAAAGATTCACAACCCTCCTGAGTGAAGAAATTCCTCCTCATCTCAGTCTTAAAAGGCCAGCTGTTCATCCTGAGACTATGCCCCCTAGTTCTAGACTCTTCAGCCAGGGGAAACAATCTCTCAGCATTTATCCTGTCAGTCCCCCTCAGAATCTTATGTTTCAATGAGATCATCTCTCATTCTTCTAAACTCCAGAGAGTATCGGACGGCACCTCCGAGAGTGCAGCACTCCCTCAGTAGTGCACTGGAGTGTCAGCTTAGACTTTTGTGCTCAAGTCTCTGGAGTGGGACTTGAACCCACAACCTTCCTGACGCAGAGGCAAGAGTGCTACCCACTGAGCCAGCAGTAGAATGAAGTGCTAGGACCTTTACGTACTCCATAATTTAAAATACCGAAGCATCTTTTAGTTTTGTAATACCTTCTTCTGTCAACAGGTGTCACTAGGGGAATTAAATACAAAAAGAAAGTGTTGCTTGTTTATGAAGTACTTTTGTTTTAGTTCATATATTTATTCAGCATTTTAAAGATAAGTAAGGTTCTATTTGGTTGTTTGCTGCTTCTTTCATTCCACCCACCCCCACACACACATTTTGTTTCATGTGAGGTGATGTTGTGATACACGTTCCATGCTGATTGTGTAAAGGTCATTGTTTGAGTTATATAGAAACGTAACAGATCTCCATTCCATTCCTATATTGTCATTATTGCATGATCACATCAAATAGTTCAAGTTTGTTTACAAAAGGAAATAAAGGTGTGTGTTTTCTATTCAGACAACTTCCCCATCGTTGCTTGAAAATATGTCCTCACAAAAGTATTGCTCATCATCGGTAATTCAATTTCCTTAATTTTGCCGTCTGATTGAAACAAGCTGATAACGTATATTCCCACAACAGGAATCTCCTGATCGGCTACCAAACTCGTTCAGAGTTGGGAACCTCTTCCCTCTTTGAAACAAATCGAGCCATTCCAAGATGGAGGCAGTCCATCCCGCTATTATGCCACTGGAGCAAGGAAGTAAATCCAAAATGGCAGGTCTTCATGTGGCAGCAAAATCAAGGAAATTTAAATACTGGTAAAACTTTAATTGAAAGCTTAAAACATATAGAAAGACATATTGGGGGCGGGTTCCCTCTGTTTGTTTGCCATTTGTAGTGAAAAAAAATCATGTAACTGTCCTCAGGAGGTGGAAATGGTTCACATTGAAATTCTCAACACATATAGTTCATGGGTCAACTATGACTTTAGGAGCCAGGCAGGAAGCTTGCACCAGCCCGTGCGGGAAAGTTTGTAAACTTTGACCTATGTATATAAAAGAGAGAGTCTGAGAGATTTAAATAGTCACTCATATAGTTTGTGTATTACTTAACCCAGAATAACATTGGAAGTATGTCCTGTTTCATCTATAAATGACACAGTTCATATTATTTGTACCGAGGGTTAAGCTGTGCCGGGGCAGTCTGATTAGGGTTGCCAACCTCTGGATTGCCCTGGAATTAAGATTAATCTCCAGGACACTGCTGCAAGCAGCCCGGGAGAAAAATCATAGGAGCATTAAAAAAAATTGTGTATTTTTCATTTTCGTTTATTAGTTATAAAAATATTGGCGAAGGATTAAAAAAGGTTGTTGGAGGTGGGACGTCATGTGATAAAACCTCCAGGAATACGTCCAACCAGAGTTGACAACCCTAAGACTGATACACTACCAGTTCTTGCCTAAAGGGGTAATTTTTGTGTCATTGGCCGTTGGATCTCACAAGATTACGAAAATGCTTTTATGTGCCTAAGCATCTCCTTTCTCACACCCAGACCCTTGTCAGCCATGGCTCAGTTGGTGCACTCTCACCTCTGAGTCAGAAGGTTGTGTGTTCAAGTCCCACTCTAGAGACTTGAGCACAAAAATCTAGGCTGACACTCCAGTGCACTACTGAGGGAGTGCTGCACTGTCGGAGGTGCCATCTTTTGATGAGATGTTAAACTGATGTCTGCCTCTCAGGTGGACGTAAAATATCCTATGGCACTACTTTGAAGAAGAGCAGGGGGAGTTATCCCCGGTGTCCCAGCCAATATTTATCCCTCAATCAACATCACTTAAAAAAAACCCAGATTATCTGGTGATTATCACATTGCTGTTTGTGGGACCTTGCTGTGTGCAAATTGGCTGCCGCATTTCCTACATTACAACAGTGACTACACTTCAAAAGTACTTCATTGGCTGTAAAGCACTTTGGGACGTCCGGTGGTCATGAAAGGCGCTGTATAAATGCAAGTCTTCCCTTTCTTTTTTTCATTGATTATGAGCCAACTCGCCTTTCCTGTCTCTCCCAACAGGCAGTGCTTCCTCTTGCTTTCCCACGACCCCCCTGGCCATAGAGATCTAAGGTTCACCTTTTGCACGCTCCCACTTTAATTCGATAGTGCACTTAGGCGTCGGCAAGGAGCTCAGTTAGTGCTTACTTCTACTAGTGTAAAGTGAATGGAATAACCGTGATGCTAAGTTGCTGATCCACAGACTAGTCCATGCAGTGACTGAAGTTTATGCTTCAAGCCTCAGTACAGGTGCCCTACCTTCAGCTGGTGTGCCTGCCTATGCTATATATAAAGTTAGAACTCTTTCCACATATTCTACATATCTATCGTAGATACCACTTACAAAGACCAGGTAAGGTAGGGAAACTAACAGTTCAAACACTGGCTGTGGAATACATCATTAACAGCTACCATGTGAGAAAACAAGAGAAAAAAATATAAAGAAATACAGGGGCCGAGGTTTTGTCTGAAATTGTTGAACTCGATGTTGAGTCCAGAAGGCTGTAAAGTGCCTAATAGAGAGATGAGGTGCTGTTCCTCAAGCTTACGTTGAGCTTCGTTGGAACAGTGACGCAGGTTGAGGTATTACTCAAGTCCAAACTAAAGGGAATCCCTAAAGATTTCATTGGATATTGATGACATTCATTTTATTTTACAATAATTGATATTTGTAAGAGTCTTAGGGCTGGATTTTGATACTGGGGCGGGTTGGGGTCGTGTCATCCACTTTTCGTGTTATCCACCCGACTGCAATTGGATGTGGGAGATTGATGCGATTTTCACCTAATTGGGCAATTGAGTTCCAGCATGTGGGAACCCATGAACCAATTAGTGTTTTCAGTCTGAAAGTCGTCTCTGATGATGTCATCATTGCTGCTGCATTGAAGGTCTGCAAAGACTGCCTGGCCTTTGCTGTGAGAGGACCTGGATGCAAAATGAGCAGCAGCAGCCCTAAGTCTGCTCCCAGATATTTTTGCACTACCACTCCCAGATATGTCTCATCCATTCATCACCACCACACCACTCCCAGATGCATGCCAGCCAGCCAAATGTGCTCCCACCAGGTGTCACATTCGTGGTTCACAAGAGGCGTGCTTCACGTAGAAAAAGGGTTAAAATCACAAAGGCCTTTCAAAATGGCATTATAGAGGCAATTTAGTGCTGGTTAAGGGCCTTAACAGCCTATCCCGCCTCTTAGAGGCGGGACGGAGTCGGGACCAGCAGACACGATTTAATGAAAATTGCATGGAGGCGGGCTTGTGCCCGCCCGCCAGTTTTCGCAATTTTAACCCCCCACACGCCTCCAAACCCACCTCCATGGGTCAATGAAAATCCCGCCCTTAGTGTTTGTTATTATCAGTGATCAAGTCACCTAACCACAAGGGGAAAGCTGTTATTTTTCCCCAGTTTATCTCCTTCCTTGAAGGTGCTGACTCATGCTGAGGTACAGTTCTATCTGCACCAATCACCTTCCAGTAGCGAATGAGACTGGACAGGAAGTGTCAGTACGCTGTTCACCTGCAGGGGATCAAAACTGAAATTCATTTTGTCCTTCCCAAATATGGTCATTGTTGTAAGGGGTGGAGGGAGGAGCCAGAGGTGAGGACTTCTCTATGCCTGGAGTTCCTGTGCCACATTCCTTCAATGGGACCTGACTTGTAGAGGGGTTGTCTGGTCAGTCCAAGCATAACTTCCCAACTGCTGGCAGCCACTGGGGATACTCTCAACTTGTTTCCAGGAAGGATGGAACCTGGAACCTGCTTGCCCCTCCCCTCAGCCTTGCCACCTCCGCTGGACTTTCCAGCTTTATGCCAATGGTGCACATCCCAGATGTGCCCCTAGTGGTGCAGGCGCCTGCCATTGGCATGATAATTAAGGAACCTCGCTCCCAACCTTGCAATCTTTGGTTGGGGTTAGTGGCGGAGATCCTGGGGGGTGCATCCAAGTACTTATGCCATGATGCGCCCCCCAACCTCTGGATTTTCGGGTGTGGTGTCCACCCACTTGCACTGGATAGCAATTGAGAGTGGGACCCCTGGTTGATTTACCCTTCCTTTGCCTCGAAGTGTAAGATCAATTAACATACGAACAATGATGGACAGGTAAAGGCCAACTAGTCCATCGAGCCTGTCCCCCAACAATTGCGATACCTTGTGTATCACAACATTTACACTCCACCCCACCCGAAAACATATGATCTCCCGGGAGAGGCAAAATACCAGATTAAAAAGCCCAGGCCAATTTGGGGGTAAAAAATTAGGGCAATTCCTCTCCAATCTAGGCGGTTGAAATTAGTCCAGGAGATCACTCTGGCCCTGAATTCCCTGCAATACCTACCTTCTGTAAGAGGTGATCTCCGCCTCTACACCGCTGTTCAGAGATCGAACCTGGGAGTTTCCTGATCTGTGTGGGTCAGTATTAAACCAGGCGGTGTGCTTACTTGCTAAGCCATTAGGTGGAGCTCTGGAATGCCGTTATTCATTAAAAGCATCAAGGAGTGTTCACACTCAGGAACTTCTGATTTACCGTTGTGACTCTGACTGAGTTGATAATAACCGCAGCATCCATTTTTTGAAAGCAATTGACACAATTTGAAATAAATATCAAAATAAAGGCAAAGGGACAAAAATACACAAGGTAAATTAAATAATTCTATAACTGCCAGAACTGATTTTGAAAAAGAAAGACTTGCATTTATATAGCGCCTTTCACGACCACCGGACGTCTCAAAGCGCTTTACAGCCAATGATGTACTTTTGAAGTGGAGTCACTGTTGTAATGTGGGAAAAGCGGCAGCCAATTTGCACACAGCAAGCTCCCACAAACAGCAATGTGACAATGACCAGATAATCTGTTTTTGTTATGTTGGTTGAGGGATAAATATTGGCCAGGACACTGGGGATAACTCCCCTGCTCTTCTTCAAAATAGTACCATGGGATCTTTTACATCCACCTGAGAGAGCAGATGGGGCCTTGGTTTAACGTCTCATCCGAAAGACGGCACCTCTGACAGTGCCTCAACACTGCACTGGAGTGTCAGCCTAGCTTTATGTGCTCAAGTCCCTGGAGTGGGACTATGAACCCACTACCTTCTGACTCAGAGGCGAGTGTGCTACCACTGGCACTTTTATTTTCTAATTCATCCATCCAGAAAAACCCTGCAACCTCCCCCCATTTCAGAATGATATTGTTTTTTAAGTGACTGGGGTTTTTGCCTCCATTACTCTAGTCAAAGTGTTAATCACTCTTTGTGTGAAGGACTTCCAGATATTAGTCCTAAAATTACCTTTTACTGTTTTGAAACTGTGTCCCCTTGATTACTGTTGCAATTTAATTTAAAGTAATATTGTGAATTTATCTTTTCTATTCCTTAACTATCTTGTACATCTCTATAAGATCAGCGCTCAGACTCCTTCTGTCTGAAAAGTCCAGGTTTGTCCAGCTGTTCCTCCAACTCAATGAATTCTCTGACACTAGGAATCAGCCTTGTGACTCATTGCTGCACTGTCTCCAGCACTTGACTGTCTCCTTTGTTTCTCACTGACCAGGACTGCACACGTCTGAACCCAACATGTTACACCCATCAAGCACTGTCTTTCATGTGAATTCTTTGCAATATTTACAATCTACAATTTGGCGATAATTTTAAGAAGCTGTACTATTAGTAAATTCATTGGCTGACACATCACAAATGAACAACAGGCTGCAGCGCCTGAATTACTTGATTGGAGCTGTGGTGACAGGATGTTACAATGTATATAGTTGTATGTGCTTTTTCCCTGTAGCCTGCAGTGAAATAAAACCCAAGATCGTTGCAGTTCAAGTTACGGGAGATGTTGTGCACCATGATACCTGCTGCCTGCAAAAATAAACTTGCCAAAAATGGAATAAAAATCCCTCCCCTGCATCAGTTTTAAAGAATAGCACAAGTATGTCAAAGATGTATCACATCTTGGGATTCCAGTGGCATTGATCAATCACTTAAGTTGCGGTTTTGCGATATGACTCATCTGAACCCTTCGGTGTTACACTCTGGCCTAAGTGTTATTGTGTATTTATTTCAACGTGCGTTACGGAAGTTCCGAGTATCCTGTACACATCATGCGATTATTTAATGGATAAAAATTGAAATCCCAGATAAACTCATTCAGTGAGTAGCTGTGAATTTCCTGTGAATGGCTAAATCTGTTGCATTTTGATATGGTCATATTGGACCCCGTTGCTGTTTGTGGGAGCTTGCTGTGCGCAAATTGGCTGCTGCATTTCCTACATTGCAGCAGTGACTACGCTTCAAAAAGTACTCCATTGGCTGTAAAGCACTTTGGGACGTCCAGTGGTTGTGAAAGGCGCTATATAAATGCAAGTCTTAGTTACAGCCAAATTACGCAGTCACAGCATGTACAGAATCATCTTTGTTACTGACACAATGGGGTGGATTTTCACCTTTACCGCCTGGGCATTAAGCACCACCTGGGTGGAGCACAGGAAGAAAATTTGGCAGGGAGGATCTCTGAAATGAATGGAAGGAAAGTACGGGGGGTTCTGCAAGGAGCGTGCGATCCTCCCTGCCAGATTTCCCTTTCTGTGCTCTGCCGAGCTGATGAAGATAAAATATATCTCCCCGTCTATTAAAATACAGCAGATTAAAAGTAGCAAAGTAGTTGGTGTTTTGAGAAGCGTTCTGCTGCAATGAAAATTACCAAAGAATTTGTACAAATTAATATTTTACCCGTATTGGGTGAACGGGTTACTCCCTGAATTTGTAAGCAGGATTTCCAGAACTGAATGAACTTTTGTTTGGGTTACAGCTTGGGGGAAGTTCAGATAAAGCTGACTTTAAGGGAAACTCCAGGCTCCAGATAACCATGTATAGATATGCACAGCACCGATTCGTGTTATCGCTTTATCTACACAGGAAATGCTAGTTACAAAGTGGAAATTTTCCAATCACTGGGAGCAGCTTTTAGTACTTTGAAGACATTGTTTAACACCCTTTCATCACACTGCTGGGTAAAACACACACAGAACCTACAGCTGTCAACCAAGGAGGAATTTTTTTTTTAAACGTGCAGCTCATGGAACAGGTTTTTTTACAAGAGCACCCTACCTAGTGTAATGTGGTCTATAGGAACAAAGGAGTGTACAGAACCGGAAAAGACAATGCGGTCCTTACATTCACCACTCTCTGTGTTAAGTAATTAAATCGAAACTGTTTTTTCACACTCCTTTTTAAAGTTTAAGACTATGTCCTCTTGTAAAATTTTTGTTACCTTTAGACTTGACTATTCCAACGCATTCCTGGCTGGCTTCCCACATTCTACTCTACATAAACTTGAGGTCATCCAAAACTCTGCTGCCCGTGTCCTAACTCACACTCCCGTTCACCCATCTCCCTAGTGTTCGCTGACCTACATTGGCTCCCGGTTAAGCAACGCCTCGATTTTAAACTTCTCATCCTTGTTTTCAAATCCCTCCATGGCCTCGCCCCTCCCTAACTCTGGTAATCTCCTCCAGTCCCACAAACCCCCGAGATGGCTGCGCTCCTCTAATTCTGGCCTCTTGCGCATCCCTGATTTTAATCACTCAACCATTGGTGGCCGTGCCTTCAGCAGCCTAGGCCCTAAGCTCTGGAATTCCCTGCCTAAACCTTTCCTCCTTTAAGACTCTCCTTAAAACCTACCTGTTTGACCGAGCTTTTTGGTCACCTGTCCTAATATCACCTTATGTGGCTCGGTATCAAATTTTGTTTGATAACGCTCCTGTGAATCGCCTTGGGATGTTTTACTACACTAAAGGTGCTATATAAATGCAATTGTAGACAAGATAAACATCAATATGTTTAACATCATCACAACAACAACTTGTATTTATATAGCATCTTTCAAAGGAAAAAAGAAAGACTTGCATTTATAAAGCGTCTTTCACGACCACCTGACGTCCCAAAGTGCTTTACAGCCAATGAAGTACTTTTTGAAGTGTAGTCACTGTTGTAATGTAGGAACATAGTAAAACGTCCCAAGGTGCTTCACAGGACTGTTATAAAACAAAATTTGACACAAGGAGATAGCTTGGTGAAAGAGGTAGGTTTTAAGGACCATCTTAAAGGAAGAGAGAGGGGTAGAGAAGCGGAGACGTTTAGCGAGGGAATTCCAGAACTTAGGGCCTAAGCCATACAGACAGGAATCAATACGATAGCAAAATACTGCGGATGCTGGAGAATTGAAACAACAACAGAAAACGCTGGAAAAACTCAGCAGGCCAGGCAACATCCGTGGAGAGAGAAACAGAGTTAACATTTCAGGTCGAAACCCTTCGTCAGAACTGAGAAAAGAGCAGGAAATGAAACAGATAAAAATGCAAGGGGGTGGCTGGGGGGAGGAATAAAAGAACAAAAGGGGTGGTCTATGATAAGTAGAGACATTAAGAGATGCTCAAGGCAAGACGAGATGGTAATGGGACAGGTTAAGAAACAAAAGGTGAGGTGTGAAATGCTGGCAGAATCAGAGACAGCTGCCGTAGGGGGAGAGAGAGAAAAAAAAGGAAAAAGGCACGAACCAAAAGGGTGGATAAAATGTATATATATATGATAGGGGCCGAGGTTATGATCTGAAATTGTTGAACTCGATATTGAGTCCGGAAGGCTGTAAAGTGCCTAAACGAAAGATGAGGTGCTGTTCCTCGAGCTTACACTGAGCTTCCGTGGAACAATGCATGAGGCCGAGGACGGTGAGGTCTGAGTGGGCGTGGAGAGGTGAATTAAAATGACAAGCGACCGGAAGCTCGGGGTCACCCTTACGGACTGAACGGAGGTGTTCCGCAAAGCGGTCACCCAATCTGCATTTGGTCTCCCCAGTGTAGAGGAGACCACATCGTGAGCAGCGAATACAGTATACTAAATTGCAAGAAGTACAAGTAAATCACTGTTTCACCTGGAAGGGGTGTTTGGGGCCC
This sequence comes from Squalus acanthias, assembly GCA_030390025.1. Lineage (NCBI taxonomy): Eukaryota > Metazoa > Chordata > Chondrichthyes > Squaliformes > Squalidae > Squalus > Squalus acanthias. The sequence goes on from CM059443.1 coordinate 26,279,981, forward strand.
TGGAGAGTGGGAAGGGGGGATGTATAAGGGCAGGTGTTGCATCTCCTGCGCTTGCACGGGATGGTGCCAGGCGAGGGGGAAGGGGTGCTGGGGGTGATAGAGGAGTGGACTAGGGTGTCTCGGAGGGAGCGGTCCCTACGGAATGCTGAAAGGGGAGGTGAGGAGAAGATACGTTTGGTGGTGGGATCACGTTGGAGGTGGCGGAAATGGCGGAGGATGATCCGTTGAATGTGGAGGCTGGTGGGGTGAAAGGTGAGGACAAGGGGAACTCTATCGTGGTTCCGGGAGGGAGGAGCCGGGGTGAGGGCAGAAGTGCGGGAGATAGAACGGACACGGTCGAGGGCCGTGTCAACCACGGTAGAGGGGAATCCTCGGTTGAGGTAACAGGAAGACATGGCGGAAGCACTGGTATGGAAGGTGGCATCGTCGGAGCAGATGCAGCGGTGACGGAGAAACTGGGAGAAGGGAATAGAGTCCTTACAGGAGGTGGGGTGGGAGGAAGTGTAGTCCAGGTAGCTGTGGGAGTCAGTGGGCTTGTAGTGAATGTTGGTCAATAACCTATCCCCAGAGATGGAGACGGAGAAGTCGAGGAAGGGGAGGGAAGAGTCGGAGATGGACCATGTGAAGGTGAGGGAAGGGTGGAAATTGGAGGCAAAGTGAATGAAATTGTCTAGTTCGGGGCGAGAGCAGGAAACGGCACCGATACAGTCGTCAATGTACCGGAAAAAGAGACGAGGGAGGGGACCCGAGTAGGACTGGAACAAAGAGTGTTCCACATATCCCACGAAAAGGCAGGCATAGCTAGGACCCATGTGGGTACCCATAGCAACACCTTTGATTTGGAGGAAATGAGTGGAGTCAAAGGAGAAGTTGTTCAATGTGAGAACAAGTTCAGCCAGGCGGAGGAGGGTGGCGGTGGATGGGGACTGGTTGGGCCTCTGTTCAAGGAAGAAGCGGAGCGCCCTCAGGCCATCCTGGTGGTGGATGGAGGTGTAGAGGGATTGTACGTCCATGGTGAAAAGGAGGCGGTTGGGGCCAGGAAACTGGAAACTGTTAAAGTGGCGGAGGGCGTCAGAGGAATCGCGGATGTAGGTGGGAAGGGACTGGACAAGGGGAGAAAAAATAGAGTCGAGATAGGAAGAGATAAGTTCCGTGGGGCAAGAGCAGGCTGAAACGATGGGTCTACCAGGGCAGTCCTGTTTGTGGATCTTGGGAAGGAGGTAGAAGCGGGCTGTGCGGGGTTGGGGAACTATGAGGTTGGCGGCCATGGGGGGAAGATCTCCAGAGGAGATGAGGTCAGTGACAGTCTTGGAAACGGTGGCTTGATGTTCGGTAGTGGGGTCATGGTCCAGGTGGAGGTAGGAGGAGGTGTCGGAGAGTTGGCGTTCAACTTCTGCTAGGAATCAATCCCTGGCCTTTGCTGATCTCCGCTTACCAATTGGCTTCTGTCCCAGCTGATACTGGTTTCAATGCCACTTGGCACAGGACGGAAAAATCAGCCAGGGTTCTTACTCTCTGGATTGTTGTTCAGTAACTGAATGTGAGCGTGCATGGCTGTTCAGCAAGGATGTAACCAGGCTTGACTGTAATACCCACTGCGATAGAATAGACCACCAACACTTACAGTCTAAGCTTCCATGTGCTGAATGGTCAATTGGCTATGAAGAGCTTTGGGATGTCCAGGGGACGGGAAAGGTACTATGTAATTGAGAGAAGTACCAGATAGCTGCTGGAGCCCATGGAACCACATCTCAGTAAGAGTCAGTGCCTTCAGGAGAGTAGGGCGGAAAGTGTTTGTAAAAAAAATTGTGATTAAACTGTAGAAGAGTTTTCATATAAGTGACTAGTGTGAACTCTGGTGAAAGAAAGTTACCTTAAATAGAACTCTTAGACGGTCACCATCACTTTAAGGACTAGATTGGGTCTGTACACAGGTGTAAATGTCTGGCTTGGGAGGTGAAAGCATTTACATTGACATTCACAACATATATAGGTAAAAGGTCAATTCACATAGTTTGTGTGTTGCACATCACGTAATTGGTTGCAGGTATGTCCTGTTGTTCCTGATCTGTCTTTAAATAGCACAGTTTACATTGTGTGTCTTTAAATAGCTCAGTTCAGCATGATAGTGTCTTTAAATAGCACTGACGAAGGGTCATCGACCTGAAACGTTAACTCTGTTTCTCTCTCCAGCCTGACCTGCTGAGTATTTCCAGCATTTTCTGTTTTTATTTCAGTGTCTTTAAATAGCTCAATTCACAGCTCACACCTAGAGACAGAAACCAGAACAGGAAGAAACAGAGAGAAAAATAGAAAGAATTTAAAGATGGAGAGGGATTACAGTTGCGTGGATAGACTGGAGAAGCTGGGGTTGTTCTCCTTCGAGCAGAGAAGGTTAAGAGGAGATTTGATAGAGGTGTTTAAAATCATCACCGGTTTAGATAAAATAAATGAAGAGAAACTATTTCCAATGGCTGAAGGGTCGACAACGAAAGGGCACAGATGTAAGGTAATTGGCAAAAGAACCAGAGGCGATGTGAGGGAAAACTTTTTTACTCAACGAGTGGTTAGGATTTGGAATGCACTGCCTGATAGGGTGGTGAATACAGACTCAATAGTAGCCTTCAAAAGGGAATTGGATAAATTCTTGAAGGAGAAAAAATTACAGGGATATGGGGAAATAGCGGGGGAGTGGGACTAACTGGATTGCTCTTTGAAAGAGCCGGCACAGACGCGATGGGACGAATGGCCTCCTTCTGTGCTGTACTATTCTATGATTCTACGTGTTGCGGGAAGCTGAAGGAGAATGGTATGATGGGGTTTTTGTGTGTCCCATGTGTCGAGCTCCCAATCTAAAGGGCTATCGAACAGTGGTTAAGAGTTCTCGGTCAAAGAGGGAGGGAAAATCATTGTGAATTATCCTGTGTTGCTCTCTCTCACTTGATGTGAGTTTCAATAGAATGGAGCTACAACTTTGATCCCCAGTGTCTGACTCCAATGGATTGGGCGAGGTGTATAGTCGGCGGCCAATTTGACATCGCCCTTTTACACCATTACTGAGGATTAAATTACTCCCTTTGTCTTCACATTGAAGTCATTAACTGCAGATATAACCACAGAACAATTCAGCAGCTCTGTATCATAGCTGATGGTTAAGTCCTCACAGACTCATTATATCCTTAAAAAGATTTATGCTGGAATTCCCCTTTCAGGACAGAGTTCCGGTGAGGTAGGACTTCCGGCCACGTGTCCAAATCTACCGCAAGCCTGACTAATTTTCCTGGATCAGGGTTTATTCCATATGCAAGGTGGCTCCCAGTAGGATTCCTGTCACCAAGCAGAAACCCACCAGTGCAAGGGCAGAAAATCCCAGTGATGCTGCAGTGGAGATGTTGTTGCAATATAGAAGAAGCAATGAGGGACCTTAAAGGGGCAGAAGTGTCCTGAAGGTCGGACTAATGCTCTCACTGTGCCTCAGTCAAGACCAAAGCCTTCAGCAGGTAAGTGTTTGGGGCTGATTGGAGGGAGAGGAGGCCGTTTAAAAGCCCTCTCTCTCTACTGGAGGACCCAAGGCCATTACCGCTGCTTTTCAGTGCCTACCTTCCACATGGCGGCCCTGGACAGAGGCAGTAAGTGGGACTGAGAGGAGCATAATCCTCCAAGGACTTGTGCCCTTTGCATGCAATGGGCAGGGACGGAGTGGTTAGGGTTGGTCCCGGTGAGATTGCGGAAGAGAATTCCCCCCTTAAACTCAATCAATGTGTGGTATTAACAAAAAGCATAACAGAATGCAGTGGATTATGGGAAAAATAAGCCACCAATGAGTTGGATCTGCATTCACCCTTTGGGCTTGAAAATATGCCTCCCGTTCATTTTTTTGTATTCGTTCCTGGGCAAGGCCAGCATTTATTGCCCATCCCTAATTGCCCTTGAGAAGGTGGTGGTGAGCCGCCTTCTTGAACCGCTGCAGTCCGTGTGGTGAAGGTACTCCCACAGTGCTGTTAGGGAGGGAGTTCCAGGATTTTGACCCAGCAACGATGAAGGAACGGCGATATACTTCCAAGTCAGGATGGTGTGTGACTTGGAGGGGAACTTTGGAGGTGATGATGTTCCCATGCGCCTGCTGCCCTTGTCCTTCTAGGTGGTAGAGGTCGCGGGTTTGGGAGGTGCTGCCGAAGAAGCATACTGGACACACAACTCTGGAGCCTGAAGGATAGGTGGACTTGCCTGACCTATCTTGCTCGTGTTTATTTTACCATTTGAAATAAAATTTCCCTTCACTAAAACCTAATTTTGCCTCATGCAAATCATTTTTGTTTTGCTTTAATTTGCATGACATGGCGTGATTTACCTCACCATTAGGCAGAAGGACAGAGATACCCGTTTCTGGGTCCATGGGACAAAATAATACTGTTATCGAAATATAATGCATTAGAGCCGAGTTAAACTGTTGGAATATAATTCAATGCTGAAAGTTGCCTTCGGCCACGTCAAAGTTTTATATCTTTTAAATTGGAAAGGGGAGCTGATCTCCCTTGTTTATTAAGTGTGTTATTTGGTATTAACACTGTGCTGTTAAGCCTGCACAGTACTATGGGTGTCTGAAGCTAGTACTGTGTTGAGAAAACTAGTTTTACTGCAACTGGTTTCAACAGAAACTGGAAGCAGATCATCAAGGAAAGCGACTCCGCGGGAGGCTGATCAGACGACAATGGTCAGACTTTTAATGGATAGAAAATTGCAGGCTATGGGTGTGTGTTTGTTGTGTGCTTGTTGGAAAGGCAGCAGAAAATCTTTTAAACTTGAATCTATCATTTATGGGGAAAAAAGAAACTCCGTCCTCTACCAAAATATGTCTTAAAATATGAAAACCTTTGTGTTATGTGCTCCCAGCATGCATCAAGGAGCGGCGCTTCAGAATTCTTACCCCCGGATTGAAACTCTTTACATTGAACCTTTTGGTTGATTGAGCAGGTTGGGCCTATACTCATTGGAATTTAGAAGAATGAGAGGTGATCTTATTGAAACATATAAGATACTGAGGGGGCCTCGACAAGGTAGATGCAGAGAGGATGTTTCCCCTCGTGGGGAAATCTAGAACTCGGGGGGCATAGTCTCAGAATAAAGGGTCGCCCTTTTAGATCTGAGATGAGGAGGAATTTCTTCTCTCAGAGAGTCGTAAATCTGTGGAATTCTCTGTCCCAGAGAACCGTGGAGGCTGGGTCATTAAAGGTGGAGATAGACAGATTTTTGCAAGATAACGGAGTGAAGGGTTATGGGGAGCGGGCAGGGAAGTGGCTTTGAGCCCAAGATCATCCATGATCTTATTGAATGGTGGATCAGGCTCGAGGGGCCAATTGGCCTATTCCTGCTGCTATTTCTTATGTTTTAAAGCCAGCAGGTATTAGACTTACCATCTCAGATGGGTTGGCTTTCAGTGCAGGTCTCAAAAGAGAAAGAAAGGTGCTCTTCGCCTATGATTCGAGTCCCTTTAGGACCATGGAAATATAGGCTGGAATGTAACTGATGTGGTGGAATACTGTAAACTGCATTGTTAAATTGGTGTCCCCGAATTTTTAACTTGATTACATGCAAGGGCAAAGATTCACCTTCCTCGAGAAACTAACTAAATTATGTGGGGATGAAAATGTAAATTGATATTCACAGTCTGTTGTACGGAATAGCCTTCATATGACCATTTTGCCTACAACACAACAATAACTTCAACTCAAAAGTAATTTATTGCCCATGAAACATTGTGGAGCATCCTAGGGACATGATGGGCTGGATTTTCATTGACCCGTGGAGGTGGGTTTGGAGGCGTGTGGGGGGTTAAAGTTGCAGATTCGGGGGTCCCGAACCCATCCCGCCCCCAACCCGCCTACATGCCAGTTTCGCTGGAGGCAGGTACCCGACCTGTGCTGGGACCCGCCTCCCCGAGGCGGGAAGGGGATTAGTGGCAATAAACTGCCTGTTAACAGGTACTTAACAGGCAGTTTTTTGCCTCATCCCTATTTTGATTCGTGAAATGTGGGCTTCTCGACAGGTCCCAACCACGCCAAGTTAGCGAGGTGGACTGTGGGTCTGCAGGGGTTGGAGGGGTCGATATGTCCGGTGGGCAGGTGAGTGATGAGTGCATGTGTGCAGAGGTAAGTGTGTAAGGTAAGTGTAAAGTGTGGGAAAAAGTTTTACTTACCTTAACTTCCCCCTGCAGGTGTCAGCCCTTCAGGTCTCGGGAGTCAGAAATCTCACCGGCACAGAAAGCACAATGGCCGTGGTGCTGTCAAAAACTGCAGCCTTCTGCTTTCTGTGCTGGAATGATTTCTAACTCAGCCTGAGAGGAAGGACTCAAGTTAGAAGACAGATTGTCAGTGTTTGACAGCTTCACAGAGCTGTCAAACGCTGATATTTCATCTGTCAAAAGCTCTTGACAGATGAAATGTCAATCTGTGACATCACCTGTTGCCGGGTGGCCCTTAATTGGCCTGCTGAGCTCCCTGGGCGGGCTCAACAAGGTCAATCAAGTGAAAATACAGTGGGTTGGCCACAAGTCGATGGAGGTGGGACTACAACTCAAAAAGTGGGAGTCCCGCCTCCATCACGTCCCCAGTATCAAACTCCAGCCCGATAAGTGCTATATACATTTCCTTCATTTTTCTGTTATCTGTATCTTTCTCCATTTGCTCCCCTTCTTGTCGCTGAGTTAATTGGCTATTCCCATGAATAATAAACAGGAAAAGTTGTATAAATGTGACTTGATGAGGGAAGTGAGTTTTGTTGGGGCTCTCATTGAATTTTGCCTTTTGACATACGCCTGACCCACACCACATTAGAACTATTTGGCCTGGGCTTTCAGGTTGTAACATTGTTAGTAACTCATTCATTTTAAATAGTTTCTTCATTGGTATTAGAATCTGAACACCTAGGCCGATATTTCTATCAGTCTTCCTGAGCATTCTCTTTAGTCGGCTCCTTCCACTTTCCTCTTCTGAAGCCACTGACTCTTGTTGGGTTGGGTTTTATCGATGTTATCAGCCTTTCTGTACCTAAGTCGATTTGGATTCTTCACATTTGAGCCTAGACAATGTGTGTACGTAGGCAGTTTGAACAGAAGGGAGGGAGAGGGCTGCGAAACGTGACAACCATGCCCCATTCTGACCTCGCCCAATATCCATCTAACTCAGCTTAGACCAGGGATTGAATGTGGGGAGCTTCTTGGTGTGGTGGGCTCAGCACGCACCATGGCAGGCAATGTTCTTCTCCAGCGAGCTATTGGGGGAGCTCAACATTCACCACGTAAACTAAAATATTCCAAATAATTAAAAAAGTCAGAAGTAAACTAAATGAACAGGAAATGCATAAACTTTAATCGTTTTTTGTATTTGAGAGCAATGTCCCCTCTAATCACTTTTCGTGCGTGGTCCCTTTAAATTTGCTGCGCGGTATCTTTTCCAGTAGCCACAGCTGGTGAGCGGCCTGCATGGGACCTCCCAATCGATGCGCAGCCACGTGCCCGCGCACCTTAGGGGGAACGTTGCTAACGAGATATTTTGATACAAGAAGAGTTTGTTCTATCTTCAATATCTGATTCATTTAGCAGGTGAGGTGCTCAAATTGACCTTAGCGTCCTACCCCTGGCCTGGTGGGGGGAGGGGTGCAATCATCTAGAGGTCCTGGGGGCGATTTTGCCAGCCCTGGGGAGGCGGGTTTGGAGGCGGGACTGCTGGAAAAATGGCAGAATCTGGGGGCGGGTACCCATCCCGCCCCCAACCCGCCTCCGTGCCATCTTCCCAGGAGGCGGGTACCCGACCCGCGCCGGGTCCCGTCTCCTGGAGGCGGGAAGGGGATTACAGCCACTTAACTGCCTGGTAACAGGTAGTTAACAGGCAGTTAAGAGGATTATCCCCATTTTTCCAACAGAGGTGCGGGCTTAACCAGGTCAATCAAGGGAAAATAGCGTGGATTGGCCACAAGTCGATGGGGGCGGGACTAAAACCCGACAAGCAGCAGTCCCACCTCCAACAATTGGCAAAATCACCCCCCTTGCTTCTAGTCCCTACCCAGTGACTCCTTTTGAAAAATTAATGCATATGAATGTCAGGTGAGTACGGAATCAGGCTTATCTGTGATTGCTCCCCCCCCCCCTTGCCCCAATTGAGTAGCTTGTTGACACTTACTGCCTCGGCTCCCCCATTAAGAACAATCACCTGGATGAGGTATCGCAGAGGTGCTGGTGGTCGTGGAACCAGACTGTAGCAAGAGTCAGCGGGAGTGAAATTTGACTTGGGGGCGGGAACTCAAGGCAGGTGGTATCGCATCTTCAACCTGTTATACACCCTGGGCGGGGCGAATAACTTGCGGCAGATGCGTTATCACCTGTTTTGTGTCACCACCCAAGTCAAATTTCACCTCCACTGACTCTTGCTCCAGTCTAGTTCCAAGTGAAAGTGCATCCCCAGTGCCTTCGGGAGAGGAGAAGAGTAAAAAAATGTGAAAACTGAGAAAACGAAACAATTGAAAGCAAAGCAAAGCAAAAGTGAACTAAAATATCACAGTTTTCATATTTTAAGCCACAGTTTGGTAGAGAAAGTTTTTTTTTCTTTTTTCCTAATTGATGGATTCAAGTTTAAAAGATTTTCTGTTGCCTTCCCAACAAAAAACACAGCAGAACTGAATGTCTTCAGGAAAATCAGTACTTTGAGTCAAATAAGCCTTTTCAAATGCACGTAATTACTACTTATCAGCAACCATGTAAAATGTGAAATCATGAAAAGTAAAACAGAAAGTGATCGTATGAGCCCCACCCCATGCCTTGATCTACAGGGCTGTTTTTCATTATTGTACTGAGTGGGTGTTTTCAGGAATAATAATGGAGGTGTATCATTTTCAAGTGTCAAATGAGACTAGCTTTAACGTTTCTTTCTTTTTATGAAAACATTTCAACTGCATTAACTGTTTGAGTCCCAGATTGCATCTGTAGCCATTGATCCCTTTAAGCTGCGCAGCTCTCTGCAGCTCCCGCGCAGCGGCTCCCCGGCTTTTAAATAGGAAAAACCGCACATGCACGGTATTTTGAATGGGCCACACGGCGCCTTAAAGGGGCCCTGCACCCAGAAAAAAATTACAGGGAACGTTATGAAGGGCTACAGACTGTAGCCCTTCATAATATTGAAACGGGAGGGAATGGCACCTCAAGGCAGTACCGAACTATCAGCACAGAAGACTAGAGGCACTAAGCAGCATCACTAAAGTACGACAGAGTGCTTGGTATATATTAAGAATAGTAAAGTAAGATGAAAACTTTATTGTTGATTTTCTACTACTGAAAACCTGTCCATTACTGTGAGGAAAGGGATCAAGTTGTCTTTGTTCATTTTTATTTCTTTCAGTGCTCTGCACCAGAGATCTTTACTTATCAGTTTTTCCATCCATGGTACAAATCTCTTGTCAATGATTTTCCTGTGTTCTTTGATCCTGCTAAAGCTTGTGTATGATTACCCATCTGCCTCTAGTTACTGGCAATAACACTGCTGGGCTTTATACCCTCTCCTTCATTGTGTTTCATCTTACCTCTATCAAAGAGCCATGTTGTTTAAGGTACCTCTCCTGTGGGAGTTTTCAACTGGATCTGGAATTCTTCAGTATTGGCCCAAGGTCCTTATGTCTTTAATCTTTATACTGCTGACATTAACCTCTTGAACCTTTCCCCAGTTTAAATACCTGGTTCACACAGCAGTACTCCTGACTGATATTAATTAACTGCAAACTCCAGTAAAAGAAAGACATTGAACTAGACTTGCAAATATATTTGGTTTGGTTTAATATTCAAAACCAAAGAATAAACATTTAAGCCAAGGTTATGGCAGCTCACCCACGCCTAGTTCTATACTGTCTCCATACACAGACGCACAGTCGTGAGTCCATCAGGCCTGTTCTGATACCTTGTACTTCGGAAGTGAAGGTCAGACTGTAGGTGGGTGGGTAGCCGTCACAACCTGCTCAGCTCAGCCACAAGCTGTGTCACCCTAGGCAAGGCAGCAGTAGCTCTTCTCCCCTTCTCATTAAAACAGATTAACGGCTCAGTGGGTAAATAGGAAGATTAGAAACAGGAGTAGGCCATTCAGCCCCTTGGGCCTGTTCCGCCATTCAATTAGATCGTGGTTGATCTGCACCTCATATCTATTTTCTCGCCTTTGCTGCATATCCCTTGATGACCTAACCTAACAAAAATTATTTATCTCCGTTTTGAAAGTTCCAATTATCCTAACATCCTTTTGGGGGAGAGAGTTCCAAATTTCTACCACCCTTTGTGTGAAAAAGTGCTTCCTGTATTCGCTTCTGAATGGCCTCGCCAAAATTTTAAGATGATGTCCCTTTGTTCTTAATCCCCCCCCCCCCCCCACCAGAGGTAATAGTTTCTCCGTATCTACCCTAATCAAATCCTTTTAACATTTTAAACACCTCGATCAGATCACCCACCTCTCAATCTCCTATACTCAACTGAGTACAAGCCAAGTTTATGCAACCTGTCCTCATAATTTAACCCTGTAAACCCCAGCACTGCCTGCTTGACGAGGTATTGCGCCATACAGACCAGAAGGTCTTTGATTCAAACCCTCATATGTGCTGAATTGGATTAACTTAACTGTAGCAGCAATTGTGGTGGTACAGTTGGCTTCAGCATAAGCTAAGGGGGGAAATCAGCTCGAGATCCTGCTACTGATTACTAACCAGCAACCCCTGGTGGAAAGTGTGGGTGTCAGATGAGCATCTTCGGGAGATTAGGGAGGAAAAGGAGAGAATTAGGAAAAAAATGGTGTATGTCATTTAAGATTTATTTTGAAGATTGTTAGCAGTAAAATCCCTATTATTATTGATTTTATGATAAACAATGGCCCAGAAATTGATCTCGCTCTGTTCCCGCGGGGGTAAGGCTTCCCCGCGATCTCTCACCTCGCTTGTGCTTTTTCAGATCCAGCTCGCACGAACTTGATGTTCCAGACATCAGCTGGGCAGTGCTTGCGTATCCCACCGGCGTAGTGAATTCGTGCGAGCTGTGGGATCACGTGACTCAGTTAGAGCCAATGGCAGCACACCATCTTCCATTCATAAGTTTCACATACGTGCTGTGAAATCTATGAATCTTACACCCCCCCAAAATAACAGCTAAACCTCAATTAAATAAAAAAAAAACATCACATTAATAAAATAAGTATAGTTAAATAAATTAACCATTTTAAATAAAAAATTAAATTTTTGAAAAAATTTAAAATCTTTTAAAAAGTTATAAAAATAAACTTACCTGTCTTTAAAGTCTCTAAAAAAGATATACCTGTTAAAAAAAATTCAAAAAAATACTTAATTCACTACTTACCTTGTTAAAAGTGGGTCTTACTCCTCCTTTTTCCATTTCTAAAATCTTCCGTACTTACCTGCGCGTCCAAAGCATGAAGTGCACAGCGTGCGCGCAGCCTGTAGCACGCACGCGATGCACCGAGGAACCGCCCCCTTTTCAAAAGAGCAATTGCCGGTTTTCAGCGCATGTGCAGGGCATGCAGAAAACTGGCAATTGGAGTGGGAATACGCAGTGCGTACTCTCGCGTCGCGGGATGAATTTTCGGCCCAATATCATATTAAGGCATAGGACTCTTTAGAATAATTTGTTGATGTATATTGAATTTTAAGCTCAATAACAGTAAAAAGACAAACATTATCATGTGAATCCTTTCAGTTAGAAGCTAGATTTATTGAGGAACTATTCTGGGCTATTGATAAGCGTCAACTGTACTTCATCAGTCATGTGTCACTACTCTTTTGCACTCATGATATGGCCTCGGGCCTCTTAATCAACTGGTGCCCCTGTAATAGTCTGAACATTTTTGAACAAGTGAGTTTTTTGTTTTGTCATATATTAATCAATGTCAAAGAATTATGCACATAAAAGATAGTCTATGTTGGACTAACAATTGCTGCTATTAATCAGAGTTGAGTTTTGAGACCGCGTAGTCCCACGTTTAGATGACTCTATGCGCATGAAAAAAAAGTTAAATTATTTGAAAATATAGCCTTAAACCTCATTGGAGCTCCGTATCATTTTATTTAAAACTACCAAATGGTTGCAAATCCTCAATCCAATAGCTGTAAAGTAATTAAACTTATTGGAGCTGAAAGTTCATTTTATCTTTTGGCACAGTTGCTCCCACCCCCTTCCCTGAACCCCACCTTTGATCAGAAATGCCAGGCCCAGACATGAATCTATCACTTTTGGCACAGTGTATCAGTGCAGTAACCTGTTTCACAATTTTTTTAAATTCGTTTATGGGATCAGGGCGTCGCTGGCAATGCCAGCATTTATTGCCCATCTCTAGTTGCCCTTGAGAAGGTGGTGGTGAGCCGCCTTCTTGAACCGCTGCAGTCCGTGTGGTGATGGTACTCCCACAGTGCTGTTAGGTAGGGAGTTCCAGGATTTTGAACCAGCGACGATGAAGGATCGGCGATATGCTTCTAAGTCAGGATGGTGTGTGACTTGGAGGGGAACTTGGAGGTGGCGGTGTTCCCATGCGTCTGCTGTCCTTGTCCTTCTAGGTGGAAGAGGTCGCGGGTTTGGGAGGTGCTGCCGAAGAAGCCTTGGCGAGTTGCTGCAGTGCATCTTGGCACCTAAAGATCCAAAGTTAATTGAAACCTGCTCACACTACATTTTCTGCAGCACTAGCTACATTTTAAACACCTCATTGATCCAGTATATATATTTTTAAAACTTTTTATTTAAGGCTGTTTTACTTCAAGGAAACAGAATCATGTGAATAGCTATGAAATTAGTACTGATTGTAACACTGAATAATAAAGGTGTTGTGGCGGATCGCCACCTAAACAGGCGCAATCCACTTTTCCGTTCGTGGGCAATAAATCGGGCACCTTGCCTTTAAGGCGCATGCTGCCTTTAAGGCACGGAAAAGGAGTGGGCGGGGCCTCAGGGTTTTGCAAAGAAATGTGGTAGCAGCCATTTTCACCTGAAGAGATGTAATTAAAAGCCATGTGTTCCACATATTGACTCGGCCTCAATTCGTGCTTCGCGGCAGCCACAACATTGGTGACCCCGACGCTCAGAACGTATTCCGAGCACTGTAATGGCGGACACGAACGCAGTTTCCGTGAAACTGCCGGAGTTTTGGGAAAACCAGCCTGAAGCCTGGTTCCTCCAAGCCGAGTCACGATTCCGGCTGCGACTCATCACCACAGATGGGACGAAGTACGACTACCTCGTCACATCACTCGGTAGCTCCACAGTTACGAAGGTCTGGACAGCGCTGCAGAACCCACCAGAGGAGGGCAAGTATGCACATCTTAAGGCCGCGCTCCTTAAAAAATTTACGGCCTCGACATACCAGTGAAACTGCCACCTCCTCGACCTTCCAGGCCTCGGTGATGCCTCACTGTCAGACCTCCTCTCCCACATGCTCTCCTTCACCGACGAGCGCCCACCCGGATCCCTCTTCCGCACGCTGTTCATCCGCCAGCTACCTCTCAGCATCCGCCCAGCGATCGTGGCGTCCGGCCTCATGGACCTGGAAGCCCTGGCCGATGAGGCCGACAAGCTGCTGTCCGCTCACTCCAGCCGCGACGTCACTCCGGACCTGGCAGCCACTGCCTGGGCGCGCCCCTCACCGGCCACCACGCGGCCACAAGGCCCAGCCACCGGGCTCACGGGGCCTTCGCGCCCCACTAACCCGGGCCACTGTTACTACCACGCACGGTTCGGCGCCAGGGCACAACGGTGCACACCTCCCTGCTCTTTCAAGTCCGCCCCCGTACCAGCCCCCGCGATGGCCGTGGGCCACGCGGGCTCCCTGCTGTACGTCACGGATGACAAAACCGGCCGCCGGTTCCTGTGCGACACTGAAGCTCAGCACAGCATCATCCCGGCCTCTGCCCTCGACATCCAAAAGGGCAAACGAGGACCGGCGCTGGCTGCTGCTAACGGCTCGGACATCCAGACGTACGGCACCCGCACAGTCACCCTCGACCTCGATGGTCGCCGCTACCGATGGGAGTTCATCACTGCCAAGGTGCTCTCCCCTCTCATCGGCGCAGATTTCCTGTGCGCCCACGGCCTACTGGTAGACATCCCTCGACACCGCCTCGTGGACATGAACACCATGTTCCCCATCCTGGGCGCCATGGCCCCCCGTCAACCCGCCGACATGGCGTCACAGTGCCACGCCCGGGCCACGGATGACTACTCGGCACTCCTGGCCGAATTCCCGGCCCTTACCAATCCGACCTTCTCCACGGAGGCCGCCAAACACGGGGTGGAACACTTCATCCCCACCACAGGCCCCCCAGTGTACGCCCACGCCCGCAGGCTGGACCTGGCCAAACTGGAGATCGCGCGGACCGAGTTTGCCACCATGGAACAGCTCGGCATCATCCGCCGCTCCAACAGTCCCTGGGCCTCCCCACTCCACATCGCCCCCAAACCAGGCGGGGGTTGGCGCCCCTGCGGGGATTACCGCCGTCTCAACGACGCCACCACCCCTGATCGGTACCCCGTGCCGCACATTCAGGACTTCTCGGCTAGACTGGCTGGCCGCTCAGTCTTTTCCAAGGTCGACCTGGTGCGCGGCTACCACCAAGTCCCTGTCCACCCCGCGGACGTCCCCAAGACGGCCGTAATCACCCCCTTCGGCCTTTTCGAGTTTCTGCGGATGCCCTTCGGCCTCAAAAACGCAGCCCAGGCATTCCAACGGCTCATGGACTCGGTCCTTCGGGACCTGAAGTTCCTGTTCGTCTACCTGGACGACATCCTGGTAGCCAGTTCCTCCAAGCAGGAACACCTCGAACACCTTCGCATCCTGTTCGGGCGCCTCAGCGACCACGGGCTCATCCTCAGCCCAGCCAAATGCCAGTTCGGCCTGGACAAGATCAACTTCCTCGGCCACCACATCACCCATGCTGGGGCCATTCCCCTGCCCACCAAGGTGCAGGCCGTCCAACAATTTCCCCGCCCCACCACCATCAAAGGCCTCCAGGAGTTCCTCGGGATGGTGAATTTTTACAACCGCTTCATCCCCAAAGCGGCGTCCCTCATGAGGCCCCTGTATGAAGCCCTCCGGGGCAGGAGCGGCAAGATGGCGGTCGAATGGACGGCAGACGCGTCAGCCGCCTTCGACTCCACCAAGACCGCGCTCGCCAACGCCACCATGCTCGCGCACCCACGGCCCAATGCCAGGGTAGCGCTCACCACGGACGCCTCTGACCACGCGGTCGGCGCCGTGTATGAGCAGTGGGTCGACGGCGCCTGGCAACCACTTGCCCTCTTCAGCCGCCAACTACGCCCCCTGGAGGTCAAGTACAGCACCTTCGACCGCGAGCTCCTCGCGCTGTTCCTGGCGGTCCGCCATTTTCGGTTTTTGCTGGAGGGCCACCCCTTCACTGCGTTTGTCGACCACAAACCCCTGACATTCGCAATGGCAAAGACAACCGACCCCTGGTCCGCCAGGCAGCAGCGCCAGCTCGCGGCAGTGTCCGAGTTCACCGCGGACATCCAACACGTCTCCGGCCGAGACAATGTGGTAGCCGACTGCCTCTCCCGCCCCGCCATCCACGCCGCACACCTGGCAGTCGACTACGCTCAACTCGCAGCAGACCAGATCACTGACCCTGATCTGCTCTCCGCACCCACCAACCTACCAGGGCTACGCCTGGCCGACGTCGCCTGTGGCCCGACCGCAGTCACGGTCAAGTGCGACGTATCCCTATGTCAACCTCGTCCTGTCGTCCCAGCGTCCTGGCGCCGCCAGGTATTCGAGATTCTCCACAACCTCTCCTACCCCGGCGCCCGCGCATCCATCAAATTGGTAGCCAACCACTTTGTCTGGCGCGGCCTTCACAAGGATGTGCGTACTTGGGCCAACTCCTGCCTAGCCTGCCAACGGGCCAAGGTGCTGCAACACACGAAAGCACCCCTCGAGGAGTTTACCGTCCCTTCGCGTAGATTCGACCACATCCACGTGGACATCGTCGAGCCCCTGCCGCCGTCGAAAGGCCACACGCACTTGCTGACGATCGTTGACCGCACCACGCGCTGGCCCGAGGCAATTCCACTGACCTCTACCACCACCGCCGACATCGCCAGAGCCTTCGTCAGCACCTGGGTCGCACGGTTCGGCGTCCCCTCCGACATGACGTCGGACAGAGGTCCGCAATTTACCTCTGAACTCTGGACCGCCGTTGCACGCAATCTCGGGTGACCATTCACCGCACCACAGCGTACCACCCCCAAGCCAATGGACTGTGTGAGCGGTTCCACAGATCCTTGAAGGCATCTCTTCGAGCCAGCCTCCAGGACGGCGCCTGGACCGACCGACTCCCGTGGGTCCTCCTCGGCCTGCGCACCGCGGTTAAAGAAGACCTCCACGCATCGGCAGCAGAGCTCGTGTACGGTCAGCCACTGCGGGTACCCGGCAAGTTCCTGCCCACCGCCACGACACCCTGGTCAGCTGACCAGCAACGCCACAACTTCGCCTCACCGGCGCTGCAGTTCGCCCCGGTGCCCATTGCCCGACACGGCGAATCCACCTCACACGTCCCACTAAGCCTGCACCAGGCACGGTTCGTTTTCGTCCGGCACGACGCCCACCGCGGACCCCTTCAACCCCCGTACGACGGGCCCTACAAGGTGCTACAGGCTGGGGACAAATTTTTCACCCTGCAAGTGGGCGACAGGACCGAAAAAGTGTCGGTTGACCGACTCAAGCCAGCACACTCGGAGCCCGGTGAGCAGGTCCCTGTAGCTCGTCCACCGCCACGCGGCCGACCTGCCCTCAAGCCAGTTCACCCGGCTACTCCACGCCCGGCCGTTCCACGTCCACCGGCGTCCTACAAGAGCCGCTCCGGCCGGCCCATCAGACCGCCGCACCGTCTCGTCCACACCTCCTAAGCGGATTCTGGGGGGAGCTGTGTGGCGGATCGCCACCTAAACGGGCGCAATCCACTTTTCCGTCCGTGGGCAATAAATCGGGCACCTTGCCTTTAAGGCACCTTGCCTTTAAGGCGCATGCTGCCTTTAAGGCACGAAAAAAGGAGTGGGCGCCCGGGGCCTCAGGGTTTTGCAGAGAAATGTGGTAGCAGCCATTTTCACCTGAAGAGATGTAATTAAAAGCCATGTGTTCCACATATTGACTCGGCCTCAATTTGTGCTTCGCGGCAGCCACAACAGTGTGACGTAAAGAAAAAGAAAGACTTGCATTTATATAGCGCCATTCACAACCTCAGGACATCCCAAAGCCATTAGTGGAGGAGAGGCTTTGGAGGAGAATGGTGAGATCAACCATGTCACTCCAGACAATATCATTTGTAATTTTGCTTATGGCTGTTTCAGTGCAATGGAGTAGTAACCTGATTGAAGGGATTTACATAGGGAATTGCAGAAGAGATGGACACAGATTTGGGAGGCAATGACATATTCAGTTCCTTAGAGAGGAATGGGAGGTTGGAGATGGGCGATAGTGAGTGAGGACAGTGGGGTTGAGGGTGTGTTTTTTTGTTTGAGGAGGTGGTATTGGCAGTTTTGAAAGGGAGGGGGACAGTACCTGAGGAGAGGGAACAATTTACAATATTAGATAGCATGGGGCCAGGAAGAGAAATTGGCTGGTCAGAGAGCAGGAGGTTGATCTCATGGATGACACGAGCATGGAGATTGCATGGGGGAAGATTGGGAGAAACTAGAGAGAGATGGGGATTCAATGCTAGGGTAGGAGGAGGACGAAGGGAGGTTTGGCTTGATGGGCAAGGGGAAGGGGAAAGCAGAAGAGGCAGCTAAATTCCATTGAGTGCTATCAATGATCTATATCAGAAGCTGCTTTCATATTGGATTTAATGGGCTGGTAGGCCTACAGGCTCCCAGTGTGTAGGCCTCACATAGCCAGAGGCAACCCTGTAGTAAAGTAGCCAAATTTGCAAATATCAGCTCGTTTACTTTTGGGTTGCCATTGGTTACGTGACTGGGCCCTAGCACTCCACTAAATCCAATATAAAAGCAGCTTTAGTAACTTGCTGAAGTAAACTAGTGCTGGTCTTAAATAAATAAACACACATCTTCTAAAAGAAGAATAAAAGACTTGATTTATGTAGCACCTTATCTGAAATTTCTCAGTGCCTCACATGCAGTGAATTATTTTGAAATACAGGTACTGTTGCTTTATCAGCAAACACTGCAGCATTTTGTGCACAGCAAGATACCACAAACAGCAATGAGATGCATGTCCAGTTAATCCATTTTTTTTAGTCATTTTGGTTGAGTGAGGAATGTTGGGCAGAAGAATTCCCTGCTCTTCTTCAAACAGTGCTTTATAATCTATGCGAGCAGACAGATGAGGCCTCAGTTTAATGTATCGTCCAAAGAACAGTGCCTAAAATGATGCGGCACTCCCTCTATTGCACTGAGTGCTAATCTCGTTTATGTGCCCAAGCCCAAGGAGTGGGGTTTGACCCACAACCTACCGACTTAGAGGCAAGAGTGCTCCCAATTCAGCCAAGCTGACATTTTAAATGCAACATATATTTAACTACATTGTCAAATCATCCCGTTGCCCCTCTTTTTACTCTGGGTGTGATCAGCAGTTTTGCTCTTCCTGGTATTAATATTTCACAGCGTGATAAATTTGTCCTGGTACAACTTGAAGTGCTCTTCAGAAGTTGGGACTGAGAGAGAAATTTGCTCTGCAGGTAGCTGACTGACCCGGGAGGTTTTGATGGGTGAGAACATTGGGGGAAATACCTCACTTCTGGCACCCATGTTTTGACTAACATTCGTTCATCCATCACCTGGAAGAGCACAAAGTTTACACATTTAAACAAAAAAGTGTGTTTCAGGTTTCACCAGAAGTTGTGTACCCACAGGATAACTGGGCTGTCAGCAGTCTCAGGAAGTTTCTGGTGTTTCTTTCACATGTGTAACTGCCAGAATTCAATCACGCCCACTACACTTGTGCATTGTGGAGCTGTGATAGCTGCTGGAGAGATGGCCTAGCTTTATTCAGTTAACAAGATACTTTGCTTCAACCAAGGATTATTTATGTCAATAAAACGGCGAGTAAATTATAATCTGGTACAGCCTTACCTGTATGCTATACTTGCGCAGCAAGGGGGATTCGAATTCAAAGAAAGAAAGACTTGCATTTATATAGCGCCTTTCACGACCTCAGGACATCCCAAAGCGCTTTACAGCCAGTGAAGTGCAGTGAATTCAGATGTTGGGCAAGTAAAATATCAGGTCTGAAATATCGATCGGCGTATAAAAATGCTTAGTTGGGTTCATATTTTATGCATAAATGTGTAAAAGGTCATCAGGCACAACCAGCTTTCATGGTGAATGATTGCCAGCTTTAGGTGTCGCAGTTGAGTGGGTAGGTGGAAAGGAAAGGAGGCAGTGAGCAAAGGGATTGCACAGAACACAAGATGGAATAGTAACTGAAGGGCACTATCAGATGGAACAAACTGTCAGCAGGATACTGCTTGGGCTTAAATTGCTGATTATGGGGATACAGGGCGAGATTAGGTGTGAGATGTTGGTTAGTGAGCATAAACTGGTCATAAGATGTCGGTTGGGGAGGTGCAGTGTCTGATTAGGTACGAGTTGGCAGTTAGGGCGATGCATTATGAAACTGGATGTGAATTGTCAGTTAGGGACGCAGTATGAAACTGGGAGTGGGTGCGCGCAATCAGTTAGGGGATGCAGTTTGAAACTGAGACTGGGTGTGAGCTGTCAGTTAGGGGATGCAATGTGAGATTGGGACTGGGTGTGAGCTGTAAATTAAGGGAATGTTGTTTAGGATGGGAGACCAGCTGTCAGGGATACAGAACATGATAGTGATCCAGCTGGGATTGACTTTTCTGCCCCTAATTTTCCTTATTAGAGTACAAAAGCCAAACAGTTATGCTAAACCTTTATAAAACACTAATTCAGTCCCAGCTGGAGTATTGTGTTCAATTCTGGGCACCGCACTTTAGGAAGGACATGAAGGCTTTGGAGAGGGTACAGAAGAGATTCACTAGAATGGCTCCAGGGATGAAGGATTACAGTTACGTGGATAGACAGGAGAAACTAGAAGCGCCCCGCCTCCCTCTTGGGGCGCCGCGGTACTGCAGGCCTTCCTCCCCTTCTTAAAGGGGAGGGGCCTTGCGCAGCGCGACCCGGGGCCCAGCTGGGCCACCAGGGGTTGGAGTGCCAACAAAAGAGCCCGACACTCAAGAGAAGTGCCGGGCTCATGGAGCGCAGCCGGCACTCCACGGAGGGGCTGTTCAGGAGGCCGGGGACGGCAACGGGGGCAGGTGCTGGCAGGCGACCAGCAACAAAAATAGCCGCCCGGCACCTCACCTTTAATTAACGCCGCCCCGGCCGCAGGTAGGCCCCCCCCTGACCCCGTCGGA
This sequence comes from Squalus acanthias, assembly GCA_030390025.1. Classification (NCBI taxonomy): domain Eukaryota; kingdom Metazoa; phylum Chordata; class Chondrichthyes; order Squaliformes; family Squalidae; genus Squalus; species Squalus acanthias. Next base: position 26,300,411 of record CM059443.1, read on the forward strand.
CATAGCGTCCGGCGGTAAGTCAGGGGGCACTACCGAAGATCGCAGCCGGGCGCGAGCGGGCGCTGCGCATGGCAATGATGTCATCGCCGGCGGCAGAGCGCCACGGGGCGCTAATGGTTACCGCCGCCGCTAACCTCTCGCTGAATTTCGCGGGAGGTGTTGGCGGCGCCGCGCCCGGGCGCTAGTTGCTTTGCGCAAAGCAACCGAATTTTTCCCCCTTTTTCCTTTAACACATTGGGCTGGATTTTTTCAGCCCTGAGGAGGCAGGTATGGAGGCAGGACTGCCGGGAAAGTTGCAGAATTTGGGGGCGGTTGGCCAGGAGGCGGGAAGCCGTCCAGCCCCGGGTCCTGTCTCCTTGGAGGCGGGAAGGGATTAAAGCCTATTAACTGCCTGTTAACAGGTAGTTAAGAGGCAGAAAATAGGATTATCCCATTTTTCGTGCTGAAGTGCAGGCTTCCCAACCTGGGGAAACCCTGCCGGGGTGTAGGAGACGAGTAGGAGGTCTGCGGGGTTCAGAGGGGTCTGAAAGTGCAATGTAGAGGTGAGTGATGGGTGCGAGTGTGGAGTGGTAAGTATATGAGATGAGTGTAAAGTGTTAGAAAATGTTAACTTACCTTTGTTTCTACCTACAGCCTTCAGCTGCTGTGGAGCCGGAGTCCCTGACATCTCCATTGTAGAGATCACAGACTGGCTGTTGCATCCTGCGATCCAACAGCCAGCTGATTTCTGCAAAGTAGAAAGGTTTGATGAGTCCTGAACACAAGGACTCATCAAACTACACAGAATGTCAGTGTTTGACAGCTTCATAGAGGATGACATTTCTTCTTTCAAAAGTTCTTGACAGATGTTGACGTGCTCTGTCACTGACTTCCCCCTAATTGGCCTGCTGAGCCCGCCGGGCGGGCTCAACAAGATCAATCGGGAAATTCCCGCTGGTTGGTCAGAAGCTGATGGAGGCGGGATTGAAACCCGGCAAGCAGCAGTCCCACCTCCAAAAGCTTCCCATTGTGTCCACATTCAGTAGCTAAATTATTTATTAAAAAGTTGCACAGGTTATTGCATCAGCATCATTGAATTGGCACCTTGTGTGTCTTTGGCCAAACACATCCCTTTGGTACAGAATGAAGACAACATTTTTAAGCGGGAGAACAGAGTCATAGACAGTTTGACCATTTTTCATTTAAGTTGATCATTATAATTGTTAACATATTTGAAATATGCAATGAAGCACACAGAACTTAAATCTGCCTTCAGTAGGCTTGAATATAAATGCTGTTTAAATATCAGGACAACGGCATTTTATGGAATATTCAACAAGACACACACCTGCTATTGATGGTTCCAATGGAGAATCAATTTTGGGCAATGGAGCATGTTAATGTTAATCCATGGTCACCCGTACACTAAAATGAGGTTGCTACTTGTACATTTTTTCCAAATACATTAAAAGTTTCCTTCTTCAGATTGGTAAGGGAACAGCTCACTGTGTAGCTGAGATGTAGTAAACAGGAATGTCCCCGGTTCGGTCCCACGCCTGTGCTGAATTAAGTTTGGGCTGTGGTAGAGGTCCACAACTGGCCTCATAGCTGGGGAGGGGGTAAAAGAAATTAGCCACACTTGATCAGGATGGAAATTGTGTGCCTATGGAAGTTGGCTGAGGACAAGATTAGATTCAGCTGTGATAACAGGTGCCTTCCTTCCCTTCCCTCCCCTCCCCAAATGGCTATTTGAGCAAGGTACCAGAGGTAGGATTACCAACTCTGGTTGGATGTATTCCAGGAGGTTTCATCACATGACTTCCTGCCTCCAATCACCCCGCCCACTCCAACAGACCTTTTTTTTCCCTCATCTCCAATATTGTTATAACTAATAATGATGAACCTTTATAAAACACTGGTTCGGCCTCAACTGGAGTATTGTGTCCAATTCTGGGCACCGCACTTTAGGAAGGATGTGAAGGCCTTAGAGAGGGTGCAGAAAAATTTTACGAGAATGATTCCAGGGATGAGGGACTTCAGTTACGTGGATAGACTGGAGAAGCTGGGGTTGGTTCTCCTTAGAGCAGAGAAGGTTGAGAGGAGATTTGATAGAGGTGTTCAAAATCATGAGGGGTCTAGACAGAGTAGATAGAGAGAAACTGTTCCCATTGGCGGAAGGGTCGAGAACCAGAGGAGACAGATTTAAGGTGATTGGCAAAAGAACCAAAGGCGACATGAGGAAAAACTTTTTTACGCAGCGAGTGGTTAGGATCTGGAATGCACTGCCTGAAAGGGTGGTGGAGGCAGATTCAATCGTGGCTTTCAATAGGGAATTGGATAAGTACCTGAAGGAAAAAAAATTGCAGGGCTACGGGGAAAGGGCGGGGTGTGGAATTAGCTGAAGTGCTCTTGCAGAGAGCCAGCACGAGCTCGACAACAACAACAACTTGTATTTATATAGCGCCTTCAACCTAGTAAAACGTCCCAAGGCGCTTCACAGGAGTATTAAAAGACAAAAACATTTGACACCAAGCCACATAAGGAGAAATTAGGGCAGGTGAGCAAAAGCTTGGTCAAAGAGGTAGGTTTTAAGGAGAGTCTTAAAGGAGGAAAGAGAGGTAGCGAGGCGGAGAGGTTTAGACAGGGAATTCCAGAGCCTAGGGCCTTGGCAACAGAAGGCACGGCGACCAATGGCCGAATGGCCTCCTTCTGTGCTGTAACCATTCTATGATTCTAAATGAATGTGTTCAAAGGAAATGAAAAAAAAACCACAATTTTTTTAATGCCCGTGTGATTTTTCTCCTGGGTTGCTTGCTGTCGTCTCCAGGATTACTCTTTAATTCCTGGAGACTCCAGGACAATCCTGGAGGGTTGGCAACCCTGACCAGCAGGCAGCCAACACCCATCAAACTCTATATTAACAAGAGCCCAGCACCTGCAGGAACAGGAGACAAAGTTGTGAAGGGGGAGATTTTTTTTTGATGTGCCAAAATCGCATTGTTTTATAATGAGCATTTCGGTATTGATTTGACAATGGTCATTGTTTAGCTGGTCTTAAATGCTGCAGTGCACGATAACATGGTTGGGCTATGTGACCTTTGACCTGTGCAGGATACAGACCTATATATGGCTCTGGTTATTAGTAACAGATATCGTGCACCAGTTTGAACTAAAACTTTAACAACACATGGTTCAAATAGTCACTTCTTTAGTGACTTAGGACCCCTAGATGATGGAATTCGGTGTCCATCTATTCATAACTCATCTGTCAGAAAACATAGTGTTTCAATCTTGTATCATTAAATCAAATGTTCATTTTCAGTCAAGTTAAAGACAAATATGGCCTAAGAAAAATATTAGTGTGCCTGATTTAACACAAAGCTGTCTCGTGTATGTCAGTCTCTGTAGTTTATGAGGGAATATTTCCTCTCAGACATTTGTAGTGAAATCATAAACACGTTTATGAAGAACGCATTTATCATTCAACTACAAATAGCAAACAGCGGAAGTGCCACCCCGGCCCCGCCCATGTATAACTTTGGGATTCTGTCATTTTTCAACATACAGTGCCCTGCTTATAACTACAGGCATATATGATGACATAATTATTAGGCAATAATCAGGGCTCGTGTGGAGCATAAACACCGGCATAAACCTGTTGAACCGAATGGCTAGTTTCTGTGCATTAAAATTCTATGTAATAACATAGAACCCTGTGTTTTCTTGGGTTGGAATATGTATTGAATTACAATTTTGAAGAAGGAGAAACAACAGCAACAACAATTTGTATTTACATAGCGCCTTTAATGTAGCAAAACATCCCAAGGCACTTCACAGGAGTGTTATAAAACAAAATTTGACACTGAGCCACATAAGGAGAAATTAGGGCAGGTGACCAAAAGCTTTAAGGAGCGTCTTCAAGGAGGAGAGAGAGGCGGAGAGGTTTAGGGAGGGAATTCCAGAACTTAGGGCCTAGGCAGCTGAAGGCACGGCCACCAATGGTTGAGCGATTAAAATCAGGGATGCCCAAGAGGCCAGAATTAGAGGAGCGCAGAGATCTTGGGGGTTTGTGGGGCTGGTGGAGATTACCAAGATAGCAAACACATTTGCTGGCTCCCAATGACTGGCTCTGCGAATAAATGCACCACTTGGTGCGCCACTGAGCCATACAGACCAAGAAGGCCTCAGGCTTAATCCCTGATCAGGCACTGTGTTAACTGTTCACAGCCAGAGCAGTACTTGGAGTGAGTTTGGGGGGGTGGGAGAGGGGGGGATGTAATATAATTTGTGTCAGTGCCCCCCAACAACGGAGAGGGGAAATATCCAGAGTTTCAGCTCCTGAAAATTCTGGAGCCTGCTGACCTCTGTGCCTGAATTCTTGATATGTGCTCCTGACAACTGAAGCTTCGCCCAGGGAGCGTGAATTTGTAAACTTTACCCTCAAAAGCCTCATCGAGATCACCTTTAATTTTACCCCGCCTAGTGTGTAGCTCATGATATGAAGGACTAAATTATTAAAGTTTTCTGTCATCACAAAAACAAACCACAGAGCTAAAGCTGTAATCCCATCCCCCAGCCCACCCTTCACCGTTCCTGTGTCCCATGTTGGTCTTGACAAAAGGCAGTAACCGTAGAAACCAACTGTATCATCGTGTAAATAGAGCCAATGTCTTCTATTTATCTGTGGTCATGATGCGGAGATGCCGGTGTTGGACTGGGGTGGACAAAAATGAGAAGTCGCACAACACCAGGTTATAGTCCAACAGTTTTATTTAAAATTACGAGCTTTCAGAGCTGCTGCCCCTTCGTCAGGTAAAGGTAATTTTAAATAAAACTGTTGGACTATAACCTGGTGTTGTGCGACTTCTCATTTTTCTATTTATCTGGTTATTGTTTCCTCGTCTCCACCTCCAAGCCAGATTGTTAGGGAAGGCTCCCGCACTTCACCATGAATGCCAAAGCAGAGCACAATGGACAATGTGTCAGTTCTTTCTCATCACCCCCCCCACCCCCCCACTATTCTCTTAGATAAGCGACTTGCCTTTTGCAATAAACCTGAACACACACACACACACACACACACGGTTGGCTAACTTGGGCGTGAACCACTAAAGGAGTAAAATTCCCATGGTCACCTGGTAACCAGTCTTGTGAGACGCTTTATCAGGTTTGTAAACAGAGGTGTGAGCTGAGCAAGGACGCCTTCGAGTCGCTAATCACGCCTGGCAAAAGAACATAAAGTTTAAGTGAAAAACTAACAAACTCCCCAAAAATACACAAAGTTTGTGCCGCAGCAGACAGCGAGTCTGATTGAGAAACTCCATCCACAATCCGACAGGCTGCTGTTAAGCAACAGTGACCGAATGAGAACCTCAACAGCTGGATACTTAATGTGGGAAATCCTTTGGATCATTCCAGGTCTCCCTCATTGCCCCACCCCATTGCACTCAGTATCACCAAACTCATTCAGATGGATTTCCTTTCACGTTTGCCTCTTTGTAATGCCACCCCTGCTGCCCACTATCCACTGACACACTGGAGGTAGAGATGGTTTTGCTTTGTATATTTATCCTTCTTTATAACGTGACTACCATTGTTGATCAGCTATGCTACATCACTCTGTGACTGAGCATAATACTGGTATTCCAACTGGTTACCGTGCAACTCATCTTTTGCAGTCTTGATTTGTATTGCCAATGTGTTTAGTGTAGGTGGGGGTTGCGTGATGCTAACCTTAGTATATCACCAGCCTTCTAATAGTAGCAAAACGGGAGCGGATGGATCACTGTGCATTTGAATTGGAAAATGAGTAATCACAGAGTAAATTATTACGTTTTTGCAACAACTGAGACACAGGAACTGCCAGCCAAGTCCTGTCACAAATGTTAAGAGGCAATCACATCAGTTTAAGGAGCAGTGAGCTCTGTCAGAAAGGCAGCGGCATCTTTTAAAATGTTTTGGATGACACCCTTATGTTTTAAACTCATTTTTCATATGTGAGTCAAGAAAGTAAATGTCAGCAAGCAGTTCAACTATGGTGACCGTTGTAGCCAACCTCTAGCTTGCCCTCATTCAACACACACACACTCACAGGGCAAACTCGGAATCCATAATTCGAGATAAAATTAGTGAGCGTTTAGAAATGCATGGGTTAATCAAGGACAGTGAGTCAGTGATGAGAGGCCATCAATTTAAAATAGTCACTAAAGAAGGTTAAGAAAACCTTCTTTATGCAAAGGGTTGTTAAAGGATGCTTTTGACACTGTAAGTGCTTGAGACAGACCACTGCACCTTTTAAGGGGAAACTGGATGAAACAATGAAGCAAGACTCCATGGGCTGGATTTTGTCTTGGGGTCGGGTTGGGGTCGTGCAATCCGCATTTCGTGTTTCCCCCCCGACTCCAGATTAATGTGGGTGCCTGATGCAATTTTCACTTAATTGGGCAATTAAATTGGAGCAAGTGGGAACCCATGAACTAATTAGTGTTTTCAGTCTGAAACCCGCCTCTGATGATGTCATCAGTACTGACTGCCTAGTCTCAGAGACTGTTGGTGAGAGAGGGGTTGCCTGGCTTATGATGTGAGTGGACCTGGATGCAGAAATGGGGGGGGGAGGGGGAGAAAGAAAGAGAGAAAGAAAGAAAGAGAGAGAGAGAGAGACACACTTTTTTTGCCAGTCTCTTAAGACATTCAATGCAGCAGCATCAGAGGCAATGTTCAGACCCAATACTACTAGCACCACTACCACCACTACCACCTTCATCACATCTCCGTTGTAATAGTGCACTTCCAGCCGAAAGTCACCTATCCACTTGTGCTCCCGCCAGGTTTCACTGGAGTGTTTCACACCAGGCGTGCTTCACGTCAGAAGAGGGTTAAACTAGCTACAGCGTTTCAAAATCGCATTACTGAGCCAATTTAGAGCTTGTTAAGGGCTTTAATGGCCTCTCCCGCCTCTTGGAGGCGGGACGGAATCGGGAACCCCGCGACTGATTATGTCAAAATTGCGTGGAGGCGGGATGGAGTCGGGATGGGGTCGGAAACCCCGACCCCGCAAATTTAACCCCCCACACGCCTCCAAACCCGACTCCATGGGTCATTCAAAATCCAGCCCTATCTGCCTGACCTAAGAGATCCCATGGCACTATTCGAAGAAGAACAGGAGAATTCTCCAGTTTCCTGGCCAACATTTATCCTTCAATCAACGTCATCAATACAATTTAACTGGTTACATATCATTGCTGCGCATGGGACCTTGCTGTGTGCAAGTCGCCTACTGCATTTGCCTATATAACAGTGACTACACTTCAGAAGTAATTCATTAATGGCAAAACACTTTGGGACATTCTGAGGATATGAAAGGTGCTATACAAATACAAATAAAAACAGAAAATGCTGGAAACACTTAGCAGGTCAGGCAGCATCTGTGGAAAGAGAAACAGAGTTAACGTTTCAGGTCGATGACCTTTCGTCTTAACTTTTCATCGACCTGAAACGTTAACTCTGTTTCTTTCTCCACAGATGCTGCCTGACCTGCTGAGTGTTTCCAGCATTTTCTGTTTTTATTTCAGATTGCCCGCATCCGCAGTATCTTGCTTTTCTATACAAATACAAGCTCTTCTTTCTTTCTAAGTATTTAAAGCAGAGGAAGATGCAGAGCTATAGGGAGAGAACAGGGCAGTGGAATTAGTCTTGGGTTGCTATAGCAGAGCCAGTAGAGACAGGTTTCTTTCTGTGCTATGGTGCTATGGCTCGATGGTATCCAGCAAGAGATGCTGGACAGCAATCAGGAACAATAATCTTGGCCGATTTTCTGCCCATGAACTGTGCAGTCAGTTGTAGCACCTCCATTGCTGCCCTGGCTGAGATGACATGACCGAGGTTGGAACCTGGGACCTTTCTGGTCCTCATGGCTTAGTACCAAACCATGCATTCCTTTTAACCACTTGGTCATCAAGATGCCTACCTCAATTTATTTTAACTGCTAAAAGTCATGTCACAGAAGCTGAGTTGAATTTCAGACGGGCTTTCTCAGGATCTTCTCAGGAAATTTTCCAAAACAATGACAATTCCCCTTTAACATGGCAAGCTTTGGGTAGGATTGTTGGCTTAATACCTGAGAAAAAGGGAGAACTGATCCTAGTTAGGCCAGACTGTTAGCCTTGAGTGTACCCTGTGATACGGCAAATCAATTTGGCTTGGTTAATCTGAAAAATGAATTGCAATGTAACCAGATTATTAGCAATGATATCTTTCCATACATCAGTGCACCCCCATATATAGAAGAACAGCAGTTTCATTCAGCTAATACTCCATCTTCATGCCAAGAAAGCACTGCAGACAGATCGAGTATTATGGACGCAGCACCACAATCAACTCTAATCTTGCTTGCCACATGCGCCATCTGGCACTGTGCGTCACAACATAATAAATTAGAAGCTGATTTCACTGATAGCAACTCACATAAAGAATACTTTGATACACACAACAGTCTGAGCATGCGCCTTGCACAAGGAAACAATAATCATGTCCCTCTCAGTGCTTCACCTCTATCAGTCATAGCAGTGAACCTTGTTTAATTCAGGAGGGGTACTTAATAAACTCGTAAGCGTGGCCGTGTTGGGAGCAGATTGCCACATGCAGTATAAGCAAAGCATGTTTTTAAATAATTCATCCTCTGCTTTCAGTTCCATTTTTTTTTTCAATCTGTTTCTTTAGGCTGAAGCTTTCTGCACCTGCAGCAGATTGCACTGTCAACCCTCACAGGACTGTGATAATATTTTTGCCCCCCTCCCCCCAAAAAATGACTTGTGTTTGTTTCTGTTAATTCAGGTACAAAAGCCTGCCCGAACTAGTTTAATTTATGATCACAAAGCATTTGTAAAACAGCGCTTCAATCCGAATTTGCCTGCTATAAACATGACATCTGTATGGTTTACATAGTTTTTTGTCGCCTCCTATCCTGAAGGCGCTGACTCAGCAACCCACGAGTATCTCACCCACAATGTGGGTGGTAGCTGTTCCTGGTGCGTGAACCCAAACAGCGAGTGGTGCCAAGTTGTTCAAGCAATGGGGGCAATACCACCAAGCTAGATCCCGTTCTCTCCTGTGTGCATTCTCCAGGAAGGGCTGCTGAAGCGTGATCAGGTGTGAGAACCCTGACTGTTTTGTTTTTTGCCCTGCCTGCCCCAGAGGTGCTGAAGCTATTTATAGCAACTCCATCGGCACCCCGACTGAGATCAGCCCCTGGAACCTTCTTGGTGGGTTATGAGTCAGTGCCACACTCGGCAGTACATAGAGCGGCTGAGCTATTAGGAGCTCCCTGTCTTGTGCTTTCTACAACAATATTTTAGTCGCACCTCATGATTGCAACCATCTGAACATTTGAACAAGATCTTTTCAGAACAAATCTATGTGTATTTGTTGATAAACGGTTAAATTTGAGTTATGAGAGTGATCAGGTGGCACAACGCATTCGTGCTTCAATATACTGTTAGTTGGTACCTACAAGAAAGAAAAGAAAGAGAAAAGGAAAGAAAGTTAGTTGCATTTATATAGCGCCTTTCACGACCTCAGGTCGTCCCAAAGTGCTCTACAGCAAATTAAGTACTTTTGATGTGTAGTCACTGTTGTAATGTAGGAAGTCTCGTATCAATACGAGACTCCCAAAGCAAGCACTCTACTCGGAGCTGCGACACGGCAAGAGAGCCCCAGGTGGGCAGAGGAAACGCTTCAAGGACACCCTCAAAACCTCCTTGAAAAAGTGCAACATCCCCACCGACACCTGGGAATCCCTGGCCCAAGACCGCACAAAGTGGAGGAGAAGCATCCGGGAAGGCGCCGAACACCTCGAGTCTCTCACTGGGAGCAAGCGGAAGCCAAGCGCAAACAGCGGAAAGAGCGCACGTCAACCCAAGCACCCCACCCACCCGCCCCTTCAACCACCGTCTGCCCCACCTGTGACAGAGACTGTAGGTCCCGCATTGGACTCATCAGTCACCTGAGAACTCATTTTTAGTGTGGAAGCAAGTCATCCTCGGTCCCGAGGGACTGCCTAAGAAGAAGAATGTAGGGAATGCAGGAGCCATTTTGCGCATAGCTGGGTCTCACAAACAGTAAAGTGATAATGTCCATATAATCTGTTTTTAGTGGTATTGGTTGAGGGATAAATATTGGCCAGGTCACTGGGGAGAACTCCCCTGCTCTAGTGTCTCTTCCATAGTGCCATGGGATCTTTTACATCCACCTGAGAGGGCAGACAGGGCCTCGCTTTAACGTCTCATCTGAAAGATAACACCTCTAACAGTGCAGCACTCCCTCAGTACTACACTGGAGTATCAGCCTAGTTTTAATGCTCAAGTCTCTGAAGCGGAACTTGAACCCACAACATTCTGACTCAGAGGCAAGCGTGCTACCATTAAACCACAGCTGACACCATGAGCCAGAAGTTTCCAATCTCAGCCATATGATGAGGTGGCAGAATTGCGCTTAAGAGCGATCCTCTCTGAGGCCTGGCAGAAGGTGACCTATACTCTTGTCCAAGAAATAGTGTGAGGTATGAGGAGATCCGGGTGAAGAAAATACATTTTTTTTAAATGTGACAGAATAAAACGATTTCAGACTGAAGAGTGAACCAAGAATTGCTCTGGTTGCTATGTGAAGTGACATACTAAATGCTGCCATAAAAATTTCTAGCGGAGTAGTAAAGATGTTCAAAAAGAACATTTAAAGCTTTTGTTTGAACTACTAACCAGAGGAAAGTTTCCTGAATGCATTAATGATATTGCTACACATAAGGTTAGATTTTCCACTTCGGCATTTCAGTTGCTGGGAGCACATAGCGGGAAATTGTGCAGCCGCGATTCTCCATCCATCAGTTTTAATGGATGGAGAATCACAGCTTGGGGATTCGCCATTTCCCAAAGTGGAAGATCTAGTGAGCAGAGCAATTTTCGCCCACAGTTCTCTGTGCAGTATCGTACGCTTTTAATAAGATATATATTTTCGCTTTTGCTTCTCACTGGGCAAGAAGGTTTGCTGAACCTGCGGTCAGCGTTTAGAAGTTTTATTTCTTGTAAGACAGTGTGTGTAAACTTCAGTCTATTTGCCATTTGTTTTTGCTGCGATTGGAAGGTGTGATTTGCTGCTGTGCTTTGAGCTGGTGACTTTCACCTGACAGGTCATGCTGCCAGGGTTTATTTACAAAAAAAGAAGGAAGCTGAGACAAAGCACCGCCCCCTCCTTCAACAGCCACACCGCAGCGTCCTGTAAAAGGATGCACACACCGTCAGCCGACAAGCTTCAGTGGGGGCGTCCTGCTTGTTTTAATGGGGCACTGCGGCACTTAACCCTCTCCCTCGCTCAGAACAGGCAAGCACATTGTGCACTCCCGCTGACCCTACTTTGCACAAAGGAGTCACATTGAAACTGGTCGATCGTTGACTATTCTGATGTTTAAGCTGCTGCATTCTGCAATGCCACAGCATGGTTAGATTTATATTCAATTAGAAATGTTGCTGGCATGCTGCTGCTGAAATTGGGCAACAGGAGTCATGGACAAAAGGTTTTTATTTCTCTCGGGGAATCATAAAAGTTAAATCTCATGTTCTTCAAGGCTTCAAATGGTGGTACTGTCCCTTCCTAGAATCTGTTGCTGCTGACCCCACATTTTCTGTGTATAGTCAATGCCAGAAAATTTCCAAAACTGGATACTTAGTCAAGATTGGTTGATTTAAAAAAAAATAATCAATACAGAGAAGCCAGCTAACTAGCACATCTAGCTGACAAATTAAAGGAGCTTAACATTTTTGTTCATAGACCCCCATTGATGATGGTGGGAATTGATAGCCCTGCCATTTACCTTTAAATACCCTTCAGAATTCCCAAGCCACACACCAATTCCAAGAGCATTGCCAAGCCCAACTTATCCCCTGGCTTGTGCTGGTGTTGCCCTGCACGAGTGCCACCCGTGAGGATAAGCACTGGTAAACCTGCTGCCAGTTTGCCCTGTCTGTGAGTAAACAAAGTGCCTGGCCTCCCCAATAGCCCTGAGACTAAGAAAGCATTGAGTGCTGAACCGTGCGCTCAAATTTGCATCCTTCCATAAAGATGGCCAATTTACGTCAGACTGATTGAGAAGGAGGACTGACAGGAAAGAATGGGCTGATATAAAACTGCAATCACTTCAAAAGAAACTTAATTACAGTGAAGTACAGCAATTAAAGATTCAAGTAAGGAGTCGTGAACATTAAACCTGTCCAACGCCCGCCACTTTTCCTCATTATTCCAGGAGTTCTAATTAAAATAATGAGCTCCTGAAAAAGCATGTCAGTTTGCTTTGAAGATACGAGCTTTTGAAAACAGGAAAGTGTGATCATGTTTATTCAGGTGGCAACCGATCGTGCTTGTCCTGGCAGCACCCAAGAAACAACCCGATTTTAAATCATGACTCGTGAATCAGGTGGGTGGAAAGCTGATTGAGGAGGATAGCGTGAGTGTGTGTGTCAGCGAGTGATTGTGCAGACCAAGTTTTCACACAATTGTCTTCGGCCCCCTCAATCATGAGTTGCGTTCAGCGTTCTGATGCGCAGTCGGGATCAATGGACCCCCCCCCCCCTTAGAACAATTAAAAATCAGTTTTATTTTAACATCACATATGTACCTTTCTTGCTATTTATTCAGTAGTTCGCGCAGATCTTGTCGACGTCGATTTTAATATGTGCCCATGGACCGTCCAGTTCTCACTGTCTCATTCCATCTGATCAGGCATTCTTGCTGACAGTTGGTCTTGCCCTGACAAATCCTTGAAACCTTAATAAAGGCTAATATAAAGACCCAGGGAAAAGGGATATTGCAGCTTAGTGCCCCCGCTCTGTGTCATTTGCAATTCTTACTGACAGTCTGGGCAGTCCATTAGAAACCTCATTAGCATATATATTTGCCAACTTAATTATCTGCACATGTGCAGTTTCTTTTCCCCTCAGTCCAGTCTGGCGTAGTCCCGCCGCAATAATCTGTTCCAAGGCACACAAGTTACTTGGGTTTACGGTGTTCTTACTCACTAATTGCAAACCCATTAACCGGCACTATTCGGCATTCGAAAGGGGGTTTGCTGTACACGGATGCACAGGTTTTGTTTAAAATGTTTCCAAATTTTTACTGGGTCTGTAGTGCCAGATGTCTGAATCAAATAGACAATTGGCCTCCCTCTGTCTTTACCACAGTTATTGTCCTCCCAAAATGTGTGGATATGACTTTGTTTGCCGTACATATGTTTAACAGGCATTGTCAGATCATGCAGTCCTGCTGTCTGGCAGTGTGTGTGTGTGTGTGTGTGTGTGTGTGTTTCATTAGCCCTTTTGCCAAGAGCTGTACAGTCAAGTTTTCTTTTAACACATAATTGCCTGATTGGGACTTTGATCAAAGTACTTGATACAATTTGGTTCCTGGAGACTTTTCAAACATATCCTAAAGAAAGGCTTTTTCCCTCCTCTTCTCCTTCCCTGAAACCATTGGGGGCCAATGTTTCCTCTAGTTTTTTTCCCCCCTGCGTGGGCCCTTTAAATTTGTGTCGTATCTTTTCCAGCGGCAGCGGCCTGTGCAGGACCTCGCGGTCGGTGCGCGGCCGCGCGCCTTAGGGGGAACATGGATTGGGGGTCATTTTGACTTTGTGCGATAAGTGCACAACCGGTGATAGCTAATTGGCAGCCCCCTTTTACATCTTTCACAATTTGTATATCCATTGAAGTCAATAGAAATAAAAATCGGGAGAGATGTAAAACAGGCTGCTGACTCGCTATCACCCATTTTACACTATCGCTCAAAGTCCTTGCTGGAAAGCCGTTCCACAGGTTTTGCAAGACCTTTTGGTACCACGCCCAAGGTCACCATTATGCTTCCAATTTCCACCCTTCCCTCACCTTCACATGGTCCATCTCCGACTCTTCCCTTCCCTTCCTCGACTTCTCCATCTCCATCTCTGGGGATAGGTTATTTACTAACATTCACTACAAGCCCACCGACTCCCACAGCTACCTGGACTACACTTCCTCCCACCCCGCCTCCTGTAAGGACTCTATTCCATTCTCCCAGTTTCTCCGTCTCGTCTCCGCCGCATCTGCTCTGATGATGCCACCTTCCATACCAGTGCTTCCGACATGTCTTCCTTTTTCCTCAACCGAGGATTCCCCTCTACCGTGGTCGACACGGCCCTCGACCGTGTCCGTTCTATCTCCCGCACATCTGCCCTCACCCCTGCCCCTCCCTCCCGGAACCACGATAGGGTTCCCCTTGTCCTCACCTTTCACCCCACCAGCCTCCACATTCAACGGATCATCCTCCGCCATTTCCGCCATTTCCGCCACCTCCAGCGTGATCCCACCACCAAACACATCTTCCCCTCACCTCCCCTTTCAGCATTCCGTAGGGACCGCTCCCTCCGCGACACCCTAGTCCACTCCTCTACCACCCCCAGCACCCCTTCCCCTTCGCCCGGCACCTTCCCGTGCACGCGCAGGAGATGCAACACATGCCCTTATACCTCCCCTCTTCCCACTGTCCAGGGCCCCAAACACCCCTTCCAGGTGAAACAGCAATTTACTTGTACTTCCTGCAATTTAGTATACTGTATTCGCTGCTCACGATGTGGACTCCTCTACATTGGGGAGACCAAACGCAGATTGGGTGACCGCTTTGCGGAACACCTCCGTTCAGTCCGTAAGGGGGACCCCGAGCTCCCGGTGGCCTGTCACTTTAATTCACCGCTTCACTCCCACTCTGACCTCACCGTCCTCGGCCTATTACACTGTTCCACGGAAGCTCAGCGTAAGCTCGAGGAACAGCACCTCATCTTTCGTTTAGGCACGCTACAGCCCTCTGGACTCAATATCGAGTTCAACAATTTTAGATCATAACCTCAGCTCCAATCACATTTATATTTTATTTTATCCACCCTTTTATTTGTCCCCCCCCACCTTTTTTTTCCTCCTAGAAGCTGGCAGCTGTCCTTCATTCTGCCAGTGGATTTCACACTTCATTCAGCCTTAATCTGTCACATTAACACCACCTCTAGCCTTGCATATCTCTTAATGTCTCTTCATCTCCCCCTTTGTTCCTTTATCCCCTCCCCCTTTTCCCAGCTTTACCCTGGCCTTAAATCTATTTGATTTCCGGCTCTTCCCAGTTCTGATGAAAGGTCATCGACCTGAAACGTTAACTCTCTTTCTCTCTCCACGGATGCTGCCTGGCCTGCTGAGTTTTTCCAGCGTTTTCTGTTGTTATTTCGGATTTCCAGCATCCGCAGTATTTTGCTATCGTATCACCATTATTCATGTCTGAGTGTCAGTGTGCTATTCAATTGTGATGGGCAGCACAGATAAGCTCAATCCTGACCTCGCCCAACATCCGCACACACACACACACACGCACACACATGTACATCCAGCAGCTGGCCTGTTCTCCCCAACCCAGGGGCATTAAAGCTACATAACGCCCTTACCTTTGTCTCAGCTGCAATCAGTTAATTCGGCACAAATCAACAGCTTGAACCTGTGGTTTTCCTGGTCTCTCAGGCTTAGCTACCCAGTTGGCTAAACTTGCCGAGCCCCTAATGAGTGATAGGGAAAAGTACAAGAACATAAAACTAGACGCGAGAGGACAATGGTGAAATCTCCGCAAGGTTTCTTTTGTAGCTAGTTTTGCCTCAGAACTGCTTCGGGACAGGAGAGCTTCAGAGCCAGGCATATTGTGAACAGGAGGGGCGATTCAATGCATAAGAGATGAGAAATTCAACTGAGTATTAAAAATAAATTTTGAAGAAGAAAGAAAAAAAGTGTTCAGTGAACGAGGGAGCTGAAATTCCTGGAGTGGGGAGACGTTAAACTGAGGCCCCCGTCTGTCATCTCAGGTGGACGTAAAAGATCCCATGGCACTATTCGAAGAAGAGCAGGGAGTTCTCCCGATGTCCAGTCCAACATTTATCCCTCAACTATCATCACTAAAACTGATTATTTGATCATTATCTCATTCCTGGTCATGGGACCTTGCTGTGCGCAAATTGGCTGCTGTGTTTCCTACATTACAACAGTAAGAAACACTTAATTGGCTTTAAAGTGCTTTGGGACATCCTGAAGTCATGAAAGGTAAGTTGTTTCTTCTTAAAACCACCCACACTTCAAATTCCTCCTCATAAACCCACCTCCTCAACCTCACCCTCGTCATCTCTCCTAATTTCTGCTTGACATCTGACCTCTCCCTTTTTGTGAGGCCCTTAGGATCTTTCACTACGTTACATAAGTGCAAATTACTTGTTTTGTAAAGCGTGCGAAGCAAAGCAAAGCAATTGATCATGGTTTCCTTTCAATAATTACCAACCCATCAGCTTTGGGGAAATGTCCACACCAGTGTTATTTAATATTTCCAACTGCCATGAACAAATAATACTTCACAAGAATGCAGTCTTGACATTGTCCTTCCCACTAGTGTTTAATCTGTCAGACAGAAATCTAAGATTTATGATTCTCCATTGGAAATAGTCTCTGAGTCATTGTTACCAGCATGCAGATATCCGCAGAATAACATATCCAGCTGATTGTAGAAGCAAGACTGACATATTGCTGGATTTGAGCAGAAAATATAATTTAACCAAGATGTCTTCTGATGGTGTGGTTGGAGTTAAGGCACACCCCATCCACCACCTTAAACATTCACTCCCTCCACCACCGGCATACCGTGGCTGCAGTGTGTACCATCTACAAGATGCACTGCAGCAACTCGCCAAGGCTTCTTCGGCAGCACCTCCCAAACCCGCGACCTCTTCCACCTAGAAGGACAAGGGCAGCAGGCGCATGGGAACACCACCACCTCCAAGTTCCCCTCCAAGTCACACACCATCCTGACTTAGAAGTATATCGGCCATTCCTTCATCGTTGCTGGGTCAAAATCCTGGAACTCCCTCCGTAACAGCACTGTGGGAGTACCTTCACCACACGGACTGCAGCAGTTCGAGAAGGCGGCTCACCACCAGCTTCTCAAGGGCAATTAGGGATGGGCAATAAATGCCGACCTTGTCAGCGACGCCCACATCCCATGAACGTCTACAAAACAAATGGAGCTATATTTTCCTATGCTAATTTTACGAACAAGTAAACATCAGAAAAAGGTGGTTCGATGTCAGTAAAAGAATTTAGTGCTGCTCTGAGCATTCTACCTCTGCAATGGATTGACAAACATTCGTGAAAAGTGAGGAAAAAATCCAATTTTTACTTGTTAAATCACTAATGATGAGCTCATCCAACATTCCTCAGCTGCACAGCCAAATTGAAAAGTAAATACTTTATTCCAAACCCTGGGGTAGTGGGCTCAATCTTAGGGTCTCAGCACTAAAGTGACAGACCCGGAGTGTGGACACTTAACTGACTTTCCGCTGGGCCGACCGACTGGGACTTTCTGGAGTCGGTTCTAATAAATTATTATCGGCAAGCTCCTGCTCCATACTGGGCCTGGTTCTGGGGCTTGCCAACAAGTAGAAGGTTGGTGGATTTGTATGTCAGCAGCCCTTAAAAGACTGCTCCTAAAATTTAAAGGATGAGCTGTACGTTGAACATAAGAAATAGGAGCAGGAGGAGGCCGTACGGCCCCTGGAGCCTGCTCCACCATTCAATAAGGTCATGGCTGATCTTCTACCTCAACTCCACTTTCCCGCCCTGTCCCCAGATCCCTTGATTCCCTTAGTGTTGAGTCACTGTGTAAGTGCTGCTTCAACTTACATCATCTCTAAACTGCTTCTATGCTTGCACAAAAAGAAAGCACAGAATTCAAAAGAACAGACTCAAACTGGAGGAGGGCTCAGAATTTAGAAGCTTTTCAATTCCCTTGGTGTTGGCCACCTTGAACTATAGGAGCTTGGAAGGACTGGGAAGGCTGAAGCCACAGGCCTCTTCCAAGCTCAAGGCTAGTAGCATTCAGTTCTTACGTCTGGTTCTCTTTACCCCTCCCTCCCACATAGGGCATACACAGATCTACAGACAGTTATCTCCTGATGCAAGTTCCGTTTGAAGGTATATCTTGGAGCCAGCATTCTTAATATTGCCTTTTCTGGAACAGAAGCTGACCAGCACTACCAGTGGCCTAGAGTGCCTCACAGCATCCTGAGTCCCTTTCACCAACATTTGCAAGCATCAATGCAGCTACACATCCTGGAGGATGCAGCTTGTGAGTATGTGGAGTTGGCACTGGGTGAGTCACAAAACACTCCGTGAAGAGGAACGAGAGGTGACAGCCGAGGAGGAGCAGGATCCTGGTGTCCAAGATGGCGGCCATCAGTTGACGGTGTTATGGTTAAACCAAACACTTGGTACCTCTTGGCTCAGTTGGTAAAAGCACTCTCTGGTGTGGTACTGAGCCATATACACGAGGGATTTCCTAGTTCAATACCCTGTATGTGCTGAGTTACTTTGTCTTGCTGAGCTAGGAAAGGGGGGAAATCAGCAAGGTTCCTATTCCATGGTAGAATAGCCTGCTGAGTCTCACTGTCTAAGCTCACGTCTGGCTACCGACATCCGTGAAACCTAACTCCTACAAGTATCAGACCTTTAGAAGAGGAAAAGGGAGAAGGAATATAAAAGAACCCCATCTGTTAATCTTATGATAATATGAATCTATAGTAAAAACATCATGACTTTATTCACTGACTGTAATTTTAGCATTTTTTGAAGTCATTAGCATTGTTTTTATAATATTCAGGCTGTAGTCTATATTGGGAAAGTAATAGATGCCGGAGACTGAGTAATGACTGCAATTTAAACTTGGGGTTCAGTTGACAGGCATGAGGCAATCAAGCTTTACACTCGTGGTCTATGAAGTCATCGGAACCCCAGAGCAAATTACAGTGTTCCTCTTCACTCCCAAACAGCAAAAGCTCTCTCTATAATTTGCACTCGTCTTCACAGACCCAGATGAGCTTCCTGCAATGTCTGACACCAGCAGCTCTGCTCAGCTGGACGCAAATACTGTGATGATCGATGACCTTTCAGCTCAGCCAGCACCATAATTAGAGTGGAGGTGTCCTTTAATTTTACAACTGTATGGGTGGGTGGTTGGGTATGTGTGTGGGTGGATGTCAGGGGGAGGGGAGGAGTTGCACGTGCACACACACATCCACATGCACACATGTATATCATGACTAACCACATAGAAAAACATTTTAACACAAGAGAGACCAGAGATGAAGAAAGAAAGCTAGTTCAGGGTTAAACAAATAGAAGGAAGAAAGCCATTTCTTCATCAGTCTTACTGGTCTGGTTCTACTCAGGAGCTGAGCTCAGTGATGTGCAGGACAGTATTTTGACCTAAATCTCACAGTTGACAATGTGTAGGACCCTGTTGCAACCGTAGAACGCTTGATATTTATCTCTTGGTTGGAAAATGCAGGGATTATACACCTGCTGTTGCCACAATTAATCTAAAAATCAGAACAGAAGAGCAGGCTGCCTGCTTTCAAAAAGAATTGCAAGCTGCTTTGCCACGAGTACAGCAGTAATCTGTTGCTCTGTAGTCTGATAGATGCGAGAAAAAAACAGCTGAACACTTCCAAGCACAGTGCTAAGGTTTAAACTCTCAGTAGCTCAGTAGCAAAGGCTACCAAAAGAGATGGGACTGTTTTTTGGAATGTGTTTGCTGGTCTGGCCACCCTGGAATTTAAAAGCAGCAAGAATGGAACATAATGTTTCCCTGGCAGTTCAGCAGGCAAATTATGTCGTACTGAGCCCCGAAGACCAGGGATTTCTTAGATTTGAACTGTACTGCCTCACTGCCTCAACCAGTAATTGCCAGGGTTTTTGTTCCTCATTGCTATTGACTCTGGTTGGAAAATGTGGACGTTAAGTGGAGGCAGGATCGGAGTTGGCTGCGATGCCTCCTCCCCATGGTGAAACAATCTGCTAACAATCTGCTAACATTCACTAACTAGGTTTCCCATTCATTTCATCCATCTCAGGTTGCTGCTCCTAACAGGTCTTAATGTATAAAACAGATTATCTGGTCATATATTTCATTGCTGTTTGTGGGACCTTGTGTGCAAATTGGCTCCCGTGTTTCCTACATTAGAACAGTAACTACACTTCAAAAGTACTTCATTGGCTGTAAAGCGCTTTGGGACATCCTGAGGTCATGAAAGGCGCTATATAAATGCAAGTCTTTCTTTCTTTATGGCTTGGTGAATGATGGCTATTAACTCACAGCATATTGAAGCACCAATGCACTGTGCCATCTTAACACTCTCATAAATCAGGTTTAACCATTTATCAACAAATGCCGTTCCAAGGGGGAGAATTTTAACTCCCAGGCCCAAGGGTGCTGAGGCTGATTGTAGGATTATCACAGCTTCCTTTGTTGAGATTCATTTCCTGGACTATATCCCTCCATTCCGTTGTAGGTAGAGCAGTTACCCACTTAATCATTGGAAGTGGCCAGTTTAAAAAAAACTACGTTTCTTTCTTAGAGGAGGCAGCAGAGATTCAAAATGCAAAGACATGTCTGAAAGAGTAAGAAGCAGAAATTGTCTGAGTGCATTTTTGAGGTTATCTGCTCCAGCCTCAGAGGTCTTGGTGAGGTGAAATTCCTCTTGCAACAAAAAAGTGAAAGAATGCCGGTTTTTCTCTATAATTCCCGTGTTTCCAAGCCACGTGTTCCCACTATTTAATTAGTGGATTGTTAATTACAGAGAAAAACGGGCTTTTCATTACATGTTTTATTTCGCCCCACACATTTACTACAATAAAGTCTTATTTTTGCATTCCATGAGCATAAGTAGGAACATCCCTGTAAGTGTATAAATGCTCCCTATGAAAGTGGTTGGTGCAGTAGGTTAGACACACAGGTCTTTCTCTGCTGGGAACTGGGTTCAAATCTAGCCCACACTACTAAGATGAAAGTCTCCTTTATTTGCTGGCGGTACGTATCATATGTGAAATGTGTTGGCCAGTCTCAGTCCGGTTCCTAGCAGGATATATGGGGATCCAGCACAAAACTGTCCCTAATTTGGCACTAACCTGGCCCTCAGAATGGCCACAGGATGGCTCATGTGGGAAGTGGGTAAAGGGTCACACTGATGCAGGGGCTGTTCCCCTTAGATTGGTTTAGGGCAAAGTAGAGGGAGCTTTACTCTGGGTCTGTTTATGCAATTCCTGTCCTGGGAGTGCTCGATACTGACAGAAGCCAAGTACTACCTGTAGCCCATCCCCCTGTTAAGCAGACACTGTTTAATTTTCGAAGAATGAATTGTTGCCTGAGCAAGTAATGCTTGCTTCAAATAAACCTCTAATGAGCAGGACTCCCTCCTTATAATCCACTTATTATCTTCGATTTATAAAACCCCAAGCCACTTCCTACTCACTTCTATATATAACTGTTCCATTTTATACCAAGGGCTGCTTTGCCCAGCCCACGATATAATACCTACAAAATGCAGTTTTGAAACCTGTGGATTTAAATTGCACTACACAGTATTGGTTAACTATAGTCTGCTATTTAAACAGAGGTGTTGACCCATTTAAAATAAGCAGGTTAAATAGGGGACAGTGAATTCTCAGACAAACACAATAATGCATTTGTGACTAAAATGAATTTGCACAATGAAATTTCAAGTCATTAGTGACCTTGCATCTCCCAGCATTTGACAAAAAATCGCTCCCTGACAGTTTTTTTTCTTAATGTTAATTTACTATTTTAATGTACTCAACATAATAGGCTTTCAAAAAAAATGGACGGGGGATCATTTGACTTTTAAAGACTACGCTCTTAAAGGCAATACACAACTAACAGCTCTGCACTCATGTGGAGTAGACTCTACACACAATATTAGCGCAGCTGAAGTGTTATTGGAACATTTTTAATATAGACAGTTGCAGCTGAACAATAGCAAGCTTTGGCAGAGTCCTTTTATTCTTACAAGTATGAGATGACTTTCTCTGATGCCTCTTCAGCTGGGTCAACATTGCACTTACCTGTTTGCATTTTGCATGAAGGGACTGAAGATGATGAAAATTGATATCTCTAAAATAATTGATGTTGTTATCCATATTAACCCCCACCCCCAATCAACCTGCTGTTTTATGTCTGCCAGTTTTAAACGTGTGCAAAATATATACACGTGCATAGAAAGCTGCACATCAACAACAACTTCAACTTATATAGTGCCTGCAGTAAAATGTCCCAGTGGAAAATTGCACTGCGCAGTATTGGTAACAAACATGGTAATGAAATGCCTGACTGCTACTTAAACAGAGGTGTTAACCCATTTAAAATAAGCAGGTTAAATAGGTGGCATTGAATGCTCATACAAACACAATGATGCACTTGTGAGCAGTATCGGGAGATTAGGAGAGGTGACCGAAAATGTGTCGCAAAGGCAAGATTGGAAGCGGTTTTTAAAGGCAGAGGGTAAAGTAACAAGGCAGAGAGATTTAGGGTGAGAGTTTCAGGGAAGGTGGCTGAAACTGCTGAAGGCTCTGCTACCAAATGTGGAGTGAATGGAGGGTGGAATGCACGGGAGGCCAGAGTTCAAGGCCCAAAGGCTACAGAGTGGGACATAGGCCCAGAAGAGGTTAAAGAGGTAGGCAGGAGCGAGACAAATTCAGTGCATTAAAGACAGGGAGCCAATAGAGGTTGGTGAGTAGTCTTATTATTCCAGAAATAAGACTTCAAATGAGTGAGTAGGATTTAGAGCTGTATAGAATGTGGGCAGCAGGGTTTTGTGCTTGTGACCAGTGCAGCTTAGGAGGCTGACAAGGAGTGCAGTGAAGAAATTAAACTTGGAGACAACTAAAGCATGAACAAGGGTCTTCACAGAAGGTGGGGACGTGGCAAGGGCAGAGAGAGGCCGTGGTGCAGAGGTGAAAGTGGACAATCTTGGTGATGGATAGGATGTTCAGCTTGGGGTCAAACAGAGTTCTGAGGATATCAACTGATACGGACAGTACGGGTAGGCGTGGTTGTTTCTCACAATAGATTCCATAGAAGAGTTATCAGTGCTGATTTGTGGCAGTAACGGATGCAGCACACGAGATCAATGTCACCATATTGTGCAATCCCTATTTCAAGCGTCTCTCCACTGGCGCTGGAACTTGATATAATGATTTTGATGGTCAAGGCAGCACTTCAGTCCCACATTTTCATGCTGCTCTTTTCAACTCCCATTTGATGAATAGAAATGCAGTGAAGCCCCGTTATTATAACATCACATTTAGCAACCACATTACATATTAAAGGGTCTGTATAATCTTGCCAGACAAAAATTCAATAGGACCAGTTCGGGTGGCAGCTGTCGTGGGGTTAATTGTAAAGCTCATAATATTTTTGAACTGTTTCTAAGACGGATCCTAGGTCACACTTCAAATCATTTGATTGTCTAGATCACATTGAAAATCATTCTTTCCTTCTTTTCTTTTTCCTCGGCTTGACACCATAATAACAGATAATGGAGTTGACCTATGCCAACCACTCCTACTGATCCATGACCAGGGACTTGAGCACAAAAATCCAGGCTGACACTCCAGTGCAGTGCTGAGGGAGCGCTGCACTCTCGGAGGTGCCGTCTTTCAGATGAGATGTTAAACCGAGGCCCCGTCTGCTCTCTCAGGTGGACGTAAAAGATCCCATGACACTATTTCGAAGAAGAGCAGGGGAGTTATCCCTGGTGTGCTGGCCAATATTTATCCCTCAATCAACATCACTAAAACAGATTATCTGGTCATTATCACAAAATGCTTTTTGCGGGAGCTTGCTGTGCGCAAATTGGCTGCTGCGTTTCCCACATTACAACAGTGACTACACTTCAAAAAGTACTTCATTGGCTGTAAAGTGCTTTGGGATGTCAGGTGGTCGTGAAAGGCGCTATATAAATGCACGTCTGTCTGTCTTTCTATCTCTCTTTCTTTCTCTCTCTCTTTTTCTCTTTACCAGTGTGCTGCCTGAAAAAGAATATTTCCCCCTCCTCTTCACACCTGTGGGCAGTGCCTCCTCATTGACTGCCCACCGATACCTTGACTAAATGGCCATTTTTCTTGTGTGAATCCAAGCAGTGAGTGTCAGTAGCCTGTCCAACTATGGGGAACATCTCAGCTGAACTCAATCCTGTCATTACCCAATGTCCACACACATACACTTCTCAGATGAGCTAATATAGCACAGATGGGAGATTTATACTTTAGACCTCATTGTCTAACTCACTCACTGCCTTAACCACCTGAGCCATGAGGATAATTTTTCAGTCAAAAGGTATAGTTCTTCACTCCCTACATGCAATGCATGGCTCATTTTGAAGAATCTGACTTATTAGTTGTTCAACTAAGTGGGTCAGTTTAACATCAACAAGCTGACTGGCACCTTTAATGTGAGGAACGTCCAATGCACTTCTCAGACAGGCATAGGAAATGGACACTGAGCCAGGAGGAGATTAGGAGATATGAGATAAAGCTTCAAACCTTATTAACCAATGGAAGCTGTTGAAATACATTGGTGACACTGCCGTCTGGGGCCTAATATCTAGGAGGCTTCACGTACTATGATAGTCAATATTCTAGTGACCCTGTAAACGTCTTTTAGGGGGAAAAATTGAGTTGCGCCCCCTTTGGGGCGTTAACTTCGCTGGTGCGCTACTTTTAGCGCCCCGAAAAATTTAGCGCCCTTGCGGCCAAAATTCATCGGTAGCGCCCCAAGAGGGAAGCGGGGTGCTACTGGAAGCGCCCCGCCTCCCCCTTGGGGCGCTGCGAGCGAATATCACAGCGCTGTGTGCCGCAGCGCTATGTGCTGCGGCATGTCGCGCCACGATATTGCAGGCCTTCCTCCCCTTCTTAAAGAGGAGGGGCCTTGCGCAGCGTGACCCGGGGCCCAGCTGGGCCACCAGGATTGGAGTGCTGGCAAAAGAGCCCAGCACTCAAGAGAAGTGCCAGGCTCACGGAGCACAGCCGGCACTCCCCGAGGGGGGCTGAAGAGGAGGCCGGAGACGGCAACGTGGGCAGGTGCTGGCAGGCAGCCAGCAACAAAAATGGCCGCCCGGCACCTCACCTTTAATTAGTGCTGCCCCGGCCGCAGGTAGGCCCCCCTGATCCCGTCGGACATAGCGTCCGGTGGTAAGTCAGGGGGCGCTCCTGAAGATCGCGGCCGGGGCGTGAGCAGGGCGCTGCGCACGGCGATGATGTCATCGCCGGCGGCGTAGCGCCACGGGGCACTAACGGTTACCGCCGCCGCTAACCTCCCGCTGAATTTCGCGGGAGGCATTGGAGGTGCCGCGCCCAGGCGCTAGTTGCTTTGCGCCCCGTTAGCGCCCTCTTAGGGCGCTAAAAAGAGGCGCAAAGCAACCAAATTTTTCCCCCTTAATATTTTGGAGTGTAGGTCTGGATTGTCTCAAAATACAATATACATTACCATGACATACACATATATAACATCATTACATATTGCTTTTTACAGTGTGCACTGATGGCGCACAACTTGGATCATTGAGCATGTGATTTCCCAACTCGAGTACATTGCGAGTGCCATTTCTCACTGGGAGAGCTCAATTAGAGAATTTGCTCTAATATTCCTCTCATTGATTTCTGAGTGTGAACCCGAAGCGATGCTTTCAGATAGGCGAAGACACCAGGACACATGGGCACGGATTGAGCGCTGCGAAGGGAAAGCTAAGTGCCGACACAAGGAAGAGTTCCTGTACACAGAGGGTGAGCTGTAGCTGGAATGTGTTGCCAGGAAGAATGGTTCAGACCAGGAATCATAGAATGGTTACAGCACGGAAGAAGGCTATTCGGCCCGTCGAGCCCTTGCCGGCTCTCTGCAAGAGCACTTCAGCTAGTCCCACTCCCCTTCCCTTTCCCCGTAGCCTTGCAATGTTTTTTTCTTCAGGTACCTATCCAACTCCTTTTTGAAAGCTGTGATTGAGTCTGCCTCCATCACCCTTTCAGGCAGTGCATTCCAGATCCTAACCATGCGCTGAGTAAAAAAATTTGTTCCTCATGTCGCCTTCGTTATTCTGCCAATCACCTTAAATCTGTGTCCTAGAATCATAGAAAGTTACAGCACGGAAGGAGGCCATTTCGGCCCATCGTGTCCGCGCTGGCCAACAAAGAGCTATCCAGCCTAATCCCACTTCCCAGCTCTTGGTCCGTAGCTGTGCAGGTTAGAGCATTCCAAGTGCACATCCAAGTACTTTTTAAATGTGGTTAGGGTTCCTGCCTCTACCACCCTTTCAGGCAGTGAGTTCCAGACCTCCACAACCCTCTGGGTGAAGAAATTTCCCCTCAAATCCCCTCTAAACCTTCCACCAATTACTTTAAATCTGTGCCCCCTGGTTTTTGACCCCTCTGCTAAGGGAAATAGGTCCTTTCTATCCACTTTATCTATGCCCCTCATAATTTTATACACCTCAAACAGCCTTCCAGTCACAAAAACACCCATCAACCATTACCCTCTGC
The DNA here is from genome assembly GCA_030390025.1 of Squalus acanthias. Taxonomy (NCBI): domain Eukaryota; kingdom Metazoa; phylum Chordata; class Chondrichthyes; order Squaliformes; family Squalidae; genus Squalus; species Squalus acanthias. The sequence continues at coordinate 26,326,858 of CM059443.1, forward strand.
TTCCTGTCTCCGAGCCAGTTTTGAATCCAACTTGACACTTTGCCCTGGATCCCATGGGCTTTTAACTTTGTGACCAGTCTGCCATGTGGAACCTTATCAAAAGCCTTGCTAAAGTCCATATACACTACATCAAATGCACTACCCTCATCTACCCTCCTTGTTACCTCCTCAAAAAATTCAATCAAGTTTGTCAGACACGATCTACCCTTAACAAATCCGTGCTGACTATCTTTGATTAATCCGTGTCTTTCTAAATGAAGATTTATCCTGTCCTTCAGAATTCTTTCCAATAATTTTCCCACCACCAAGGTTAGGCTGACTGGCCTGTAATTACTCGGCCTATCCTTTTCTCCCTTTTTAAACAAGGGTACCACATTAGCAGCCCTCCAGTCCTCCGGCACCACACCTGAAGCCAGAGAGGATTGAAAAATGATGGTCAGGGCCTCTGCAATTTCCTCTTTTGCTTTGCTTAACAGCCTGGGATACATTTCATCCGGGCCTGGGGATTTATCCACTTTTAAAGCTGCTAAACCCCTTAATACTTCCTCTCTCACTGGTTCTCGACCCTTCTGCCAATAGGAACAGTTTCACTCTATCTACTCTGTCTAGACCCCTCATGATTTTGAACACCTCTATCAAATCTCCTCTCAATCTTCTCTGCTCTAAGGAGAACAACCCCAGCTTCTCCAGTCTATCCACATAACTGAAGTCCCTCATCCCTGGAATCATTCTCGTAAATCTTTTCTGCACCCTTCTAAGGCCTTCACATCCTTCCTAAAGTGCGGTGCCCAGAATTGGACACAATACTCCAGTTGAGGCCAAACCAGTGTTTTATAAAAGTTCATCATAACTGCCTGGCTTTTGTACTCTATGCCTCTATTTATGAAGTCCAGGATCCCGAATGCTTTTTTAACTGCTTTCTCAACCTGCCCTGCCACTGTCAATGATTTGTACACATATACCCACAGGTTTCTCTGTTTCTGTGCCCCCTTTAGAATTGTACCCTTTGGTTTATATTGCCTCTCTTCATTCTTTCTACCAAAATGTATCACTTCGCACTTTTCTGCATTAAATTTCATCTGTCACGTGTCCGCCCATTCCACCAGTCTGTCTATGTCCTGTTGAAGTCTATCACTATCCTCCTCACTGTTCACTATACTTCCAAGTTTTATGTCATCTGCAAATTTTGAAATTGTGCCCTGTACACCCACATCCAAGTCATTAATATATATCAAGTAAAACAGTGGTCCTAGAACCGACCCCTGGGGAACACCACTGTATACCTTCCTCCAGTCCGAAAAACAACCATTCACCACTACTCTCTGTTTCGTGTCACTTAGCCAATTTCATATCCATGCTGCCACTGTCCCTTTTATTCCATGGGCTTCAACTTTGCTGGCAAGCCTATTATGAGGCACTTTGTCAAACGCCTTTTGGAAATCCATGTACACCACGTCAACCGTATTGTCCTCATCAACCCTCTCTGTTACCTCATCAAAAAATTTGATCAAGTTGGTTAAACACGATTTGCCTTTAACAAATCCATGCTGGCTTTCCTTAATTAATCCACATTTGTCCAAGTGACTGTTAATTTTGTCCTTGATTATTGTTTCTAAAAGCTTCCCCACTACTGTGGTTAAACTGACTGGCCTGCAGTTGCTGGGTTTACCTTTACACCTTTTTTTGAACAAAGATGTAACATTTGCAATTCTCTAGTCCTCTGGCATCAGCCCCATTTCTAAGGAGGATTGGAAGATTATGGCCAATACCACCGCGATTTCTTCCTTCACTTCCATCAGCATCCTAGGATGCATCCCATCTGGTCCTGGTGACTTATTTACTTTAAGTACAGCCAGCCTTTCTAGTGCCTCCTCTTTATCAATTTTTATCCCATCCAGTATCTCCTCTACCTCCTCCTTCACTATGTCTATGGCAGCATCTTCCTTGGTGAAGACAGATGCAAATTACTCATTTAGCACTTCAGCCATACCCTCTGCCTCCATGTGCAGGTCTTCTTTTTGATCCCTAATCAGCCCCACCCCTCCTCTTACTACCCGTTTACTATTTATATGCCTATAGAAGACTTTTGGATTACCTTTTATGTTAGCTGCCATTCTATTCTCATACCTTCTCTTTGCCCCTCTTATTTTCTTTTTCACTTCTCTGAACTTTCTATATTTAGCCTGATTCTCAGATGTATTCTCAACCTGACATCTGTCATATGTGCTCTTTTTCTGCTTCATCTTACTCTCTATCTCTTTCATCATCCAAGGAGTTCTGACTTTAGTTGCCCTACCTTTCTCCCTAGTGGGAATGTACCTCGACTGTACCCAAACTATTTCCTCTTTAAAGGCAGCCCATTGTTCCATTACAGTTTTGCCTGCCAATCTTTGATTCCAATTTACCCGGGCCAGATCCGTTCTCATCCCACTGAAATTGGCCTTCCTCCAATTAAGTATTTTTACTCAAGATTGCTCCCTGTCCTTTTCCATAGCTAATCTAAACCTTATGATACTATGATCACTGTTCCCTAAATGTTCACCTACTGACACTTGCTCCACTTGACCTACCTCATTCCCCAGAACCAGAACCAGATCCAGCAATGCCTCCTTCCTCCTTGGGCCGGAAACATACTGATCAAGAAAGTTCTCCTGAACACACTTCAGAAATTCTTCCCCCTCTGTGCCCTTTACACTATTACTATCCCAGTCAATATTAGGATAGTTGAAGTCCCCCATTATCACTACTCTATAGTTCTTGCACCTCTCTGTAATTTATTTGCAAATTTGCTCCTCCATATTTTTCCCACTAGTTGGTGGCCTATAGAGTACATCTAGTAGAGTAATGGCACTTCTATTATTTCTTAACTCTAACCATATAGATTCTGTCCTTGACCCCAACAGGACATCCTCTCTCTCCAGCACTGTAACATTCTCCTTAACCAATACTGCCACACCACCTCCTATCTTTCCTAAACACCTTATATCCAGGAATATTTAATACCCAATCCTGCCCTTTTTTGATCCAGGTCTCTGTTATTGCCACGGCATCATATTCCCATGTGGCTATTTGCACCTGCAGCTCACCAATCTTGTTTACTATGCTTCATGCGTTCACATACATGCACTGTAAACCTATCTTAGACCATCCTGTGTTCTCTCTTAGTCTGACCCCACCTAATACCTTACTATTTCTTACTTTAGTGCTATCCGTCTCTTCCAATCCTTTGTGCCCTTTGTTTCTCCTTTCTAATGCTACATCCTGGTGCCCATCCCCCTGCCAACTTAGTTTAAACCCTCCCCAACAGCACTAACAAACCCTCCCGCGAGGATATTGGTACCGGCTCTGTTGAGGTGCAACCCGTCTGGCTTGTACAGGTCCCACCTCCCCCAGAACCGGCCCAATGCCCCAGGAATCTGAACCCCTCCCTCCTGCCCCATCTCTCCAGCCACGCATTCATCTGCTCTATCCGCCTGTTTCTATACTCACTCGCTCATTTGACTCATTTAACAGTTAGATGCTGTAATGGGAAGATGATAGGGTTAGTATTCTGGAAGGATGGGCCAAAGTACATAATTCATCCGAACCTATCTTATGATCATGTGTTTATGGGGCTGTGTAGCCAACTCAGTGCATGGATTCAGAGTTTTTAAGCCCAGTTTCACTCTGGAATAATTGCTTTGATGCAATACAAGCTGAATCCATGTTCATACAAAAGTAACGTAATCTGATTATTTGGAGTTTCTGCCTCCTGTTGGCATAAGTGCCCATCTGTACTATAGGGTGGTTTCACCAACATCAGGGACAAAAACAAGGTAACATATAAGATAAATGCCACTCGTCACTGGTCCACTTGAAGGGAAGCAGGTGGCAGCTGGTGGCCATTTTAAATTGGTAGGTAGATGCTAACAGACTGACGGAAGCTTCAACTGCACCAAGTTTGAAGAAATGATACTCATTAAAAAGGTGGGCAATTGTTTGTTCTGAATAACATAAATTTCCAAGGGATAAATGCGAGCTGAATTAGTCATTTCTGTTTCTTTGGTTCAGCTTTCATGTTTCGCTTGTAAACAGGGTTTGAACAGAGCTGCCTGGCCTGTGTAAGATCAGTGCATAGGTTGAACTGGTCCAATAAAACAGGTGACATCGCGGACTGAAGGAATTGGACATAAATCCTTTGACAAACCATTACAGCCTTTCAAATACTGGCCAAAGACTGCCAAAACTAATTCCGCATGATTCCGATAAGTGATAGGTGATGGGGCAGAATAACATTAGCAGCATAGACTGCCCTGAAATGGACCTCATAACGGCAGTCATCAATTCATGTAGGGAACAGCAGAAAAACAGCTAACAGAAACTTGCACTCTCCTGTTGCTAGACTATAAGGAGGAACTAACCAAATTTGGCATCTTAAGGAACTAGAAAGGGAACTTGATAAAAGCAGAGGCGTCAAACGAAAAAAATCATATCCAACAAAAACAGGAATAAGAAACCAAAAGCAATTCCTTTCTGCTACAGGTTTATTAATTAGTTTTAATGTTATACTTTTAGCTCCAAATTCTCCTTAATACTCTTAAACTGTTCACTTCATGGAACTGATCTCTTTCTGTGAGGCCTAGTGCAGTTGAAAGGAATGTACTCTTCTCCTAAAGTGTTGAATTAATCTCCACCCACTTTCATTCTGAAAGGTATTTAAATAAAGACAAACAGTCAGGGTGGGGGGTTTTAGGTAACATCAGCCCGAACAACCTGATCTCTCCTTTTAGTTAAATGGAACACAAGTTTCCTGCAGTCATGATCCTCCCTCAATTTGACTCCCTCTGAGTCAGCACGTTGTGGGTTCAAGTCCCACTCCTTCCTTCCGTCCTTCCTCCCTTCCTTCTTTCCTTCCTTCCTCCCTCCCTTTCTTTCTTTCTTTTTTCTGTCTGTCTTTCTCTCTCTCTCTCTCTCTCTTTCTTTCTTTCTGTCTGTCTGTCTTTCTCTCTCTCTCTCTTTCTTTGTGTCTGTCTCTGTCTGTCTGTCTTTCTTTCTTTCCGTCCTGAGGTTGTGAAAGCCGCTATAGAAATGCAAGTCTTTCTTTTTCAATTAACTTTAGTTTAAAAATGTAAGACAAGAATGACTCTGCTGGCCTAATACCTATAAACATTCTTGTAAAATGACAATATTTTCAGTTTTTGGTTTCAAAATTTCTAATTCCTTCTGTGGGCTGGATTTTGCCAGCCCTGGGGAGGCGGGTTTGGAGGCGCGACAGTTGGCAAAATGGCAGAATCTGGGGGCGGGTGCCCAACCCGCCCCCAACCCGCCTCCATGTCATCTTGCCAGGAGGCGGGTAGCCATCCCACGCCAGGTCCCGTCTCCTTGGAGGCGGGAATGGATTACAGCCACTTAACTGCCTGTTATCCCCATTTTGCCCACACAAGTGCGGATTTCCTGAAGGCTCCGAAACCCGCCAGGGTCACCGAGGCGAGTACTGGGTCTGCGGGGGTCTGCGGGGTGCAAAAGTGCGCTGTGAGGTGAGTGATGGGTGCAAGTGTGGAGAGGTGAGTATCTGAGGTAAGTGCAAAGTGTTAGAAAAAGTGTACTTACCTTTGTTTCTTCCTGCAGGCTTCAATCATTGGGTATGCGGAGAGTCTTGCACCTCCGCGGCAGAGATGACAGATGGCCGTTGCATTCTTCAATGCAACAACCATCTAATTTCTGCAAAAGAAAGAGGTTTGATGAGTCTTGAATTCAAGAACTCATCAAACTACAGTGAATGTCAGTGTTTGACAGCTTCACAGAGCTGTCAAACGATGACAATTCATCTGTCAAACGTCATACGTTGACGTTCTCTGTAACCGGCTTTCCCTTAATTGGCCTGCTAAGCCCACTGGGCGGGCTTAACAAGGTCAATCAAGGGAAAATAGCGTGGGTTGGCCAGAAGTTAATGGAGGCGGGACTGAAACCCGACAAGTGGGAGTCCTGCCTCCAAAAGCTCCCCATTGGCAAAATCCAGCCCTGTATTTTTGCTTGCTTTTAACAAAATGATGTTTTGTTTTCAAATTGATGACTATGGGCTAATTATTTTAATGTCTGAAGTGCTGACCTCTTTGTTCGTAGTTAAATATCCATTTAAACTGTGTTTATTTTTCTTATTGGTTTCACCTGTTTTACCCCCAACATCTCCTGAGTCACTGACTCATGCCAGGATATGGTTCCATGGCTGCACATCTCCCAAGTGTTTATTCATCATGTATGACCCTGGTCAGTGAATCTCCACCATGCAGCACATCATCGCTGAGCCTGATCCCATTCTCCTGCAGTCCCCAGATGTCCACTTTTCAGCGGGAGTCACTCGGTGGCAATCGAGAGCAGGAACCCCGGCTAATTTATCTCGTTCCTGAGCCCAATTACAGCACCCCAATTGTTACCCTGGCTGCGTTCATTTAACTCGGTGTATGGATTGAACCTGCATCCTTCAGCTCTGTATGGCTTAATACTGGGCAATCTTTCACTCACAATGGTGTAGGTTCATATTTTTGATTACAGTTTCAGGATTAAGATTGAGATACAATTCTCCAAACAGAGGATGCGGATATGATCAGAATTGCGCTGCCCATGCAATTAATAACTCAGAATTATCCCTCAACTGAAATATTTATTCTAGACCCATTTCTTTTCCACTCATTAAAGAAGACAACAGCCTAAGATGTATTTGTGGTATTGCCAGCAGTGGAAATGCAGGTACAAAGTGCTGTTTTGAGCATCATAGTGCAGCAATTCAATTTTGTTTGGTCCTGCCACACATAGGCTTATGCCTGTTTATTAATATTAATAAACTAACTTTAAAATCCTTCTGGGTTACAGAAAATTCAACTGAGCACAAGACAAAGAAAAGTATGGGATGGGAAAGTTAAATATTCTCCTTAAGTATCAGCTTGGTTCAGTTGCTAGCATTCTTGCCTCTGAGTCACTCTTGCCTCTGAGGTTGTGGATTCAAGCACATAATCTAGGCTGATGCTCCAGTGCAGCACTGAAGGAGTGCTGCATTGATGGAAATACTGTCTTTCAGATGAGACATTAAACTAACACCCTGTTTGCCTGTTCAGGTGAAAATAGAAAAAATCCCATGGTAACTTTTTCAAGGAAGAACGAGGCGTTCTCCTGGGGTCCTGGCCAATATTATATCAATTAACCAACACCGCCAAAAAACAGATTGACCTCATTTGGACTTCACTCTGCAAATTAGTTGCTGCTTTGGCCAATAAAACAACAGGGATTACACTTCAAAAGTAATTCATTGGCTGAGAAGGGCTTTGGGCCATCCTGAGGATGTGAAAGACACTGCGTAAATGCAAGTTCTTTCTTCAGTCATAAACTGCAAGCCCTCTATTATCATCACATGAAATCTGTCCTCCCTTGAAATCCACAAACTGCAGTTTCCAGCGACATGATTTGATAATGATCAGGAGCAGGAACTTGCCCGTCTTTTCCCCTCCTTAGCACAAAGTCACTGAGGCTAACTGAGGCATCTCAACTGCTGTGATCAGCTAAGTCAGCACAGACCAGGGTTTGAACCAGGGACTTCACTATTTTGTGTGATTCAGTACCACACTAGGAAGTACATTTACAACTGAACCATCCAAGGGCCCACTTACGAAATACTAAATAACATTTCTGTGCCCACGTTAATTAGTATTATCCTATTCCTAGTCTCTTTAATAGCAGTGTGGCCAAAATCCAAATGCTGCTTGTGATAGGGAGGATTAATATCCAACTCTATTTTAGTTGCCATTGTTGTTCTTCCTGTGATTGTGGCACTGGTACCATTTAGTGCTGGTGAAGTGGGCAAAAAATTTAGCCTAGTGTGCATAAATGGTTTGGGTGCATAAATACAAGACTGAAAGCACAGTGGTGCAAAATGAGCATTCAACTCTTAAGCTTGCCAATCATTGGTTGAAACCACAAACTAAATGAGTTGCATATTCATTTTTTTCTCCTTACACTATTTTAAAGTAAGATCATTTGGAAGCAGTACTAGCTATATACAGGCCAGTCATATGTTTAACAGATGGTATATGAGGGAGGTGTGCATGCTATAATCACTGACATCTTTTTGCTTACTGTCTGACGTTTTGAAGACGTTGCTGTTTTCAGTTGGTGAGATGGAAGAGGCTGGTAATTCTGTAGCACTGACCACAGTTTCCAATTGTGACCTTTGACCGATTCAGGATACGAGGCTGTACGCGGCAGACAGTGAATCTCCCAGCACTCCTACCCAACATGGGTATGGAATAATTAATATTACGCTAACCCTTTGTGACTCTAATCAGTATTCATAAGATTAACTTAACCGTTCCTGATAATGTGTTAAAAGGAAAGAATAATGATTAACTGTGCTCTGGCATATTTTGGGAGGAGGATTACAGAGAAGTGGGGATTAATTCATTCATTGATCATTTTATTTTTCTCCTTCCTTTGGAAAACAATCTTAACATTGGGGGTGAAATTCAACTTCTGGGGCGCAAAATGGGCGCAAGTGGATTGGCCACCCATTATACACCCGGACCAATTTTCCATTCCGTTTTGTGCCCTGCTGAAGTTGAATTGCACGCCTATTGTGAATTGCTGGTTAAGGAGTGCTGTATTTCTTTTGTTTCCCATGCAGCTCGCTTGATTGGCACTCCATCCACCACCTTAAACATTCACTCCCTCCACCACCAGTGTACCGTGGCTGCAGTGTGTACCAGCTACAAGATGCACTGCAGCAACTCTCCAAGGCTTCTTCAGTCACACCTCCCAAACCCGCGACCTCTACCACCTAGAAGGACAAGGGCAGCAGGTGCATGGGAACACCACCACCTCCAAGTTCCCCTCCAAGTCACACACCAACCTGACTTAGAAGTATATCGCCAATCCTTCATCGTCGCTGGGTCAAAATCCTGGAACTCCCTACCTAACAGCATTGTGGGAGTACCTTCACCACACGGACTGCAGCGGTTCAAGAAGGCGGCTCACCACCACCTTCTCAAGGGCAACTAGGGATGGGCAATAAATGCTGGCCTTGCCAGCGACGCCCACATCCCATAAACTAATTTTAAAAAAGTTCTTTCTGTGCCTTTCTGACGGCACTGACTCATTCCGAGGGCTGTGCTTCCCCGGGTGCCAGCCACCTTCTGATACCTCACGCAACTGACTATTTTGTAATGCAGGAGTTTAGACATGGAGCATTTGCCCATAAACAACAACTTGCACGTAGTAAAATGTCCCAAGGCGCTTCACGTGAGCATTATCAAATTACTAAAAGCATGGTCAAAGAGGTAGGTTTTAAGGAGCTTCTTAATGAAGGAGAGGGAGGTAGAGGGGCGGAAAGGTTTAGGGAGGGAATTCCAGTGATTAGGGCCTAGGCAGCTGACGGCGCGGCCGCCAATGGCGGAGCGATACAAAATAAAGGGCATCACAATCACCATTCTGTCTTCAACTGACATCCAATTTCCAACAGGTTTCACTGGATAGTGATCAGGCGTTGAAACCCGAGCTAATTCATGTTCCTATCCTGGTCCAGAGGTGCTGAGGCCAATTGCAGTGCTCCAACTCTACCCTAGCTGAGAGGAGCCAACAACACAGACTGGAGTCCTAGACCCACCTAGTCTGCAGTTGCCGACTGAGCTATCAGAGAAGCCTAGTGCTTTATTTATAATGAAACAAAATATGAATATATTGAGTTTTTAAATATTTGTGTCACTAGGTGTATCTGGTTGCTATGCTAACCAGACAATGGAAGCTTATGGTCACTTTATATGGGCTCCCTAAATCTCTTGATGAGTCACCTTGATGGTTCTCAAATTGAAAAAGCTATCATTAAATGAGTATAATAAGTAGTGAGATTCCACCTTGTATGCCAGCAGGTATTTTGTGTTGTAATAGAAGGAGAGGAGCAGGTTCCTGGATTAATTTAAAATATACAACACAAAATAAACTGTCTAGAGACTCTTTTGTCTGCTATCTCACCCTTTGTTTATACCACTACAAAACAAACCTTGGGTTTAGGTAATAAATAGTATGCTTGGTAGGAAAGGGCTGTGTTCTTTGTAGTATTCACCACTCCCGTGTTGATGCTTGGCAGGTTGGGCCTCACACATGCAGGAACCACCCATACCACTTATAACAGGGTTCTTTCCTGTAACACATTCCAGATGTTGTGGCTGTCTACATATCTGCTGTGTCTCCTGTATCTACTTAAGTTCTCCCTGTGTCTAATGACATCACCTAGAGTGCGATTTCAGATCTTGGAAGTTTACATGCTTGATGGAGGCCCCCGTCTCCATTTTTAGTGCTGTCTTCAGGCATTTTTTGCAGGAAGGCGGCAGAGTACATTCGGACCACGGAGCTAGTTGGTTCCTGCAAGCACAACATTTTTGGGAACATTCTCAATCGCCCAGTTGATCATGTAGGATGCGGTTGGCTGGGTGTGGGCTGTCAACATTTCATCAGGAGTTTCATCACATCTTGCACAGGTAATGGTAACTCCAAGCTGGTCTGAAATGATGTCATTCCGTGATTTTCAAACTTTCGTGTGTGGGGGGACCCCCTGCAGATATTAACACATTCCCAGGGAATCTCCCCTCATCCAAAACTTCTGAAAAGACACAATCTTAAATGAAAACAGTACCATCATTGCAGAAAACAGACTTTTATTAATGTACCGCAACAGAATCAACCTGCAAGTAAGTCGATGAATTCAGACACATTTAGAAATGTGTTGACTGATGATCTCAGGGACCCCCGCCTCCCAGGAGTCCATGCTTACCCACTAGGGTCTGGAAACCCCACTTTGAAAAATCTATGACCTAATTATAAATACAGGGGCTGATTCTGTGACCGGGCACTCCCAGCGAGGAGCCGCACTTGTGGGGAGAGTGGGTCCGGAAGTCACGGTCCCACAGCCTGTGATTTTCCACCCATTCATTTGACTTTTCTGAAAATCACGGGGTTGCGGGCCCACAGCTTCCCGACCTCCGCTCTTTGTGAGCGCTGTTCCTCACTGGGAGTACCGATCACTAAATCAGCCCCAGAGTGGCGCACATGTTGAACTGAACCATCTGATTCCAATATGAACCCACACTAGGAAGGAGAGAAATTGGAGAATTTGTACATGGATATGGATATATGTAACCAACAATTACAGTGCGCCGATTTATGCAAGTGTATGTGTCAGTCTTATAAATGACCCAACTGTGTACGCGACGAGGATTTTTTTGTTGTGTTGTTGTACTCCTTTATAAATAGTTACAAACAAAACACAAAGTCCGCCCACATATATAATTTTGCCTGTGGATACTATTCTGGTTTCTGGGTTGGGGAGCGACATCTTCTATTGATGGCTGGCTTATTATGATATATAGCAAGGCGCAGAGGGTGTTTTTTTTTTGCAATTTTGAGTTGGTAGTAAACAAGCTCATTCTGAAAGTTGCCGAACTTGTCCAGCTGAGTATCTGGAAGCTGGTTTCTGAGCCACTGCAGCATCCGGGCAGCTTTGTTCAATGCATTTGTGGCTTTAGGAGACAGAATACAGTTGGCAATTAGAGTACAATTAGCAACCACAGCATTAGCATCAGCGTAAGAGACTCGTCACCAGGCCTACTTTGGACACATCATAAAGGTCTGGTCTCGCTGTGTGAATAATGACACTGACCCGATCTGTGACAAAACTATCCAGAAAGGGGAAGTGGCAGGTGCAGGAAGCAGCTCCCTATGACAGACTCCATGAAGTCTCCAAAAAGCACTGTCCAGAAATCTGTGTGCGCCTCACCAACCAGTACTAGTTCAAAATGGTTGCCAATTTTTGTTTAAAAAATGACTTTCATCGTGTTTCATAGCACCTTTCATGACCTCAAGATGTCCCAAAGTGCTTTACAATCAATTAAGTACTTTTGAGGTGCAGTCACTGTTGTAATGTCGGAAATGCGGCAGCCAATCTGTGCACAGCAAGGTCCCAATAACAGCAATGTGATAATGAACAAATAATCTGGGTGTTTTTTTGTGATGTTGGTTGAGGGATAAATATTTTCCAGGACACCGGGGATAACTCCCCTGCTCTTCTTCCAATAGTGGCCGCGGGATCTTTTACGTCCACCCGAGAGAGCAGACGGGGCATCGGTTCAACGTCTCATGCAAAAGACGGCACCTCTGGCAGTGCAGCACTCCCTCAGTACTGCACTGGAGTATCAGCCTGGATTATATGCACAAATTTCATTTCTTTTTAATGTGGGGGAACTTTTTCTGTAACGCTGCTTAATGTCGAAGTCTGGATAATGTCATATATTTGACTGACAATCACAGAATAAGTAGGCTTCAAAAACATCAAGCAGAACCAATAGGAGAAAAAATATGAATCCCCTTCAATGATATTCCTAAAATGAGTTTTTCTTTGCCTTTTTAAGGTAGGAAAAGGTCCCATGGCGCTTCACAGGAGCGTAATTGGATTAAAATTGGCACCAAGCCGAAGAAGGGGATATTATGAGAGGAGATTAAAAGCTTGGTCAAAGAGGTAGGTTTTAAGAAGGGTCTTAAAGGAGGAGAAAGAGGTGGCGACGCAGAACGGTTTAGGGAGGGAATTCCAGACCTTGGGGCCTAGATGACTGAAGGCAAGGTCGCCAGTGGTGTGGCGAAGGTCATGGGGGAATGGGTAAGAGGCCAGAGTTGGAGTAACGCAGACTTCCTGAAGGTTTGTAGGGCTGAAGGAGGTTACAGAGATAGGGAGGGACGAGGCCATGAAGGGATTTAAACATGAGGATAAGAATTATAAAATTGAGGCATTGATGCAGCGGGAACCAATGCAGGTCAGCAAGCACAGGGCTGATGGGTAAGCAGGACTTGATGCGAGTTAGGATACGGGCAGCAGAGTTTCGGCTGAGCTCATGTTCATAGAGGTGGAAGATGGGAATCCAGCCAGAATAGCATTGGAATAGTCAAGTCTGGAGGTAACAAAAGCATGTCTTTCAGTGCCAGATGGGCTGACGCAGGAGTGGAGCGGGGCAATGTTACGGAGGTAGAAGTAGGCGGTCTTTGCGATGGAGAGGCTATGGGGTTGGAGGCTCAGCTCAGGATGAGATGGGATGCCAAGGTGGCGAACAGTTTGGTTTATCTTGAGGCAGTGGCCAGGGAGTGGGGGTGGGGGGGGTGAGGGGCGGAGAGAGGGATGGAATCGGTGGCTAGGGATTGGAGTCTGTGATGGAACATACTGAGCTATAAAGAACTTGGGGCTGGATTTTGCCAATGGGGAGCTTTTGGAGGCGGGACTCCCACTTGTCGGGTTTCAGTCCCGCCTCCATCAACTTCTGGCCAACCCACGCTATTTTCCCTTGATTGACCTTGTTAAGCCCACTGGGCGGGCTTAGCAGGCCAATTAAGGGAAAGCCGGTTGCAGAGAATGTCAACCTATGACGTTTCATCGGTCAAAAATTTTTGACAGATGAATTATCATCATTTGACAGCTCTGTGAAGCTGTCAAACACTGACATTCGATGTAGTTTGATGAGTTCTTGAATTCAAGACCTCATCGAACCTCTTTCTTTTGTAGAAATTAGATGGTTGTTGCATTGGAGAATGCAACGGCCATCTGTTATCTCTACCGCGGAGGTGCGAGACTCTCCGCATGCCCACCGACTGAAGCCTGCAGGAAGAAACAAAGGTAAGTACACTTTTTCTAACACTTTGCACTTACCTCAGATACTCACCTCTCCACACTTGCACCCATCACTCACCTCCACAGCGCACTTTTGGACCCCTCCGACCCCCTCAGACCCACTACTCACCTTGGTGACCCTGGCGGGTTTCGGAGCCTTCGGGAAGCCCACACTTGTGAGGGCAAAATGGGGATAATCCTCTTATCTGCCTGTTAACTACCTGTTAACAGGCAGATAAGTGGCTGTAATCCCTTCCCGCCTCCAAGGAGACGGGACCCGGCGCGGGACGGCTACCCGCCTCCTGGGAAGATGGCACGGAGGCGGGTTGGGGGCGGGATGGGCACCTGCCCCCAGATTCTGCCATTTCCCCGGCAGTCCCACCTCCAAACCCGCCTCCCCAGGGCTGGCAAAATCCGGCCCTTCGTTTCAGAAACTGTGAAACACTTTTAACCTGACTAAAGGAGGAGTGTGGTAATAAAATACTTTGTGTGAACAGAGGATTTTTGCATTATCACTATACAAGAAAAAAGGTTGCATTTATATAGGGCGTTTCACAATCTCAGGATGTCCCAAAGCTCTTTACAGCCAATGGATTACTTTGGAAATGCTTCCACTGGTCTGTAAACAAAAAGCCGGAGTCGATTTGTGTGCAGCAAGTTCCCACAAACAAATGAGATGGATGACCAGTTCATTTGTTTTTTTTTGGTGGTCATGGTTGAGGGAGGAATGGGAATGTCGGCCAGGACACAGGAAGAACACCCTGCTTTTCTTCAAATAGTACAGTGGGACCTTTTACATCCACTGATGGCAGCGCAGTTTAAAGTCTCACCCAAAAGACAGCACCCCCACCAATGCAGTACTCCTGCAGCCTCAATCATGTGCTCAAATCCACAGTGGGGCTTAAACTGACAGCCTTCTGACTCAAAGGTAAGGTAACTGAGTCAAGCGAACACAAAATCCAGTTGTTACTAATTTTAATTCAGAGAATCAGCTTCATTAATTTGTCCTCTTACATTCCGTCATACTGAGTCCAGGTTACTAGATGGGGCTTCTGGATAACTGACCCACTGGAGTTCATATTTGTTGCTTGTGATGATACAGGCTCGACCACAACACTGAAATTGATTTTGTATTTCCTCCATTCCAGCACATTCTCCCTTTCCTCTGCATAGTACAGTTTTCATTTTGACTTTGACCATCGAGTGCTTTTAAAATTTATAAGAATCACTCCTGGAGGGTACAGATGACTGTACAATGGAAGATGCATTACTGACACTCTGCCACTCCTGCAAAGAACTATCCTAACTCAGTTACATCAGAGATAATGGTGAAACATGGGATTACTTGCTCTCAAAAGAACTGGGATAACACAATTTTGGTGATGTGATATATATATATACATCCAGCCAATGAATTAAATGTATGGGTTAAATATCACTTTAGTGATCTGATAGAACGTTCCCTCTCTGAGGCAGACATGCTGCTAGACATTGCTGGAGCTATTACTGTACATCTACTTTGTGTGGTTGAAAAATGATTCAATAATGAATGCAGTAGAATGATATATATCAGGAAGTATTTGGACTCAGGAAATCTTGAGCACCTAGATGTAAAATCAAAGTGCATTATTTAATAAGTAATTGATGCGCATATGAACTATAGTAATTCTGAATGATTAAAGTTCTTAGCTGATCTTCAATCTAGTAATAACATATGTACATTCACGTTCAGACTGGTAGTCTTTCATTACCTTGAAGGGTTTCATTTTTCTCTATGCAGTGCACCAATGAAGAACACTAGTATTTTTGTGTAATCCAGACATGCCACATACGTGCATGTGTGATTTTGCTAGTAGCAGCCATTATATCTCTCGTTTATGGATGGGATTTGGAGGGTTTTACTTTAATAGAAACAAAGTCAAATTCAAATAATGGTGCATTCTGAGTTTCGAAACGGTCTCAATACGACTTTTTAAAATCCTATGTTTCCAAATATAGGCCATGAGATACCAGCACGTGAAAGTTTAACTCATTCATCTGAAATTCCTATCTGCTGTTTTAGTGAAGCTATCAACCCATTTATAGTCGAGAAAGAATTTCAGATGAGCATGTTAACTGTGTAAATTGTTATTCCATGCTGTAATCTCAAGGCCCTAGACTTGTGGGCTCAGTGAGTTCCACTCCATGTGGTTTTGAGGTAAACAGATCAGAACAGGCCCAGGCTTGATCCGCGGTCATGAGGGCTTCAGCCAAGGCTTCCATTCCTGATCGGTATCTAGTGCCTGTGTGTGGAAGTTTAGTGAGGACAGAATAGACTCTGTCTAGACTCTGACATATTCTCCAAATCGAATAGAGTAGAGCTATTGTTCCATCATCAGCTTAGCATGAAGAACTACATATGACCTCATAACAACCAGAATAAGCTATATAATGAACCCATAGCTTGCCACCCATAAAAGACTCATGTGGATTTGCAAAGAAGGTTGTTAGTCATTATTAATTTGCTTTTAGTTTTGTTAGAACTTGAACTAAGCAGTTCCTATATATATATCCTGCCAACATGACGAGAAGATTCCTGTTAAGATGACTTCAGGGGTACATCTGAACAGATGTTGGGCGGTCCGCTGTATTTTTGGTGACATTCCAGATAAATGCGTTATAGTAGGAGGTGAAGAGGACATTTTAATTATGGTAACGACTTTGCAAATTCTGCAAATGGTGTTCAAGGAGACTGGATGGGAGCCAAACACCCAAAGCTATGAAAATTGCAAACACAGACTAACTGTTTTCCATTATTGGATATTCTCAGAAACTGTTTGGCTGGGAGGAAAATTGAATGAATAAAGTTTTCATGGGTGGTAAATATAGAATGCCAAAAAAGGTCAGTTCTTACAGCTCTGACACCAGATTGATTTTTACTCTTGCCAAATGTTTCTGTTGAGGAAAGAATGTGACGTTTTAGTTTTGACTCTTGTCTGATCTTTCCAGGGCTGGTCAATACAAAAATAACACTGGCAGCAGCAAAACTCTCTTCAAAAGCCTCTTTTATTTCCTGGCACTTCACCTCCACAGCAAATCACTGTTGGTGCTACACAAACAGTCATGTGACTCCAGCCAGACTCAACTTTGCTGTGCACAACAGGGCTGTAACATTTGGAATGTGTCCATGATTAAGGTTGGTGAGGTAGGAGGGTTTGGAAAGTCTGCTTAACAGGAAGTAAACAAAGGCTGTCACCATAGAAATAACTTCCCAAGTCAAAGCCAGCTCATTCGTTTCAAGCTCTATGTGAGCGGCCGTCGGCAGGACGTGGCTTCAAAGCAAGGTCTCTGACCACTACCTCGCCCATTTGGATGAACACGTCAGACAAGGGTGGCCTTGCTTTTTGTTTTGCTTAATGTCTGTAACAGTCTTATTTTTCTCAGGACCTCAAAACGCTGGAACTCCTTCCCCTCCTCAGTCTTCCATCATAGAATCTTACAACACAGAAGGAGGCCATTCAGCCCATCGTGCCTGTGCCGGCTCTTTGAAAGAGCTGTCCAATTTAGTCCCACACCCCCTGCTTTTTCCCCATACCCCTTCAAATTAGTCCTCTTCAACTACATGTCCAATTGCCTTTTGAAAGTTCCTATGGATTCTGCTTCCACGACCCTTTCAGGTAGTGCATTCCAGATCTTAACAACCCTCTATGTGAAAACAATTCTCCTCATTTTCCCTCTAGTTCTTTTGCCAATTATTTTTAATCTGTGACCTCTGGTTACTGACCCACTTGCCAGAGGAAACCGTTTGTCCTTACTTGTTCTATCAAAACCCCTTATAATTTTGAATACCTCTATTAGGTCTCCCCTTATCCTTCTCTGCTGTAAGGAGAACAATCTCTCCACATGACTGAAGTCCCTCATCCCTGGTATCATCCAAGTAAGTCTCCTCTGTACCCTCTTCAAGGACTTGACATCCTTCCTAAATCGTGATGCTCCGAATTGTACACAATACTCCAGTGGAGTACAGTGGTTTGTAAAGGGTCAGCATGACTTCCTTGTTTTGGTATTCAATACCCCTATTTACAAAGCCAAGTATCCCATACAATTTTGTAACTGCCTTATCAACTTGCCCTTCCACCTTCAAAGATTTGTGAATATGCAGCCCCAGGTCCCTCTGCTCCTGCTTCCCCCACCTCCCTCCCCCCCCCCAACCCCCCCCACACAAAATAGTACGATTTAGATTTTCTAAGCACCTTGTCTCTCCTCTCTGTTGCTACATCCTGATTTGCCTCCCCCCTGCCAAATTAGTTTGAACCTTCCCCCACAGCACTAGTTAACCTCCTACGATCTTCTCAGACTTTTAAAAACCCCAAGCTTGCCGTCACCTAGCCACTACTTCCTGATTTACTTCCCCTCCCCTTTTACTCGCACTGAACTCCTTGGCCCTTCACCTTGGCTTCTCTACAACACAGAAAGACAGGCTGTTGTTGCAGAATGAGTGACCAAATATGGTTATTTAAATTATGTTTACGATTGGAACTTTTAAATGCTGTAATTTACTGTGAGGTATAGGCTTGTGCAAAATAGTTGGACTTGACATTTATTCAATTCCTTTTTCATTCCTCACGTTCTCCTCCTTTACACCTCCTTTCCTGAATTTGGTGACTCATGCTGGGGTACAGTCCATGGGCCTTCCGGTATCTCATCCAAAGATTCCTGGGCAGTGAATCTTGGTTGGCTATTTGACCATGGGGGCCATCGCAGCTAATCCTGTTCCTGTCCAATGTCCACACATGCACAAAATCTCTATCGCCTCGGTGCTACTGGCACCTGTAGAACTGTTCCCCTGCAACAGTCAGGAGAGGAGGGGAGAAAACAGAGGGGAAAACCTGGATGAATATACACCTTTGAGTTCATTACTTGTATGACATTACAGGTATGGGTATTTTATTCTTTTACTTTCAATAGCTTCGATGACGAAGAATTAAGGGGGAAGTTACGCGCTTTCTATTTAATTCTGCCAAATTTACTGAGTGCGTTTGCTTCCTAAAAATAGGCATGTATGGTTTGAAAAGACATAAAAAAGTACCCCTCCAAAAAGCACACTTCACTTTCATTGCAAAATCACAAGACATTTACGGATAAGTAAGGCCATTCCGTCCTAGTTCATCTGTGCACAATGACCCTAAATTCCCCCTTCGCAGTCTCCAAATTCTTTCGAATGGTTTTGAAACAGACCACAAACCGTCAACCAGCAATCACCGGCTGAAATTTTCCCCACTCAGAGTCGGTGATGAAACATTCTGCCTTATGATAGAATTCAGCCGCGGTGGGTAAATCCATCATGTGGTCGGATAGTGGGGGCAGTACAGACCAGCAAGATCCCAGGTGCGATCACGGTCTGAAATTTCAAAAAAAGGAAATGCTGGAAATACTATTCCGAGAACGGTAACATAGTGGTTATGTCACTGGACTAGTAATCCAGAGGCCTGGACTAATGATCCTGCGACATGAGTTCAAATCCCACCGCGACAATGGGGAATTTAAATTCAGTTAATAAATAAATCTGGAATAAAAAGCTAGTATC
This sequence comes from Squalus acanthias, assembly GCA_030390025.1. Lineage (NCBI taxonomy): Eukaryota > Metazoa > Chordata > Chondrichthyes > Squaliformes > Squalidae > Squalus > Squalus acanthias. The sequence continues at coordinate 26,346,093 of CM059443.1, forward strand.
AGTAATGGTGACCATGAAACTACCGGACTGTCGTAAAAACCTACCTGGCTCACTAATGTCCTTTAGGGAAGGAAATCTGCCGTCCTTACCTGGTCTGGCCTATATGTGACTCCAGACCCACAGCAATGTGGTTGACTCTTAACAGTCCTCTGAAAAAGGCCTAGCAAGCCACTCAGGGCAATTAGGGATGGTCAATAAATGCTGGCCTTTGCCAGTAACGCCCACATCCTGTGAATGAACGGAAACTAAACACAAGCATCCGTTGAGTGGCAAATTCCCAGTACAATCATCCACCATTACACAGTGCATACACAGAGATTATACATTGCCCGGTGCTCTAACTATGCCTCAAAGTCACATGCACTCATTATCATTTGATTGTAACAGTGAAAAAAATCTCACTTTCTGGGCTATTTTATTGACATTTTTAACATAATATATGACTGGTTCCCTCAAAGGAGACATTTTCAAAGAGAGACCAGCAATTGTAAGCACAGATGAAGCAAAACATTTTCTGTTGAATAAAACCCACCTTTTTAGTGGGTTGTTAAAATTAAAAGCCAGGAGTTTTAGCCACAATTTTGCTTTTCTACTGTTATAGGCTTGATGCCTTCAAAAGGGAGGTGGATTGCATTTTTTTCCCTGGAAAGTTAGGACAAGGAATTTATTGTACCTTTAAATAGGGGATCAACAAGTGGTGGTGAGTAGGCGCGGAGGGAGGAAAGTCCATGATAGAATAACCATGTGTGGAGTCTGCATAAGGGGATCTGATGGACTTAATAGGGGCAAAATTCCAGTTCGGAGGTAGCGCAAAATGGCCGATATTGAATCGGCAGCCTGTTTTACAACCTGCTTGATATTCTTTTACATTAAAGCCCATTCTTCTCTACTGCCGAAGTCTAATTTCACCCACCATGTTCTTAAGCTATGGCAAAGTTGTAAGCAAATTTGAGGTAATTAAAATAATGACCAGCAACCGTCCTGTCCCCTGCCTGCCTCAGCCCTTCCTGTTTGTACATGGACTTTAATCCAAGGTTTATTTTCAGGCCCTTCTTCTATGTGCCAACTGAGTGGAAGGTATCGCTCTAAAAAATGTAGGAGTAAAAGATTTAAGAAAATACTTCCAGTAGTGCGAGAGTGTGCAAGCTGTTGTCCTTGTGGGCCACATATGGTGCGTGACATGAATCTTGTCATTCATGTGGAAATGACTTATGAAGTAATACTGGGCGGCCTGCTGGTGGCGCTGTCCAGGGAGAGTATAAGTACTCGGGCATGGGCCCAGCTTGCTCAGGACATTCCTTAACAGGAGCTAGTGAAAGACACAACTAGATCTCCTAGTTGAAAAACAGTTGATTAAAGCTTTGTTTAACGCTTAGACCAAGTGCCTAGTAGTTTTCTTACGTCAGTGCGTAATATGCAACTTCGGGAGCCACGTATGGAGAACAACTTGCATTTATATAGCGCCTTTAACTTGGTAAAACATCCCAAGGTGCTTGACAGGACCGTTATCAAACAAAATTTGACACTGAGGCACATAAGAAGATATTAGGGCAGGTGACCAAAAGCTTGGTCAAAGAAGTAGGTTTTAAGGAGCATCTTCAAGGAGGAAAGGAGTGCCCCTGGGTTATAGACGAGAAAATTAGCCAGGGTGCCAGCTCCAATATTATTTTCAAATGCCGCTGTGTTGGTTTCCCTTTTATTTTCGAGTTGTATCTAATCCATTAATACTGGTCTTAAAGGAGGAGAGAGAGGTAGTGCGGAGGAGAGGTCTATGGAATGGAATTCCAGAGCTTAGGGCCTAGGCTGCGTTCCCTGTTAGATCTCCCGTCACTGATACTGACAGATTCTGGTGTTCTGATTTAGGATATATCCTCTAATGAAGCAATAGTGGTTAAAAAAAAGCCCATTCCAAACCACCAGATGCACCAAATTCAAACAAGGTACGCCAGTGAATAAGAAATGTGATTACAAATAGGACTGAATGGCCTGGGCATCGAGGATTGGCTTGCCAGGGTTTGGTGGCTACGTGTAGCACTAGGGTTGCAGGTTGGACACCCTTGTTGGTACATGCACAGGTTTTTTATGAACACTTAATATACGTATTGGGGCAATTTTTCACAAATAGAAGGAGGAGCCATGATACGTGTAGGTCTCACTTCAGTTGCTTTCAGAACACTAGGAGGACTTCAGAGGCTGTAAACCAGTAAAATAGCAGCAGCCATGTGTTTCTTTTTGCCAACTGTGCCCATCCTCTTTCCCTGACTGTTTGTGATACAACTCACTGCCAACTAACAGGGTAGTTTCACCCAACAAAAAGGAGAAATGGATTACATAAAGAGGGTATTAATAAACTACTGCCCATGGTCACATATTTCATTTGTCTCATAGACAAAGGGAAACTATGTACCCCAATGTATATGTTGCCCCTTCTAAAAGTTTTGGACAGAAATGAGTGTATCAGTGCCAAAACTAATTGGAAGCTGTGTTACTCAACATCAATGTAGCATTCATTCAAGTGCAATGTTGTGTACAGAAATTAATGCATTAGTGGCAACACTAACATTGTACCTCAGTATCAATGTAGCATCCCTTCAAAGTGCCACGTTTGAATGTAATGACGCCAACACTGCCTGGAATGATGTACCTCAAAGTGCCTTTGAGCTGTGATCATGATTTTTACAATGTGCAGTATGTCTTTTGAATCACATTTGTATAGATTTTGCTTTGTTTATGAAAGTAGTTTATTTTGGGGGGGATCTGTCTCATAGACAGAGGCCAGTCTATTAACTGAGATTCTAAGCATCTATGTATCATTCTCCAACATTCATTTTATGACAGAAAACATGAGTTTGTTAATAAATGGTTATTTCCAGCTCTAGTGTACCCCCTGATCTATGGTGATTTTCAGCACTTTATAGTGCAGTTTGCCCCCATTAATCACCTAGGTCTCCAAACAAAATCCTCAGTGTGGTGTTAATTGCTGAACCTGAAAAGGTGAGATTAAGGCATGCCAATTGCTACAATGGACAGATGGTTTAGGATTTTCACAATGTGATGTCTGTTAGCTATCAAATTAAATTGGCTTTGTTTAATCTTTTAAATACGTTCGGCCATGTTTCCTGGCTTTGCTTGGAACTGAATTATAACCAATCTACACCGTCTTCATATATAATTGCACCTAATGCAGCATCACCCGCATTTAAACAGCAAGGCAAGCTGGAGCCACAGTTATTCCTGCACTGCTCTGGTTGAGGGAAAGGTTGAAATTGATGACTCTTGGGATCTTTTTGGCTGCATCATTATAACTACAAAGACAGGTTGGAGAAACTGGATTTGTTTTCATTAGAGCAAAGGAGGTTGAGGGGTGATTTGATAGAGGTGCACCAGATGGGGCGCAAATATCGTCTGGACGCAAATATTAGCGCCTGGCGCTAATTATCGGCACTGACAGGAAACTTCACTTTTACCGCCCCGGGAGGCGAGTGGAGCGCTAAAGCAGGCGCTGCACACCTGTCTTAAGGCGCAAAGGCCAAGGAGTGAGGCGCTAACTCAGAGCGCTGGCGAAGCTCATGTAATGTCAGTCAGCAATGAAACACACACACAATGGCACGGGCCAGTTCTTAAAGGGGATGGTTAATCTTGCTTTCCATCCACATCCTGTTCATTGCAGCCTTGAATCTCGGCCTGGAGAGACTTGCACATCAAATGTGCTGGAAAGAACAATGGAGAGTACCAGGCAAAGAGCTCAGAGTGCAGCTCCCACAGTCTCTGCTAAATCGATACAAGGAATGGCAAATCAAAATGAACCTGCAAAGTGCTGCTCAGTACCCAAAACTCCTTCACACAACGTTGAATCTCTCCAGAAGTCTCTCCCTCTCTCTCAGAATGCGTAGTTCAAAAATGCCACCAACAATAAAAGCCAGGAAGAGGCCCCCTTTAAATAGTGGCCCCCCCCAGCCCCACAGCGATTGATAGCGTTCCAGTCTTCTGGTCGTTGGATGCGCCAGGCGGTAAGGCAGGGGGCGCCACTCAATTTCCGCTCCGGGGCGCCACAAGGGCGTTGCACCATGGAATGACGTCACAATCTGCGCGCGCAGGTGGTCGCAGCGGTAAGTTTTAGTGCCGCCGCACAATCTCAAGTTAAGTTCTCGAGCGGCGCAAACATCGCTGCGCCCGGGCGTTAGCGGCTTTGCGCCCCATTAGCGCCCTCTTAAGGCGCTAACTGGAGGCGCAACCAAGTGAATTTTTACCCCTATAACTTTGAGAGCTTCCAGAGGGAAGTGGGTTAAAAAAGAAAGAACTTGCATTTATACACCGTCTTTCACGACCACAGGGCATCCCAAAGTGCTTTTGAAGTGTTGTCGCTGTTGTAATGTAAGCAATGCGGCAGCCAATTTGTGCATTGCTGGCTCCCACAAACAGCAATGAAATAAATGACCAGATCATCTGTTTTAGGTGTTGGTTGAGGGATAAATGTTGGCCAGGACATCAGGGAAAACACCCCTGCTCTTCTTCGAAATAGTGCCATGGGATCTTTTACGTCCACCTGAGAGGGAAGACAGGGCCTCGGTTTAACATCTAATCTGAAAGACGGGCACATGATGTCTTTGTCACACAGCGCCTGGCTTATGGGGGATGTTGGCAATGTGCCAGTAGGCCAGCCATTAGCAGTGGGCCATCAGAAATTGAAAAGTGGCCCATTTTAATATATTGTTCGAAAAGGTACGTTGGAAAGCAAAATTTTGTACCAAGGGTGCAAAGGGAAATGAACCAGAAACACTTGCCATTTGAAAATGATAGAATTGTAATGTATAGTAACCTTCCATATCAAATAGATCACACGGTAGAAAAGTAACATTTACAGCAATTACTCATCTGCAGTACAGTCAAGCTCCAGAGTTTACCAATGAATATACTTGTTTGGCAGAACCCTTATGTATTTGATACTTGTCACCTCTCAAAAATTGTCCTCGATCCAGCTCTGTTGCAATCATTATGCGCTGCACTTGTGACTGGATAAGAAAATGGCCGTAAAAAATTATTTTCAGCCAATGAAATGGCCATTTAATTTTTTTTTAATCCCACTTCCAAAATGAATGATGGGAGGAATAGGAAAGGTGAGCAACAAATTTTCAAGTTCATTTTTTTTTAAGAAAAATATAGATTCAGGAAGAAATAAACCATGTTCTAGTGTCTGTCCCTACACTGAGGAGGAGTAAAAGGAGAAAAACAGAAAAAAAAATCCCACTTAATTACGTGTTCAGTGTCTTGTATATCTATGAAAAACTTATGAATAGTTTTTGATCAGTTTATACGTGTCAGTAGTGACTCTCCTTTTAAATGACTTATAACCAGAATAGTGCTCATCAGTTAACATTATAGAATAGATAATCTGTACACAAATGTTCTGAGCACTGCATCTGTCCAGATAGGATAAGGGGCAGATTTCTGACTACAGTGGTTAGTCAGTAACAGGATTTCCTTTTCTAGAATGTTTATAGTGTGAGAGCTTGAATTTATATTCCTTCTATACAAGGAAGTGCCAACCTACAGTGTAGCAGGCAGTAGTGAATTGGTTAGGAAGTTTATGGAGATTAATCATGGACATTTCCATGAGGACATTTTTGAACAGGTAAAAATAAAACTGTAACTCATAAATGAGTGCCCACGCACCAGACTTCTCAGATAACTCTGTGGGCTCAGGCTCCACGTGATGCAGTATTGAACCTCACAGACCAGGAAAGTCCAGGCTCAGTCACTGCTCTATGCCTAAGTTGACAATGGTGGGACACAAATGAACTTAACTTTGCCTGGGGAAGGGAAGAGAAAATGTGCTTATGGTTCCCATTTCCAATTGTTATTCAGTGACCCTTGTTGGAAGGGTGTTTCTGTGGATCATGTGAGAAGGGGATTAAGTTCGTCCCATAATGTGAAAGCCTGTTGACACTCAAGCCTGGATTTTCAGATTGGGCGAAGACTCGAGTGGAAGTGGGGCAGAGTGTGCTTCGCATTTGGCTGACATCATGAACTCTGACCCTGCCGTAGTTTCTGGGGTCAGCTTCATTATAATATTGCGGGTGAGCTCCAGGCATTGGAAACATTTCTGTTTGGGAGCGTTGGCATTTAAAGGCCTGCAGCAGCTTAAAGGGGAAGGCATCATTGCAATTGCTTTTGCAGCAGCAAAGTTCAGCTAAGTTTAGGCCTGCAGATTGGTGGAGAGTCCCCAGGTTCACGGATGTAGCAGTGAAAATGCTGTTGTCCTCGAAGTGAGACAGGAGATGGAGACACTGTTTAGCATGGAGGGCCGCAGGACCCCTGAGAGAGCTGCCAGAGGGAATGGAACAACAACAACAATAAATTGCATTTATATAGTGCCTTAAATGTAGTAAAACATCCCGAGGCACTTCACACGAGCATTACCAAACAAAATTTGATCTGAGCCACATTAAGAAATATTAAGACAGGTGACAAAAAACTTGGTCAAAGAGGTAGATTTTAAGGAACATCTTAAAGGAGGAGAGAGAGATAGAGAAATGGAGAGGTTTAGGGAGGGAATTCCAGAGCTGAGGGCCAAGGTAGCTGAAGGCATGGCCACCAATGGTGGAGCGATTTAAAATCGGGGATGCTCAAGAGTCAGAATTTAAGGAGTGCAGAGATCTTGAAGGGTTGTGGGGCTGGAGGAGGCTACAGAGGGAGGGGCGAGGCCATGGAGGCACTTGAAAACAAGGGTGAGAATTTTAAAATTGAGGTGTTGCTGGACCAGGAACCATTGTAGGTCAGCGAGCACAGGGGCGATGAGTTAACGGGACTTGGTGCGAGTTAGCATATGGGCAACATAGTTTTGGATGAGTTCAAGTTTATGGAGGGTAGAAGATGGGAGACTGACCAGAATAGCATTGGCATAGTCAAGTCTAGAGGCATGAATGAGGATTTCAGCAGCAGATGAGCTGAGGCAGGGCGGAGACGTTACAAAGATGGAAGTAGGTGGTTTTGGTGATGGAGCGGATATGTGGTCGGAAGCTCATCTTGTGGTCAAATAGAACCCCAAGGTTGCGAACGGTCTGATTCAGCCTCAGACTGTGACCAAGGGGAGTGATGGAGTTAGTAGCTAGATAATAGAGTTTGTGGTGGGGAGCGAAGACAGTGGCTTCGGTCTTCCCAATAGTTAGTTGGGAGGAAATTTCTGCTCATCCAGGACTGGATGTCAGACAAGCAGCATGACAAATGGAAGGTGATGATCAGGGAAGGCCATGTCAATTTGACACCCAACACATGACCAGGTAGTACATCAAGAGGTTTAGTGACGTCACCAGGTCAGGCAATGCAAGTAGAGCCAGGCTCACCTTCTATGAATGCACTGTACTGCGCATGTCTGCCATTTATAATAAGCTCCACCTCACACTGTGTCAAAGTGTTTTAACTGCTTACCATCAATGCGATAAGCAGTGCCTTTACACCCCCAGCATTCACCTTGGTGTTTCTTCACTCATATCCTTACATGTTTTCACTTGACAAGAAGCTCGAATGGAATATAATTGCTCGTCAAAAGCACCTGCCATCACGTCCATTATGGGCTGCATGATGATATCTGGCTTTTGCTGCATATGGCAACAAAAGGTAATTCTCACTTTTGTATTCATAGACTAGTACAGCACAGAAGGAGGCCATTCGGCCCATTGAGTCTGCGCCATCTTCTTCAAGGAAAAACAGCCCATAATACTCGATAAAGAGCTGCAACAGGTGTTGCCCCCCCCCCCCCGCCCCCAAAAAACCTCAGACCGCTCATCCCCTATTAGAAAGAAGTGCTTCAAATTGAACAAGGAGGTCATTGTGTCTGTCAGGGATGGGAAATTCGGAGGCGATGTGCAGCTGTGTATTTGTGATCGATGCCTGGTTCTCTTCCTTCTCATTCTATTGTATTTCAAATGAACTGACAGCAAACCACATCATGAAATTGTGTCACCCCTTCTACTGTAAATGATATACAAATTCTGCTCATCAGGAAACTATGGTAATCTCGCTTCCTCTTTTCTTCTCGAGATGTGACTGAGGAAGAACACACAGTCTCCAGTACATCCGGCCCTCCCAGGGCTTTACATCACACACCGTCACGTTATATCCTTCCCAAACACTCATTCAGAGACGTGCAGCCCGGGGGAATTAGAAAGCGAGCCGGAAGGGAAAGCACTGGATGACACATGAGTGAACAACAGCAGCTGCTGGTGACATGAATAGCAAGACAACACTGTCTGGACCATGAGTTTGCGTACTCTCTCCGCTGAAGAACATGACGATCTGGGTCTCGTCGGCCCTGCTTTAAGAAGAACAATATTTGCAGAGCATCAAGCATTGTTGTGAGCATTGAGGGCCATCCCAGAGAATGTGCTGCAGTGCTGTCTAAATTGGAGGAATCCCCTAGCAGAATGTGCAGGACATTGAAGCACAAATGTGTAACTCTGCACTCTACCACAGAGTAAGTGACAGCTCCAGGAACATCTACAGCGGACACCCTCATGACAGAGGCCCCAAGGGCAGCCTGCTTCTTCCATGGATACTTAGACTCTTGCCATTGAGGTCTGGGGTGCCAGATTTGGCCTCCAAATTATTAGGGCTGGGTTGCAGACAGGCATTATACAGAGCTACACTTATCTCGTCACTGGTTGCCTGCAGATCAGTGGCCATGCTGAGCCAGTGCCCAGTGACATGGCAAGAATGGGCTTGGATGATGACTCTCAGGGTAGCAGAGCATGCGGGTATTCCCATCAACCCCCTTCAAGGCCTGCACATGTGACAGAAAGGTCATAGGACTAGCCTGCCTACGCCACAGCACAAGAGGCACAGCCAGCAGCCATTCCGTCTCTGAGATACAACAACAACAACTTGTATTTATATAGTGCCTTTAAAACATCCCAAGGCGCTTCACAGGAGCGTTACCAAACAAAATTTGACACCGAGCCACATAAGGAGATATTAGGGCAGGTGACCAAAAGCTTGGTCAAAGAGTTAGGTTTTAAGGAGCGTCTTAAAGGAGGAAAGAGAAGTAGCGAGGTGGAGCGGTTTAGGGAGGGAATTCCAGAGCTTAAGGTCTTGGCAGCTGAAGGCACAGCCACCAATAGTGGAGTGATTAAAATCAGGGTTGCTCAAGAGGCCAGAATTGGAGGAGCGCAGATATCTCAGAGGGTTGTAGGACTGGAGGAGATTACAGAGATAGGGAGGGGCGAGGTCATGGAGGGATTTGAAAACAAGGATGAGAATTTTTAAATTGAGATGAGGACTAACTCAGTTCCAGGAGGTTCCGGTTGCAACACAGCAGCAGCCATCGCCCACTTGCCAATGCGGTAGCACTGAGGAGAAGCACATGCTTCATACACTGGCACCAAGGGGAAACACTGTGGTAAGAAGCACTCGGCATACACACAATGTGGTTTCTCTTTAAAATTATTGTTGCGCTAAAATTGTTGTCATTGCAAACATTATTCTTGCAAACGTTTAGAAGTTGTTTTCATTGGCTGATGAATTGCTATACACAAGAGAATGGTCCATAGATGATGGCATATTTGTAAAGGGAGGGGAACGATGTAAACAAGATTGTTAATGCAATGGCTAGTTGTGGAGGTCAAGAGTAGGTCTCTTGTATGAGTGGCATAACTGTCTCTGGCTGGCAACAAGTAGTCCTCCACATCATCTTTTGACTGCTACTACTCCTTTGCTGATCCCCTTGCTGTCCTTAAGGCCTTCTTCCTCTCCCTTTATAAGGTAAATTTGTGCAGCACACTGTACAGAACAACCGTGGGACCCTAGCAGGACTATATTATAGTACAATCCAATCCCTTAAAGAGTGCCTTCAACAATCCAATGCTGTGCTCCATTTGGACTCTGGTGCACAAATGGACCTTATTGTAACAGGACTCCATTGGTATCCTGGAATAATGCATGTTTCATGAGCCGTAGCTGCAGAGGATTGCCTTAATCCCCCAGGAGCCTTTCTGGGTTGAAGAGCACTGGTACAGTTGCTTGACTTAAAAGGAAGGCTTGTGGCATCTCCCAGCTATACATGGAGAAAATAAAATCCTTTCCTATGTAAATTGATTAATGGAGCATGTAAGGTCATGTGGGTGCAATCGATGACTCCTTGGACCTTTGGGATCCTGCCACTCTTTCAAATTACAGTGCCCTATCATGCTGCCGATGATTGGCCATGCGGAAGGTGATGAAATGATTAGCTCCAGTAAACAATTCATCTGTGATTTGCTTAATGCATCAATGCACAGCTGATTGGCTAACATTAGTGATACCTAGTGACAGCCTGGAGCGACTCTGTAGCATAAACAGTCAGGGCAGTTGTGACCTTAAGTCACTGGCAGCAAGTGGAGATGAGTTATAGGTCCACATGCTGCATGTGGCATAACTCAGTGATGGCTTCTAGGTAAAGTGAAGCCTCTAGTGGCATTGGTCCTCCGACAAATGTAGGTATTTGTGCCTCTGCCTGTATATTGTGGTGTTGGGGTACTGGCAGGTGGGTGCCATGCACCTCTGCTGCTGCCTGACTATCCTGGCATCCCTCTGTTCCTCCTTTCCCTCTTCCAAAAAGGTAAATATATAGGAGAATTCACAACGGGAAGCCCATTGTCTCCTGTCTGAAATGGTTGGGGAGGGTGAAATGGCAGCCCCGTAGCAAATGGCACAAAGGCAAATGGGAAAAGAAAGAAGCCAGTGTTATCAACATCGAAGCTAAGCTCTTCCAATTCACTTCCACCTAGCAACCCTGAATGTCCTTTCACACACATGAACAATGGTCCCTTGGCTGAGATACTGCAGTGCCACTATTATGTGTGGAGCTGAACTTTAGCTGTTGCCTTGGTAAAAACATTGGACAAGGAAATAAAACTGTCACCAAGAGATACTCAAAACAGTAGTCACCATGTACTTTTTCTCAAACCACATATGTGGTCTGACTGATGCCGCTTTATAAACGGTGAGATACCCACTCGACATGTGAGTTAAAAGGATTAAAGATACACAATACCATCCATTTATTAAGTTACAAAACTCCAAATGATCCAGTTTGTAGGAATGTGAACGGTCACATTTCTGAAATCTATTTATGTCCCTCCCCCTCCCTGCACAGATTCAGTTCCCGCTCTTGGGGTTTTTTTGACCATGGGGTGGATTTAAGCCAATTTCTTACTTATTTGAAGGAATTTGTTGGTCTTCAACACAGTGAAAATATTAGCATCTGAACATTCTTGTCTTCCCTGCCATTCAGGTTAGAAGTAAGCAGTTACGTTTTTTGGATTTTCTTTCTTGAACAAATCAGAACTAGAACAGTCCAAGGCAGGGACACGGTGGAACAAAGAGCAAGAATGTACAGAATAATTGTAATGTGAATTGTTTAAATAGAGTACATACCAATCCATATATGTGACTTTACAGGGGGACTTATAGAGGAAAAAAATTGGGTCTCGCCCCCTTTGGGCCGCAAACTTCGCTGGGGCACTACTTTTAGTGCCCCGAAAAGGTTATTGCCCCGTGCACGAAATTGAACGGTAGCACCCCAAGCAGGAGGTGGGGCGCTACTGGAAGCGCTCCCCCTCCCTCTTGGGGTGCTCCCATTGAATATCGCGGCGCTACGTGCAACAGTGCCACACACGCTGGCACGTAGCGCTGTGGTACTACAGACCTCCCTCCCCTGATTAAAGGGGAGGGGCCTAGCGCAGCACACACCGGGGCCCTGCTGGACCACCGGGGAGCGGGGTGCCGGCAAAAGAGCCCGGCACTCAAGAGGAGTGCCGGGCTGACCGATCGTGGCCGGCACCCCGCAGGAGGAGGCCAGAGGGGGCAGGTGCTGGCAGGGTGGCCCAAAAACAATGGCCGCCTGGCACCTGCCCTTTAATTTGCGCCGTCCTGGCCACAAAAACGCCACCCTCACCCTGTCGGACATAGCGTCCGGCGGTAGGTCAGGGGTCGTGAGACAAGTTTGCGGCCGGGGCGCGAGCGGGGTGCTGCGCACGCCGATGATGTCATCACTGGAGGCGCAGCGGCGTGGGACGCTACCGGCTACTGCCGCTGCTAACCTCCCGCTGAATTTCGCGGGAGGCGTTAGTGTCGCTGCGTCCGGGTGCTAGGTGCTTTGCGCCCCTAACGAGAGGCGCAAAGCATCCGAATTTTTCCCCCTCAGTGACTGTGGGATAATTTTCATAAAGTATTGTCCCCTAAACTGTATCCTTCCTGCATTGACTCTATAGATATGAATCAGCCGTAACATAGCGACTACCTAGCTCTAATCTGATTTGATACTTAGGAAGAACAAAACATTACATTTGTAGTTCCTCTAATGGCACGGTTGGTACTGAGGCATATGGACCAGGAAAGCCCTGGGTTCAATACTTGTGCTGAGTTAACTGATCTCAGTCACGGTGGGCGTAGGGGTACAACAAATGGAAAAAATTCCTAATCCTGATCGCTAGACTCCTACTGGACAGCGAATGTGAATCACAACGGGTGTGGACAGAATTGGACTTAGCTGTGTATGCTCGTACAGTTGAGCAGGCTGTAGGCAGCTGACATGCAGGCCCGGGATTTCCTGGAAAGTTTCTTGCGTACCTACGGTGTAAGAGTGCAGTTGCCCTGTTTTTTCTGCGAGAACATTTGCGCGTAACACGCATGTCCACGATCGTTTGCAGCACTTCCGAGATATGTCCGCCCAAACCCTCTGCCGCTCATTTACATAGCTCCGCCCCCACGCAAAAGATCAGCTTGCACGAATTTCCGTGAATGATGTGCTGCCGTAGATTCACGCTTGCAAATGTAGCCCAAAGCCACCTGCTATTGGCGTAACTGAGATTTCTGGAGATTGATAGCAAATTTGTTCTTACTGAGACCTGCACTATACTGAACCAAAATGATGTCAGCCTCAGTGCACCCAAAAATTTTCGGCTCCCTGCCCCCTTCCCCCACTCGTTCAGAAGGTTTGAGGTGCTGGAATGGCCTCCCCAATGGGCATGTCCCTCTTCTGCATAATGATGGAAGAGGAGCAGCAGAGACAAGAGGCTCCGAGAGCGAGGTGTCACGGCAGAAGGCAGTAGCCTACTCGCTGTTTTCCCTATTGGTGGCGCTGCATTTGCGTTTGCTTTTGTGTAGGCGAATGAGCTCTGTAGGACGTTTCAGCTTAAGTTCCCGTCGGCAAGGTCAGCACAGAAACCGACGTAAATTTCGGCGTTATTTCTGTGTAAGTGCAATCCAGGAAATTCCAGTCCCTGATGTTTAGGTACATATGCGAGGTCACTTCACCTGACAAAGGAGCAGCGCTCCGAAAGCTTGTGATTTCAAATAAAGCTGTTGGACTATAACCTGGTGTTGTGCGACTTCTCACTTTTAGGTACATACACAAAGGGTGTGTTGGGATCAGCATGATTCGTCTTTATTAGAAGAGGGGATACCATTGAAGAGGAGAAAAGTGAAATAAAGAGCTTCATTTATAATGAACAAAATTGTTTTATATTGCTGTTACATTGAACCTTTCACCTGTGTCTTCTCAGTGGGCTGGTGCTGTGGGACAGTATTGAGATAAGCAAGAGGTAACTTCCAAGACATGGCTTTACCTTTACACTAGCTATGATATACTTTCCACTGGTGTCAAGCCCTCCAACTAGATTTAATAAATAATTTAAACTCAGAAGAGCCCCCTACATCGATTATTCTACTTTTACCAATTTAGAAAAGAGTTGTCCGTACTGTCAGCTGTCACTTAGTTAAAAGCTCACCAGCTGCAGAAAGCTGGTAAGCAGTTAACCAAGCATTTGATTTAGCAGATATATGTAAACGTCTGAAATCCTCCTCCAACTTTACAAAGATATGAGCAGGTGTGTGATTGCAGCTCCTTGCTCTTGTCTCTGCTCAAATGCAGTCAGCGCTTCACTGGAAGCTGCAGTGTAAAGGCAGGGTTAATGCTTGTTTTAGTGAACATGAGCCAATATTCAGTGCCTCTCAAATATTGCTCATCTCTTTTCTCCGTTAAGACGCTCCTTAAAACCTAATTCTTTGACCAAGCTTTTGATCACCTGCCGTAATTTCTCCTTATGTGGCTCGGTGTCAAATTCTTTTGCCTTTTAATACTCCTGTGAAGCGCCTTGGGACGTTTTACTACATTGAAGGCGCTATATAAATACAAGTTGTTGTTCTTGTGTACTGGAATTCTTACATTACTGGCAGGAATTGTACTTTGTCCCTTTTAATTTTGCCCTCTTACACCTTTCCACTGTATGTTCCTACGGTCCCCAAAGCTCACCACCCCTGGGGTTTTCCTCGCGTCAGGTCTATTGTAGACCAATTGATAGAGACTGAGTGCTATGATTAGTCAACAACTCCACTGTCTTTGTATCATGTGACTACCAGGATGGTAGTAGGTGAGCTCGATGAACCTTGGCCATTTTCCATCTAACAATTCCTCTGTTTAACATTGTCACCCTTGACCAATTTTTTTTCTTAATATGATGGTATCCGAGTTTATAATAAATTTATTATAAATATGTATAAAAATAAAATTAAAAAGCACATGTCATCGTTACTTGCATTTTCTTTGTGACTATTTTAGTCATGAGTTCCAGCAAAAATATGGAAGCTGTATTTCGCACACATTAACCTTAATTAACAGTTTTTCTTTAAACTCCTGCTGCACCTTTTGGTCATATGCTTCACATTGGAACTTTAAGATACCGAGAGTAACATAGATCATTTTGGGGTCAGTGGTTCTGCATCAGTTTCCGTAGGCATGAATCAGTATTAGTGGTGAGTTGGTGGGTGTAGGATAGTTTTAGTGTCAGATTAGTGCTCATCACTGAAGAACCTAAGATATCCACGACAAAAATCTGATCAATTGCATGTTCGAAACACCATTACTCTAATGCCCAGGAGCTGAAAGGTACCTTTCTGTGTGTAGCCTTTTTCTCATGACCTCTGAATGATTTTGTTTATTCATATTAGAGATTATAAGAGTTGAGAAAGAGAAAAATTTGAAATATACATTATTTGATGATCATTTAGACAATTAATTGACTGAAATGTGTATTTGTGTGTTATATATATATATATATGAAAAACATACGTGTGTATATATATGGCCTTGAAATTCATCAGCTTTTTAAAAAAATCCAATATGTTCTCAGGTGTCTCCAGGCAGCTCGCCGGGGAAGAGGAATCGAAGATTGGGTCGCCGCTGGCATCACAGGCAAGTGATCAAAGGAAGGAGGGCGACGGGGTCGCGATGGTAGCGGTGACTGAGAGACAGGGCAGAGACCGGGATCAGGGAGGGGCCGAGGCCGAGAGGGAGGAGAGAGATCGGGATCTGGGAGGGCAGAGTCTGGGATCGAGGAGGGGAGAGGCTGGGATTGAGTGGCGGGGGGAGGGGGGAGCATAGCTGTGGCGATTGGAAGTGGGTAGCAGTGGCGACGTGTGGGGGGTGGGGGGGAAATGGTGGCCGGCAGTGGTTCGCGTTCTTTGTATGTGGAGTCCTGCTCCTCTCGACTCCACATTCAGGGAAGTATATTTAAAGAACTTACCTTGTTGGTTGTGGCCTGCAGCGGTCCCTTTAAGGACTGCCTCTTAGGCTGCAGGTAGACCTGGTTTTCCTGCATGGAGCCAGTGCTCAGGCCCTAATGCCTGTTTCAGCCTTGGGCACTTCACGCCAGTTTTTTGGCCTTTACCAATATGGCGGGCGGTGCACTTCCGGCTCGTAATGAGTGTTCACTTCCTGCTCACCATATTGGTGGCTTAGTTGGCCATTTAGCACCTGAATTTCTAGGCCATTATGTCACCACCATCATTACTTCATTATACCTTAGGTCTATTTTAAGATAAATACAGTGGTGACATGTGTAAATGGGACAAAGGTAATAAAAGTTACTTGGGACTTTCCTTTGTTCTTGCAGGTGCCCAAGTGGATTTTGTTATACTCATCTATCTCAACTTCTGGATGGACTTTTATGTCACAAGTCAAAATATTATGCATAAAATCCCATTAGTGTCTGTATGTCAAAATGAGGAAACTGTTATTTTTGTTGGAAATAACACTTCCTCCCTTTGAATTTCAGTGGTTGTGAAATACTGTAATGTACAAAGCGCCTAACGTGACTTGGATTGATTTATTTTCTTTCTTGTAACGTGAAGGTCAATAATATTATTCTGACGTGGTAATAATGATTTATTTATGAACACCACGCTTGAAATTCCTCTGTGTGCTATTTTTAGCATGCCAGGTATCACATTTGCGTCAAACTTGTGTTTGCACCATTTTAACAAAGTCATTCGCTGGTTTAAAATGAGAAAAGATTAGAGAAACAGACTAACAGCTTGATATCTTCTTTCTGGCTTTAGACTATGTTTACTAAAGGTATAAATAATGCCTCAGCTAACTAAAGACACCATCCCTTTATCATTTTTTTAAATGTAATATTAAATATAGCACTCATTAAATGCTTCAGTTAAAATTAATGAGCTGAAAAGCAGTCACGTCATAGAACATAGATTTAACCTAATTAATGCCAGCGAGGCATAATTATCTGTCAGTGACATGAGTACCCACTAAAAGCAGCATACAGTAGAGACTGTTGCCCACTGACACGGTAAAGCAGAGTCTGTAGCCTGCCTGAATGCTTGCCAAAATGTGTGAAATATTTTCTTTGTTTCAATTGGATCTAGCTCAAGTGTGTAATAAAACTAATACTGACTGCATTTTTCTGGCTCTGGTTGTCATACTGCACCACTCAGGTTACAGAAGTGACCATGGCTGTGCAACACCATCTTTGGCCACAGATATCATGCCAATCTTCTTCTCCCAGTGCTCGCTGGCATTCCGCTGGTCCAACCATAGAAGGATTTCTCAAGGTCGGCCCTCATTGCCTATGCATGGTGTGCTCCCAGCTCATATTGTGCATGGTGCCCGGAGTTCACCAAAATGGGGAGGGTTGTGGTGGGGGGGGGGGGGGAGGAGCGGGAGGTGGTGGGTTTGTTAAGGATGGGGAAATTCACACATTCATCAGCCCTTCAAAGCAGCAGCCAGAATTTAAAGGGATGGGGCCACTTAAATGTGGGCACATTCATAGGGGAGCAAAAATGATTTCAGCCTTTCCAAAGGTTGCCAAGACTTTACAAACACTGTATGGAAGCGAAATTTAGTTTTCAGCCTTTCTAAAGCCAAAGCACTTTAAAATTGTGCGCCATATATAAGGTGCTATATAAATGCAGGTACTTTATTTTTTTTTATTCATTCCTGGGATGTGGGCATCGCTGGCAAGGCCAGCATTTATTGCCCATCCCTAATTCCCCTTCAGAATCCGGTGGTGAGCCGCCTTCTTGAACCGCTGCAGCCTTTTTTTTTTATTCGTTTATGGGATCTGGGCGTCGCTAGCAAGACCAGCATTTATTGCCCATCCCTAGTTGCCCTTGAGAAGGTGGTGGTGAGTGGCCTTCTTGAACCGCTGCAGTCTGTGTGGTGATGGTACTCCCACAGTGCTGTTAGGGAGGGAGTTCCAGGATTTTGACCCAGCGATGATGAAGGATCGGCGATATACTTCCAAGTCAGGATGGTGTGAATGTTTAAGGTGGTGGATGGGGTGCCAATCAAGCGGGCTGCTTTGTCCTGGATGGTGTCGAGCTTCTTGAGTGTTGTTGGAGCTGCACTCATCCAGGCAAGTGGAGAGTATTCCATCACACTCCTTACTTGTGCCTTGTAGATGGTGGAAAGGCTTTGGGGAGTCAGGAGGTGAGACACTCGCCGCAGAATACCTAGCCTCTGACCTGCTCTTATTGCCACAGTATTTATGTGGCTGGTCCAGTTAAGTTTCTGGTTAATGGTGACCCCCAGGATGTTGATAGTGGGGGATTCGGCGATGGTAATGCCATTGAATGTCAAGGGGAGGTGGTTAGACTCTCGCTTGTTGGAGATAATCATTGCCTGGCACTTCTGTGGCGCGAATGTTACCTGCCACTTATCAGCCCAAGCCTGAACATTGTCCAGGTCTTGTTGCATGCGGGCATGGAGTGCTTCATTATCTGAGGAGTTGTGAATGGCGCTGATCACTGTGCAGTCATCAGCGAACATCCCCAGCCTGTGCGGTGAAGGTACTCCCACGGTGCTGTTAGGGAGGGAGTTCCAGGATTTTGATCCAGCGACGATGAAGGAACGGCGATATATTTCCAAGTCAGGATGGTGTGTGACTTGCAGATGAACTTTGAGGAGTCAGGAGGTGAGACACTCGCCGCAGAATACCCAGCCTCTGACCTGCCCTTGTCTCCACAGTATTTATGTGGTTGGTCCAGTTAAGTTTCTGGTCAATGGTTACCCCCAGGATGTTGGTGGGCGATTTGGCGATGGTAATGCCGTTGATGTCAAGGGGCGGTAGTTAGACTCTCGCTTGTTGGAGATAGTCATTGCCTGGCACTTGTGTGGCACGAATGTTACTTGCCACTTATCAGCCCAAGCCTGAATGTCGTCCAGGTCTTGCTGCATGCGGGCATGGACTGCTTCATTAACTGAGGAGTTGTGAATGGAACTGCACACTGCAATCATCAGCGAACATCCCCACTTCTGACCTTCTGATGGAGGGAAGGTCATTGATGAAGCAGCTGAAGATGGCTGGGCCTAGGACACTGCCCTGAGGAACTCCTGCAGCAATGTCCTGGGGCTTAGATGATTGACCTCCAACAACCACAACCATCTTCCTTGTGCTAGGTATGACTCCAGCCAGTGGAGAGTTTTCCCCCTGATTCCCATTGACTTCCTGTTAAAGGCAGATAATACTGTAAATATGTACAGGTCAGTCAGCATCTGTAAAGACAGGTTAATCTTCAGGTTACATTAACCTGCCTTTTCTCTTTACAGATGGTGCCAGACCTACTGTGTATTTCCAGCAATTTCTGTTTTTATCCTTTAGAAAACCTGATTTGAAAGCTCTTTCTTGACTCCTTACCCTTCTCTGGTAAAAGTGAACACAGTTTTCTAAATTTATTACAATTCAGTGTTTAACTGTAAATATATTTTACTGTAATGCCTTTATTCAGTATCTTTGGCAATTAAATGATTTGGACATTTGGATTATAAAACTATGATGCATCAAAAATATGAGTAGAGGATGTGCAATCAGCAAATGTGTAATATGTTGTATTTCACTGATGAGGGCGAACCTCATAAGTCATAACTGAGAATGACAGAAGTGAATTGTGTAAGCAATCCTTAGCAGTGACTAGGGTGCCACCTTTTACCAAATCCAAAACCAGAGAGAGGGTGATTAGGTGTGGTTTAGGAAAAGACCGTTTCAAAATTGTATCAAAGCAAATTATTTCAACTGACGTGTGGTATCAACATTCGATTGGTACAAGGGTCAAATTTATTGTAATGCAAGCCTTTGCTCACTGGGTACAATGAACTTCATTGCTCTGCTGATTCTCCGGGAACAGTTCACATCAGTCCGGTATTGATATTTTAATGTAAACCTTACGATACTGGGTGATAAATATCCACGGAGAACCAAGCAGAAAACGATCCTTGCCCTTTTTACATTAACGATTAAAAAAAAAACCACAGCAGCCTACTCAAAATAAATGGACTATCCAACTGAAAACTGGACTGATGGCAACTCTATCAGTGAAATTGAACTATTAATACATTAAAAATCTTACATCTGTATGCATTTCCTGTCAACTTTTCCCATTATAAATTCTTATGCCCACATTTATAATGTAAACCTGCCACACTGTAGGTACACCCTCCCATCAATGGAGGTGCTACAGCACCAACAGTGGCAGGATGGTGTAATAACAGTGTGATAAGTTTATATAGGCAGTTTCCATCATGAATATGGGCACAGGAATTTATAATGGAAATTTCTAAAAACATAAGGACAGAACGTATGACTTTAAAATGAGTTCAACTGAAATATGTCTGCAACCCTGCCCTCTAACTCCGTTTCACCTGAAGACTACACTTGCTCTTGACTCCCTGTGTACAGTGCCATAGGAGATTGACTATTATAAATGGATTTGTTCATTACATATCACACTTGTTCATTACATATTCTATTTGTACCATCAGGAGATAAAACTTTTAAGTAAAACTATTTCAATCACTTTGTTGATTGGCACAGTGAAGGTACCTAAACTGCTTTATAATGAGGAAGCTACTGTAATATCGATCGGTAGAAAAATAATAAGTCATATTATCTGTTTATAGTTCATGGATAAAGCATCACTTGTGGTAATAAAAGCATGGTAGGAGAAAAAATATTTGTTACTGCGTCGATTTTATCATAGACCCCTCTCATTCAAACCTCCTCTGATTCTGCCCTTCCACCTATAATGACATCAAAGCCTCCATTAATTGCCTGCAAAAACTGCCTCACCTCTTGTTCGAACACTTTTTTCCCCATTAGATCACAGATAGTCCCCTGCCCCTGCTGCTCCCCAGGACAACAGCCAGCTCTGTAGTCTCAAGTCTTGTGCATTTACTGAGCTACTGACCTGGTAGTCCAGTCCGGCAGCGCCTCGATTTTAAAATTCTTATCCTTGTTTTCAAATCCCTCCATGGTCTTGCCCCTCCCTATCTCTGTAACCTCCTCCAGCCCTACTCCCCTCCAAGATCTCTGGCCTCTTGTGCGGCCCCGATTTTCATCACTCCACCATTGGTGGCTGTGCCTTCAACTGCCTCGGCCCTAAGCTCTGGAATTTCCTCCCTAAATCTCTCCGCATCTCTACCTCTCTCCTCCTTTAAGACGCTTTTTAAAACCTATCTATTTGACCAACCTTTTGGTCACCTGTCCTAATATTTCCTTATGTGGCTCGGTGTCAAATTTTGTTTGATAATGCGCCTTGGGATGTTTTATTATGTTAAAGCTGCTTCATAAATGCAAGTTGTTATTGTCAAATATGGTTTGACCACAGCAGCCCGTCCCTGCCATTAGCCAAATCCTCATCTTATTTGAAAATCATCATGGAGAGTAGGAACAGCTCCAAACTCCTCCACAATTAAGTATCTCATCTGACTCCATGCGAGGAACTTATGAAGTTCTTTGTCTACAGAATCAAGATCATCCATTCTGCTGCCTTGCCTCTTGTGACTATCTTTCCTGATCCCAGCATTCCTCCTGACTGACTCTCCACCTCTTTTACTCTTTTAACTCTGGATAATGCCAACTAGCTCAGAGATTGATTCAGAGATTGTCTTGATTTGAATTTTTTTTAATTGTCGTCTGCATTTATTGTTAGCGGTATATTTACTCCCTAAGTCATTGGCTATTTTAATTACTCCAAAGTCTTTATATGAAGAAGCTTCACTTATAGATCTCATCTGTGATCTTGAAAGACCTGTGTTAAAGCATCGGCATTCTATGAAAAGTGTATGGATAAACTTTTTGGTGGAAAAATTGGGTTGCTTTGCGCCTCCCGTTAGCGCCCCCTGGCGCGGCACCACTAACGCCTCCCGGGAAATTCAGCGGGAGGTTAGCGGCGGCGTCATCATTGCCGTGCGCAGCTCCCTGCCCGCTGACCTATCGCCGGACGATATGTCCGACAGGGTCAGGGTGGCATTTTTGCGGCCGTGGCGGTGCTACTTAAAGGGCAGGTGTTGGGCAGCCATTTTTTTTGGGCCAACTGCCAGCACCTGCCCCCTTCCCCTTTTTTCATCGGGGTGCCGGCCACGATCGCTCAGCCCGGCACTCCTCTTGAGTGCCGGGCTGTTTTCCCGGCACCCCGCTCCCCCGGTGGTCCAGAGGAGGGAAGCCTGCAATGATGTGGCGCTATGTGCCGACACGTGTGGCGCTGTTGCACGTAGTGCCGTGAAATTCACTGGTAGCGCCCCAAGAAGGAGGGGAAGCACTTTCAGTAGCTACTCCTGAATTTACGGTGCAGGTGCGATTGAGATTGCGCTTCATCGCCTAAGTAAGCAGTGGAGAAGGGAGATGGAATCAAGGGCTAAGGTGCAATGATTCTGGCAGAAACACAACACAATGGCCCGGATTTTGCTTTCAGCGGCGAAGGAATGGCTTTTGCCGTTCACCTCACGTACAGTTGCCCACAGACTTTTTGCAGGCTTGTCAGCAGGGATTTCTACCAATCCGGCGTCTATTTCAGTGCGGCACCCTCTACAGGGGATCTGTGGTGTCTGTGAACAGGGAAACATAGGAGCAGGAGTAGGCCATTCGGCCCTTCGAGCCTGCTCCGCCATTCAATATGATCGTGGCTGATCCTCTATCTCAATACCATATTCCCACTCTCTCCCCATACCCCTTGATGCCTTTTGTGTCTAGAAATCTATCTATCTCCTTCTTAAATATATTCAGTGACTTGGCCTCCACAGCCTTCTGTGGTAGAGAATTCCACAGGTTCACCACCCTCTGAGTGAAGAAATTTCTCCTCATCTCAGTCCTAAATGTCCTACCCCATATCCTGAGACTGTGACCCCTCGTTCTAGACACCCCCAGCCAGGGGAAACATCCTCCCTGCATCCAGTCTGTCTAGCCCTGTCAGAATTTTATACGTTTCAATGAGATCCCCTCTCATTCTTCTAAACTCTAGTGAATACAGGCCTAGTCGACCCAATCTCTCATCATACGACAGTTCTGCCATCCCAGGAATCAGTCTGGTGAACCTTCGCTGCACTCCCTCTATGGCAAGTATATCCTTTCTTAGGTAAGGAGACCAAAACTGCACACAGTACTCCAGGTGTGGTCTCACCAAGGCCCTGTACAACTGTAATAAAAGCAGCAGCGAGGCTCTTCAACCAATCAGATTAAAGTATCCTCACTGATACACGCAGACTGCAAATCAGGAAGTAAAAAACGGGAAATATAAATTACATTTAAATCATGTATGGGGGAGAAATAAAGATTGGGAAATACAGATGGAATTAAGTGAGAGAGATAAGAGGGTCCAACAGAAAAAGTTAAAAAAAATATTTTTAATTTTAATTTAAAAATAAATCTGCAACATTAATTTTCTTCTGAGGAAATGAAATTCCACACTTGTAAGATTAATTTTTCAGGACCAGAAAGGTTGTTAAGCAATAATGATCACTTATTACACCGTTAAAAACTCACTTGCACCTAAATGTACCAGCCCTAACTTTTTCAGCCGACTTTAGTGCGGGACTAGCGGGCAAGTACCCCAAGTTCACGCCATTACAGTGATTTCAGTGCCGAGTCTATCAGCGAGGACTGTAACAGCGCACCCTGTGGAGGAGCAGGGTATCTTGGACAGCAACTTCTGGATTTCAATGTTTAACTAGTTGCGCATGTGCGGATGCCGGAAGTTGCTGTCAGATTTACCCTGCAATAACGGCGAACGCTGGTAGCCTCGCCGTAATTATTACAGCAAAATCCGGGCCATTAACTTTGGTCTTGCCAGTGTTAACTAAGTTTTGGCTCATATGCAACTTGACATTGGAAGAAAAAAGCACAACAACAGTCATGGAATTCAGAGGAGTGATGGAGAGATAAAACTGGGTATTGGGGACATAAATTTGGAACCATGTTTACCAATAATGTCATCATGTGATAGTATTTAGACAGGACCCCATGGATTCGGTAACACCTTGAGGCAATTTCTGTGCCAACCTGAACCCAAATTCTTTGGCAAGGGAATGTAGATTCTGCAGCAGGTTTAACCAGTTTCTAGAACTAAGTTGGCTTTGCATATTTATCTAGCAAGAATAGAGTGACAAAGCAATTTTCATATCATGCTGCTTTCATATCGTAGGCTGGGTCTTGGTACTTAAGTACACCTTTCTTCTGTATTTAACTACAAGTAATATAGCCGGTTTCTGTGGAACCAGCTACAAAGTGCATTGTGCATGGACAGACTAGCTGTCATAGTTTCGGCCAAGCACACACACAAAGTGCATCACTACAGGGATTGCACTGTCACTGGGTCCAGGAAGACTGGCAGTCAGTCTTAAAACCAATCCACTGCAGGTTTAGGAAGGGGTACCTGACCTATAAACTTGCAGTAGCTGATGAAGAAGAGAGGAAACAAATAGAGCGACGCAGCATAGTAGGAACTAGAGCTCCCAGTAGCAGAACAGGAAACAGAGACCTGGAACAGTCAGCCAGCCTCGTAGCCAGCCAACTACCAGAAGCCAGCCAGCCATAAAGAGCCAGCCAGGTCTCAGCAGCAGCCAGCCTTCTGCAGTCAAACACCAGAGGCCAGCCATACAGCAGCAGCCAGCCTTCTGCAGTCAAACACCAGAGGCCAGCCATACAGCAGCAGCCAAGCAGCAGCAAAAGGGGGAGGAGCGTATGGAGGGTGTCAGGCTCCTTAGGTTACGGACACAGGAGCAACAGGATCATCATCAGGATTAACAGCAAAGCAGGAGACACAACAGAATCATGTGCAGGAGAGGCAGTAGCAGAATCAAGAGCGAGAGAAATGTAACAATTGACAATAGGAAATGTGCAAGAATCACCAGCAGAGATGCATAAGAAATGTGCATTTGTGAATGTGATTCTCACCATTTAGAAGTGCTTTGAATTGATGGGGTGTTGGTCAAAGTGTGCATTCTTTTTTTTGGGGGGGGGCTCCTGCTGCCACTTAATTCCACCCCCACCCCCACCCCCCCACTACTCCATATTCAAATCCCTTTAGTTCAGTTTCCATTCAGTTCACAGTTGGCTTTTATCGTCAACTTCTAAATACAGACTTCTCATGGGACGAGGAACAAGAGCACAAGACTTCTGTATAAGCTACAAGATTTACTTTTAAGGATGACTATCTCTTGTCGATTCTTCCATCTCTCCCATTCCTGATTTTGATCCTTTCTCACGAGGATAAATTCTGCAGCTGCAGAATCATGGTGTGTGAGGGGACCTGCAAACAGATGAACAATATGAGGAGACCAAGGATGGAACCTTGGCGAACACCGGAGATGGCCATACAGGTATAGGAGGAGAATCTATTCCTGGATAAGTCTTGGCTATGTTGGGACAAATAGGGTAGCAATCATCTGAGGGTAGTGCCATGAAGGTGGACCAAAGTGGAGGAGGATAGCATGTTTGACTGTGGTGGAGGCCGCGGAGAGGTTGAGGGGGGCAAGGGAAGGATAAGGTACCACAGTCATGATACACAGGATGAAAACTGAACTAAAGGGATTTGAATGAGGAGTAGTGGGAGGGGGGTGGGGAGCATGGAATTGAGTGGCAACAGGGCTCCCCAAAAATGTATGCACACTTTGACCAACACCCCATCAATTCAAAGCGCTTCTAAATGCTGAGAATCAAATTCACAAAGCTTGTCTTGCCCAGGAACTGCAGCCCAATACCAGTGTGCCTTCCTTCAAGAACCAGTTCAGCAGTTTGTCAAAGAGGGACAGCATTTTCCCAGATTTGTCACTGCCTGTGGCTTTGCATGTCATCGAGGAGAGGGGGAGCTGACACTACTGTGTCCACGTCAGTGGAAGTGCAGAGGCAGCTGGCTGTGAGTCAGTCGTGCTGCCGTCGGCTGGTGATCCATTGGGCACACTATGTACCGAGTTACATGTTTATATAGCCGGAATTTGTCTTCGACTGCGATTCTTTCTCAATCTGTTAACAGAAGTTCCCTGCAAATCGATAGGAGGAGCCTACCTTTCAATCCAGGTGCTCAGACAAAACACAAACTGGAGCGCCCTGGATTACAGCCGATTAGCTGACACCCTCTCGTCCTTTACAGTGCTGTCACAGCCAGACACTCCCAGGGATAACATTCTAACCAGGGGAGAAAGGCATTCATCAGCCTTTCCAAAAGAAAATCTCAGGAACATGTCTCTTGGACCGCCCTCTCATGTGCAATGAAATAGTTTTCTTGTTTATTTTCTTTTTCTACTTTTGGTTCAAACACCATTGTTTTAACAAAGCAGCCACGAAAAGAGCCGGGGTTGGGGGGTGGGGGGGCGCTGTATTTATGCATTGGCTGAAGCCCTCCCCTCCTGTATGCTTTTCTACCTTTAAAAAAAACTCAATCCAGTGTACAGATTTTATGGACGAACCCATAGCTTAACAGCTTGCACACTCCATCCAAAAACAGCACTCCAATATAAACAGGGCAGTGCTATTATAATGTGAAAAATGTGTTCCTGTGTGAGGCATCACTGCCAGTAACAGGAACGCCTTCTTCACTCAATTCCTTCCCCAAAGTGCTGACTTTAAAAATGACAGTAACTGTGAGTCACGGCGAAAGTTATTCTGACCAGACCTGAGACTCATTTTATTAATGTACTGTTTTGAGAGCATCAGTTAAACGTGCACGAAAATGGTCCTCGCTCCTTGCTTGAAATACGTTATGCAAATCAGAGACGGTTCAATAATATTTATTTGTGTAATTATACTATAAGGCTAAACATTATTGATCGGTACTGTAGTGTCGAGCGTTAACATTTACATGTGAGATCAATTCTGCGTTCCATTTAGCATACTGGATATATTTGATTATCAGAATACAGACAGAGGCAGCGCCGTCTATTTCAATATTCAATACTTTTTTTCCCGGAAAGACAGATTAGAGCAGGATAACAGAATACATATCTGTAGCACCAGGCAACTCATTTTATTTGGAGTCGACTTAATGTTTGGGGAATGTTTACTTCATGACGCGCACAGCACACACTGTACAGAAGAAGTGCGTTACTAATGTCTCAGGTTTGGCTGGTGCTGATTAGAAACTGTTTGTTATGACACCACCTAACCACGTAATCGCGTAACTATGCCCTGCACCAGGAGAGTGCGAAGCGTGCCTGAGGCGCCACCCGCCGCCAGCCGGCTCGTCGCCAGCTACCCCCCTTGCGCCGCTATAAAGAAGCCGAAAAGCTTCAGACCCCTGCTTGACCGAGCAGGATCGCGCTTCTCTGAGACAAATCTCTCTGCTCAGTAGATTTCCAAAACTGTGATTCAGCGATGGTTGCTGTTGCTGGTGATGTCAGCGGGGGATTATGGCTCCGCCTTTGCTGCTGATCGCTGCCAAACAGTTCCTGCATTTCAGACTCCCACCACACCCGGGCGTCGGCGTCACGTCTATCTGCTTAAATACCAAGACAAGTCCTGAGCCAAAGGCTTAAAGGAACAACTTCAGGAGAACAACGACCTCGCCGACTTTAAAGGAATTTACAATTTGTGCCGCTAACTAAAGGAACTTATTTTTGAAGTGAGGGCACTGCTAAGAATAAGAGCGATTTAACTAAAGCTGGTAAGCGATTAGATTGACAAACCTTTCATACGTAACCTGGGATTAAACGGAACACAGTCGCGTGAAACATTAATCTGGCAAATTCGCTAATAGTAAAGGTTTAAACAAGCATTGGCGACTATAATCCAAAAAAACGGTGCACAAGAATAAATGGTCCTAATGTCATTGGTTAAAAACTCTGTATTTAGAAAAGCCGATCTGTTTAATGTGGTATGTACTATTTTACTGAGTTTTAATATACAGTACTGTGAGGATCTGGTTCCATAGCTTCTAGTTCTAGTTATCTCTGTTCTTACTGTACCAATAACTGGTGTGGGAATGGGCCCCAACTTTCCTATTTTATTGGCTTAACTCTTACGTGTTTTCTCTTTTCCCTACCCGCAAACGGTTGCTCCTTCTAGTAAGAAATGTACGAAAGTTTGAAGCATTTGATTTTGGTCCTTCGATAAATAATCCACCGCCGTTTATTTCGGTGAAGTAGTACCACAAATTGTCAGAAGGTAGCGCTGTTGCTCGTGTACTGAGTTCGTGGTATTTCTGTAAGATACCAACCCCCACAGCCCAGTGTGCTACAGCGATAATGCAAACGACATAGGCTTTCATCATTATCTTTATGGCACTAGCTAATAACTATGATGCACCGAGAAATAATTACTAGAATGCTTATAGTGTTGCTTCAATACAAACTATAAGGACTGTCGTTGCTATCCATGAAGCTGGAGTCTCTAAACTGGGAGTATTCCGGCTGTTTAATGGTTAACCACAGTAGTGGGCTAGCATTTAAATAAAGCACTTCTAAATTAAATTAAAATAAAGTCTGATCTAAATTCAGCGTTTTCTCTGAAACGGCTCGCGTCGGCAACATGCGGAACTACTACATTTTCGGTTTGCAAAATAGTGCGGTCGGTTCTTAAGTTTTTGGTGCATTTGTGAAATCTTATAGCTAATTGAGGGACAAAAAGATATTTTAATTTTATTTGCAAACATTGCCAATGCCGATGGAAATTGCAAGCTTAAGTTTTATTGCTGAAGAATTTGGGCTATAAATGCATCGACTTATTTCCTTTGGGGACTGGCACAAACACGTTTGATTCATTCTCAAGCACAATGCGTGGATATTGTGATTTTTGGGGGTTAAATATTTAAACGAAAATCGAGATATCAAACAGTCGATTCCTGATTGCAGCCCATCACCTGTGGTGGGGGAGGTGGACATCCCAAAATAGTGCCGGTTCTTTGTGAAATGCTTTTTGCGGAGTTCAAAAGGAATCTTAACAAAACGTTTGCACCTCTCAGAACATCAGGTTGACCCTTTGTTTCTCTCGATTCATTGCGAATTTCAATTCAGGTACTGTGTGTGTGTGTGTGTGGGGAGGAGGGGGGGGAGGAAGGAACTCGGCTATTGTCACGTGGCAGGCGTCGCAGTCTTTTTTGAATGGTTGAAACTGACGAGTGGGCGTCCAGCATCGAGCGAGACGTCACAATGGAGTGGCGACCGATTGGCTGGTGCCGGGGAACAGGTGGATACTTTTGGGAAGGTTGAGGCGTCGGGGGGGCGCTGATTGGCTGACGCTGTGTTTTCTTTGTTGCAGACGTTCTGTGAGGATTATTCTCCGGGGGATCGCGGTGGAGTCAGCCAGAGTCAGGCTGGTAGGCAGTCGGCAGGGCTGAGAGAGAGGCACGGCTTAGAGCTCTGGTCAAATCACTTGTGCTTTCTTTTTAAAAAAAACCTTGTCTGAGAGATCTTTCGAAGACAAAAAGGAACCCTCACACGGAGAAACCCAAACCTTCTATATCGCACACTTTTGGCCGTTAATCTTTCAGCAAGAGAGAGAGCGCCGGGATTGGCTTTCCATATTCTTTTAGCACACATAATATTGCATGATTCCTTTAAGTGTCTGAGGGACTTTATTTTGTGACTCAAGACCGATCAAAGGTAATCGAATGGACCATACAAGCACCAGGAGCTGCAGCCGAGCCCCAACTTGCGAGGCCCATCAAAACGAGCCTTCAATGCGTGTAGTCATCAATACAACGACCGGAGCCCAGTATGATCTTTCTGTTCCAGTAGACGAGACAGTGGAAGGACTCAAACGGAGGTTATCACAGCGTTTGAAGGTTGCTAAGGAGCGTCTAGTCCTCTTGCACAAAGAAACGTACGTACACCCCTTTGTTCTGAGCAGACCTGCGAAACCCCAATCCGAATTTCTGTGACAGGTTTATGCGCCAAGCAGTCATTCATAATCCAGTATTACTTTGTTAGTTAATCGGTGTAAACTTTCCATTAGTATGTACTTTTGAACTCATTCGTGAAGCTTGTGGCATTTTACCGTATTTGTGCAATTACAAGATTATATGCAGGTGCATTTCTCAGCTATAGATTGTATCTTGTGCTTTTTAACTTTTTTAGGCGTTTAAATTCCGGAAAGCTACAGGACCACGGTATAACAGAAGGAAGTAAACTGACCCTTGTCCCTACTGTAGAGGCTGGACTCATGGTAAGATCGACGTCTGATCTGGTTTATATAGAAATCGATGCATTCAATGTCTACCGTCTCATTTTAGAAGAGACTTGTGCTATAATGAATTCCTTTTTTTTTGTCTCCTCTAGTCTCAAGCTTCGCGTCCGGAGCAATCAGTGATGCAAGCTTTGGAAAGCTTAACGGAAACTCAGGTAAGAATTAAAGTCTACACCACAGTAAATGCAACACGGTGATAGATAACCAGCTGATTGTTACGCATGATACAGTTATCGATATTTTATTGATGTCCTTATGAATATAATACTTTTTTTAAAAATCGTTTAATAATTAAACGCAAATTTGCCATGCTGCCGGAGTTGTATTCCTGCTGCAGTGATCATTTGGACCTTGGACGCCGGACTATATATGGGAGTGAATTCATGCTTTTTAGTCCAATTCCACATTTAAAACAAACTAGATGCATTTATTAAAATTATGCGTGCATATTCCGATAATCTTACTGCTGTAGAATCATTTGTATGTTGTCAGTTACATAGTTACTATAGTGTGACCCTAATATCAATCGGGATTTTCCTGTCTAATTTAAATGTGTGAAGCACGCCGGATTCGGCTCCACCGGCCTAATGTTTTTTGCAACGCCGCTTTCCCCAAACTCCGAAAGCCCCAGACTCTATCCCTTTGTATTGTTCAGGGTGTGCGTGTTTCATGCAACACTTGGGAGTTCCTTGGCGACAGCTCAGTGTTTAATCTACACAGAGAATATTGTTCAGACCAAAGCTCCTCCCTCCCCCCAGTGACGACATTCAGACCTCCTACTGTAGCGTGACCCGAGAGTGAAAAGCCTCTCTTTTGAAGGAGATTTTCTGAAGCGTGGAATTCACCTTTCACCTCCTAAATTCACCGGCTCCGTACATTTTTTTAAATCCTAATTACCACCATTGTTCTCCCTGATCTTTTTTGCAAAGGCACAACTAGAACTGCTCAATAATTCGCCTAGTTTCAGTCACCATTGTATATGACTTTTTTTCCATGCTTCTGACGGCCTTCAATGGTTAACTGCAGATAACTTTTTTTGCAGAGCATTCTAATTAAAGCGTGACCCAGCCGTTAAACTTGCTAATCCAGGGCAAGGCACTAGACTAAATGCAGCGCTTAACTTTTTGCGGCGCCGCTGCTCCTTTAAGGCTTCCTGCTTTGCTCGGGTGACGCTCATCGCCTTTTGCTTTGAAGTCATGTATGGTTTAAATGGACAAATGCTGATGGGAATCGTGACGCGCGGTGCTGCGCATACTTTCAGGCAACCCAGACAACTCGCTGGCAGGCAGCAGAAAGCGTCTGAGACATTTCTGAATGCTTAAAGCCGGTCCTTTGTCTCACGGTGGGTAAAAGGCCGCATCTAAGCCCAAGTGGCCAAGCGAGGCCCGCTGCCAGATCCGCAGTAAAAAGTTGGGTAGCAACCTTAACGTCACACAATGCATTGTACAAACAAAAAAAAAATATGCTGGCAAACGGAGCAGCCAATTCATATAAAGCAGATCCGTGAGACACTGAGGATCAAATAAAGGTGTCTTTCATCTCCTGTCCATTCTTTTGGTTTGAATGCAATTGTTTTTTTTTGTGTTTGGGGGTTTCTAAGATGTAGCAGTACATGGAAACACATTTGGGAGCCCGCTGTAGATTTGTAAACTGCGAGAGCTTGTTTGAATTTAATTGGTGTACTATCAGATCAGACTGAGGCACTCACCACTGACTTTCCAACATCCTGCGAATCAATTGTAATGTTTTATTTATACGTGTAATGAGGGTCCCCGGGGCTAGCTGATTAACTCCTTCGCCCATATATAGTGTTAATAATGTAAAAAATCCAGTCACCTTTATTAGTATTGGATGTACATATGTGTATTTTACACATACTGGATGAAGGGCACAGATTAAGCACCGATTCAGCAGCTTTATCATTCTGAGCTCGGCAGAATTTGTTGAAAAATTACTAAATATATTTTTTTTAAAAACCTGGTGTTCCATTGTTCATGTAACCAATACAGTGAGCTCCGTCCCTCCTGAAGCCCTTTGCTCAGAATGGTCTGGCATTGTAGATAAGCACACTGCCTTGGTTTCCTGGGGAGTATGTATTTTTAAACTGGAAATCCTGTATTCTTTGCGATCGATCAGCCAAGTCAGGCTGATGGGGGTGGGGGGGTGGAGGAAATAATGGTTCTTGTAGTCAAACTGTTATCAGTAACTGCACCACGTGATCGTAACGATTGTATGAATAATACCCACTCAAAGTAGCTTTGTTCCAGGGCCGCAAGTATAAAGTGACCTCTTGATTTACTTTTTGCATAAACCTTGACTGGGCCCTATTATTCCAACTTGCTCGTGATCCTCGTTTAATCACATTCTTGTGTGTGTAATAGCTGCACTACCAGCTGCACTACCACCAGCCAATCTGGCGTCACCGCTTGTTCTTGCATTTCATGGAGCTCTGAGTCAAAAGAACATTAAATTCCGGGTAGAATTCCTTTATCGCAACAAGCTGACAATTCCGCCTCCTCCACCCCCCCCACCCCCACCCCTCCTCCTCTCCCTTAGGGAAGGGCAGAAGTCCTGGAAATTCGTAATCCAGAATAGCAGAGGCAGAACAATGACGTAGGTTATAGCTGCGTCACAGTTGACAAAACACACACTGTGTTGTCAAACATGTATGTGGAATAAGATAGCAAGTGCATCTACTTTAAAACTGAATGGAAAAATAATCACCTCATACAAGGGATTATGCTGGCTCGCTGCAGTAGTATTGCTAGTTTCAGAATTTGCCAATATACATATTTAAAATGTCACCAGCTTTAAATACAATTTGACACTTTTTGGGGGGGATTATTAGTCGCTGCTTAGCCCCATCCAGGCAGTTGATGAGTGGCCCAAGGAGTGTCTAACCATGTCAATCTTCTGGTGCAAACGTAATTCAGGTTGTTTTGATGTGCCGTGTACATCACCATGATCAAATGGGAACCCGAGTGTCCTTACTCAATCAAGAAATGACATCCAGTTCAGTTACAAATGAGAGCAGCCCAATTGAGTAAAAGAAAAAGTTAGGTGATTAATCATTCAGATTCAGTTACATTTCAATGCATTTGACTGGGGGGGACATCATTTTAAAGTATGTATTAAAATCGGAGCTTAGTATAAATGGATCAGCATATGAAAGTATAGTTAAGTACCCAATTACACATAATCGTGTTCATCTGCAATTTTGTAAGCGCAAAGGTCCAGTTCATTAAACTAGTCCTTGAAATTTAGCACATGGCTGGTCTGGGGAGCTTTTTCTAATTTAAAATCTGATTTAAAAAAAAACAATCTTGTAAAGCTGCATTGTGAGTAGATCTTTTGCCTGACTAAACAGAACTCCCCCCTCCCCCCTAATCACTATCAGCAGTTGTTTATTTTTTCATTTATTTCTCTTCCTGTAGAATGCAGGTTTTGCAGTTGACCGGAAAGACTATTCTGCCGAGAGCTGGTTTATTTTGAAAGCTGGTCAAACAAGCCTAATAGTTGCCCTGGTGCTGCCTCCACTGCAGTACACCAAGGACCAGCACAAAGTGTGTTAGTTTAAGGCTATGGGGAGTGGTTTACTTTTATTTTACAAAAAAGGAAGGGAAACTCTGACAGGCAAGTAAATAAACAAAAGAACAGAGCTACAGTGGTCAGTAAGCCTGATCAATGCTTCTGATTGAGCTACCAACTAATTTTTAAAATGTTGCATTTAAAAAAAAAAAATCTATTTCTCAAATTAATTGGCCAAAAACTTCAAGCAGTGACAATTGGTTTTTTAAAAATGAAAATCTGTTTCTGGTCCTAGGCAATTTTTCATATACTGTAAGGTGTACATAGAAACAGGAGTAGGCCATTCAGTCCCTCGAGCCTGTTCCACCATTCAGTTAGATCATAGCTGATCTGTATCTTGAACTCCATTTACCTGTCTTAGCTCCATATCCCTTGATGCTCTTGCCTAATAACAATCTGTATGTATGGTACCTTCACTACTAAGGCATTGTATTCATCTGTTTAGAAATGTAAATAGATAGTGCTTCTCCTTGAACATATATATATATATAAATTTGACATGGTTGACCACACCATCCAACGCCTCTCCTCCATTGTCCAGCTGGGTGGGACCGCCCCTCCCTATCTCTGTAACCTCCTCCAGCCTTGCAACCCTCCGAGATTGCTGTACTCCTCCAATTCTGGCCTCTTGCGCATCCTCGATTTTCATCGCTCCACCATTGACGGCCGTGCCTTCAGCTGCCTAGACCTTAACCTCTGGAATTCGCTCTCTTCCCCCTTTAAGGCGCTCCTTAAAGCCTACCTCTGTGACTAAGCTTCCTGTCCTAATACCTCTTTACGTGGCTCAGTGTCAAATTTTGTTTAACGCTCCTGTGAATCGCCTTGGGTCATTTTACTACATTAAAGGCGCTATATAAATGCAATTTTTGTATATGCCATAAATTTGGTGTGACGCTTGTCACTGGCACTGGCTGACCATGTTGTGATTAGTATTAGAAATTAGTTCAGGTTAAGGCGTTACCAAGTATAGAGCTTAATCAAGAAATGCTTCTACCCGTAGGAAGATCCATTCTGCACACTACATTCATTTAATTAGACTCGAGGATATGATTTCATATCCAGTCTCTGGCCTTTTCAAACAACATAGATTTTTTTTTGTCTTCCTTCTTTTTGTGTCCACGGTGAGGATTATTTTTAGCAGCCAGAGTATGAATGAAAAATGAGTTTGTGCTGGTACGTGGGCTGCAGTTCTTTTCTTTCTTCAGCTAATGATGGCCAGGGAATAGAGCACTCAACTGAATCATGGCATTTAAAAAGAGATGCTGCATTTTAAATTGCTCACTAGGATGCAAGGTTAAAAGAGAGAGACACATACATGCACACACAAAATACTGATTTTCATACATCTAAAATGGCCATTGTTGGAAAAGCAGCAACAAAAACTGAGTGATGCAGTGATGTTTCTTTGTACGATGTTTGAGTACAAAGGAGATTTTAAACTGAATACTGAAGCCCTGACCTAGTTTAAATTGTGTCAAACTGAAAGAGCACAGCAGAAATGAGGACCTACTGTCCTACACTGTTAATCTTTATGCAGGAACCTTATTTTGCTTCTGATCCCCCCAGTTAAGGTTAG
The DNA here is from genome assembly GCA_030390025.1 of Squalus acanthias. Taxonomy (NCBI): domain Eukaryota; kingdom Metazoa; phylum Chordata; class Chondrichthyes; order Squaliformes; family Squalidae; genus Squalus; species Squalus acanthias. The sequence goes on from CM059443.1 coordinate 26,380,974, forward strand.
GTCATTGGAACCGCTACCTTTGGTTCAATTGCTAATTAGTGTGTTCTATAGAATGGAGCTAAATTTTGAGTGTCTTTTGTTCTTTTGATATTATTCACTCCACCTTGCACTCTACTGCACACGTAAACCATGCATTTTAATGCACGCTGGATGCTATAAATTTTAATTGAATTAACATCAAGCAAACCCAAAAAGCCCATTCACTCCTTTAAGGCTCTTGCTAGGAGCCATTGAAATGGTGGCATTGTATCCCTGCAGCTGAAGGGCTTTTGTAGCAATACATTTTTAGACCTCTTAAGGTATCTATATATGGTGGTGAGAGAGGCGCATGTGAAATTCTTTTGTTTTCATGCGGGGGCGAGTCTACATGCCTGATGGGTTTACATCTGAGGCGGATGGAGAATCTGCAGTCGTGACGCCTGAAAGTTTGATACTGCGCCTCTTTTGTGAGTGAAGTGGGTTGAGTCGTGACTGATTAGATTGCAGGGGACCACCTTCGAGATCCAATTAGCACTGGCCTGTGGTTGCGGTTTTTATTTTAATGCGGCTGGAAACAATGAGTGGGCTCACTATATGAATTCCAAGAAAATATTTTGAAGTGAGAGCAGCTTTCTGCTCCATTCAGAGTTGGAAAACAGCTCCTTTTTTAAATTTTTTGATTATGCTGTATTTATAACTAAATACCAGTACGACTTAGTTCTTTATTTTAGTATGTTGTTGCAATGCAGGTACTACTTTTATGGCACCTAACCCCTTGTTGGCTAATGTTTTGCATGCTGAAAAAAGACTAAAGGTTTGCAAATTAAGAGCGTACTGAAGAAAAATACACTGTAATATTTGGAGTTGAGATGGTCTTGTGTGTTGCGCAGTTGCATACAGATGAATGCTGCAATACAGTGGCTGCAAATGAGTTTCTGTGAACTGTGGGGACCTCTATAAATGGATCTGTCAGCAGTGAATTTTCAGAAGGCTGTAGTTTAGCAGACTTGTCGCTTTGTGACTGCAAATATATGCTTTTCAACTTTTTTTTTCAATTTGATTACTACTGGAGCAATTCACAGTCACAATAAGATGAGATCTGGACTGCAGTGGAGGTCTGTCTCACAACAGAAAATGCGGCAACACAGAAAATCTGTGTTTTAAATGTGTCGTTTGTGTTTTAATGGCTCCTGTGGCAAATGCATTTTGCCACTTTGCAACAAACGTTTCTGTTCATTCACCACGTCGCTCCCACAGTTAGATATTGGTGTGGATCGAAATATTGGTAGTGATTGTGCATATCTTCAGCAAAGTATTTGCACGCACCGTTCAAATGACCCCCAGCACAAAAGATCTACGCCAGCAATCCATTGTCAAAAAGATTTTGCTCCCATCAGCAGTTGTGAGCTTTCACTGCTGGCTGTGTGCTTGAGTAAGGAAAAGAAGCTTTAGTGTGGGCCTGCGACCAATTAAAAGCTGATTGTTGGCTTAACTAACCTGGTGGCTAATGGCTGTAACGTGACTGCAGTTACACGTGTGTGTGTGTGTGACAGGAGGGTCAAAGTCTGCATCTTAAATTTCAAAGAGACTTCAGTTAGTCTTTGGCAGCTGGTAGGTTGAAAAAGCCAAGATGGCTTTCAAAGATGCAGGGGGAGGTTAGACTGCATTCCTTATCAGCTTGCATTATACTGGTCTGGGATTTGTATAGCTCTGGTACATTACTTAATCAATACATTCCAGGGTACTTAAGTTTAGCAGCATGGTTAGAATTCTAAGTAGGCTTTTTCCCCTACTGAGAGATTTTGGGGGGGGGAGAAGGAGGCCCGAGAGCTGCAAATTCCACAGGCCTTTCCATAGAGCAGATGGGATGAGATTTATGATTTGATTTGCAGGGACTAGATGAGCGATGAGGTTGTAGCACATCTTTGTACCCTGCATGTTTAGTTAAGGTCAGGCCTTTTGGGTTCTGCAGCTCATCACAAACCTAGAAGTGGAATTAAATATTCTGAATGGAGAATGGAGACATTTGCACTTCAATCAGTGCTTATTTTAGCAGTGCAGAAAGAAAAGGCTTCAGTTTTACTCTTTGTTCCTGAAATGGGAGGAAAGTTAACCTCTAAACACAACATGGGTAGTGTTTTTTTATTGATTGTGATGCCTACAAACCTCTTTTTTTAGGCCATTTCTAGATTGTATGTTCCATGCAAATAATGTGCTTTAAAATAGAACCTTTGGATTAAAAAAAAAAGTGCCCAGATATCTGCATTTATATAATAATGAGTACTTGTCATGTCCCAGGACGGCAGCAAGATAGCATTTGAAATGTTTTTCCTTGCTGCCCAAACACTTTTTCAGTTCTGGATCTAGAGGACAGAGATCAGTGCAACGTCAGTTCACTTTGACTAATGTGATTTCTATTTCTGATATTCCAGCGTGATAGTGTCATTGCGCAAGGGCGTCAGTAGGTGGTGAATCAGTTTAAACTGTTTCAGTGCAATGAAACTTGGTAACACTTCCTGATGGTGCTCAGGCCAGGCACAAGTACTTCCATTAACATTACCTTTTTAATTTTCTTTTGTTTAGCAAACACCTCATCAAAAACTGAATTTGGGGGTATAATTTATCATAACTTGACTCATTTTTGTGCAGTTGACAATTAGGAAAGTGACACACATTTTCCATACAATTCTTTTAAAATTAAATGTGCTCCTAGTTTGCTCATCCAACCCCCTTGACACATCACTGAGTAAATCATTGTTTAATGATTTGGATGGGGGAGGGGTTGGGTTATCTTGTGGGGGTGGGGGGGGGGGGGAAACAATCTTCATTTTATCTGTTGCTGGAATAAAAGCAAGCGCTCTTTGTGTTCTGTCTTAATCTGTCCCCAGGCCTCTAACTCTGCTTGTAAAGATTAACCCCACCCCCACCTCATCTAAATTCTCACTCTTTCACTGACCTCATCTGCAGGGGTTTAACCACCCATTCAATGTCTCATTTCGAAATGGCATTCCCCATTCCACAAGGAGCGTTCAACTCTCCCTTACTTTGTTGGGTTGTCCTACTTAAACGTTGATGCCTTGGCTGTCGATTTCATGTTGCTTTTTGAAATTTAAAGCCAGCGCAGACATCCGATGGGATTTTAGATTCATTTTTTAGTGTCCCTTCTGATTGTCTTACTTACCACTTATTTCCTGAAAGGATTGAATCGCACTAGGTTATGGTTCCACAGATGGCATTGGCCATTCTTCGTAGGTGAGCCAGGACTCTGGAGTGTCACCGACTGATTCCAGTGTTAGTCGCATCACCGCCAAGTCAGATCTGGGTTTCCTGTCTAATACATATTCAGTAGGGGTCACTGCATAATAATCGTTTTAGCTTGGAATACTGCAGCCAATTGTGAGGCCCTACCACTGCCCAGGCTGGGATTGTATAACAGCACAAGCCTGGGGGCTGAACCGGGATCTTCCCATATTACAAAGTGCTTTTATTCAATTCACAGCAATGTCCGATTTTACCCTTTTTGAGTGTTTGCAGCTTTAGTGAAAGCAGCCAATAAAGGAGGGGGGTGGGGGGGTTGCGTGGTTTGCTCTGATTTAGTGAATTTGGTTATGTGCAAGGAAAATGTGTCACACGCAGATTAAAATCTTTTTGCTTTTTCCACTTTTGAAGGGAACCCACCAAAAAAGATATTCGTGTTTTGACATTGGTAAAACTTAGCCACTGAGGGGCTTATTAGATAGCCTTTATATATTTTGTAAAAAATCACTATGATTTATCATCAATCAATTTTCATGGTATAATAGTGAAAAATAGCTACATACAAACCAGTATTTAAGAGGGGCAGTTTAAAAAAAAAAATGAACAATTGCTTTAGTCATTGGGTCCAGACTAATGACATTTTGATAAATTATTTCTCCTTTACAGTGCTGGAAAACAAATATGTGGCTGTGATTGAATAATGCATTGCATGAAAGAAAGCAGGAGGGGAGGTTTTTTCAAGCAGCATTTGCCTTTTATTGAATGCTCGCTATGGTTAGGTAGATGTTTACTGTGTCTGTGTACACCTAATTGAATTACTAGTGTATTTTGGTGGGTTCCCTACAAAGCTGGGATAAAGACCTTGGAGTGCAAATGTGTGGAAGATGTCTAACTAATGTTAAATTAGCACAGTTTGAGAAAACACACCTATTTGTTGCTTTCACTGAAACTGTATAACCTTGAACCATAGTTGTAAAAAAAAAAACCTGTGCAGTTAGGTGAAATGTATGAGGATAGAATTTCCATGGATTGTGTGGCTTTCCAACTCCGACCCTAATTTTCACAATTGACAATTGAAGTAATTGTTCATTTCCCAGAACCTAGCAACTGTGTATATAAAAATATAAATATAAACAGGCCTGTCCCTATCATACAAAATTAAACCTTATTTTTGCATTCTATGCAGCCTCCTTGTGTGTGTTCCTAAATGGAAATAGATTGTAATAATTAAGAGTAGTTAAGAGAGCTAAGTCTAGTTTGGCCTTGTGTGTACAGCCTGTCTGAAAGTGTTAAAAAAAAAAAAAAAAAAAAAAAAAAAAAATTGCCTACAGCATTGCATATATCAAATTCTGAATGACTGTTGGGTTTCAACTCTTGAAGCAGAGATCACAGCAACCAGAAGAGAAGCAGAATCAGCGAATGGCTGAACTGCTTCAGGGCTGTTCAGGTTCATTGAGGAGGAGGAGGTTGAATCCATTGCCATATATGGTTAAGGCAGTGTGTGTGCGTATGTGCCTGTGTGTATATATATATATATGTTTGGAGATGCATAAGACTATATTTTCTCACCCCCCATTGCCAGTGTATGACTTGTTCTAGCATGTTTCTGTGAAAAGGTAATATGAGCAATCAGAGTAGGATTGTAGGAGCAAGTGTGTTGCCAGGCCAAATGCTGGAGTGATTGTGAGCCCTGTATTGCTATCTAGGCCTAATTTGATAGTTGCTTTCCATCAAAGGGATATAGTACATAAAATAAATATTTCTTACATTTTATTCAAAATATGTGGAGAAAAGATGGATAACACAAAACCAAAAGTAATCTAGACTGAATTATTAGAGTGCCAAGATCCGAGCAATAAGGCGTGTTTTTATTAGACTGTTCAGAAGACATCTTTCTGAACAAAGATTAAATCTCCAGTATCCATTTCTACAACTTCGCCCCCTCCAATAAAATCAGTATTTTCAGAGTAGCTTTTGGATGCAGACCAGCGTCTTCCAGAGATTATTGTTTTATTTCCAAACTTTGAAAACAGGCCTTCATTTCACATCAGTCTCCAGCCGCAAAAGATGTAAGGAATGTGCTACAAGGTTGCTTTGAAATCTTGTCTCACCTCTGTGGAGATTGGCAGTGTGCACCTGTGATGGGCCTCGTCTTCTCAAATGACTGACAGACGTTGAAAGGTTGCTCTGGCAAAGCGGATTATATTTCTGATCTTTAGCCATCTGGTTTCCCTAACAATCAGGTGCCTGGGCTCAGGAGATGGAGATGAATTGCCATCAAACAGTGAAATTCTTTAGATTCCCTGCCAGCTTGGTAGTTATTATTGAAGCTTAAACTACGGCCATACTGGAGTGCAGCTGTTGAACGCACTGTACACAGCGCAATTTATAGAAGACTTATAGCTTAGTGTTGTGGGGGGAGCGGAGGGTTGCGGGCTCTTGGAGATGTAGACGGTCACAATGAAGAACCGAAAGAACTCTGTGTGCACAGAAAGCCATTTGGCATTATCTCTTGAGGCTGGTTGTTGGTTCTTTTCAATGCCCCTGTGTGCAGACTGTATTGAAGCAGGCACGGAACAGACCGTTCATCCTTCTCCAATTTGCATTCCCCAACATTGGCTTTTTGCAGTCAGTTCTCGACTGCACGTGACTAGGATTCCAAACACGCAAGTGAGAAATGTAAATACACACAGCTGGTGTAAATAAACGGAGACACGACTATCAGTATAAAAGCGTAACGTGCGCATCATCTGAATCTCCGTGATGCAGCGTTGAGCTGCTGCAAGCTCACTGCAGCCAGGCATTGGGTAATTTAAATAGACAAGAGTCGCAGATGTATAAAACAGCAATGTACGCCTATTAACTCCCTAGAGTACAGGCTGCATAGGCTAGGCAGCAGCACGCAGGTGATTTTGACGTTAAAGTATACAGAATTAATTACTGTCATGAATATTAGAGAGCGCTGAAGAACACAAAGCCTTTGTAGGACACAAATCCGTGTAGCTGCTTCCCTCAAGCAGAAAATTAAATGAAGATAAAAGATCCCCAGCACTCTTTGTTACCAGTTGATGTTGGTAGAGATTTGCTCTCGTCAGCTTTGATCTTCTTAAAAAAAAATACATAACCTATACATAACCTATCTAATCCACAATTTTTTTTTATTTCCAATCAAAGTCTGTTTTAGGCCCCGAGTTAATTGATCTCTGCCAGGTTGGCGATTGGGCTGTTCCAATTGACCTCAGCAGTCCTAGGGAAGGGAAAAACCAACATGGTTCATGTTCCTGATCACTGTCCAGTGACCCCGATCGGAAGGTTCCATTGTGGACATCAGTTGAGGACAGGATATAGCTCGGTTGTGATCCCCTCACCCTATGTTTGAGTGGCCTGTCAAGACATTTAAGGAATGGCGAGTCTCTGGTGCCGATGGGACTACACCCCAGAATCAAGTCGTCCCCTTCAGGAGAGGGAGCAGAGAAAGGGTCACATGTTTCAAAGGAAGTGTTTTTTCCACGTAACAATCAAGAAAGCTAATTTTAAAAGTCCTCCAAGTTGAGATTTCTGTATACAGTATTATGTTCAATGGTGGCAAGCAGTGACATCTGCCAACAAAATGCAGCTAATTCTGCTGTCAGTAAGTGAGGACATCTCCGCTTTGAAATGTGTTTTCACCGTGTAGATGAAATGATTAAGAGTGCTGGGAATAAAGTACTGAATATTAAATAGATGTGTGCCGAATCTAGAGTTTTCCATGAACTCTGGTAGAAATTGAAAGTAGAAAGAGAGCACATAAATATTTAAGGTTTAACATGTCATCTTTTGACTGTTACATAAACCAGATGCAAAATAATTCATTTGTTGCAACGAACCTTGAGCTCTGTAGATTGCTTCACCAACTCAGTAAAAGTTTGCCACTTTAAAGTGGCCCTCAGACTCTTTACAGTGGGCTTCCTTTGTTAATCTGGCACTTATATTAGTGTTGTCCTGATGCTTTATACTGCTGCACCAGCGGGTATACCATAGTGTACCTGCCTTTTCTATTGTGAATTTGCACAAGTTTTTATTTTCCTATGGCATCTGCACAGAGAAGAGTTTGAGATCTGCTTTGATTGTGGGCAGACCGTTTCGTTCAGAAATACCAACTCTGCTAAATAATTCAGTTAAATATATAGTTCCACACGGAGCAATTAAGCTCATTCAAATTTGGGTCTTCTGATGCAAGTCATATGATAGAACTTGGCTGAAGGACTTCCATTCTAGGTTCAGCTGACAACATGCATTTATTTTCATCTCTGAAAGGGTTAACGTGTCTTAAGTAACATCAAAGTTTTAAACGTGCTTCATTCTTTCTCCTTTCAGGTCAATGACTTTCTGTCAGGACGGTCACCTTTGACACTTGCCCTGCGGGTTGGAGATCATATGATGTTTGTTCAGCTCCAGTTGGCAGCCCAGCAGGCTGGCAGCCAGCTACAGCACAGGCATGTGATAGCCAGTCGGGAGAGCAGCGGAGGGGCAGCAGCGCCCAGCTTTACTAACACTCAAGGACTTCACAGGCAAACTGTCGGAGCCTCAAACTGTAACCACATATCGGCCTGCCAGCAAGCAATGGCGAGCCCCGCCCCTGCGGCAGCGACCACCTGCTTTAGCACCGCTCGCCCGCCTTCAGTCACCGCTGGATCATTCAGGTCACACGGGGCCAGTACGTCAACAGCCAGCCACAACATTGCTTCTTCGTCTTGCACTGAGGTATGATAAAACTTACCTCGACCATTGGAGACTCTACGCTGCTCGTAGGACATGTCGCACTAAATAATATCGCGTGATCTTGCACAATATACAGCACAGGCAAATCTTAAACTTGGTTATTATTAATAGCTTATCTCCGCTGGGATGGCGTCATGGATGCTGAAATTAGCTTCAGCATCCCGAGGCCAGAGAGGGGGCTACATATCCATTCCCAGTCCTCATTGCTGTCTGGTAAATCCTGCTGGATGTTGACATTGGTGATGACCGGATCAGACTCCACTATGATGTCCTTTGTGGTCAATAGGCTGCTGACACCCACACATGAAGAATGGTCAAATGGGTGATTTGACCTCTTTGGGACCGCATCCCAGCATCATTTAGTACTTTCAGGAGAGATTGGAAATGTGGAAGTTGGAGGACAGGGGGTGGAGGAATTGGATATTTTTCTTCTTAAAAAAAGGAACCTATCACTTCAACAGATAAAATCACAGTTCCTGGGGGAAAACCAGTAACATTGTTACTCCTGTCTTAAAAATATTCTTTCTTTCTCCCCTCTCCGAACTGTACAGCAGTGTTTGTTTCTTTTGTTGGCCCTTTTGAGATTCTGCAGCAAATAATTGGTTGATATTAATATGTGGGGTCTGTTCAGCTCTAAATGTTATGATCAATAATACACTTTGTGCACTTTAAGGGCCTGATTAAAAATATAAGCAACCAATCTACTAGGTTTCCCTTTGTTTCAAAATGCAAAAGGAATGGCAAAATGTTTTATTAATATCTCTTGCTGATAGCCAGGTTCTCGGCTGTGATATCTTTTGGGAATAGTCAGCTGCCTTTATGCTGCGCCTGCCAAAAGCATTAACTGAGTTGAAATTAAGATAATTTATTATAGAGCTGAGCTGTCCCTGATTAGCTCTAATGACCAACTCAGATGGGTCCAGGAGAGAACTGAGTTGCCTTAACTGGTGATGTATAGTTTTGCATTAGCGCTGGCCTGCCCTGTTAATCGGCCCAATTAGCCATTGCATACTTGAGACAGTTCGAAACTGTTGAGAGGGGAAGGCGCCAGATTAGGTACAGCAATACAATTGGCCATATTGTAGCCGGGGCAGGAAATGTTCCCCTCTGGAGGAAGAAGGGACACATACCATCACTCAGCTTATCTGTAAGTCTTGTGTTCTTCCAGCTTCCTGTTTTTTTGCATTCCATTAGGAGCAGCATATCAGTAACACACAGTGCAACCCACAAAGAGTTCTATCTGTTGGCTTAAAAGGATGCAGGGGTAGGAGAACAAACAGATGTTGGTGCTTGTAAATAGAAAATTGGTTCATGCGGCTTTGCTCCTTATTACTAAGACTGATCCATAAATAGCGGCTTTCAGTTTATCATTCACTTTCAGCGTATTGCTTTTGTAAATGTGGCAGAAAGTTCAGCAGACTTCCTATAATTGTAATCCGTGGTTTGCAAAACAGTGAGGGAAGGGACAGAAATTGAAAGACAAACATTAGTTTGCGTTCTGAGCATGTATTTGTGGTTCTCTTAATTTTTTTTTGTTGCTAGCTGTAGTGACATTGAACAATTACTCTTTCAGGGTGACTGCAGTACAAGAAGCAGTAGTTCAGCTGCTTCGAGCAAGTCTCGAAAACCAGGTGCCATCATCGAGAGCTTTGTCAACCATGCCCCTGGGGTTTTCTCAGGAACCTTCTCAGGTAATTCAAAGTACATGCATATTGTTCAAACTCTTTTAGCTGCGAAGATGTATTAAAGTTGTCAAACGGGAACAGGAATTTGAAAAGTAACTAGAAGTTTGGCGTGCTGTAAGGAACAGTTGTGGCGTTAACTTCCTTAAGTTAGTATTAGTCCTTTAACTTTTGTTTCATTTCCTTCTTCCTACATCGGGCGCTTTGCAGGGTTTTTTTCGGGCGCTTTGCAGGTTTTTTTCGGGCGCTTTGCAGGTTTTTTTTTCTCCTGTCATAAAAGGGTCTTTGTGTTGTTGTGTTTTTCCACATGGAGGATTGGGAGCAAACTCTCCAGAGCCTTCATGTCTGGTGCTTGTGGCAGTTAAAATGATTTAATTGGTCACACTGCTGCAACTGAAGGAAGTGCTCTGTTATCGCCTTCTGGTGGGTTGTGGCACACTCGCAGCTTGAAACTCTTCCTGTTAGTAGTATTTGTTCCTAATTTTTCTTTTCTTCCTCCCCCCAAACCAGGCACTTTGCATCCAAACTGCCAGGACAGCACTGGAAGGCCCCGCCGTGACATCACCACCATCCTGCAGATCCTGAACGATCTGCTGAGCGCGACCCGTCACTACCAGGGGATGCCGCAGTCCCTCACGCAGCTGCGTTGTCAGACACAGTGCGCCCCCAACACGCCATCGCCTTCGCCACCTTCCCCAGGCTGCTCAAACAAAACTACCTCTGAAGACACAATGCAGCAACCACTGCATTCCCTCGTCCAGTGCCAGAGCCAGATCAGGATGTGCAAGTCAAGTGGTGAGTCATCGGGGAATACCAAGGAATCTGAGGTGGTGTGCAGCACAGTTTTAGTAGATTAAAAAGGCCACGTGATCCAAGTCTGGGATCCTAAGCAATAAATCTTCCTCTGCACTCCCATTAACTCAATTTGTTTGGTTGAAGCGAACCTATGAAATACTTGCATTAAATTTTAATTTGAAAGGAAGAACTTTCATTTATAAAGTGCCTTTCATGACCTCATGTCTCAAAGCACCAATTTAGGAAACATGGCAACCAATTTGCGCACAGCTTTTTCTGAGCACAGTGAATATTCCTGTTTTTAATACCGAAATATTTTTTTTCTTCTTTCCAAGTTGCCCTCCACTCCTCAAAGCATTGACTTCTTGTCGAGCTACAGTTTTGACGGACGCTATTAGTACTTTGCCCGCGTGGCCGTTATTCAATGTGTGAGCCTTGTAACAGTGAGCGCTATGCTATTACACTGTGGGAGGTATCACAGACAAGCCCCATTCTGTCAACGGCCGATGTGCAAACACATTTCCAGCAGGGGTAGAGGGATTGCAATCACGTGTGGGAACGCCGGGTGTCTTTTTCCCCCCTCCTTCCTAATCCAGAGGTGCTGAGGCCGAGTGTAGCATTCTCGCCACTGCCTGAGCCCAGTTTAGACTGGGAACGTGGGGCCTCCTGGTCCGTGCGGCTCAACTGCTCATTGGATAAACGCATTGGGGAGCGCAAAAGAATTTTTAAAAAATCAAATATAATTATAGTCACGCTCTCGTTAACAATTTTTCTCCAGAAATGTAAATACAGTTTGCGCAATATGATGCATTGTGTGGCAAATATACATATCTTAGGAGTGGCTGTGAGTAGCTCCCCATAGACCATTGAACCATATAGAGTGAGATTTGAGTTTCAGTCTGTGTTCTGTGCTTAGTTAAGTAATCTCAGCATCCCTTGCCTATATATATTTCTGACTGCTATCCCACTGCCCCTGCTGGAAGTGTATGTGTGTGTGCGCAAGTGCAGATTGAGAAAAGTATCGGCCCTGCTGCTCAAATAGCTCCCAATATCTACTCAAGACTTGCGTGCAAAGGACAAGTAGCTGCTGATGGTATTGGAGAAACAATCCCCCAGCATGAATCAGTGGCTTCAGGGAGGAGAGATAACAGGAGAAAAGATTGGGAGGGGAGGTTGGGGGTGACAAAATTGTTGATGAGCGAGGGAACATGTTGGGAACAGAATGCTGACAGCCACATTAAATGTTCTACTGACTCGAACACTGCTTTATACACCTTCAGAGCAGGATGCTCATTTTAAATGTTCTGTGGCTTGACGGTTTTTATTCCAGTGTATTCATACCAACGGCTGCTCTGGCCAGAGAATGTGAGCCGGTAGTGGCAGCATGCGCTGTTCTTGTGATGCAGCAGCTGTTGCTAAAGTCCAACCAGATCGAACAACCGTCGCTTGGGAGCCGGAGGAATTAGCAAGAATGGGTACCGCGGGAATGCTGCAGCATTAAAAGCTGGCCATAAATCGGGCTTGTCTGTACCTGGGCTGCTTTTTTTTTCTCCCCTCCAAGCTTCAGCAGCTTCTGAAGGCTCCTAGGCTGCAGAGCTATAATTATCAGGTTTCTTGGAACATCTGTCACATGAAGTGAGAGGAAGGCCTCTTAATGTGTCTCGGTGACTTCATGCTGAAAGTATATCATTCAGTGTGATACCACGGGTAGTAAATACAGAAAAATTTATGAAAGAGAATTTGTTGGATTTTTTTTCTTCTTCCTTGTAAGAAAGCATGGAGTCTTTTGTAATTTTTTTTTTTTACTATTTAAAGACCCAAACAAGGCACACTCTATTCAGACAAATGTGGAAATAGCTGACATTGTAGTAGAAGAGGTCAGCAGCTTGGAACGGAATGAGGAAATTGCAGGAAAGGCCATTGACTGCAACACATACAGCCATGAATAATTTAAACCCTCTTGAAAGATTTTACAAAGACGCTTTTACAGTCGAAGTTGCAGCATAGTCACAACCACACAGTTTTTTTTTTCTATATTTATAGAAAGAATTCTGAGCCTGATTGTTTCTTGGTATCAAAGAGTATTCATTGGATATTCTCCACTGTGGCCTAAATCTAAAATAAGGTCATGCTCTCGCCTCCGTCCCACTTTCTATTAATGCGAAGTCTTAAGCTTTGTATTTTGCCTGAATTGTTTGCATATGGTACAGCTGGTGGCGCTTCCATGATACCATTTCTTAATTTTGATTTCTCCCCCTGTAGTCCTTCTGCATCTATAAATGTTCTTGGCTTCTCCATCCCCTCTGATCTCAAATGGAAATCTCATATTTCCATCATTACTAAAGCTACCTCCAAAAAGCTGGGTCTTTTTTGTACCCAACGCTCTTTTTTTTTTTCCCTCTCCGCAATTCATCACTGTCTAGAAAGCTGAAGTTTGTCCAGGAATTGAATACTGTTGGCGTATCTGGGGAGTGTCTTGCAGGACCTCTCTCGCACTCTTGGACTGGATACTAGTAAATAGCATGTCATCTGATATGGGGATCTACTCTCCAGCCTCCAACTTCTCTCTCTTTGCAACTTGACTGCTCTTGCTATATTTTAGCAAAACTGCTGTGATCTGTGCACCTTCTGAATTCCAACAGGCACTTCCTCTTCCCTACATTCCAACTATATTGAATTCAAGACTATTCCAGTGTCTTACTCTGACTCAGTCCTTATGACCTCAAAACTCTGGAACATTTTGCCTTCCTTAGTCTTCATTTCTACAATCTTTGGGCTTTTAAAAGAAAGAAACACAAGCTTAGTGTGTCACCGAACAATACTTCCTGATCGAACTTCTCTTTTACTCTTTTCAACCTTTGTTGGTGTCCTGTACAATGAGCCGTGGCTTTTTTTTTAACCTATTTTCTTCATCAGGACAAAAGCCCTTTAGTGTTTGGTCGGGTTTTTTGACGGTTGGGGAGATGCGAGGAAGGTTATTGAAATAGATTATAATGGTGCCAGAGTCCACACCCTTGCAGCACGTAAGCGAATCGGCTCCAATAACAGGAGATCTTTTCTGACCTTTGTTGCTGCACTTGGTAGCAGAAGTTGCAACTACAAGAACAGTGGGGCCTTTCAACACCATGAAGAAACAAAAGAACCCAGCTCCCACCTCATGAAAGGTCATTTGCAGCAACTGCCTGTGATAGTAGACCTCGAGGCTATGTTTGTATCTTGAACACAGCAGATGGCAGTGATTCACACTATGTAATGATAAGGAACAGCGTGCCCATGCTGCAGGCCTCTGCAGTGTACACGCTACAGACCCAGGCTGACGTGGGAATTGAAGCTCTACTAACATTTAAGATACTGAAACAAATATGCATTCTTAAGCTGTCTTCGGCTGTGCAGCTCAATACTATGCCAATGGTAGTCAGCTTCTTAACATGTTAGTCGTTTTCTCAATGGAAATTTTACAAAGTTAGGGGTGGGCGGGGGGGGGGGAGAAGGCTGTACCAATATAGTACCCTTTAACAAATGCAACTGAATGCCTCAGAACTACGGGTACTGTTGTGAGCTGATAGTTGTTTTTGGAAAGCGCAAAGGCTGCTTTATCTTTGCTCACATTTGCAAAGCTGTAATAATAGAATAGGGAAGAGAAAGTCGCTCCTTTGCAATAAAAAATAAGTTCTTTGCCTCGATAATTTGCCTAAAATGCGCACAGCAGACAGGTAGTTACTTGTCTTTTGAAATGCAACCAATTTAGGCTCCGATTTGCATTTCTCACGCCAGCGTAGAATCTTCCTGTGTGCCCAACGAATTTGCGTCTAGATGGGAACCATAAACGAAGGGGAACAATGAAGCGTTTTCTTCACTTTTGTTTTTGGCAGATGTGGGGAGCCTGCAGGGAATAGCTTCTCGGCATTTGCATTCAATCCGCCCACACAGCAAGCAGTAGCAGTTGCGTTGAAGGATGATGGTTTGCACAGACAGGGTTGGGGAGGGGGGTGGGTGTGGGGGAAGTGGGGGGGAGGAGGAGGAGGGCAGTTGGGACAGGAAGACGTAGGAGAGCACAGCTACTGCGTAGTTTAGCTGTGCTATACCTTGTGGTTTCCAGCTCACGTTTTTGTTCCAAAGAATACCATTGTGTTTTCACGTTGAAACCGGTTAACTTCAACCAGTTACAGCGTAACTGTCGGTCCACACAGAAAACCCTCGGTTATTTCGTGCTTGAGCACAATTGTACTTGGCAGAGGACAAAAGTGTGATTAAATACATAAACGCAGGTAACAACTTCCTTCCCTTTTCTCCTCCCACCGCCATTCATATATTCATGGGCACGCACATTAGGCCGCGTGCCCTAATTGCACAGAGCTCAGACCTATTTATTTTACACATCCGACTGCAGAAAATGAACCGTTGTTGAGGATTAGTTTGACCGTAAGCTTGTTGCTGGGCAGCACTGAGGAATATTTTAACCCTCCTTGGATTCCTGATGGGTAGGAGGACCTGTTTTTTTTGTCGTTGCCAGGTGTTGGCTCAATTGCGCATTATCAGACGCTGCCAGGTATTTTTAAACCTGCGGCAGCGAAACAGGAAATCGCTTTTTTAGCAACAGCTGAATGTAAGCACTGGGGTTTAATTGATGCTTTCTGCTCTGAAGGGAGCAGCAGCAGCTGTAGTGGTTTGCAACTGTAAGGAAACTGCCATAATGTTTCATTAAGAATAAAAAAAGGTTCTCGTAGCCTCAGATGGAAGGTACAGCAGTGAGTTAGTGTCCGAAGCTTCACTATTTAGATGTTTGTCTGATGAACACTTTTTAAAAAAAAAAGCTGTCTCTAGTAATGGCTCAGAAAAAGCATCATCATCACAATGGCTGAGATCCACCAATACAGTACAGACCGGACCAGCGACCCTGGTCTATGTCTAGTGACACAACACAAGATAACATTACCCACAGTAACCTGTATTTTGGATGTTAAACCAAGATCCCACCTGTGCCTGCTCAGGTGGATGTAAGAGTTCTCGTGAAATGCAAAGAGCTTCTCTGGTGTCTTGGCCAACATTCCTCCCTTATCCAACACCACCAAAAAAATATAAAAATCTGATAATCTGGTCACTAAATAGCTGTTTAATTTGATCTTATATGCACAAATTGCTTGCTGCATTCCCCCCCCCCCCCATAACAATAGTGACTGCACGTCAAAGATAATCTACTGGCTGTAAAGTGCTTTGGGACGTCCTGAGGATGTGATCAGGTGCTATATAAATGCAAGTTCTTTCTTTTTCTGACATTAGCCTGGTAACACTCGCTGTCAATAGGCTCATGCATGAAGAATGGCCATTTGGTGAGGGTAAATTGGGCCTTCTGTAAACCTGGGACAAGGAAGGAAAATAATAGATGATGAGGCAGTTGCCACAGTAACAGAAATAAGACAAAGCTTGCAACAGGAAATGGCTTCCTCTTGCCCAGTGAGATTCTAAAGTGCAGCCCTGAATAGGAGCAACAAAAGCTTGTTTACAGCATACAAAGGGAAATGAGTGTTTTCATAAGCTACTCGAATTTAATCTTTGGAATCCTTTTCTGCCGAACTGGCATTTAGGGTAAACTGTCGCAGTTAAAATTTGAATATCAGTTTTAAAATGAGTATCTTGCGAGCACTAAAAGGGACTTGCAAGACAATCTGAAGACTGAACGGTAGGAGACGTTAGAATTTTGCCAATTTTTTTTTCCCTTCTCCAACGCGAGGGCTTAGCTACTTTTATATTCTTTTGCTGCTGGCTCACGGTGGCAGGTTTTGAGCAGCCGGTGGCAACTGCAAGCTAAGCTCACCAAATTATTATTATTTTTTTTTAAGGACAACGGTGAGGAAGACCTGTTGCTAGATCTGTCCGATTGGCGCTGGACTTCCTGTGCCTGTTCCGGCAGCAGCAAGCTCCCTGTCGTGACGTTAGCATGTAGATGTGCGTGCCGTTTCATGGACGCCATGAAGTAACATCATGCCACCAGTACTTCATGCATGCTGAATGGCCAAAAAGTCATAGCCAGTCTGTGCGTGCACGATATCATAGAATAGTACAACACAGGAGGCCATTCGGCCCAGCGGGTCTGCGCCGTCTCTTTCGAAGAGCAAAATTCCATTTATCGGAATCCACTTTGCCTTTGGTTTACATGAAGACTGGCTGCACTGTTTAAACATAAATGTGCGAGCGACGCAGATCGGTGTCTCTCCTGAGATCTGGCCTGTAATAGAAAAATAGCTCTTGACTCCTCGCTAGGATGTGGTTCTACGAGCGATGACCTTCTTTCAGTATATTGTCCAACTGGCTGTTACACATGTGCGAGTCTTGACAAAATGTCTCGGCAGGCTATTTAAGAACCATTGCTTAGCATCACAGCTGGGCTCGATTCTGGCCTCACTTGACAACCACAAATGCAGCCGTTGAGAAGCAGTCGCTGGAGCTTGTTCAAGAGCAGGAACACTGGTTGGTCTTCCTTTCTCTTACTCGGGCACTGCAGCCGATTGTCGCGCTCCTACAGCTGTCCCAGCTGAGATCAGCTCGCTCCAAACCGATTGATTGGGAATTACACTTGGGTTGTTCCTGTGTTCCTGCCCTGTAAGGTTCAGCAACAAACTGAATAAACTAGCTGAGCCAGAGTTAGCATTTTAGATGGAAATAATTCCACAAAAACGGTCTGTATTGTTTGTAAAAGCTTTTCCAAGTGCAAAAATGCCATCAGCTTCTTAATCTATCCCTTGCCCTCAAAGGTAATTGAAAACTGGTGCAGTTGACGTCCTCATTGTTTCCACAGCGCACCATTTGCACACTTACAAAATTCTCACCAATTGGAAAAGGCCATTGGTGTGTTTCTGGATCCTTCCTCTTCACATCTCCACACAAACTAAAAGCATGTCAAGTAGAGTTGAGACGTTGGGGGTCCTAGTTGGTTCTTTGACAGAATACGTAAGCTAATGGAAATTCAAAGAAAGATCTATAGGAGCCATAGGGATAACCTTTACCTCTCTGTTCCCATGGTAATGAATGAATGCACTAGCACTGATGTTTAATCAATACAATTCCCATGAGTTTCTAATGCAGGATTGATCTCCTCTAATGTACTAGCATTATTTAATTCCATTCAGTCGGGTGTAGCAGGAACTTTGAAACGACTTGGTCTGCAGTGACTAATGAACCCTCAATTACGGGCTGGCTTTTTAACCCTTTCCAAGCTAGTTAGGCCCAAGATAGCCCATTGAGATTAAAGACCAATATTGGAAAAGCAACCCAATCAATAAGGAATTAATGGCAACAGTGAGCAGATACAAGAACTCAGAAAGGACTCTGGGCTATGAACTAATAACCAAAATATAAAAACCAATCTGATTTTTGTAATGGTCCAGAATATACAGTTGATGTGATAATGATTTAAAAATCAAGTACAGCAACTTTGTCCTCTAGAACTTCATTGTGGATAACAGGCATACCCCAGCCTGTGGAAGTGGCCAGGCTGGTCCACTTTACAGCAATTAAGATTGAAGCATGTTAAGTGGGGCAACGAAACCGCCCTCATTTCTTAGATCAACCCCATGAAACAAAACCAGTCTTAATCAATTTGAATATAATGGAACTCACTGGTATGATGAGACTTTCCCATTCATTTGTATACAGTAAGATGACCAATTTTTATCAACGTGTGAAAATTTGAATTTTCTAACTTTTTTTTCTTCTTTCATTGTAGGTGACCGACTGAGACAGACAGAAAACCGCGCTACCCGCTGCAAAGTGGAGCGCCTGCAGCTATTGATGCAGCAGAAGAGGATGCGCAGGAAGGCCCGGCGAGATGCCAGAGCACCGTACCAGTGGCTGCCCAACCGCAAGTCCAGCCGGACAAATAGCAACAGCAGTGTATCTAGTGACGGCAGCCTAGACTTGGACTTTGAGGACT
The DNA here is from genome assembly GCA_030390025.1 of Squalus acanthias. Lineage (NCBI taxonomy): Eukaryota > Metazoa > Chordata > Chondrichthyes > Squaliformes > Squalidae > Squalus > Squalus acanthias. The sequence goes on from CM059443.1 coordinate 26,399,379, forward strand.
CTGTATGGAAGCCTGAAGTCAAAGCTGATATGAAGTCTGAATTTGTTGTAGCATAGACCTACCTGGCGAGGGGGGTAAAAAGCAGGACTTCACTTTTGATTTCAGCGACCAAATGTACTCTGAGCAAGCTTCCAGAGTTTGCAGATGGAGTATACGAAAGATGGAGAGAGAGAGAGAGAAAGCAAGGTCTCCTGAAATCAGGACTGTACATCTGAAAAACTTTTAATTCCCACAAAAAACGAATGCCGTCTGTAGTTCAAGATGGAAAGAAGTCACATGATTAAGTGGATCTAACAAACAGCAGTTGACGTGTCTGCAGTAACCACAAATGGCTGCCCTACAAAATGGTCAATTATGACGGAGATTGGAGAAGACTTGGCGTGTCCGGACATGAGCATGTCTATCCTCTTGGTGATAAAAGTCGCGCAATGAAGCTGCTTGTTGCCATGGTTGCACTGTTCTTCCCGCGAAGGTAGCAGGAGAGCTGCAATTGCAAAAACAGTCTCCTTTGCTTCGTTGAAGGTCAATGGGGTACTACGCTTTTATCGGACAGAAAAAAAAATGAAGTCTTTAAATAAATAAAAAATTACTGTATGTAGCATTGTTCACCGACACTCTCGAAGCATTCAGTTACTGAAATTTTGCACAATTTTTAAACAGCGTGACAACAGGTAGCTTTCATTCAAGCAAGTTTGTCCAATGGTGACTGCATGTGTCTATGGTGACCGACCATGGGTCTGTCAGCCCTGGTGAAGCTCTAGATTTTGGAGGCAAGAATAGTGGGTTTTGCTCTGCATCATATTTATGATGGCCTGTGTCACATGGGAAAGGTTTAAATTGCTGGCACAAGTAGAACTGTTCTGGGGAAAAGTGTAACTTTAAATTCAGTCATTTTACCCTACTGTTTTGGGGGTGGGAGGGGGTGGGAATCTATACATGGTAAGGCCGAATAAGCGCCTTTGTTGTCATTTTTCCTACACAACTGAGCCAGATCATTTAGAGGTACACTTGTGGTACAGTACTAGCTAGTGTAGACTGTAGATAAGTTGCGAGATCCATCGTTCAGGTTATCTCTACTATTGCATTTTGCATACCACATCTTGGCTTACCAGTAGACGGAAGCCATGTTGGTTCTGTTTTCAGCGCAGTGCAGTTCAGACAATGGGCATTGAACTAGGCCTGGGAGCGAAGGTAATTCTTATAATGCAGACCTTGGGGTTGGCACAAAACTTCCTACTTGTTTGTTCTACACTATACAAGTGTTATCTATTTAGTCCGATGGTACAATTTTTCATTTTCTGAGGAAATTGGCAGTTTCCCACCAATTTTTTTAAATAAATTTACATTTTGGTGTGTGTGCGCGTGTGTTTGTGTGTGTGTGTGTGCGGGGTGGGGGGGGGGGCGGGCGATTAAATCAAAATTTGCTGCATAAGCCTGCATACTCTTTATAAATTCAGTACTTAAAGATATTGGCTGCTACCAAACAGCCCAACATCTTCAAATTGCGAGGGTTAGCTTAGTGATCCTTAGTGGAGCCCAGTTTGAAATGAATTTTAAATATGTGGCAATTGCTAAACACAGTGCAAAATGTAGGGTGTGTTCCTAAAGGTTTTGAAAGAATTGGTTCCATGCTTATCGGGCAATGTAACCACGACTGCAGCTGAAATCCGTATGAGGTACCCTAGGTCCTACCATTGCAATACTGTGATGTCACAATATTACACAACACAATCTCTTCCTCACCAGTGTCAGTAATACAAGTGCCTTTTTGTTCCCAAGTCTACTTCTGTGTCCTTGGCCCATCAGCTGGGGGAATTCCCCCACCCCCCCATCTCTTCCACCTGTGCTCTTACAGTCTTTGGAAAGGCCAGTGCTGCCCCCTGCCCCTTTGTTTTTCTGTGTCTTCCTATTGTCGCTGCGTTCCCTGTCTTTGTCATAGAATTGCAACCTGTTTACGCTCGCTACTGTACAAAAGAAAAATGTCGGAACACTCTTCTCCCAGCTAACTCCGTTCTTTCATCCACATGTCATAGGCTGTGCCTCCCATTACCTGTGCAACTAAGACCCTGCAAGGCCATTGTGGTTTATCAAGGTGTGCCATCTGGACCCCTGTCATGTCCTGTACCGTTGTGACTAGGCACACGTTGTAACGTCCCACTTCTGTTTGTGAACTTCCTGCTCGTATTTACTGTAGGTTTTTTATATATATACATATATATATTTAACTGACTTTGTACTGTGTGCTATCCGTTGTGCCCCTATCCTGGTTTTAAAAGAAAAAACGTAAAGAAGCATTAATTCACCAATTTGTTGGTGGGGATTAAATGTATGAACACCTCATTTAAATATTCTGTATTCTTGTAGCCAATTAAAAAAAAAAAATACAATGTTCTAGCTAGGCTGGTGTAGCACAAATGTGACTGTATTAATTTATAAACCAAAATGGTGACTGTGAACTAGGTATTTATTTGTGCATTTGAAAGTTTGGGGGAAAAACGACGTCACAGCTTGAACACGGCCAGGGTTGATGCAATCTCCTCCATGGAATCTGCACCAGTTTCCATTATTCTAAGCAATACATTTCATTGTGACTTGGAACGGGCCTTGTAGTTCATTTGGGATGGGGTTGGTTAGATGTAACCAAACTATTATTGTCACTTGGGATTTTGCATTTACCTCTGCCTTACACACTTGGCAAGACAAGAGGGTTGACGCACTGTCATCCTAAGCATTGGAATGAAGCAGAAAAACAGTAAATTATAATGTATTGGTATGTAGATAAACTTACATGCATGTATCATTAGGACTTGACAATGGTTTGTGGGACATACAGTAATTGGTTGTTATGTGGTAATCTGAACATGTACAAACTTGTATTAGGTTTTTGTATAGCATTGGAAAAAAAAAGCGATTCCGCAGGTATAAATAATAAAAGACCAAATGTTGGTGATAAACATATGTCTTGTTCCTTGTTTTGTGTATTTTTTATTGCACATTTATTCTCATGTTTTCTTTTTCCTCTGCCTGAAGATATTGACTCCCAAGTGGCCATCCAAATAGTCTTTTTTCATTGAGCCGAGATAGCGTTGGGAAGGCTGTAGTGCATCAGAGCTCAGTCTCTTCATCTGATATTCATACATACGTACTTTCCAATAAGAGTCATTGGACGGCAAATGGAAAGGAGAATCTGGGTTACATAGTTTTTGCCCTATATTAGTTGCGAGTGGATAACTGAGCACAAATCTGGGATCTTCCTGCTCAGTTTCAAACTGGATGGTGCATTTACAAACTAATGTCTATTATCTAGGTGCTTTACTACATAACCCCCAAAGCGCAGTGATAATTACTTTTTATACCTCGCTCTCACACACATGTGACAAATGCAAAACAATCTTAAAGAGGAACAGCTGACTGCACCTGTTACTGAGGAGCATTTTCCACTTCACAAAATTCCTTGACAAAGCTTTGATCGCTGTTTACTGAACTATTCGACATTGTGATCTTCAACATCTAAACAAAAGGAAAGCCAGGTTGACCTTTAACTGACCAAACCACTGATCTCAAGAATGCAGAACAATTACACCGCTCAGCCTTAACCAGGTACACACCTACACCTTAATGGAAATGAACTGGGGACCGGAAAATGGGGCAAACCAGATTACGTCTGGAGTTTGGTCCAATCATTTCCCAATAGGGGGACCATTTGACCTCCACATCAAGGGGAGAAAGTGTCTGGGGAGGTCTCAGGCTATCCTGGGAATTCTACTCTTTTAATCTTTGAAACACCTCCGTGCAATTCATGCTTCAAACCTTGCTAGAAGTAAGGGAAATCATCACCTCATGCTGCTAGATTTATGGCTCCCATTGGAACTGAAGATCTTTCAGCGATGGCTTCTCTTTGGGCCTGGGGGCACAATCTAGTACCAGAAGAGCCTTGGGGCAGACTAGGTGCTGTTCCATCTAGCAGGCAGAGCGGTGCAGACACCTCTGATATGTCCTTACAGGCATGGCCACCTACCCCAGACCTGCAAATTATCCCATTCCTGCAATTTGGGATGGGGTCGGAATCCTTCAATTTGGGTGACCGTACGTTGCGCTCCGCCTCACTTCCACCAGCATAGTGGGCCCATTGGAATTTTGGCCCCTTTGCATCAAGCAGGCATCTGTCACACACCAAATGCCATAATTATTTGAGATGCCAAACAATCTTAAGAAAATAGAACTCCAATCATTGTACTGGAGCCAAAACATTACAAACAGTTACAACTGGCCTCTCATTGATCAGTTTATAAGTAGCTACAATAATCTCAATTTGCCTATTAAGTGACTTTAAAGGCGCAGGACATGTTAGCAGCCAACTATTACAACCATGCTCCAGATCACAGATTATTCATGAGTCATGAATGCTATGACTGGTTTTACAATCCCAATCCTTGGCAAGTAATGATTAAAAGCTTATCAGTTTAGTACAGTATCATAAGATCTAAATTGATGCTGTACTATTTATATCTATCTTACTTCGTTAATGTGTAATGTTTGTAATAGGCGGTGTGTTAAAAGAATTTGTGTTTATACATTGTTTTTCACATCCTTCACAGCCAATAAAGTACTTTTGAAGTGTAATCACTCTTGCTTTGTCGGGGCCAGGAGGAGCAGGAGTGCCACTTAAGCTGGAAGCCGGTGGACTGCCCTTGGCTGCCCCATCTTCCCCTACTGGCAGCCGATCGGTGCCCTCTTCCCTCCTGGATGGGAAGTCTACTGCTAGAATTTAAGTGAGGTCTGGGAGTTAAAATACCTGGGCTGGAAACCTAATGAGTGCGTTTCACACTCGCCACCCAGCCCAATCCACCGAGATCCATTCAGGGAAATGCGGTAGATGTGGTGTACATGGACTTTCATAAAGTCTTTGACAAGGAGCCACACAGGTGACTATTGGAGAAGATTAAGGAGTATGGAATTGGGGGGAGCATTAAAAACTAGTTAGAAGGGAACAAACAGAAGAGAAATGAAGGTCAGTCTCTCAATGTAGTTGGAAGTAGGTAGCGGTGTCCCACAGGGTTCTGTTCTGGGATTACTTCTGTTCACTGTGTACATCAATGATTTGGGTATAGGGCTAGTGAGATTGATGTCCAAATTTTCAGTGATACTAAAATAGGAGGCCCAGTAAATATTTTTAAGGACCAAAGGAAGCTGGAAGGGGATATTGTTAAGATGGTGGAATGGGCAAAAAGTGGTAGATGGAATTCAATTACAGTTTATTTGAGGTGTTACATTTTGATAAAAACAGTAGTAATTATACTACAAATGGGAAAAAGCTGTGTGATGTGGAAGAGCAGAGGGATTTGGGCATTCAGGTTCACAAGACTTTAAAAGCAGAACCTCAACTGGATAAGGCCATGAAGAAAGCTGGACTTTATAGCAAGAGCTGTAGAATACAAAAGTCCAAATGTAATGGAGAATCTGTATAAAACTTTAGTAAGACCACAGGCGGCGTATTGTGTGTAGTTTTGGTCTCCACACTATAGGAAGGATTTTGAAGCAATAGATTCACTAAGATGCTGCCTTGTTTACAAAATAAAACAATGAAGGACTTGAAAAATTGGGGTTATTTTTATTAGAACAAAGGAGGTTAAGGAATTATTTGATAGAGGTGTTTAAAATTATGAAGGCATGGGACAGAGCAGATTGTTTCCAGTGATTGAGGGGTTTAAGAACCAGGGGACATAAATATAAGAATTAATGTAAGAGCTTTAGTACAGAGAGCAGGAGAAACTATTTTACATAGTGTGTGAGGCTGTGGAATGCACCACTGGAATTAGTGATTGAAACAGAGACCACGTCAACATATAAGAATAGGTTAGATAGGTGGATGAAGGAAAGGGAAATAATAGGAACAGAGTGGCACATGGAGTTAAGACTACTGCTCATGTCTAGGACAAACACTAACATGGACTGGTTGGGCCAAATGGTTTGTTTCTATGTTGCAATTTCTGTGTAATTCAATGGGCATATCAAAATAATACTCATGTTTATGCAATATGAATGAGTATATGTGATTCCCAGGAACAAGACATACCTGCAGGGTGACAGTGCACCCACCATGATCCATAGCAGTGTAAATGGTATAACCTTTCTCCAATGGAAGCTCCTAATCTCCAAAGGCACTGACTCCTGCTGGGGAACAGTTCAGCTGGTTGCCCAAGTGCCCATTTTTCACGCATGAGCCCAGACAGTGAATGTCAGCTGGGAGACGGTAGATCAGCACAGACCAGGATTCAAAACTAGAACCTGCTGGTCTGTTAGGCTTAGTAGCAGACCACATGGCGTATTACCCACTGAGCCATTGGGAGCTACCAGACTTCAGTCTTATTTTGCTCCCTTTTTCTGCCAGTTCCCCCTCCAAAGGTTTTGATACTTTGTTAGAATATGGTTCCAAGGATGTCGGCACCCTTCAGTACTTGCCCATGTGGCTAATCTGAATGTGCAAGCCCAGGTGAGTGTCAACAGGTGTTTGATAGCCACAGGCATCAGAGCTGAGCCAGTTTTGACCTGACCCGACCTGACATCCATATGTATGCTCTGCTATTATGGGTTGCTGGACAGGGAATAGGAATGGGAACCTTCCCTAGCCCAGAGGTGCTGAGTAAGCAATTGTAGTGCTTCTACCAGCATCCCAGTTGAAATCGACACACACCAGTGATCAAATCTGCTGATGAGCTTAACCAGCTGAACCATCTAGGGGGCTCTAAGCCTGAGTTTTGTAAAGAGGAGACCCTCTGGATGCAAACATGAACACCTCCAAGTCTCCTTCCATGTCACGCACCATCCTGACTTGAACATATGTCGCCGTTCCTTCATCATCGCTGGGTCTAAATCCTGGAACTCCCTATCTAACAGCACTGTGGGAGTAACTTCACCACACGGACTGCAGCGGTTCAAGAAGGCGGCTCACCGCCACCTTCTCAAGGGCAACTAAGGGTGGGCAATAAATGCTGGCCTTGCCAGCAACGCCCACTTCCTAAGAATGAATAAAAGAAGAATAACAATGGTAGGAGAGGTTCATTGAATTGAATTGGGACAAGGGAAGGATATTTTCTAGATTCAGACAGAAAAGTGAGTAAAACAGAAGTGGAACCAATAGTATTTACTCACTTCTCCCTTCTGCCTCTAAATAATGGGCTAATTTTTTGATAACCTTGTGAGAAATTCTTTCCTTGCCAATTAGTAAATTTTGCAATTAAAAACCAAAACTGACAAATGTTTATGTAGCAGCTGTCATGCAGCTCCTTGCCAGACAACTCCCTTCACACCAGACATTCTCAGCTACATTTCTGATTACCGACTGCAAACTTCAAGGATCAGGGCCACGGTGAATTCCAGCGTATCTATGCAGAAGCAAATGCCTCACAAATGTGCTACATGCCACGCCATAAAACATCGACTGCAGAAAGCGGCTAACGGGTTATGCGATTTTCACTAATGATTTGAGAGCTCCACATTTTTTAATGTCAATTTAGAAGACTGGGGAAGCAGTTTACATCATTAAACATGCAGATCTGAAATGGCTTGAAATGTCACAAACAAATATTGAGACAAGGAGGATGATTTTCGATTCCAACGTAAACCTTTTTTTGCGGTTGGGCCTCATTGCCATGACTTTGGTGAGCCGCCAAAGTGAAAGGCAGTTCGCTGACCTGCGGGTCGGAAATCGAACGGGGCAGCTGATTTTAAAGTGCCTACAGACAGCAGCACCTTAAAGGGGAGGGGTGGAAATATTGGGAGCGAGAGGAACCACCAGTTTTGAGCAGCCGGCCATATTTTTGCAGCACTTAAAGCAGCAAGGAGATTAAATATGGAAGCCTTTAAGGCTCAAAACCCACAAGCGACTGCAGTTAGAATGAGTGCCAAACATGCTTCCAGCATTACCTGACTGTAGCTAAGGTTTCCTTGAATGGATGTTCACAATGGGCATGGTTGCCTCATAGAAACATAGAAACATAGAATCTAGGAGCAGGAGTAGGCCATTCGGCCCATCGAGCCTACTCCACCATTCAATACGATCATGGCTGATCATCCAAATCCAGTACCCTGTCCCTGCTTTAATCCCCACAGTACACTTATCCCACCCTACCCCCGTAACCCCACGTATTTAATTCCCCCTAACATATCCCATCCTATCCCCATAACCCCACATATTTAATCCCCCCCTAACACTAAGGGTCAATTTATCATAGCCAAATCAACCTAACCCGCACATTTTTGGACTCCCGACTTCTACCACCCATGTTTGGTGGGCGGGAGCAGGAACTGGCCGTAATCCAGCGGGCAGAGACAAGAATGGCAGCAGGGTCATAACTATGTAATTTGACACGGATTTTTTTTATTCATTCACGGGATGTGGGCATCGCTGGCAAGGCCATCATTTATTGCCCACCCCTACTTGCCCTTGAGAAGGTGGTAGTGAGCTGCCTTCTTGAACCGCTGCAGTCCATGTTATCACGGTTTGGTACAACTGAGTGGCTTAGCTAGGCCATTTCAGTGGGCAGTTAAGAGTCAACCACATTGCTGTGGGTCTGGAGTCACATATAGGCCAGACCAGGTAAGGACGGCAGATTTCCTTCCCTAAAGGACATTAGTGAACCAGATGGGTTTTTATGACAATCTGGTAGTTTCATGGTCACCATTACTGATACTAGCTTTTTATTCCAGAGTTATTTAATTAACTGAATTTAAATTCCCCAGCTGCCATGGTGGCGATTTGAATTCATGTCTCTGGATAATTAAACCAGGCCTCTGGATTACTTGTCCAGTAACATAACCACTATGCTACTGTTCCCATTCACACATATGGATGAGGACCAACCTGTAAACACCTTCTAGCACCTGTGAACGCCCATCTTTTATGGGCGGATTGATGACTGAGTGCTATACAAGCATAAACGTTGGGAAACTGTGTGGACACTAAATGATGTAATTGGTAAAACAGAAACAGAAAATGCTGTAAACACTCAGCAGGCCAGGCAGCATCTGTGAAGAGAACAAATGAGTTGACATATCAACTATGGACCCATCGTCAGAACTCAAAACTGGAAATTGCTGCCTGATTTTAATAAAACGGGTAGGTCCTTCTGGCACCAGTACAAAACCTGACAAGGTAATTGAATGGGGCGCTAAATGGAGGCATTTTGATGTAACAGATCTCACTCCATTTTTCTCATCAGTTATGCCCACACTTAGTGAATGAGTCACATTGGACAATACTATTCATCAGCTGGTTGGAGCAGTGGTTTACAAACTTTTCTGTGTAGGGACCTCTTGCAAATATTGACATACTCTTGGCTATCCTTACAAATACTAACATACTATGGAGGCTCTCTTGCTAATATTGACACACCCTTGAGGACCTCTGTCCTAATGTCTGAAAGACTGTGTCAGGTCCGAAAAAGAAAACCAGTGTTATCATTGCAGAAGATGTTCTTTTATTAATATTAGCCGATCTCCTGTGACATGGCTCATGAATAATCTGGTGTACGGAGCACAGTTGTGATGTTTCGCTACTAATGCTGCTTTCCCTTTAAGGCTACTTCTCAAGTGTTCCATGTGGTGAAGTGGTATATTGGTAAATCCAGGCAGTTGTAGCTGCCTGTAAACCCCTGAAGTCAATTAAAGGACAGATATATGCTTGTAAATTTCAGACACCAGGTCAGAAGAACCCAGCATGAAATGAGTGACTTTTTTGTAAGAACCCTGTGATGAAATGTGACAGATAAAGATTAGAAACAAAAACTAGTATTACCTCTCTTTCAAATTGATGGTAAACTGGGCCATCTTTCAGTGATCAACTGCGCAAGTTTTCAAGCTGTACAAAGTTAGATTGCCCCTCCACTGCCATGGCGACACTGGATGCCAGGGATGATCAGGCATTGCTCCAGGTCAAATCGCAAAAGATATGTTTGTTGATGTATTTCTGTCATTTGAATGTCCTTTCAATATGCCTATATGGGCAGACATATTAAAATGTCACCCGGCACATCGTGGGTGGGGAAGCAGCAGAGCTCATCATGTCTCATTTTCCACCCCAGTTCCACACAGAAACTGGCAGAGGGAGGGCGTTGATTCATGGTCTCTATGCTTTTTGTGTGTGCGTCTTACCTTCTAAATTAGGGTGATCAAATGCCCCAGTTTGGCCAGTTTATTTTTTGACTGGTCTGTTCCACAGCCCTGATCAGTTGTTATGTGACATCCGAGCATTTGATTGAGAGAGCTGTTTTTGGAAAGGTGTGGCCATTAAAAGGATACGTCCATCTTGGCTGGATTTCAGTTCAAAAGTCTGGTCACCTTGTTCGAAGTAATGAACCCTGAACTGAGTCACAATGCTAGTCTCAACAGTGTCCATCATTCTGCACTAACGCATTAAACAGAAAACCCTGAAGAGTCCCGTAAGGATAGAGTTAGATGTAAGCCTTCTCCACATGATCACACACTATTAGTAAATCAATAAGTCACACGGTAGTATAGGCTGCATGCTCTTTGTAGACTTTGGTGACATTTTTACGTGACTTGTAAATTACATCCTCCCCCATATATTTCATGTGTGACCTATACTTGCGGATTAATATATGAAACCAGAATTGAAATATGCTCACCGAAACATTTTGACTCACAGTATTTTTCCTTCACAGATTTTGCAGTACTTGTATCTTTACTTAACGGTAAAGTATTTCCTACACTGGGCCAACATAATACTAAGGAGTTAGTTAATCTCATTGATAAAAATCAGATTAATACCTAACATTTGTTGGTAACTTTCCTGGCTTTTTAAAAAAACAAGTGCAGGGGCTCCTGGTAATTTACAGAAATGTGGTGACGTTTCTCAGCTGTTCCCTTAACTCCAGATCAGAGCTTTCAGTCCTCACTTATTTCATTCAATTTTTTTTGCCTTGACTTCTTTACTCCTTGTCACAGTTATGGTTTAAATGATACAACTGAAGACTGGTTCCAGTGTAAAGTTGAACCTGGATTCTGTGAACAGCTTGGGCCTCAAATGCCTCAACACCCCCACTCTCTCCGCCACTGGAAATGTGGTGCAGGCGGGACTTCTGGCCACCAGTCTGCTCCAGCTTCGACCCTGTCTCAAATTGCAGCGATAAGAGTTGTTTGCATAAAAGGGAGAGGCACCTATGACATTTAAAGACATTTCTTTCTCTGTGACATTTACAACGCTCTCTGGGCCTCTGCCTGGTTGGTGCTAGACCAAGTATCTGGGAGCAGCAAAGATTTCGATTTTTTTTTGCAAAGTACCATTTGAAAAGAACCTCAATTATCTGCCATAATGGAGGGAATCCCTCCTGCTGGATAATATTAAACTGGTAGATAATGGAGAATTCCCAAATCCTCTTTCAACAGGTGCTTTGAATGAATTTCGTAAACTTCTCTTGTTTTATTTTAAACTGAAGATTGTCATTTAAAAAAAAATTAAATTCTGGCAGCCTTGATTCCACCTGATATTCCTATCCAACTGCCGTGAAAATTCAGGCGGACAATTGAGAGTGTGGACAATGGGAGTGTGGATATTTTTAAAGTGTAAATTACAGCATGGTGAATCGAAGCATGTACGTACAGCTGTGATGTGTGAAGAATATTTATCGTCAGTCCACTGGTGGGAAAACCCTCATATTTCACACAGCCCCGCGCCATAGCCTCTCTTTTAATACACTTAAAAAATAATAGTAAATCTCTGGTTGTGAAGCACTTTGGCACATCTTGAGGATGTGAAAAGCAATGTATAAATACAAGCTCGTTCTTCAGTATCATAGCAATAGCTGTTTTAGTAAACACAGTGGGAGTTAGTGAAATATAAAAAAAGTTAAATGGTTAAAGTAAGGTCAATCCTACTTTGAAATAAAGTTAACTAATAGTACCAGAAGTGATGAATATATTCCAGTTAAAATAAATTGAGATCAGATACTAGAGGAACTTCTTCAAGTAAATAAAATGCCAGGCTGAGTAGGAGAGATAGGCCATTCAAAGGACAGTTGGATGGTGGGCCGGGAGAGTTGGAATACCAGAGGGATGAGGTGCGGGGGGTGAGCTGGCTGGCCTTTTCTCGTCCTTGACTTTTCTCCTGATCTTCCTTTAATCCCATCATACAGGTTTGTTTTTCACAACATGGTGCTAAAATTTAAGGCAGATGGATTAACAAGCTCGAGATTTATGAGTCACGGCTGCACATAGACGTCAAAAGAATTACACAGTACTGATGCAACCCATGGCAGCGATGTGATAAGACCAATCGCTTTGAACTTAAAGAAGTCCAGATACTCCTGTGAACTGGAACGGCAATTCTTCTTGCTTATTATTGTGAGTAAAGTGCGCTTTACATTTGAGCTAGCCGTGTCAGATACTGAAGGCAGCTTGTGTGGCTTTTTAGAATACTGCCATCTTACTTTATTCATTGCAGTAGAAATAGTTTTGGGCGATAGCGCTAAACGGGAGATATTGCATCGACCACCCATCAGTTCTATTCAAGTCAATGGAACTGAATATCGGGCGGGGTGTATAGCAAGCAGTCGATTCGATAGCGCCTGTTTTGCACTACCACCCAAGTCGGATTTCAACCCCATTAGGTTTGTTCAACCAGCTCAGTTAGGAAACCCACTGTCTAAAGACCAGGTGGGTGCCTGGCTCCAACCCCGGATGGTGCTGAGTTACCTGATCTTTGCTGGGGCGGTGATACAATTGGTCTCAAGAAAATTCTGTCAGACTTTCTACTCCTGATCACTCTCCAATAATTACTTCTGGAAAGTGCTGGTATGGGGCTATCAGGTGAGAATTGGGCTTGGCTGTGATCCCACCACCTGAAATGGACTGGCCATATGAGAAGTCGGGAGATTTCCCGAGTGATTCCGTGAATGGCTCCGTCGTGCTCTATTATCGGAGTCCCAAATCCCAAACCACCCCCCTTTCGGGAAGCCAATCTGCCAAATTGTTGCATAGCCTAATGACACTCAAGCATGACTTTGCAAATTGATTGCCCCATGTTTTGGGTGGTACTGGGCTGGGCTGCATCAGAAAATAGGGTGGGGACCCATAATAAGAAGGAAAAGAAAGAAAGACTTGCATTTATATAGTGCCTTTCACAACCTCAGGACATCCCAAAGTGCTTTACAGACAATTACGTACTTTTGACTGTAGTCAATATTGTAATGGAGGAATACTGGAGCCCTTCCAATTTTCTGTCAGAAGTCAAAACTCTGGTGGATTCGCTCGCCCAAATCCGTTGGGCGCACTTACATGAAATGCTAGTGATGAACTACTGCTATATGTTCTATTATTAGTACCTCATTACTGACAGATATTAAGAATGCCTAATATCAGATGTCCATTATTGATAAACAGAGCTGCAAAGGCAGAAGGCCTTTTAAAGGTCACAGCGAAAACTTCATACTTCCCAGGGAGTGGGAAACCTCACTAATAATCACCTCCCTAAACCAGGGCACTTAGGCTGTATGTAGCCCTCCACCACGGTTTCAGCTGAGTCTTTGCATTGAACCTGGGACCTTGTTGGTCCAGGTGCTTCAGCTACTCACTGGATAAACTCGTGGAGCCATCGAGGAGGACAATTTTGAATCAGTGAGCACCATTTCCTAGATTGCACCTCACCAGTATCTGCCATCGGATGGACCCACAGTCCTTCCAGGTGTATTTGTACTGGCAACTAAGATGGGAAACTGCCCATGTTCCCACTGTGCCAATCCCTTTGCTATGGGGTATTCTAGAACTGATACGCAGCGAAAAAGGGAAGGGACACCATTCCAAAATTGGAACGGGGAGAATAATGGAGATAAAAGTTCAATAGTCATTGAAAAGGAATTGTATGGGCTTCCCCAGTTGCTCAGTGGGTTGATGCCATCACCAGGTATGTTACTAAGAAACACAGACCAGAAATGTGCCAGGATCAATCTTTGGTCTGCAATATGTCAGCTGATATCATTCAGGATGGTGGTTGTTATTACTATATTACACTAATTGGAAGGGGGAAATCAGTCAGAGTTCCCCCTTTTGATCACTATCTAATGATGACCCCTTCTGGAAACTGTGTATGCATCGACCAGTAATGGTCAGTTCAGGCTTAGTTGACAGTGTCCAGGTCAATACATGAAGAATGGGTGAATTGGATGAAGTTCTGGAGTGTGCCCAGTGCGTGTGGAACTGTATCTCAGCACAGGTCACTGCCTTATGGCAGGAAACCAGAAACAAATTGCAGTGGAATCTGTGCAATGTAACACAATTTTAATGGCCCAGATTTTGTGGTCAGCGACGAAGTGACGGTGCTCACCACTGACCTTGGAGAAAGCTGCCCACAAAGTTTTAGCTGGCTCTGTGGCGTCGATTTCATCTTTTCCGACGTGACTTTCCATCTGGTGCCATCTATAGGGGATCTCTGGTGTCCAGCAACAGTGATGTCATCAAGCATTGAAAAATTCTCACAGATAGCAAACCAGGAAGTAAAATGCAGGTTTTATCATTCACTTTTTAATCAATTTACAGAAAGTGAAACAAGGATCAGGCCATACACATGGGATTAAGGTAGAAGCTGAAATATCAAAAAGAAACTTTAAAAATTAATAATTTTTATTAATTTAAAAATCGATTAAATTTTTATCCTGGAATGGAGGGAATGACACTCTACATTTAATAAATTCATTTCTCAGGACCAGAGCGGTTGTTCAGCAGTAATTATGACTTAGTACACTGTTAAAAACTCAGTTACACCTCATTCAACAAAGCTTAACTTTTTCAATGGATTTTACAGCGAGAATAGTGCGTAAAAAGTTTAAGTTCATGTCAAATCACTGGTTCTGTACTGATTGCATCTGCGAAGACTGCAATAGCGCACCCTGTGGAGGAGCAGGGTATCACTGACAGCAACATCTGGATTTCCACGTTTAACTGCGCACGTGCAGACGGCAGAAGTTGGTGTCAGATTTACACAGTAATGACGGCGAATGCTGACAGTTTCTCCATCATTACAACCGCAAATTCCGGGCCATTCAGTTTTTCAAGATAGGAAAGAAATCAAGGTTACGTCTTAACACCTCTGTTATATTTAAAGCAAGAGAAAGTTATGACCTAATTTACAGCTTTACAGTGTGCATGCTCTTGCCAATGAAAGTTTGGTATAATGGTACAGTTCAAGCTTCAAAAGAACTGCTGTTCCTCTTAACAAGGTCATCTGTGATGACCTGGGCAGCTTTTTTCCCCACAGGAAAGGATTCTTGTACTAAGTAATAAAGGAGAACTCCCTCGATGGTTTGCCAGATTTAGACAACGAGTCACTGACTGGAAATGCCCTTGGTCTTGTTTCCAGTCTGTGCTGAATTAGGTGACCTCAGGCAATGTGATGGTAGGGGTGACATTGCCTGTTATGCCCTTGGGTTAGGGAAGGGGGGAAAAGAAACCACCCACCATTGCCATGCCATTGATCCCTGTTAGAAGGCTGTATACATGGATGTTAGGTATCCTCATAGTTGAATAACCTGACGACATACATTCTGAAGGCTCTGACCTGGATAATGATCTCTTGGCCAAGGAGGTACCGGAGGGTGACCAACGCTCATGGAACTCTACTGGAGCAAAAGGTTAATGCCTGGGGGAGAGGAGGAGAGGAGGGAAGCAAATTGGTGAGAAAACAATAATGAAGGAGATAGGAATACACAACACGAAACATAGCATCAGACATTATATGGTAGGAGAGTCACTGTTATTATGAATTTATCACCAATCATATGTGAGTTAAGTGCACATTTTTCCCCCTTTTCTCCCCTCGACTTCTGGAGGCAGTAGTTTGTGTTAGGGAATGGTAATGAAAATCCTCTGATACCCCATCGACGTGACCAGTCTTCACTTGTGAGCTAGACTGTTGCTGCTAGCATACTATTTGATCACCGAGATCAAACCTCACAGTCGAGCCCGCATACACAAACTTTCCATCTGGGTCAGTGGATAATGATCAAGAGCAGGAACCCATGGCTGATTTTGTTCCCTATCCCTAAATTGTACTGCCCTCACCAACAGCCCGGCTAAGATCAGATAATTCAGCACAGACCAGAGATCGAACCCGGAGCCCTCCGCGGTCTGGATGAGCCAGTAGTACACTGTGTGGTGCCCTTACCTTCTGAGCCATTGTGGGTATGATATATGAGTTTCATGCCAAATGGCAGCATTCCTGCTACCCTGCAGCAGTTACAGGTTGAACAGACTACAGCGGCATCTTCCCAGGCACTTGCAAACTCGCCACATTCCTCACTCCCAGACAACATAGACTCACTGTTGCATTTGCCACCACCATTAGAGAAAAGAGGTGTTAAAGAGGCACTGGACAAGATAGAGTTTGCAACTTTTAGAGCTTATTTACACAAGGAAAATGAAACAATCGTCATGCCAATCGCACATTGCTCTATAAATCTATTACTTTTAGCATAGTTTAAACAAAAGCAAGATATGAATGTCTAAACCATGCTGGAAAATTTCCTCCGGTGGATCATAACCACAAGGTTTCATTTGTTCCTCATTTTTAGCAGTCATTTTTACGATGTAACAAACACTTAGTGTCCAGTGGAAGTTGGCATTGCACCAGATAGAGGGTCTTGCGCAAGAGCAACTTGCCACAGTAGCTAACATAGCACCTCCACAGCTAAATCTGAAACCTGCTCTTCCAGGAATCGAGGCTTCCTAAGAACTGCCTGATAGGACACTGCCTTGGTATGAATCAGTGAACCTCACGGAGGCAGATGAGATATTAAGCTGTTACACACACATCCCGAAAAAGTAGAACGAAGCAGCTGATTAACGATGCCTAAAAATATTTTTCGGTTCATTCGAACGATTTGCATCACTAGTCAGCTGCTTCTTTCTACTTTCTATGTGTTTTTATTATATTGAAAGGTTGAGCAGATGAAAGTCATTTGTTCTAACATGACAAGACAAGTTGAGGTCTAGTGTGACTTTGGGGCAACTGACCGGTGGAGCACGTTGATTGGCCGCCCGTGATTTTGAGGCTCCAGCCTCGTTTCAATCAGGCAGATGAGCTGTGGAGCACCAAACAGTTGTCCCGGTGCAGCTAGTCAGATTGAAGCCTCAGGATCAGGGAGGGCGGCCGCCAGCAAGGTACGTTGCGGAG
This sequence comes from Squalus acanthias, assembly GCA_030390025.1. Classification (NCBI taxonomy): domain Eukaryota; kingdom Metazoa; phylum Chordata; class Chondrichthyes; order Squaliformes; family Squalidae; genus Squalus; species Squalus acanthias. The sequence goes on from CM059443.1 coordinate 26,416,561, forward strand.
GGGTGGGGAAGGGGGGGGTGTTGTGATCTGCCAGGGTGCGAGTCCCGAGGCAGCAAGGGCCCAGTTTATCTTTGTGGGCCCCGAAGGAGCACGCCTGCTCCTCCAGGGCCCACAAAATAATTCAACACTTACCTTTGGCAGATCTCTTCGGCTCCAACAGCTGTCGAACTGGCCGGTCTGACCAGTTCCGACCTAAAATAGCAATCGGGATCCTATTTACGTCATAGGACACCCCCATTTCCATATTAAAAGGGGCCTGTCCCCTAAAACAGGCTTTGGATGCCTTTCAAAATGGAGCCGGCCGCATCGCCTGTATTAATGGGACAGTAAGGCTACCAACCCCATTTTGAGGCCGTTAAAGCCAGGCGAAGGCAGTCAAAATGAATCCCGTTGAGTCTCCACTGCTGCGATTAGGATGTTGGTTACAGAGTGACCACCTCCAGGCCCAAGTGACTATTCTTGACGCGTGAACCTTGATGATGAATGCTGGCAGACTATTGGATTGTGGGGGAATCAAAATTGAGCCTAAATTTGACCTCACTCAACACGCAAACCACATGCACTTTCCAGCAGGGGTACCATCCAGGAGCTCGAAACCCTTGCCTGATTTATATTTTAACTCCCATGTCCAGAGGCAATGAGGGCCATTGTAGTGTCCTTACCACTGCACCAACTAAGATCTCCTTTAGCAATGCAAATACAGGGAGCCAGTGCACGTCTGCCACTTTCCTGCGATTTTAACTACATAAATACCTGTACCAGCGCCTTCAGTTAATGAGGTGAAAACCAGGACAAAGTAAACTGACCTGTTCCTCTCCCAACTAATCTGTCCTTCACCTGACCAGCCTACCTCATGCTTGGGCATTGACAACACTGCCTCCATCTTGGAAATACCATCATGAAATATCATGAAAATACCATCTGGGCAACAGACGAGGCGCATCGTTAACTTTTTTTTATTGATTGTTAATGTTGCCATTAAAATACCAGAAAATTCAAACTGTCAACAGACTCAGAAGTTAGAAGTGAATTGCTCCAAAGTTAATTAGTAGCTGAAAACAATTTTCTTTGGTTTCATGAATCCATGGTGCTTATGAATTATAACTGTTAAGAAGCAAAGTAAATTAACTTGCCATCTGAACACAATTCATTCCCTATTTTCCATGGATGTAAAATGTGCTTCGTATTTAATTGTGAGCGCTTTCCACTCTGTTTTAATGGATTTTTACCCCAATGTTTCCAGCCCTCCCTTTAACGCTGATGTGCCTTCATCTCCCTCAGCAGGAAGCTCCTGGCTGTGATGTGGGCAGGTGGAACTGCTGACTTTTCCACAGCTCCATTGTAACGTTCGTCCGTGAGTCAGACTCTGACACATACAGGTGTTCTTCCACTGGCGATTTCTGAATTTTTCCCGACGTGGGCATTCTCTATCCCCTGCCAGTACTTGGCTTTATGAAAGGAACTGGACTAACTTTGTTACTGAGTCATTCCTACATTCTCAATATGAAAGGAATTAAAGGAATTAAAGGTTACAGAAGAAAGAAACAATTGCATTTATATAGCACCTTATCACACTCTCGGAAACATCCAAGAGCAAACATCACGTTCAACAAATTACTTTTAAGTGCAGTGGGTGTTGTTATAATGTGGTCGCCATTTTGTGCACAACAACCTACCACAAACAGCAATAAGGTGCATGACCAGTTAAACAGTTTAGCCAATAGTGGTGTTGGTTGGTCAGGACACCAGGAGAATGCTGTGCTCTTTTTCAAATAATGCCGTGTGATCTTTACCATCCACCAGAACAGGCAAACTGGGCCTCAGGTTAGCACCTCACCCAAAGAGTGCCACCTCTGACAATGTCGCACTTCCTCAGCTCTTCATTGGAATGTTAGCCTGTATTATGTGATCTAGTCCTGGAGTGAAGCCTGTACCCACGGCCCTATGACCTACAGGCAAGAGCTAACATGTGATATGATTAAATACCCAACACTATGGCTCTATCTCCTGATAGGCTGTGAGATGTTCCCTGTGGAATGCAACTAGCCAGGGTTGAATAATGTAGATTCTAAAGTCAGATTGATCACAAGATCACCAAATAAATACGAACAAAGGCCATTCAGCCCATTAGTTCATCCATCAAGAAGACTCCCTACACTTTTCCCATTGTTAAATATATTTTTGCTTGAACCATTCCATGTTTTCACCTCCACTACTCTATGTGGAGGTTCATTCATGTATTGATCACGTTTTACATGCTGCAGAACTTCCCGATATCAGTCCTAAATTTACCTTTTGCGTGTTTGAACCTGCTCCTCTTTGTCCTCCTCCCACGATTTAGTTTGAAACAATTATTCCTGTTCACCTCTTCCATACCATTCACAATCTTCTATAAGCTCTATGAGATCGTCTCAGATACCTCCTTTGAAGGCTGAAAAGTCCAAGTTTCTTTAGATTGTTCTCATAACTCAGACCTCTGACACTAGGGATCAGTCTTATGGCTCTTCTCTGAACTAGCTCCAGCACCTGAATTGTGTCTCAGGGACCAGAACTGGACACAGCGTTCAAGGTGTGCTCTGACTAATGCATCATATGGTGGGAGTATGACATCCTCTTACTTGTTTTGGCTTTATAGTTCAACATTCGATTTGTTTATTGTTGCTCTGCATGGATGTGTTGAGCATTAAGTTCAATAAAACCCCGTATTCTGGAACTTTAAGTTGATTATCTTTGTGGAAAGGGAGTTTTCTTTCTTTCTCTTTATGAAGTTTTATCTGCAGTTACTCGCCCCCTTCGTGAGCTTTTCTTATACCCTCCGGAGAATCATGTGGCTATTTTTCACATGGGAGTCTGGCCCACTTTGTACAACAACAACTTGCATTTATATAGTGCCTTTAACATAGTAAAACATCCCAAGGCGTTTCAAAAGAGTGTTATCAAACACCGAGCCACATAAAGAGATATTGATAGAGGTAGGTTTTAAGGAGGAGAGATGGGTAGAGAGGTGGAGAGGTTTAGGGAGGGAATTCCAGAGCTTAGGACATGCCAGGAATGGGGAGCAGAGCCTGATAATGTCCGTATCCAGCAATTACGCATGGCCGATTTCCAACTGAGGACATTGGATGGTGATCAGGAGTGGGATGCCTGGCTGCTTTTTCTCTTCCTTAGCCAGAAGGACAATTGTAGAAGCTGTATTGAGATCAGTTAACTCAGTAGAGCCAGGGATCAAATCTGGGATTTTCCTAGTCTGTAAGGAGCCGTGCCACACCAGGTGGTGCAGTTACCCACTGAACTATCAGGGAAGCTATTCTTTTTATTTCATTCAAACCATAGTAAATAATAGATGGTAGAGGGCATTAGATGGCATCCATAGAAGCCACTTGGGCTCTGGCCCTTGATATCCTCTGAATGCCTTGAATAAAGTGCTCCCTATCATCCCTAATTAATGTATGTGTGCATGTTTACCTGACGAAGGAGCAGCGCTCCGAAAGCTCGTAATTTCAAATAAAACTGTTGGACTATAACCTGGTGTTGTGCGACTTCTCATTTTTGTCCACCCCAGTCCAACACCGGCATCTCCGCATCATGTTAAGCCAGGAAGAGCCAAATGGCTATGGAATCATTTACAAGTGTCACTGGCGCCAGTGAGTTTTGTGTGGGTTCTGCTCCTAGGTGAGGTCGGTTCTCTATTTGATGGCCTACCATTGCGTGTTCTGTGATTCTGCTGGTCTGTGTTGCTCAGCACCACACCATGCAACATGTTTACTCACTGAGTCATCAGGCGAGCTCTCCAGCCCGTTAGTTTTAATATTGAGAATGACATTGCCAATGAATAACAGTGAATAACAGATTCGTAGACTGTACTATTTTCTGGATATTGGTTACACTGACTGGGTGGGGTCAGAAATTAATCTCAGCCTCACTTCTGCTTCAATTAGGCAACTGGCACATTTTTGAATCAGTGACAAATATATGAATTTCTTGAGTTTCCCCACTCTTCTAGTACTGATCCAACAAGAAACAAACAAGAAATGCTGCAGGAAATAAAGTTGCTATGTGTCCCGCTCCCTTGATGATTTACTGGGTAAATGCCCTACCCAGTGTGGTACTAATCCATACAGACCAAGAAGGTCCCACATTCAATCCCGAGTCTATGTGGACTTAAACATAGAAACATAGAAGATAGGAGCAGGAGTAGGCCATTCGGCCCCTCGAGCCTGCTCCGCCATTTAATGAGATCATGGCTGATCATCCAAATTCAGTACCCTGTCCCTGCTTTCTTCCCATATCCCTTGATCCCTTTAGCCTTAAGAAATATATCTAACTCCTTCTTGAATATATTTAATGAATTGGCCTCAACTGCCTTCTGTGGTAGGGAATTCCACAGGTTCACCACTCTCTGGGTGAAGAAATTCCTCCTCATCTCAGCCCTAAATGGCTTACCCCTTATCCTTAGACTGTGACCCCTGGTTCTGGACTCCCCTGCCATCGGGAACATCCTTCCTGCATCTAGTCTGTCTAGTCCTGTTAGAATTTTATAAGTTTCAATGAGATCCCCTCTCATTCTTCTAAACTCTAGCGAATACAAGCCCAATCGCCCCAATCTCTCTTCATACGTCATTCCTGCCATCCCAGGTATCAGTCTGACTTAGCTGATCTCAGGTGGGATAGAAATCATGGGTGCTACCATTAGCTTCAAGACCCTGGGCTGGGGATAGGTCAAATCAGCCAGGCCTTCCTACAGGCGCTAACCAATGACCCCTGCTGGAAAGTGCGCTCGCGTAGAAATTGGACGAGAATAAGGTTGGTCTTAGCCGTGATGCTCCTCATAGACAGCCGACACTCACACATAAGGAATGATCTGTTGGACTGGAGTGCTGCTAGAGCCTGTGAAAACATACTTCAGCATGAGCCAGCACCTGCAGGAGAGGAAAGGAGAAACAATTGTGGGAGGCAAAAGGGAAAAAGATAGATAAGTGCCTATGCCAACTAAGTGTCCCTAATCTACAAGCCTGAGGCCTATTCTCTTTATGGCATTTAAATAGCAGCAGTTGAGAGGAGGCTCAACATAATTCCATAGAAAGAAAATGTAAGGCTTTCAGAAAACTGGGAAGTGTGTGTGCGTAGGAATTGGATGAGAATAAGATTGGTCTTAGCCGTGATGTTCCCCACAGTCTGCCGACACTCACACATAAGGAATGATCTGTTGGGCTGGAGTACTGGAGGGCTGCTGGAGCTGGAGCTCAACATCGCAAAAAAACAGATTATCCGGTCATTATCACATTGCTGTTTGTGGGAGCTTGCTGTGCACAAATTGGCTGCCGTGTTTCCCACATTACAACAGTGACTGCACTTCAAAAGTGCCTCATTGGCTGTAAAGTGCTTTGGGATGACCTGAGGTCGCGAAAGGCGCTATATAAATGCAAGTCTTTCTTGTCTTTAACTCTGGTCCTGAAGATCCTCAGGGATTCAGAACCTGGCAGAACCCCTGGAAGATCAGAGAAACCTGGTTCCATCGATTGTCTGCTGTCTCCAGGAGTTTTCTGTTTGCCTTGTGAGGGGTGGAACCACCATCCACCCCTTACAAAGCAAACAAAAGCAAGGAGTCAGAGCCAAGGGCAGAGACTCCCTGTGCCAGGAGTTCTTGCTGCTTAGGCTCAGGTGTCTTTGTGGAGGATGGCACGCCCAGAAAAATGAGAGGCTTCGATCTTTTTCAACATCAGAAACAAAGAAAAAAAGTGAGTATCTTGTAAATATTATTCCGCTTAAAATAATACAGCATCATGGGCTGAGTTGGGGACCTGCATTTGTGTGGGGTTTCTACATAGACGTGAAGTGACATCAAATCAACTCAAGATCATGTGGACAATTCACTCCCGACTATCCATACACTGAAACAGGCTCGAGGGGCTGAACGGCCTGCTCCTGTTCCTGTATCAGACAGTTGCTTCTATGTACCCTCTTTTAATAGGCAGTTTCCTCTAGAACTCACAAAGCTAATGGCCCTCCTTGCTCAACTGACAGGAGACACGCTTGCTGCGAGGCGAGATAAATGAAGTGGTGCAGCCATGCCAAGTATGACTCCTTCTGAATAAGACTATTTTCTGTTTAAAACAATTTGAACTGTTTTTTTTTGTGTGCCCTTTTCTTTGCAAACATACACAGTTCTGTCTGCTTAAATAGGACTGTAATCGGGTTCACCCTTTGTGTTTAGCTTAGCTCCTTTCTGATAATATGCTGAGGTTGGCAGCTATGGTAGTGGCTGGTTTGTTCTGCTGATGTGGGATTTTCCACCTCCTTCAACGTTTCCACTTGGTGGCTTAAGAATTACTGAAACTAGCTTATGGTGGATGGATTAGAATGAGGCACCCTGGCTGAATATTTAAAACCAACACACATTAAAAAAAAAGAGGGCCAGATGCAGACAATGTTCAGTTAAGAGTTTTTTTTTACATTATAGGTGTACAGTAGATTGGAGATGGGTGTCTCCCTTCATTGACTGTATCCTATTGATTAAATATCTCTATGATTGGTGAACTGACGGCATTGCAGATCCAACAAAACGTGGGTCTCTGAATGTGCTGTCAGATTAAGGGAGCCGCTATTAGAAGAGGAAATATGGGACGCCAGTCGCGCCCTCTCCCCATGCTTCCAATGATACAACAAATGGGCTCCCGCAATACATAGCTGAGCCTGCACAATCAGGGTGACTAGAGGTTACTCTCCCTAGACTGGAGGACAACAATGAGGCAACATTTAAGGGGAATAACAACAGAAAATGCTGGAAACACTCAGCAGGCCAGGCAGCATCCGTGGAGAGAGAAACAGAGATAACGTTTCAGGTTGGAGACCCTTCTTCAGAACTGGTAAAAGTTGGAAATGTAACAGATTTTAAGCAGGTGCAGAGGCAGGGAAGGGGGTGGGGGAGGAGGGGAGGAAGGAACTTAAGGGATAGGCTGTACGAGAATGCAAGGCAGGAGAGGTTAAATGTTGCAAAGGAGGGTGGCAGAATCATAAACAGCTGCCGCCTGAAAAAATGGGTGGGGGGGGGGTTATAGTCTGAAATTGTTGAACACAATGTTGAGTCCAGAAGGCTGTAAAGTGCCTAATCGAAAGATGAGGAAGCTAGGTAAGTACGTGAGGGATAAAGGAATAGAAGGATATGCTGCTAGAGTTAGATGAAGTAGAGTGGGAGGAGGCTCCTCTGGAGTATAATCACCGGCATGGACCAGTTGGGCCGAATGGCCTGCTTCTGTGCTGTAAATTCTACCTAATTCTATGTAAAAGCACCTTATACACCAAACCTGTAATAACTATTCTGATCTTGACAGAACCATTGTCTGACCAACTTGCACGGAGATTCCGGAGTGTTTTTCACTCTCGATGATGGCGTTTGGTACGGCAATTATACACCCAGGTCACATGAAATGTAAAATAATTCCAAATACTATGGTTAGCTTTTGCAGTCTTTAGCACTGTTTACACTGCAGCTTTAAATTTGGAGTCTTTTGAATTTACATCTGTTTCTTATCACATAAACACTGCAAATTAATTCACTGTGATGTTAAGTTCAGAGGAAAAACTCCCACCTCCTGGTGTGTGTTTAAAGCTGACACCCAAATAATTGTGTTTGAAGCAGGCAGGAATCAAACAGTGGGATTTGAACCCTGTTTGCCTCTTGTTTAGCCTAATGTGACTACAATATGTGCTGGATGTAAGCTGATACTGTTCAGTACACGTCCTGGTCCTGGGCAGGGCCGAGAGTATACAGTTGGCAGTCACTTGGCCTTCTGGAATATCCTCTTCCCGAAAAAATAACAGACCATTCCACAAGTTACAGGCACCCTCCCGTCCATTTATTTCTCTATTGCACTGGATGAGCATCACAGCTCAGCCCGATCCTGTGTCCACTCAGCTGGGTGGGCAATGGAACTATACAAACAAAGGACATCCCACCGTCAACGTCTAGTCAGCAGTGAGTTCCTTAATTCAGCCTGCAGTGGTGACGCTACAGCCAGCCCCCTTGGGTTAGTGAAGGGAAAAATCACCTAGGCTTCCCGCTTCTGACCTCTATCCACTGGAAAGTGTGTATGTGTGAATGTGCGTGTGCACCTGGACACGCGCATGTCTGTGCACGTGTGCAAGCGTAGACGTCAGTTGAGGACAAGATTGGGCACAGCAGTACAACTGCTGACTTTTACTCTGTGGTTAAGATTGGGCTTGGCAATGAGGCCTCCCATGATATAATATCCTGCTGGCACTCTGTGTGAGGGGGGAGGGGGCGGGGGAGGGGGTGGGGGTCACACATGAAGGAGGACTACTTGGACGAAGTACTGGATGGCTGCCAGTCTCTGTGGAAGTGTATATCCAGAAAGACTCGGTGTCTTCAGGAGAGGAAAGAGAAATGGAAAAATACACCCACCCATCGGCCTTCTGACTGCGGCACTTTTTTTCCCCCGCACTTAATTTTCTTATGTGATGCTATGCAGAGTTCCAGTGCTGCCCTGAGCAATGCACTGCACTCTATTCTAGTGCTTAGATGAAAATGACTCCAGGGGAATTGAAAACATTTATGCGAAGTGCTGACAGGTAATTGAGAGCACTTTTGTGGTTGAACTCATTGAGCGACATATGCCTATATTTAGGGGTGAGCTGCTGTTTTTTTTGTATAATCAATAATATTTCATATCAGGGGCTGATGAATAAAGGAGCACATAAAATTGATATGCTCCATTTAACAATGTGCAGACGTAACTATTTTCTTTTCGAATCAGCAAAACACACTGGACTTGCAAACATAACTTCACAAGAAACAGACCTCAAGGCTGTAAAAGGAGCTTTTAAGTAATGACAAGTAACAAAGCGTCTCAAAATCATCAGATTTACTTGAAATGTAGCACATTTTATCTAGCTGCTAGGTTAGGGTGGTTGAGATTTGCGTGAAATCTGAGGTAAGTGAATAGCTGGCAGTAAGCATCAAGGCAGATGTTCAACAGAAGGCGTTCTGATTCGTTTTTAACAAATATAATAGTTAGTAGTCTTATCAGTTGCTCAGTTGAAACTATCTCGTACAACTCTCCAATCTCTCAGTTGGCTCGGACGTGGCTCGGACGTTGAGTTATAATGATCAAGGAGGCTGCTGGTCAATCCCTGATGGGTATTGAGTTAGCTGATCTCAGTCGAGGTGCCAATAGAGGTGGTTACAAAATGGCCGCCGTCGCCCCAGACTAAAGAGGAGAAAAATCAGTCAGGGTTCCCACTCCTGCGCACGAACCAGTGAATCCTGCCGGAAAATGCATCTCAGTGGCCGTTGAGTGAGGACAGGATCAGGCTGACATGTGATTTCCCCCCATGGCCAAGTAACCTGTCAACACTCACTGCCTAGGTTCGCAGCTGAAGAACGGCCACATCTACAAGGTACCAGCGAGCTGCTGGATCCTGTGGAACAGTACACCAACATGAGTGAGCGCTTGCAGGAATAGACTGGGTGACTATTGGAAGAAGGAGGGAATGAAATTTAAAAAACTCCTCTTAGTATGTAATAATTCATAATACAAGTGAGCTATATATTAATTCTTCTCGAATAGTAACTCATTAAAAAAGGATAATCCTGCCTAATTTGAGGAAAACAAATTGCTCCCTAATTCCTAATAATTCCACTACGACTATGTTAAGCCACAATGCCTTTGCTTCTATTACCATTTTCAGTTGCTTTTGTAGGGTAGTGCCAGCTGTGGTCGGCCAAATTGCTTATTTATGCCACTGACCAGATGATAGCCAGTTTGATTAGCATAATAAAGAGCCCTCACATACATACATTAGAAGAGCGTATTCCAAAAGAAGTGTCTACAGTGCGCCTTTTCTTTTTGCTTGCTGCCATTTGCAGATGCCTGCTAATCTGTGGACGTCCTTTGTTTTCAACTCCGATAGTTTATTGTACAATATTTTACAGCTAAACGGAGCACGCTGACCAGACTGTGGGCAGAAATTGTTGCTGATCTGTACCCTCACATTACACATGCTGGGCTTTTTCATACAATAACACTTACATCAAGCTTTATTGACGCAAGTGCTGCACTCAACACACCCTGATGGTGGTGACAGTAAATTACCTCCCTCCACCCCCCCACCCCACTCCCTCTCAGACACAGACACAAATGGAGGGAATGCACAAGAACCAAAATCTGAGCAATTCCCACCCACCAGTGCTGACCAAGATCAGGGAGGCCTTGCGATCAATGGACTACATTTTTCTTGTCCCCGATGAAGCATTTCTTTTCTCCCATCACCACACAAAATAATTCTATTGCGGATAAGCACGATTAAAAAAAAAACGAGCTTTTGTGCCAGAATAAGTAAAGCAATGATAAATCAATATTGAAAGGAGTTGGACTCTGAACCTTGTCAGTCAGGAGTCCTAGTCACAAGCTTACAAGATAGATACAGATGAGGAAGGCTATTCATCCTAGTTTGACTCATCCAACCAGAAAGAACACACAGCACGCTCATCGCAGCGTCCAACTGTGGTTTTAAACCTCTTTCACACCAGTACCATTTCAATTCAGATTCTGGCTCACAATTGCTTACACCACTAAATCCGGCTCCTTTATCCTGGGGGCACAATCGTCGGCCCAGTTTTTGTGGAGCTAACATTCTGCCCCCCGTATCAGGGAACCAGACTCACAGGTGCCAGGCTCCCAGAATCGAAACAGTGCCAGTGTAAAAGAGGCTTAAAGTGATTCAAGATTTTCCCCTCTACCGCACCACCCGGAAGTCCCATGCGTTGATCACTCTTCAAATGAAGAACTTTCTGACATCAGTCTTAAATTTCCCTTCGATGTTCCCTTGTCCTATTCTTCTTTAATTTGAAGCAGTATTCCAGATTTACCTTTTCTAAACCATTTACCATCAGATATGGGAAGAAAAAAGTGAGCAATGAAAGTACTTCATGAATGAAATAGCGAAGGATGAAGTTGAAAAGAGATCTGGAGGCTTTAGTAGCTTCAATGCTCAGTGTTTCGAATCATTGTAGAGCAGCGATCAACAAAGCAAATAGAATGCTAAACATTTTGGAGAAAATAGTAGAATATAAGTCAGAGGAAGTCATACTCAAATTGTATAGTGCTTTGGTCAGACCACACCTTGAGTACTGTGTCCAGCTCTGGTCGCTGAGACACAAAGTGGGGCGTGGGGGGAAGAATTGGAAAGAAATATTTTGAGAAGATTGTTCTCTGTTTCACCCTCTACATCCAGTCTCTCTGGGTGTGATACAAAAGGTAGCTCAAGTGGCATTATAACTCTGTTCTGTGTTGCATTTTAACTTGAATACTAAAACTTGGGTTGCTCCATCAAAGGCAATAAAAGGAGTTTTGCACTTAGACATGAAGTGGTGTGATCTTGACTTCAGAAAAGACTTTTGTTGAGATTCACAGAAGCACTAAGAACAGAATTAATCAAGTTCTATATTGTGAGCTTTTCTGAGAAACCTCCAATAGAGAAGTGATCAGTTAAGGGAATGGTAGTGTAGTGGTAATGTCACTGGGCTAGTAATCCAGTAAGGCCTGGACTAATGATCTCAGAGATGTGGGTTCAACTCCCACCACAGCAGCTGGGGAATTTAAATTCAGTTAATTAAATAAATCTGGAATAATTACTATTCAGTAATGGTAACCATGAAACTATCGGATTGTTGTAAAAACCCATCTGGTTCACTAATGTCCTTTAGGGAAGGAAATCTGCTGTCCTGGCCTATATGTGACTCCAGACCCACAGCAATGTGGTTGACTCTTAATCTGCCCACTGAAATGGCCCAGCAAGCCACTCAGTTGTAACAAACAGCTACTAAAAAGAATGAAACCGGATGGACCACCTGGCATCAACCACGGTACGGACACGGCAACGGCACAACCAGCCCAATCGACCCTGCAAAGTCCTCCTCACCAACATCTGGGGACTTTACCAAAATTGGGAGAGCTGTCCCACAGACTAGTCAAGCAACAACCTGGCATAGTCATACCCACAGAATCATACCTGACAGCCAATGTCCCAAACTCCATCACCATCCTTGGGTCTGTTCTGCCAGTGGGACAGGACATACCCAAGGGTGGCGGCACAGTGGTATACAGTCGGGAAGGAGAGGCCCTGGGAGTCCTCAACATTGACTCTGGACTCCATGAAGTCTCATGGCTTCAGGTCAAGCATGGGCAAGGAAACCTCATGCTGATTACCACCTACTGCCCTCCCTCAGCTGATGAATCAGTACTCCTCCATGTTGAACACCACTTGGAAGAAGCACTGAGAGTAGCAAGGGCACAGAATGTACTCTGGGTGGGGAACTTCAATGTCCATCACCAAGAGTGGCTCGGTAACACCACTACTGGCCGAGTCCTGAAGGACATAACTGCCAGTCTGGGCCTGCGACAGGTGGTGAGAGAACCAACACGAGGGAGAAACCTACTTGACCTCGTCCTTACCTGTCGCAGATGCATCAGTTCATGACAGCATTGGTAGCAGTGACCACCGCACAGTCATTGTGGAGACCACGTCCCGTCTTCACACTGAGGACACCCTCCATCGTGTTGTGTGGCACTACCACCGTGCTAAATGGGATAGATTCAAAACTGGGCATCCATGAGGCACTGTGGGCCACCAGCAGCAGCAGAATTGTATTCCACCACAATCTGTAACCTCATGGCCCGGCATATCTCTCACTCTTCCATTACCATCAAGCCAGGGGACCAACCCTGGCTCAATAAGGAGTGTAGAAGAGCATGCCAAGAGCAGTACCAGGTGTACCTAAAACTGAGGTGCCAACCTGGGGAAGCTGCAACACAGGATTGCATGCTAAAAAGCGGAAGCAGCATGCTATAGACAGGGCTAAGCGATCCCACAATCAACGGATCAGATCAAAGCTCTGCAGTCGTGAATGGTGGTGGACCATTAAACAACTAATGGGAGAAGGAGGCTCCATGAATTTCCCCATTCTCAATGATGGTGGAGCCCAGCATGTGAGTGCAAAAGACAAGGCTGAAGCATTTGCAACCATCTTCAGCCAGAAGTGCCAAGTGGATGATCCAATATCGGCCTACTCCTGAGGTCCCCACCATCACAGAAGCCAGTCTTCAGCCAATTCGATTCACTCCACGTGATATCAAGAAATGGCTGAGCGCACTGGATACAGCAAAGGCTATGGGCCCCGACAACATCCCGGCTATCGTGCTGAAGACTTGTGCTCCAGAACTAGCCGCGCCTCTAGCCAAGCTGTTCCAGTACAGCTACAACACTGGCATCTATCCAACAATGTGGAAAACTGCCCAGGTATGTCCTGTCCACAAAAAGCAGGACAAATCCAACCCGGCCAATTACCGCCCCATCAGTCTACTCTCAATCAGATGGAAAGTGCTATCAAGCGGCACTTACTCACCAATAACCTGCTCATGGATGACCAGTTCTGCCAAGACCACTCAGCTCCCGACGTCATTACAGCCTTGGTCCAAACATGGACAAAGGAGCTGAATTCCAGAGGTGAGGTGAGAGTGACTTGCCCTTGAAATCAGGCAGCATTTGAATGAGTGTGGCATCAAGGAGCCCTAGTAAAACTGAAGTCAATGGGAATTGGGGGGAAAACACTCCACTGGCTGGAGTCATACCTAGCACAAAGGAAGATGGTTGTGGTGGTTGAAGGTCAATCATCACAGCCCCAGGACATCGCTGCAGGAGTTCCTCAGAGCAGTGTCCTAGGCCCAACCATCTTCAGCTGCTTCATCAATGACCTTCCCTCCAACATAAGGTCAGAAATGGGGATGTTTGCTGATGACTGCACAGTGTTCAGTGCCATTCACAACTCTTCAGATAATGAAGCAGTCCATGCCCGCATGCAACAAGACCTGGACGACGTTCAGACTTGGGCTGATAAATGGCAGGTAACATTCACGCCACAGAAGTGCCAGGCAATGACTATCTCCAACAAGCGAGAGTCTAACCACCTCCCCTTGACATTGAACAGTATTACCATCGCCGAAGCCCCCACCATCAACATCCTGGGGGTCACCATTGACCAAAAACTTAACTGGACCAGCCACATAAATACTGTACTGTGGCAACAAGAGCAGGTCAGAGGCTAGGGGGGAAAAATTGAGTCGGGGCGCTACTACCCGAAAAAATTAGTGCCTCCGCGGCCGAAATTCATCGGTAGCGCCCCAAGAGGGAAGCGGGGTGCTACTAGAAGGGCCCCACCTCCCTCTTGGGGTGCTGCGAAGGAATATCGCGGCGCTACGTGCCGCAATGCCATGCGCTGCGGCACATCGCACCGCAGTACTGCAGGCCTTCCTCCCCTTCTTAAAGGGGAGGGGTCTTGCGCAGCGCGACCCAGGGCCCAGCTGGGCCACCAGGGATCGGAGTGCCGGCAAAAGAGCCCGGCACTCAAGAGAAGTGCCGGGCTCATGGAGCGCAGCCGGCACTCCGCGGGGGGGGGGCTTCAGAGGAGGCCGGGGATGGCAGAGGGGGCAGGTGCTGGCAGGCGGCCAGCAACAAAAATGGCCGCCCAGCACCTTCCCTTTAATTAGCGCCGCCCCGGCCGTAGGTAGGCCCCCCTGACCCCATCGGACATAGCGTCTGGCGGTAAGTCAGGGGACGCTACCGAAGATCGCGGCCAGCCGCGAGTGGGGCGCTGCGCATGGCGATGACGTCATCGCTGGCGGCGCAGCGCCGCGGGGCTCTAATGGTTACCGCCGCCGCTAACCTCCCGCTGAATTTCGCGGGAGGCGTTGGCGGCGCCGTGCCCGGGCACTAGTTGCTTTCCTCCCCCTGTTAGCGCCCTCTTAGGGCGCTAACGGTAGGCACAAAGCAACCAAATTTTTCCCCCTAGGTATTCTGCGGCGAGTGTCTCACCTCCTGACTCCGCAAAGCCTTTCCACCATCTACAAGGCACAAGTAAGGAGTGTGATGGAATAATCTCCACTTGCCTGGATGAGTGCAGCTCCAACAACACTCAAGAAGCTCGACACCATCCAGGACAAAGCAGCCCGCTCGATGGTCACCCCATCCATCACTTTAAACATTCACTCCCTCCACCACCGGCGTACCGTGGCTGCAGTGTGTACCATCTACAAGATGCACTGCAGCAACTTGACAAGTCTTCTTCGGCAGCACCTCCCAAACCCGCGACCTCTTCCACCTAGAAGGACAAGGGCAGCAGGCGCATGGGAACACCACCACCTCCAAGTTCTCCTCCAAGTCACACACCATCCTGACTTAGAAGTATATCGCCGATCCTTCATCATCGCTGGGTCAAAATCCTGGAATTCCCTCCCTAACAGCACACGGACTGCAGCGGTTCAAGAAGGCGGCAATAAATGTTGGTCTTGCCAGCGACGCCCACATCCCATAAACGAATTTAAAAAAAGTACTTTGACTAGTTAGAATTGAGACTATTATTTCCACTTTTGGAAGCAAAACAAAAACATTTGCTACAGCACTATGATCCTTTACCAATATTTAATTTAGCTTTAAAATAATCTGAAGTACTTAAATCAGGCAGAGTTAATAAAGGAGTAACTGAGCTCCACAGAGAACATTTTTTGGTAAATTCAATTAGAGATTGAACAGTTGAGCTCCTCACAAGGTAACTTCATCTGCAGTAAAACATTTTTGTAATAAAGGAAGTTGGGTGACTTTACATTTGGACCATGGGAGAATGATGTCTTTGCAGTGGTACCCACGTTTACATTGCCAACACCAGCTCCTTTATCCTGATGGCAACATCATAGCTCAATGATTCTGCCATCAGGGTAAAGCAGTCAGTTCTGGCAATTTAAACACGTAAGACTTTCGCACAGGCGTCACTGACCTGCAATCTGAACTACAGAAGCGTCAAATGTGAAGACACCTTTAGAGACTTCACATTACACTGGAAAACTGGAGATGTCACATACATTCCGTCCATGTGCAACTGATTGATTGGAGAAAAAGAATTTAGTGTGAGAGACCTTACGAGCGTTCTTGGAGATGACTTTACTGGTGTTGTAAATGATATGTTTTTTCTAACAGTTTATTTTAAAGGTCGGTGAAGCAATGAGCTAGTTGAAGTGATATCTTCTGTTGCATGTTCTTTACTATTCTACCACTTTAAGGAAGAAACTAAATGACAGTGTAGATTCTCTCCCTTAATTGCTATGAATGCTTGCAGTTTTTTAGACTCCTTTGTTCTGAGTCCTCTGTTCTCACTTAGTTAAGACACCTGGGTTGCTATGACATTGCTGGGGATTGCAGACAATGTCATAAAGGTATAAAGCCCACACCCTGTATGACAACAGCTTTTTAAAAACTTAAAACTATGGCCTGGGGCCTAGTAGATTTTACACTGGAATTGTAAGCCTATGCTGACATTGTTTATGACATAATTTCCAACAGGATAAAAAAGATCATGGTAACAAATGCTAGTTAAATGTGTGAACACAGAATCCTCCAGTCAGAGAAACAGGGAGCATTGGAAATAGTCAAAGTAATTAAAGTAGAGAAAATATGAATATTGTAATAAAAGAATTAACGACACCACTGGGGTTCAGTTTCCTTTTAACTCATTCAGTTGCACTGATGCATAAGACACTTATCACTTCTGGGACCTGAGTTCACATCCAACTCAGGAGAGATGGGTTGAAAGTGTCCTCTGTTGGCTGTAAGGAAAAGAAAGACTTGCATTTATTTAGCACCTTTCTTGACCCCAGGATGTCCTAAGGCAAATTACAGCCAATGAAGTACTTTTGAAGTGTGATCACTGCTGCAATGTAGGGTCCAATATAAAGGCACTTTTACATTACCGGAATACGGCTGCTGGGAGACATGCAGCTCTGCCTCTGTCAAACATACTTCAAAGTGTAAATAGTCCCAGGTTTCAGAATCCATGCCATTCTCGACCAACAGAATGTGGGTCTACAATTGCGGTGCTGAATTAAGAGATTGGTTTCAGAAAGTAAGGCGGGGAGGCTGATTCAGCACTATCTGTGCAAGTACTGCAGAGGGGAATACCCGCCTGCCCTAACCCTAGGACGTAAACCTAATCCTACCCTGATCCACTCTTGTAAGCAGCCTACAGCCGTTCCGCCCGAGGTCCCCCAAGGCCCAACAAAAATAATCTCTTTACTTCAACTGTCAGCTCCAAAATGAGCCATTCTGCCTGCAGACAGGTAATCAATTTGCGCTGGGATTGATTACCTTTGCCTACTAAATATTTGAGGCATTCAGAAAGCCTCAGACGAATGCAGGTCAGCTCTCTGCCAGTGAGGCCTTTCAAGAGTGCAATGGGCGGAATTTCCCAGGGCTGCCTGGCAACCAAACCGCCAGGCCCCCCCACCACCCCTAAAATGTCCACTTGACGTAGGTTCCAGTTGGAAGATTTGCCCACTGCCCCCTCAACCAGAATTTAAACGGCCAGGGCAAATGAGGCAGAATCCTGAAATAACTAGGTTGCATCTCAAATTCATGTCCCACCTCGCCGAAATCAGACTTTCCATTCACTCCAGCTCCAGCAACTTCAAGGCCCTGGCCTCTATTACTCAATTACGTACTACTTTGAAAAAAAAAATCTCACCAATTATCTTTGCCAATATTCCTTCTTTTCCTTAGGAAGGACAGGCAAGCCTGGACCTCTCTGCACCTGATGTACACACAAGGCACACTTCCAGCAGAGCTAGCGGTTAAGACTCTGGTTGATTTTCCTACCCCTAACCCAGGGGTGCGGAGGTCATTCGTAGCACACCGACCATCACCCCAGCTGACACCCCTGCTAACTCAACACAGGCCTGGAAACAAACCTGGGCCTTCGGTGGCTGTATGTCTCAGCTGCTACTGGATAGACATACTGAGAGCTGGAGGACACTGCGCTCTATTGACTAGCACAATGAGCCATTGGGGAGCTTAATAACCCATGTTTAGTTCATCTTCAAAATAATTCAGGTGAACTAATATCCAACTAATAGAAGGTCAATAAATGGAGACTGTGAGATAAATGCAGTGTTATAATAATAAACACAACTTTTCTTTATAATTCATATCTGATGTTGCATAGCAACGTAATTATTGCCTTGGTGTTGTGCACTTTTAATGTAAAATTGGTCTAATTAAAAACACATATAATTACAGTTTATGTGCTAAGATTATGCATCGGCTGACATTTAATTTTAATTCAAAATATTAAAATTAATAATCCAGTCTTATATAAAAAAAAAATCAGTTCTTCACCAGTGTGAAATGTAGGCTAGTCCCTACATGTTTCATATTCGTATCAGATAATTTGAGTGTCTGTGTATTTACAAGAAATGAGAGATTTCCGTCACTGCTTACCCCTCTGCTCGAGTTTTTTTTTGCCATATACTGGTTCACAAACCTTTAAATCAACCACCAACGTACTTGCAGTTAACTGATGTTCTTTCTGGTACTTGACAGGATGCGTAGGAAGTTCTGCGCTTGAAGCCTATAGTACAATTATCTCTATTTATTACATCACATGAAAACTTCGAGTCTGCCTTAATCTGCAGATAGGATTTCTTTTTAAATCGCAAAGAAATGTAAATTCGTAGGGAGTTTTGGTGCTTCCTGTAATCCGATGTAAAAGGAAGCGTACCTGTAATATTTAATGTGGGTCATTTTAAAGGAATTGCATACACTGAGCGTGAGGGAGAGCCTTTGAGCGTGGGATTCAGCGTTTTTTCCAATACAGACTGATTGTTCTGCATGGGTCAAGGGTCATGCAATGGAAATATATAACCCTGCGGCAAACTGTTGTGCTTTAAGGAGAAAAAAAAAACCCAAGTGAAGCACACACGACATGTTTCATTCATTAGTGAGGGGCACTCATCATTTTGAGATGGGGAAAAGCCCAGAGAAGCTGTGTTTTTTTAAATTGAGAAACCTATGTTAATGGTCAAATCTCATCGTGCAGGTCAATAGCAACGTTGAAAATTAGTATTTTTTAATATTTCAGGATGTCATTTTCTTTTCTTTGTCAATTTTCTCCCCCTTGTCTTTCTTCCCCTTTTCCTGAAGGCATTGATTCCTTGCTGCAGAATGGTTCCACAACTCCCTCGCCCGAGTGGGCATTATTCACGCCTGACCCAGGATGCTCCTTAAAACCTACCTCTTTGACCAAACTTTTGGTTATCTGCCCCAACATCTCCTCAAATGGCTCGGTGTCAATTTTTTGTTTGCTAACGCTACGGTAAAGGCGCTATATAAATATAAGCTGCTGTTGTTGGCGGCGGCCGGTTGTTCCATCAGGGATCGCTGGTTGGCCATCAGGAGCAGGGCCCCTGGCAGACTTTCTCTTCCATACCCCGGAAGCATTGAGGCCAATTGTCGCAGCTCTAGATTGCACTGGCTGAGGTTAGCTAACCAGCTGCTAATTTGGGCAATTTTAACTTAACACGCTCATGGGGAAAGTGACGGATTGGGCGCAACGCTGGTTTTACACTCGGCCGATATAACTCTCCAAAGCCAATGGCGAGTAACATTGGGCGAGGAGTAAAACCGACGTTTCATCTGATCCCGTGGATTTCCCGCCCGTCGAGTTAGCTTAAAATTGGTCCCAATTGGATCAGTAGGGAAATAGTGTTCCTTTACTATCTATTTTATAAATAATTCATACACTGCATTTCCAAGATGTATCTTTCGATTAATATTTACATAGACACTGATTATTTATTCATTTTCAATTGTGCTGCCAAAAATGTCAGCACTATCCACCTCAAAATGTTCTCCTTGACTATTGCTTGGACAGAGCTCCACAGGTGCCATCTGTGTTCAGGTAACCTACCCATATTTGAGCCTAGAGAGGGAATGTTGAGAGGCTATTCGATCTTGCGAGCATGCTAGTCAAACTGGATCCTATCCTTAACCAGCACCAAGACATGTGAGCTTTCTATCAATCAGAGATCACTGGAATTGTACGCTCTCCATCCAAACGCTGGCCCACACCTCCATTGACCTACTCGCACATGAAATGCTGGGGGCATCCTGCCCAGAAAATGTTGAATTTTTACTTTAAGAATGGTGCGCTTTGGTTAATTTTAAATACACTTTTGCTTCAAGGTTGATAGATTTTTAATCTGAAAAAAAAAATGGGGAAAATAAGTGACATTTGGGTTGATAAATATTCAACAGACCAACCAACTAATCCATGACTTTCCAAAAAGCTGCCTGAACAGCATTCTCAACTTAGCAGAAGCATTCTTCCCTTCTGCCCCTCACATTCACAGAGGCTCCCACTTCACTAGGGTACTCTTTAGCCAATCTGGCAGGTTTGCACTGGGGTGACTGGTGGTTGAGCAAGACCCATGCATGGGGAACTGGCAGCGCTACGATGGGTCTTGCACATTATAGATCAAATACAGCTGAGCCAGGGAACTTACCTAGGTGATCGTTCTTCATAATGTCAGCTGTTTGGCTGTGCAGGTGTTAAATTCCTGTCTGTGGACTGTTCTCAATTAAAAAGGCACCTGATCTCCCTAACGTTGTAATAAATCTCCTTTACACACACTTTTGTAGGAAACCACAGAGTTATGTGTTAGAAGAGATTAAACAATTATAACGGTGCAAGGGAAGTCTTGTACGTTTAACAAGCTGACGTGCAGCCAAAAGCCAATTGTTTGATCAAGGCAATGCAAAACCTCTGCAAAAGTCTGTCCCCAGTAACACTAGAAAAAGGCTCCAAGTGTATCAGACTAACATTACATTGGTTTACCAGAATGATACCCGAACTTCAAGGGTTAAATTACGAGGAGAGATGATACAAATTAGGGTTGTATTCCCTAGAATTTAGAAGGTTAAGGGGTGATTTGATCAAAGTTTTCAAGATATTTAGGGGAACAGATAGGGTAGACAGAGAGAAACTACTTTCCACTGGTTGGGTTCTCCACACAAAGGGTGGTAGAAGTTAGGAACTCTCTTCCCCAAACAGCATTGGTGCTAGATCAATTGTTAATTTTAAACCTGAGATTGATAGATTTTTGTGAACCAAAGGTATTAAGGGATATGGGGAAAAGGCAGGTATATGGAGTTAGGCCGCAGATCAACCATCATCTCACTGAATGACGGAACAGGCTCGAGGGGCTAAATAGCCTACTCCTGTTCCAATGTTCCTATGTACCTATGTACTCCTCAAAGGGGAAGGTTCTGGATTGAATAAATGTCATGTATTCAGGACATTTTCATCAGAAGACGAAACAGGATAATTCCTTACACTGCCATATGAGATCCAATAGTGCAAGAAGGTTATTATCATCACATTCGTAAATAGACTGTCAGGAGCTGAATTGTCTTTTACAAGTGGACAATAAATACGCCTTCTGATTTTATTTTTTTCCTGAATCTGGGTCAAGAAGTTGGATGCAATTAGCTGCAAGCAAATATGTGTGTTGAAACCGCCCCTAAACCATTCATAATCTAAAACCTTTGGGTTGGTAGCATTCTCAACTCTGAGTCAAGAAGCTTGTGGGTTCAAGCCCCACTCCAGAGACTTGATCCCATAATCTAGGCTGACACTCAGTGCAGCGCTGAGCGAGTGCTGCACTGTTGGAGGTGCCGTCTTTCGAAGAAGAGCAGGGAAGTTCATCCCAGTGTCCTGGCCAATATTTATCCCTCAAGCAACCCCCAAAAACAGATTATCTGGTCATAATCGCATTGCTGTTTGTGGGGCCTTGCTGTGTGCAAATTGACTGCCGTGTTTCCCACATTACAACAGTGACTCCACTTCAAAAGTACTACATTGGCTGTAAAGCACTTTGGGCCAGCCTGAGGTCGTGAAAGGCGCTATATAAATGCAAGTTTTTTCTTTCGTTTAATTAAGAAATAAGTAAAATATTTTATGTAATCACCTATAAGATGGGAAACTTACGCCCCTATTTAGCAGTCAAAGTAGGGAACTTACACATATATAAAGATCAATGCTGTGGCTGGTACTCAATGTATGTTTGGTTCTGGGCGCGGTAGTGTACTTGCTGACTGTAATTACGATGCTGTGTCCTGGCATAGCATTGCAAGTTGGCAAGTACAACATTCAATCTGCAGCCGGAACCAAACACAAGAGTGGCAAGAGTCCAGCCACAGAATCACAAGTGCGTATGTGCATATTCCATTCCATCTTGGTGTCCCTCAGGCCTCACTCCAGCTCCCGATCTGCTCCTCCAGCTCCCTCTAATATATAGCAAAGTCCCTGCTCTGTGGGAAGTGTCCCCATAAGTTATCACAACTCTCCCGAGAGCAGTAAATTTATTTAATGCGCACTGGACCTCCATTGACTGCCACTGCTGTGCACTGACGCAGTCAGGGAACAGGACATGAGGACTGAGAGCTAAATTACACATTAGAATGGAACTCAGAACCTTTTCTTCCAGCAGAGTGACTTGTGCGTAAGGATAGGAAAGCAAAGCTAGATAGCGTTTTAAACATTTGGGGCAGGGGGGGATTTTAACTGCCAGCGGGTTTCTGGCGGCAAACCACTGGTTTCAGTCAGTTCTCCGTCTGCCCGCGGCAGTATGAGGCCACGGCGATTTTAACGAAGTGGCCATGCCTCACCACTTGCATCCTGGGCGCTTTCTCTCTCGCAGAACTTTGGTCAGCTGTCTGTACGTAACACACGTGGCTGAACATGGACTCTGTGTCAACATTGGCCGTCAGCACAGAGAAACACTGACAGGCTCCCTGCGCCAACAAGGGAAACAGCTGCGTGCGCCAGGCCGCAAATGCAGTCATTGGCGGTTCTGGGTTTTAGCAAGTTTAATGCTAATATTGGAATTTACCTTTAGGGGGTGGTCGTCGGGTTTAATTGGGTCGAAGCCTAAAATCAGTTAGGCTTAACAATCAATGGGCAAGACTTGGCCAAAACAGCAACATTTGGAAGAATTAAGTGCTCTTATTGAATCCAATGCCGTCAATGTATAATCAATAGAGATCTTAAATCAGACAAAATAATCAGCTAGGGTCAAATGTGAAGCTCTTTTTAGACAATCTAACACGAAATTATTACTTAAATGATTAACAATTGCTTTAGCAACAACTCCCTATTCAATATGCTTGACATTTCCATTGTTACGAATTTCTTTTGGAAGTTAACAGTTTGGACAAGGCCAGTCAGTATGAGTCTGACTCAGCTGTATATTTTAGTAGGAAGACGAAACTGAAAGGTTTTCCATTTCAATTTGTTTTTCTTAACTCAGCCTTCATTTTTCTCAATAAGAACCTCGCACATCCCTGTAAACTACCTCCAACGTTAGGATGATCAGGAGGGTCTCCTCCAAGCTCTTAACATTCTGCTGAGCCAAGTATGGTTGCCACTTTTGCCAAGGGCAAGAGACATAATGACACATTGTCTGTGGGATTAAGTTTTGATATTTGCTTTTGCTCATGATAAAAATTTGTTGGAAACCTTACTGTAAGAACTAATAATAAATACTTCATAAGACCCAGAAGCAATGTTCCCGTTCATTTCTTTTGGTGCCCCGCGGCCCATTCAAAATACCGCAAATGCGCCGCTTTTCCTGTTTAAAATGCGCGGGAGCTGCAGAGCGCTGCGCGGCCGTGCAGCTTAAAGGGAACATTGGCCAGAACTGGATTGACTGACTTTTTAAAAATGAAAAACAGACTTTAGGCGGCTCAGTTGGACCTAACAAGCACAACGGGAAACTGACGGGAACGGGTGGAACGCAGTTTTTGCACCTAGCCCAATTTTATTTTCCATTGAAGTCAACTGAGAGTAAAATCAGGCGGGGTGTAACTCGTTCAGCCGACCCATTCAGATCAGTTTTCTACCGGGCGGGTTATATTTTGAATCACCCTCTTGATGTCTGGTTTACATTTTTAAGAAAAAGCAAGACTACCATTTATAAAAGACCTAATCACCTCTCTCAGAAACATCTCACAGCACTACAAGATGTAATGAATAAAAGACAGGGCCTTGGGCTTCAAGTCTCAACCAAAGGACACCACCTCTGACAATGCAGCACTCCCTCAGTACTGCACTGGAGCGTTAGCCTAGATTATGTGCTTAAATTCTGGAGTTAGGCTTGAACCCACAGCCTCAGGACTCAGCAGCCATGTTTATCCCACAGTCAGGTGGGAATGAGGCAATAGTGCGCCGCAAATCACACCATTTTGGGGTCCTTCATATGGATGGACAATGACGCCTGGCAAAAATAGATGGGTGCCTCATTAGCCCATACAAATCGGGGTCCTATAATGAACATAGAAACCTGATGCAATTTTTGGATTTCCACTGGGTGTAATGCATACTGTGCAAGTCCTGTCCAGTGGACCTGTATGTAGAGTGACCTAACAGTCTTTAAATATCCTCCTAGCCCCACAAAGGTTGTGCCGCCTGCTGCTGATCCCTCCACTATCACCTGCTTCGCCTTTCAAGGGATTTGGCCGGCGGAGGAGCCAACAGGTTTCCCACCACTCTGATTGGGAGCTGCCTGTCCAGGCTCCAAAGGCCGATGGCTAGTTAATAAGGCTGAACCATGAAAATTTTTCGGCCCTCTCGCCAGTGACATTGGGCGGGGTGCGCTCTGCCCAAACTAAAAATATCAGTCCCACTGACTAGAAATTTGTACTGATAAATCCGACAGTTTAGTCTAAAATCAAGCCTAGATCGTGAGTGTCAACTGGCTATTTGACCACAGCGGCCATTGCAGTCAATCCCAATTCTGTCCTCCCAGGGTTGTTGAATAGCAATCTAGTGGAGCAATCCTGGACGATCGCCCCTCCCTAACACGGGAGCACTGCAGCCAATTTTAGTGCCCCTAAGACCACCCTGCCTAAGATCAGCTAACACAGTGTAAAGTGGAGATTGAATCTGAGATCCTCCTAGCCTGCACGGCTCAGAGACTCACCACCTTAACCAGCTTAACCATCATGGGAGCAACGATACACAATTCAATGAAATGGACTGAGTTCCCTGATTCCTCAATTGGTCAAGCAGACATATAGCTAAGGCACAAAGACGAGAAGGTTTTGACTTCTGGTCCTTGGCAGTAAGAATTAGACAATTAGCCTCAGAGCCTCTGGGTGGGGAGAGGAAATATATAGCTGGTTTCCCTCTCTTAATCACTCTCAGGGAGCCCTGCTGGAATGGGTGTGGGACAGGATTGCGCTTGGTACAGCCTGTTGAGACTCACTGTCAAGGCTCATACATGGAAAAACACAAAAGCAAAATACTGCGGATGCTGGAAATCTGAAACAGATGAAGAATATTCACAAGGATGAGGTGTAGGAGGGTGACCGTTGGCTGTGGAACTGTAAGGTAAATGTTACGATTTAATGCTCCCGCGTCGAGCTTGGCTTAACTCGAGCCCACGTTGGGAATTTGGGTACAGAGGTTTCATCTGTACACACATCAGCTTTCATTGTGTCATTGTGTAGACCAGCTGGTGCGCACAAGTGTCACCATGTACACCAGTTTCCTGTTCCCAGAGCAACCATCAGGATATCCAAAGCCCTTGATGGTGAGATCACCATTCATAAAAGGCGACTCCTTTGTGAAGTCAATAGGCAAATTTTGCAGGGCTCTGCTTCCAGTGCCGATGTTGTGGAGAGAGCACGGTACGGGGAATTGGGCCTGGAGGTCAGTGTGCTCAATTTGCAGCGTCCCGTTTTACAATAGGTCACTGGAAAATCAGGAGCGTTGTGAATTGGGAGCAGAGTCAAGTGAGGCTCTACACAGGAAGTGGAGCCTCCCAGTATATACCCTATTATTCCAGCTTATCAACAAATGATCTGCAGTTGATTACTAGGAAGTTCTGGATCCTGTAAGGAGGAAGATTTCATCTGCTTGTTTTTATAGTGAAATTGTAAATACATTTATAAAGAACCTGGTTACGATTTTGGTACAAAGAGAATCTTTCTCTTAAGCTTTAGATTTTATTACTGTCTTCTAAGAGCTGAAGAGCACCTCATTAATGTTAGGCTGAAAATACCATTGTTTCTACTACATTTTACAGGATTATTGCAGGTAAACATTCTGCATATTTAGGCACATCAGATAAGCAAAGGAAGCAAGAGACCCGTAATCCCTCGGCACATGTGGCCTCTGACAGCGATTATTGTGGGAATGAGTTCGCTACATTTTCTTTTTTTTAAGTATAAGAACTATGGAAAAAAAATAAAACCATATTTTTTTCTTATTAGAGTTGATTTTTAAAAAAAACATGATTTCCCTACGTCAGGTAGGGAATAAAACCTAATGGGGTAAATGTTCAACTCCACTGCCTGGGCAGTAGCGTGAAGTCTATCGGGTAAAAATTGGACACATGACCCCCCCCCCCCTTCTCGGCCACAACTGCCCCTCTCCCCACCTCACCTCGGCAATGTGCCTCTGGTATTCTAATCCCCAAACTAGGTCAAGCCAATGCTTAACACACCATCCGAGGAAAGAGGTGTAGAACTGTAGAGGATTCAAAAGAAGCTGGAAGAAGCAGGGAAACACCAGGGGCTGTGGAAAGTTTCATTTTAAGGCCAACAAAAAGATCACTGAGGTCGAGAAAGACCAGGAAGATTGGAAAAAGACGGCAAAGAGCAACACAGAGATCAAACAAACATAGGAAACATCACAGAATTTAGTGCAGTTCAGCACAAAATCTGTGAGTCTTATAATGAATTATGATAGCTGTCAATTTTGTGCACCCCCGGTGGGATACACCAGTACATGTGCAGAAGGTATTTTTCTGTGCGTTAAATAGCAAACTAGTGTCCAGCTGGCTCCAACACACCTGCCATCCAGCCAATAATAGAAGCGCCGTTCTAGACCAATTCAGCCCAATTGAACAACTGTAAAATCCTGGTCCTAGGAGGATATTTCCCCCACTCATCATGTGTGAAACAAAAATATCTGTTCAAGCTCTTCAGGATTAATGGGTAAAGAAACTCCATACCTCCCTGGGTGGTCCTGAGCTGTTAACGCCGGGTCCCAGGTTTAATCTGCAGCCTGCGCTGAGTTAGCTGATCTGAGCCAGGCCAGCAATGCGATGAATGGCCTTCGTGGCCCTGGGCTTGGAGGCACAAAGTCAACCTGATTCTGATTGCTATCTGGTCACCCCTGCTTCAATGTGCTCATGTGCGGATGTTGGATGAAGGCAGCATTGGGCTTGGCTGTGATGCCCTGCAGGACAGAATAGCCTGACAATGCACACTGTCCAGATCCCGACAGGAAGAATAGATATTTGGGCATGGAACCGGAGGTCTGCTGGTTTTCTTGTAACTGTAAACCAGCTAGAGTCAGACACCCTGTATAAATTATTTAAGTATATATCTACACGTACACATACATCAACGTCATACTCTACAACTGAAAAACATTGCAGGAGTTTAAAAAAAAATTTCTTAGGAACCATTTCCATTAATAACCCGGATTGAATTCCGCATTCCATCCCAGCCGCTATAGCACATAACAAACCTCCTTCACAAGGGTTTTATTTAAGCTGCTTTATTTTTTTTCCAACTTGCACAAGTTTTCCTTTTAAAAATAGACTTCTCACCTTTACGTGTTGACAGTCTGGTAACCTTAGTAACTACACACTTTGTAAAAACAAACTGACCTATATGGTGAAACCTGTAGCTTGTGTAGGAAGTGTTTCCATGGAGACGAAACTACTCAGCTCAGCGAAGACTGAAAACTTTCTTGGCACACTCGGGTGACAAACCTAGTTTGGAACTTCTTACATCTACGCCGGTTATTGCCTAAATAAGCTACTACCACTTTAAATAGGCCCTGGCTGCCTGTTCAGGTGGATGTGGAATATCCCACTGCGCCGTTTGATGAAAAGCAGAGAGGGAGACTTCCCTCAACAAAAATCAGACTATCTGGCCATTCATCTGCTGTTTGTGCGGCCTTGCTGTGCACTATTTAGCTGCTGTGTTTTCTCAGTTTGTTTGCTGTTAAGTGAAGCAGCTTTTAATGTTGACACACATTCGACGGAACTTTCAGTTTTGGTGGGGGTGTAAATCGGATGTTAACGGATCAGCCGACCATTACACACCCTGCCATTAACTACAATGGAAAGGGAAATCGGGCAGGCTGTAAAACGGGGTGCACCACTGCCGATGTTGAATGTTGCCCCCCCAGTGTGTCTAACCTTGACTTTCATTCAATGGACAGGTTTGAATCAAACACATCATTAGCTCCTTAGTTGCTGTGCCTATTGAATGTCTGAGACAACTGACAGATTGTTGACGGAGTCATTCTGCAGGAAAGTTCTTCAAAAGTGTCAAAATTATACAATACAAACACTGTGCTAAAAGGAAAAATTACCTGCATATGACACCTTATCATGTCTCTCAGAAACATCACGTAAAATTAATTACGTTGAAATGCAATCACTACTGTTATGGGAGCAAATATGGCAGATATCTTGATCACAGCAAGGCCCACAATAAGATGAATGACCAATTGGTCTGTTTGTTGGTAGCATTGGTTTAGGGAGGAAAATTGACCAGGGAATGAGGAAAGACCCCATGTCTTCTTTGAGCAGTGCCGTAGGATCATTTACATCCACATCAACAGGACCATAGTTTAATGTCACATCTGAACTTCTCCAACAATGCAGCATTGCCTCAATATTGCAGTGCATCCTGGAATGGGGCTTGAACCCAGAACCTACTGACTCAAAAGCAAGAGTTACATGTGATATGACTAAATATCCTACACAATAGTCTAACTCATGGAAATACTGCTTGTGGAATGTAGTTAAGGTTCAATAATGTGGTTTGCAAAGTTAGATTGATATTATGCAGCTTTCCATTTATTAACCTTTGGAAAGGAAGGGGCAGTCAAGGAGTTTTTGTCTGAAGTTATTTATCTGCTTCAGGAGATTAAATTGTTTTGGGAGAGTCCATGACAAGGTCTGGCTGTACTTCCAAATACCTTGGCCCCAGCTTGATCAGATAACTGATGAGAAACTATATTAGTCTTAATAAAACGTCAGTGTACGGATAATGGATCTAGGGCAACATTTTCTTCTCTTTCTTTTCTCTCTTATTCTTCCTCTCTTGACAAAAGTGATTCATGTTGAAATGTGGATACTCGGGCGGGAGTGGCCATCCATTACCTAACTCAAACCGTCACTCTTCGGTACAAGTCTCAACCATGAGTATCAGGATTTTATTCGACTGTGTAAGAGACGTTGCATTGACACCTAATGCTCACGTTTGGAGCCACTGAATGCTAGTCAGAAACAGGAACCTTAGCTCATTAGCCAAGGTTAAAGAGATCTAGGCTGGTATAACCTAACTGATCAGGAATAAATTGTGGGACATTCGTAGTCTGTATCATTCAGTAGTACACCAGGCAGTGTATTTGCCCACTGGGCCATCAGAAGGAGTTTAACCTAAAGTTTTATTTTGATTACGATCCTTTGCTCTAATTTTCTCCCCTCCTCTTCTGAAGTCACTAACTCATGCTGCAGTATGCTTCCATAGGTGCCTGTCTACTTCCATTACTTTACCCAACTTGCCAGTCTTTGAGGGGCTAGATGGTGGCTGGCATTACAGCCAGGCCCGATCTGATCCCGATCGGATGCCCACAAAGCTGTGCTTTTCGGCAGGACTCAATAAATGGTGATCATGAGCAGCTAACTTGGCAGCCTTCCTCCCTTCTTCCTTAGGCCAAGGCTGGCGTCGCTAATTGTAGTCCTTAATGCCACCCTTGAAATCAGCTAACTTAGCATATCCTGCGAATCGAACATGGTCTTAGTTCCATACTGAGCACGTAGTTACCAATTCACGCACCAGGGGAACTTCCGCAGATTAACAAATGTGACATAATCATTGCAAGTTTGTTGAGTGACAATCAACAGTTGATAATTGAGAAGTAATGCCGTCAGTGGATATCAGAACATGTCCATAACCTGCCCGTTTATTGGATTGTCCCAATCCAGTTAAAAAGAGGAAAACTTGCATTCATGTAGTGCCTTGCCAAGTTGTTGTTCAGGCTCTTACATGCTTAGATGCTTTTCTCGTACTGAAAACAAGGGGGAATTTTTACCAATCCCGCCCAGCAGGAATGGGGCAGCCTCGCAATTAAAATCATCTCGGAAAGCTTACCGTCCCATTCCCGCCCGCCAACACCTTAACCGAGACACCCGCCTGCCGCAGGCGGGAGGCTCATTAAGATATGCTAATTAGGGTCTTATGATGTCGTTAGCGCCCCAGTGACATTTTAATGGTCTACTGAGAGGAGCGCCCGCTGTGAGTACCCATTCATAAAACCTGGGGGGGCGGGGGCGGGGGCGGGGGGAAGAAGAGGACGCCCTCTCAGGTAAGTCAGGAACTTTCTTTAGTGGGGCCAGGAAGATCCTCACCCCCCACCCCCGTGACTTCCCTTGATGCCGCCACTGGGACCTGACTGCAAAATTTAACTCAGGCCTGAGCTGGGAAAAAGAAAGAAAGACTTGCAATTATATAGCGCCTTTCACGATCACCGGATGTCTCAAAGCGCTTTACAGCCAATGAAGTACTTTTGGAGTATCGTCACTGTTGTAATGTGGGGAGCTAATTGCGGCTTACCCGTCAGGTCAACCTGGGACAGAAGAGGATCAAATCCGGAAGAGGCCAAAAAACATAAGTGTTTTTCTTTCCCTTGTGGGGCCAGGAGGAGCTGAAGCAGAAGGAAAGCTTAGGCACTTGCCCTTTCCCGGACTCCCCACCCTTCCCGAACAAGAGACCCCAGCGAGACACCCTGGAACCAAACCTTGCCACCTACCTTGTGTCGGTGGGTGACCTCTAGGCCGTGCGAGTTTCTGCTGCTTATCGGGCAGGAAGTAGACTGGCAGCGAGGAATTAAAATAGCCCGGCTCTGAGTTACGCAGCAATGGCTGAGTTTCCAAATCACCTCGCTACCCATCCGCCCCAAACCCTCCTGGTGTTAAAATCAGGGCCCTGGTCTAGGGAAGGCAAATGGGCACATGTGCTATGATGTTCACCATGGTGGAATAGACAACTGACACTGTCTAAGCTCGTGCATAAGGAAAGTTGACTTGGCCAATGTACCAGAGGATGACCTGTGACCCTGTGAAACAGTGTCCCAGCAAAACGCTGCACATTCAGGAGAGAAGGGGAGGGAAATAAAAAGAAAAAATAGCTGAATAACAGGCATCAGTAGTAATGCCACACATTTTATTTAGTCAAATACGCCCAGCTTAAAACTGCCCGCTGTAGACTCCGTCCAGACCATGCCTTTTCAAGTCTGAGTTCTGCAGAGGCAACATATAATAAGTAAAGCACTTTTCATGTTCCGAACCAGACTGCCAAATTTACATGGAAACTGAGGGAGAAGGTCAAACCAGACGCAGCATTGGGTAATGGGAAGAGGTGTTGGAACAGGCCCAGTTTCCACTGTGTGGTCTATGTCCTCAGACGAGAACCAATCACAATGTCAGGGTGGATATTGCGCACACAGAGCTCAGTGCAGACTGAAGTCGGAGGAGACACAGGCTTGTTGATAGGATTTGCAAAGATTAAGGACTGTAGTATTTTCGAAACATTCATGACTCCACGGAGCTATTTGTGGAACTTATTTTTTCCCCACAAAGTGGCCTTTGCAGAGTTCCTGTGGCTTCCCAAGAATTTCAGCCCTAATGGCTGTGGGGCTGTAAGAGACTTTCATTGCTCCCTTGGCAAGGGGGTTGGCATTTGGACAATCCTCCTGATTTCAACAGGTACAGCTCTGCTCCTGCGACGTTATTCTTTGGCAGAATTACTTCTCGCTGCATGGCAATAGTTGCAACTATTTCAGATTTTCTTTTGTCATTCTCTTTTTAAAAAGAGAACATTATCTTACTTCCTTTAATTTTCTCAGTAGTCAGGGGATGTTATCAGTCATTCTTTGACAGATTAAGTTTTTAAAGAAGATTTTCTAAATTAGCAGAAGCTGCACATTACTGATCACTTCTGCCTTTGCTGGTCACAGTGAGATTGATGCAGACTCGTGGGATTCACATCTTTTAAGCATTTTTTTTTCTTCCTTCCCTGCCTCTCCCAAATGCGGAGATGCCGGTGTTGGACTGGGGTGGACAAAAATGAGAAGTCGCACAACACCAGGTTATAGCCCAACAGTTTTATTTGAAATCATGAGCTTTCGGAGCGGCTGCTCCTTCGTCACTTTACCTGACGAAGGAGCAGCGCTCCGAAACCTCGTGATTTCAAATAAAACTGTTGGACTATAACCTGGTGTTGTGCGACTTCTCATTTTTGGCCTCTCCCAAAGACAGAGACTCGTGCTGGTAGACGGCTGCTGTCTGCCATCTAGTAACTCATCTGCCTGTGACCATTTCATCTTGTGTGAACCCAGGTAGTGACAGGCTATTCGAGTATAGGGAGCATCACAGTGGAGCCTGATTCTGCCCTCACCTGCTGAGCACATGTGCCCTCTGCAGCAGGAGTCATTAGACGGTGGTCGGGAGCAGGAACATTGGATAACTTATTCACTTCCCTTGCCTGGGGGGGGTTGGGAGACTGGCGGTGGTTGAGGGGGGGTGGCAAGGGGGGTGGGGGCGGGGACAGACATCAATTCTAGCACCTGGCTGAGATCAAGTAAATCAGCACAGACCAGGGTTCAAAGCTTCTGGTCTGTCTGACTTAGTGTCAGTCTGGTCAGTTGCCTTTATCATCTGGTCCATCAGAGGAACTAAATGACATTAAAAATAAATGATCTAAGTTCGCAGAAGGTACACTTGCTGATCAGCTCTACCTTTACTGGTTGCAGCGGGAATGCTCTGGACACACAAGGCTCCATTCTGAGCTCCCAGTGGGGAGCGACATTCATAAGGAGCGCAGTGCAGGAATTTGCCAATGCACAGCCTTTGATGTTCCATCTGCTTTGTTTAACGGGGCTGCGTGTCCTCCCCATGATGTACTCCCTGTGAGCAAAGAACCTATGGCCTTCATGTCTTGAAGCATTAGCTGCAGGAATTCCAAAATCTCTGAATGTGTTCAAAAATAACACAGTTGTGGATTTCCAAAAATACACACTGCAAGTTCAGGCGCGGTGCTCTTATTACACAATTTCTGAAAAAGAGGCCTGGTTTCCACTCTCAAAAATGAGATCTCAACCAGGACTGTTTTAAAATGTTCTTACCCTTTGTTACTTTCTTTTCTGTCTCTCTCTCTTGGTAGATTTTCCAGCTGGCAAGATCATTCCCGTTGGTGTCTTGTGAGGATTGGGAAATTGGGCGCACATTGACCATGCCTCATCCCTGCTTGAGCTCTCCCGCTCTCAAATTTTCGACTGGTCATGGTCCCTACTACAATCCTCCCACACACCCAGTTTTCCCATTAAACCTGGTCCCTGCTAGAATCTACCTGCTCCCAATTTTCCCATCAGGCCCAATCCCTGTGAGAACACTTGCTCCCAATTTTCCCAACCTGGTTTAATTTTCTCTTGTGTGTTTCATGCGAGAGTTTCATTACAATGTGCATCCTGCATGCAAATGAGGGGCTTTGGTGTCCCAAAGTATTTCCTGATCTTTGAATGAAAGTCTTTTCTAGTGTTACTCTTGCCAATTCACAATAAACGTTAACGGTAAGTTGCTTGTGGAAGGTAGCTGTAAAAGTGATATAGACTTTTTTAGTTAGGTTTTGCTGGATTTTGACTAGATTTTTTGCCAAGTTTTTGGATGGATTTGTAGTTCGTTTATGGATCAGAACATGGGAAATGTTTATATTACTAGATAAAAATAACTTGTATTTATATAGCATTTTTCATGACCACCGGATGTCCCAAAGCATTTTACAGCCAATGAAGCACTTTTGAAGTGTAGTCACTGTTGTAATGTAGGGAAACGCGGCAGCCAAATTTCACACAGCAAGATCCCACAAATAGAAATGAGATAAATGACCAGGTAATCTGTTTTAGTGATGTTGGTTGTGGAATAAATGTTGGCCAGGACACCAGAAGAACTCCCCTGCTCTTCTTCAAATCATGCCAAGGGATCTTTTATATCTGTTTGAGAGGGCAGACAGGCTCTCGGTTTAACATCTCATCCGAAGGACAGCACCTCCAACAGTACAGCCCTCCCTCTTCTCTTCTTAGGCAGTCCCTTGGAACCGAGGATGACTTGCTTCCACACTAGAAATGAGTTCTCAGGTGACTGATGAGTCCAATGCGGGACCTACAGTCTCTGTCACAGGTGGGGCAGACGGTGGTTGAAGGGGCGGGTGGGTGGGGTTCTTGGGTTGACGTGCGCTCCTTCCGCTGTTTGCGCTTGGCTTCCGCTTGCTCCCGGCGAAGAGACTCGAGGTGTTCGGCGCCTTCCCGGATGCTTTTCCTCCACTTTGTGCCGTCTTGGGCCAGGGATTCCCAGGTGTCGGTGGAGATGTTGCACTTTTTCAAGGAGGCTTTGAGGGTGTCCTTGAAGCATTTCCTCTGCCCACCTGGGGCTCTCTTGCCGTGTCAGAGCTCCGAGTAGAGTGCTTGCTTTGGGAGTCTTGTATCGGGCATGCGGACGATGTGGCCCATCCATCAAAGCTTCGATGCTGGGGATGTTGGCCTGAGCGAGAACACTGACGTTGGTGCGCCTATCCTGCCAATGGATTTGCAGGATCTTGCGGAGGCAGCGTTAGTGGTACCTCTCCAGTGCTTTGAGGTGCCTGCTGTACATGGTCCATGTCTCTGAGGCATGCACTGAAATGTCAGCCTAGATTATTTCTCAAGTCTGTGGAGTGAGGCTTGAACCCATAATATTCTGTCTCAGATGCAAGAATGAACAGGAAGATCTTTAAAGAAGACGGGATTGACAAGTGGCTCCTTCAATACAAATTTTCCCTTCACCTTAGGGAGCACCAAGACTTTTAATTGAAAGCTATAAAGTCCAGTGTTGTTTGGCAAATTAATGTAAAATCAATTAATGTTAGGATTGCTTTGAAAGAGCCCTATTCACAGTATTTCATTTTCAAAGCGCTACAATTAAAAAAAATAGGCAT
Organism: Squalus acanthias; assembly: GCA_030390025.1. Lineage (NCBI taxonomy): Eukaryota > Metazoa > Chordata > Chondrichthyes > Squaliformes > Squalidae > Squalus > Squalus acanthias. The sequence continues at coordinate 26,451,517 of CM059443.1, forward strand.
TAAGTGACATCCATGCAGCTATCCAGGCCCCTAGACACAATGACGACTGTTCACTATCAATGTCTATCTGGTCAGCATGATCATGTCGGTTAAAGGCTGCTTCTCCAGCAGCAGTCAGAATTCTTTTCTTTGAAGGTCATTGTCTGTTCCTGGGTTATTTGACGGAAGAGGCAGACTTCAGGACTGGCTCCGAGCAATTAAAGGCCACACTCTACTTTTGGGCAAATGACATCATTGCAAGACACACGGGAAGCAGTATGATGGACAGGCCGATCATAAGAAACATGATTGACATCTTGAAGTGGTGCTTCAGCTACCTGGACGGATCAAGGGGTATTTTGCAGTGCATGCCCCCACAGCCTTAAAGGCCATGGTTGTCTGCACGATGCTGCCATTCATGGATGGGGTGGTGGAAGAGACCCATCTACAACAGCAGAAACAATATTGACAACAACACGGAGGATGTCACCACAGAAACACCTTAGCAGCTATGTTGGATCGTACGTTAGCCTGTCATTGAGGAGACTTTCACCTAAATGCTTGAGCCACCCTTTTTATTAATAGACATCCGCTATGCAGTGGTTCAAAATACCGTTCCCAACATGTCCTTTGCTCGACAGAAATGACCATGGAAGCTCATCCTTGCACTTGGTCCAATCCTTATTCTGTGCCAGCAAATAGAAACTGTCTGGAGACAGTGGTAATAAAGTTAACCCAATTATTTCCCTACACGTCCTCAGTGTGCTCCCCTTCGGTGATAGTGTATGTTTTCTGTCCTCTGCTTCCTAATCTTGGACTCCGAACAGGTACTTCCCCAGTGACAAAAGTATGTGACATGGCTGGGAGCCTCTTGGGATTGAGGTGACCCTGTACCTCCTTGTGTTGGGTCATGAGATGATCCTCCAATGCTACAGTGACTGATTTGCCCTACCCACTGCAAACAATGCTTTTTAAAAAAAGTAATACCATGGGATTTTTTTTCATGTCCCCCTGAACAGGCAGACAGAGCCTTGGTTTAATGTTTCTTCTGCTCTCTTATATTGAACTGCTTGACCTCTGGCAGTGCAGCACTCCCTCATTGCTGCACTGGAGTGGGGCTCGAACCCATGACCTTCTAACTCCGAGGCGAGAGGGTGCTGATTCATGCTGGGGTAGGGTTCCATGGGTGCTGACACTCTTACAGTGCCTCACCCATGTGGAACCAAAGTGCTGATGAAGGATCTTTACCCAAAGCCTTAATCTGTTTTTCCAGATGTTGATGCGGAGATGCCGGTGTTGGACTGGGGTGGACAAAATTGAGAGGTCGCACAACACCAGGTTATAGTCCAACAGTTTTATTTGAAATCACAAGCTTTCGGAGCTATCGCTCCTTCCTGAGGAAGGAGCGATAGCTCCGAAAGCTTGTGATTTCAAATAAAACTGTTGGACTATAACCTGGTGTTGTGCGACCTCTCAATTTTTTCCAGATGTTGACAGACTTGTTGCCTGTTCAGGGTCTGTTCCCTTTTACACCTGTTACCCGTCCCTGTACACTTTCAAAAAGGGGAAACTATTGACAAAACAAAGACTCACAATGGCGATACACAAAAATATGTATAATATTTCTGCCGTCCTGAGATCCTCAATGCTAAAGCCACCAACCAGACCAGAAGGTCCCAGCAGGTTTGAGTCTATTAGCTGGTTTCAGCTAGGGCACAAGTTGAGACACGAAGAATTCAAAAATAAAATGTAAATTTTGCATCCCAAAACAAATATGCAAATATTATGAAGCAACAAGACATCATCTCCTCAGGAAAGCTGCTGTTCACATGATGCTGTTCTGTTTGTGCAATTTACACAAGAATTATCTGAAGGAAACGGAGATAAATATACCATTCCACGGAATTCTCTTTGTAAAGTTCCATCAATACTTTGAAAGGAAAATTAAGCTTGTGCAAACATTTCCTGCGGGATTGCGCCAATGTGCCTGAAAGTCACTGTTGCTAGGTTTTTCATGCAAACATGGCCTTGCAACACAATATGGGGGCAAAAAAGCTGAATGAACCGAGGAAGCTGCTCCAGGCAGGAAATGGTAATGTTGCCATAGAGACCTACATAACTAAAAGCTGCCAAGCGTTTGACGTCATTTCTCGTTGAGTAATCCTTAAGCGTGCAGGACAAACGCTTTGCAAAAGAAATGAGATGGTGAAACCTTTTGTGTCACATCCTTCTGACTCACTGCAGTTTATGAATCCGCAATCGCGGCTCTTTAATTATTAAAATGAATTGTAAACAATATATTTCTTGTTATCCTTTTTGATTGGATTTTTCTAACCAGCTTTAACTTTAACACTTCCAACCCAGAGGGCAAGCAGCACTGGATCAGAGAGCAGGTAGACAATCTGTTCCTTGGTGTTTGATGGAGGCTGTGCGCAATAGTGTGCTGGTGAATGCTCTTCTTAGCTCCTTGAAGGGGCAATGTCCCTCAAGTTGACAGCATGTAAAAGTCTGGGTCCTCACCACGTGAGCATTAAACCACATCCCATCAATCTAAAGAAAAAAGAAAAGAAAGACTTGCATTTATATAGCGCCTTTCACAACCTCAGGACATCCCAAAGTGCTTTACAGCCAATGAAGTACCCTTGAAGTGTAGTCATTGTTGTAATGTGGGAAACGCGGCAGCCAATTTGTCCACTGCAAGCTCCCACAAATAGCAATGTGATAATGACCAGATAATCTATTTTTTAGTGATGTCAATTGAGGGATAAATATTGGCCAGGACACCGGGGATCACTCCCCTGCTCTTCTTCAATATAGTGCCTTGGGATCTTCCATGTCCACCTGAGAGAGCAGACGGAGCCTCGGTCCAAAAGACAGCACAGCACTCCCTCAGTACTGCAATGGAATGTCAGCCTAGATTTTTGTGCTCAAGTCTCTGGAGTGGGACTTGAACCTGTAACCTTCTGACTCAGAGGCGAGAGTGCTATCGGGCCAGAAGTTCGGGTCTCCACGGGTGAGTACGCGTAGTGTACTCACCCGTAGACCCAACAAAAGTGCCGGTTTCGCGCATGCACTGCGCATGCGCTGGAAACCGGAACTTCCGTTCCCTTGAAGGAAGGGGTTCGGAGGTCAAACGCGTGCGCCGGAGAGGCAGCGCGTACGCCTGGAACTTCCGTTTTCTTTTCAGGTTTCTCCGTGAGGGTAAGTCCCTAGCAGATGCACGTTGAAAAAGCAGGCGCAAGGCCTGCTTTTAACAAGGTAAGTGGTGAATTAAGTAAAATTTAAACATTTTTTCCACAGGTTTATCTTTTTTAAATACTTTAAAGAAAGGTAAGTTTATTTTTAGCCCCGTTAAAAACTGTAAGTAATTTTTTCAAAAATTTAAATTTTTGTTTAAAATAGTTAATTTATGTAATTTATAGTTATTTTTAAAATGTGATTTTTAAAAAAAAATTATTCGAAGTTTTAGTGAGGTTTTGGGGCCGATCTCTATTCATAGATTTGACAGGTCTTCCTGTCAAATCTATGAATGGAGATTCCCTGCTCCGATTGGCTCTCCATGGCCCACGTGATCCCAGGGGATGCTTCGAACTAACTGCGCCCCTGGGATACGCAAGCACTGCACACCGACAGCTGCAGGAGGCCCAGGATCGGAATCCCACGCTTGCCCAGAGCACAACAGCAGGCGTGCTAGGTAAGTGCAGGTTGGGGGCTTGCACCCGCGGGAAGCCTCCGACCCGAATTTCTGGCCCGATGTTCTTGCCATGGAGAGAGTGCAGCGAAGATTCACCAGACTGATACCTGGGATGGCAGGAATGACATATGAAGAGAGATTGGGTTGATTAGGCTTATATTCGCTAGAGTTTAGAAGAATGAGAGGGGATCTCATTGAAACTTATAAAATTCTAACAGGACTAGACAGACTAGATGCAGGAAGGATGTTCCCGATGGTGGGGGAGTCCAGAACCAGAGGTCACAGTCTAAGGATAAGGGTCATGATGTGGAGATGCCGGCGTTGGACTGGGGTGGACAAAAATGAGAAGTCGCACAACACCAGGTTATAGTCCAACAGATTTATTTAATTTTACAAGCTTTCGAAGCAGTTCGCTCCTTCGTCAGGTAAGGATAAGGGGTAAGCCATTTAGGACTGAGATGAGGAGGAATTTCTTCACCCAGAGAGTGGTGAACCTGTGGAATTCTCTACCGCACAAGGCAGTTGAGGCCAATTCATTAAATATATTCAAGAAGGAGTTAGATATATTTCTTAAGGCTAAAGGGGCCAAGGGATATGGGGAGAAAGTAGGGACAGGGTACTGAATTTGGATGATCAGCCATGATCGCATTGAATGGCGGAGCAGGCTCGAGGGGCCGAATGGCCTACTCCTGCTCCTATCTTCTATGTTTCTATGTTTCTATGAGCCACGTCTAACACTGCTCTATGACATCAATGCACTGTGCAATTTTGCTGATGAAGCTGTACTTTAAGGGGATATGAAACCACGAGCAAAAGTAGCAATGGCCTCGCAGCTCAAAACACTATTTGGTGTCAAACCACAGAGACCAGAAGATCCCAGATTCAATTTCTGGTAAGGGCTAAGTTAGACGATCTCAGCTGGGGCAACACTCGGGGCACAACAACTATCACCATGCTGCAGTTGGATTACTAATGGCAACAGTACAGCAACGCTGCCAGCCCAGCCATATAACCACTCTGACGCACCAGCGCACAGTGATGCAGCATAAGTGCGGGCCAAGTGCTGTCAGAAATCCAACTGCAGTATCGTGACAGTAGAAAACTATTGGCCCAGAAATTCGGGTCCCCACGGGTGAGTACGCGCTGTATACTCACCCGTAGGGCCACCGGAAGTGCCGGTTTCACGCATGCACGGAAAACCGGAACTTCCGGTCTCTTGAAGGAAGGGGTTCGCGGGTCAACCGCGTGCGCGGGAGAGGCAGCGCGTACGCATCGAACTTCCGCTTTTTTTACAGGTTTCTCCGTGCGGGTAAGTCCCCAGCAGCTGCGCGTGGAAAAAGCAGGCGCAAGGCCTGCTTTTAACAAGGTAAGAGGTGAATTAAGTAAAATTGAAACATTTTTTCCACAGGTTTATCATTTTTAAATACTTTAAAGAAAGGTAAGTTTATTTTTAGCCCCGTTAAAAACTTTAATAAATTTTTTCAAAAATTTAAATTTTTGTTTAAAATAATTAATTTATGTAATTTATAGTTATTTTAAAAACGTGATGTTTTTTTTTAAATTTATTTGAAGTTTTACTTAGGTTTTGGGGCCGATCTCTATTCATAGATTTGACAGGTCTTCCTGTCAAATCTATGAACGGAGATTCCCTGCTCCGATTGGCTCCCCGTGGACCACGTGATCCCAGGGGACGGTGCAAACTAGTTGTGCCGCTGTGATACACGAGCACTGCACACCGGCAGCTGGAGGAGGCCCAGGATCGGAATCCCACGCGGGCCCACAGCACAACGGCAGGCGCGCTAGGTAAGTGCACCCGCTATGTTTGCACCCGCGGGAAGCTTCCGACCCGAATTTCTGGGCCATTATTGTCTTCTGTGCGCTATATGCACCTTAATCAAAACTTCAGAGGCATGCCCTTGACTACACTAATGTGACATTTCCGTGTCTGACAGTGGACATCTTTGTGGTGTCTGAGAAACATTACCGACTTAGTAATAATACCGTATTATGGACGTTTTTATGTTGTACTGTCACACCCACCAGGAATTGGGTTAAAATTGCTCAAACTCATTTGATGTGGGACTTCACAGGCAGCAAAAAGAGCTTTTAGTCTGGGCTGGATTGCAACTCAGCTTTCAAAAGGTAATAATAGTGTTCCATTCCCTCTCACCCACCCAATTTTCTCTCCTCCACTCCTTCAGGCCACATCTGAATCAGCTGGCACAGTTGGCAGCACTGTCACTTCTCGATCAGACGGCTGTGGGTTTGAAGCCCACACAGGGACCTGGGCAAATGGGTATTGTTCCTCCATTGAGGAAATTTTGGGGGCAAGCTAAGATCCTGCAATGGACAAGAATGGCACGATTTCCGGGCACATAACCTAGACTGACACTCCTGTGCATAATTGAGGGTGTGCAGCATTATCAGAATTGCTGTCCTTCGAATGGAGCGTTGAACCAAGGTTTTATCTGCAAGTTCCAGTAGTTCAGGTGGATGTTAAAGATTCCATGGCACAATTCTACCTCAACCAAGTCCACCTGAAAACAGAGTGACTGATCATTTGTCTCACGGCCGCTGGTATGGAATGGCCGTCAGGTTTTCCACAACAAAAGTCATTGCGCTCCAAAAAAAACCAATTCATTGCACGAAGCTCTTTGGGATGTTCCGAATGAATGGCTCGACATAAAGTCAAATATTTTTAGTGACTCATGCTGGGGCATGATACCATACACAATGCCAGACCTGCAGCAATTTTTCTTTATCTGTGAGTTTAAGCAGTAAAGGTGGGGTTTTCCACTTCTGCGCTGGCTGGCTTACAGTTTTCCACCCATTAGAGTGAACGTTAAAAGAAATGCAGGCTGGCCAGCAACGAAGTGGAAAACCCCAGCCTGAGCGTTGGCATGCTGTTTAACTGTGTGCGGCGCCACAGCCAAGTCTGGTGCTTTCCTCTTCGGCCTAGAAATTGGATTAGGCCTGCTTGCGGGCAAAAAATATGCGACGCGCACCAGTCGCCTGAGACTCATCCAAAATTGGGCCTTAAGCCTCATCAGCATAATTCCGCTAAGCTCCAGACACCAATCAGGGATACAGAGGCAGCTTGCCGATTGGATCTTTACCAATCTGGGCTGACCGTGATGCCATCAGCAGCCCTCAAATAGGTTGTTATGGGTGGGGGTGGGGGGCGGGGGGATGCGAGGAGGAGAATGGGGGGGGGGGGTGCGGGGATCGCAGGCCGGCAGTAGACGTCACGTGCTGTTTAAGGCAGCTGCCAGGGACGTCAAAATATCGTCCGAGGTCAATAAGACATATTTCAGGCATCCTTGGGGTACGGGACATCGCCCTGAGAAACTGGACCCTTTTGCCCTAATTGTATGCCCAAAATGCAGGCGGAACAGGGTCCAATTTCCCAGCCCTTGTATCTTTGTACACATGATTTTCAGTAGGGGTCAGTGCAAACAGAAGCAGGAATTCTGGCTGATATTCCCTTCTCTGTTCTCTCCTCCGCCCCTAGCCTGCCGGGCACTTTGGCCAACTTCAGTTCCTTGACCACTGCTCCAGTTGAGATCGTTTGACTGAGTGGAAACCACAAACCAGGGATTAAATTTAGCACCTTCCTGGGCTGGCCTCTATGGCTCCGTAGCACACACCACTTTATTTTTACACAAAGAGCTATTGGGGAGCAAGGTCAATATTCTTACCCAGTGCACCATCCCGTTTATCGTGTGGTGTTTTCTTGATAACTTTTTATTGCAGAGCAAATGTCACAGGGAATTTTCTTAAAGGGATACTGTTCCTCCATTGAGGACATTTTTGGGCAAGCTATGATCCTGCAATGGACAGGAATGGCACAATTTGAAAGTTCAGTTCAATTTAAACCGGTCACGGTATCTCCACAGTTTGCTTTCTGCCGCAGCTACAGAATTTGCGGGAGTACAAACGTCCCCAGAGAGCAATTCCTGTAGTCAGGCTGCATAGTTAACCACAGTGCAGGTGAAAAAAGCCAATATTGTAGCTCCATCAACGGCCTAGTGGGTGAAGGCAGGGCCTGACATAATTCTAAGCCATTCAGACCAGAGGGGCCAGGTCTGGTCCCTGGTCTGTGTTGACTTAACTGACCTCATCCTGGGTGTGGGCACCTACAATTGCAATGAATACTCCCGGAATAGGAACGAAAATAATGCGGCCATGGTTCTCGTTCCTAATCGTTACCCGTTGACCCTTGCTGGAAAAGTGTAGATGTTGGGTGAGGAAAGGTCAAGCTCGGCCGTGATGTCACCTTACCCCCCTCCCCCCCCCCCCCCCGCCCCATGGTTGAACAGACTTTCAACATTTTCCACACAGGGCTCACACATGAAGAGTGGGAACTCGGGTTGGTAATCATGAACGGCCCTCAAGTAGGTTGTTGGGGTGGGGGAAGGAAGGAGGAGAATGAGGGAGGTGGCGGGGGGGCGGTGGAGGGGGCGGTGGTGCGGGGATCGCAGGCCGGCAGTGGCCAGCAGGTGTGCTGTTTAAGGCAGCTGCCAGGGGGGTCAAAATATCGTCTGAGGTCAATAAGACATCAGACATATTCCAGGCGTCCTTGGTGTATGGGACATAGCCTTGAAATACTGATCCCTTTTGCCCTAATTTTATGGCCACAATGCGGGCGAAACAGGGTCCAATTTCTCGGCCTTCAGGGACAGAGGGGAGAAAAATTAGATATGTATTTTTGGGTATTCATTTTTCTTAAAGTGCTTCTCACTAGATCCAGGCAAGGCTGAGACTCCACGGTATATATTGCAAATTTTTTCAAGGCGACCACAGAGATACTGCCTCACTGCTGTCTCGTGGTTAAACGATACAGAGTGGTCTGTGTCAGATTCTACTAATGTTATCACTGTGCGGTGCAGGGACCACGGGAAACGTGTCAGTCAGAGGAAGTGACTCGTTTACCTATGTATGACAACGCCTCATCACAAAAGCCTCAAGAAATGTTGTGGCAACATATCGGTAAACAATTTGACACATCACCTCACAGTCACATCACCTCCCTTGACAACAAATGCAGGCGGGAGAACTGCGCCCTAACCCCAGATACAATGACACTAGTTTACTCACTTGTACCCCCACCGCTTTCAAAGAGAACAAAGTGATGCTGCGACATCGAAACAAATCTAAAAACTAAAATACTTGTAAAGCAACAGGGTGTAATTAATACATATATAAAATCACCAAGTGATACAGAATGGAGGAACCTCAAACATTCCAAAAGGAGGATTATATTATAAAAGAAAAAGTGCAAAATGCTGGAAATCTGAATATTAGCTGAAACTGCTGGAAATAAACAACAGGTCAGTCAGCATCTCATTGTCAAGTGCAAAGAAGAGATTATGTGCACCTCCATTGGCACACATCACAACAACAGCAACGACGTGTATTTATAAAGCACCTTTAATGTAGTAAAACGTCCCAAGGCGCTGCACAGGAGTAATTTAAGACAAAAAATTTGACACCGAGCCACATAAGGATAAATTAGGGCAGGTGACCAAAAACTTGGTCAAAGAGGTAGGTTTTAAGGAGCGTCTTAAATGGGGAAAGAGAGGTAGCGAGGCGGAGAGGTTTAGGCAGGGAATTCCAGAGCTTAGGGCCTCGGCAACAGAAGGCACGGCCACCAAAGATTGAGCGATTATAATCAGGGATGCTCAAGGGGGCAGGATTAGAGGAGCGCAGATATCTCGGGGGGTTGTGGGGCTGGAGGAGATTACAGAGATAGGAAGGGGCGAGGCCATGGAGGGATTTGAAAACAAGGATGAGAATTTTGAAATCGAGGCACTGCTTAACCGGGAGCCAATGTAGGTCAGCGAGCACAGGGGAGATGGGCGAACGGGACTTGGTGCGAGTTAGGACACGGGCGGCCGAGTTTTGGATGACCTCAAGTTTACGTAGGGTGGAATGTGGGAGGCCAGCCAGGAGTGCGTTGGAATAGTCAAGTCTAGAGGTAACAAAGGCATGGATGAGGGTTTCAGCAGCGGATGAGCTGAGGCAAGGGTGGAGACGGGCGACGTTACAGAGGTGGAAGTAGGCGTTTTACTGTCGGAAGGGTTTTACTGTCTTTACATCCACAATCTTCCCTCACGAGTTTACGTTTTAATCGATCATTTGTTATTACCCCATTGCAGCAATATTGGGGTAAGACTTCCTCCGGCCCCTGTGTATAGAGACATTCAGAAACTGGCCAGGCGGGCAGTTAAAATCGCCTGTGGGACATGCCCGGCGAGGTCCTGCTCTATTCCCGCAGGTTCTAATTTTAACCTGCGCTTTGGAGCAGGCAGAAAGGACACCTGGCGGAAACCGGCAGGGCCCCTCTTTAAATATACACATCGGGCTTCGATGACCTTGGCAAAAGAACCAAAGGTGACGTAAGAAAAAACCTTTTTACGCAGCGAGTGGTTAAGATCTGGAATGCACTGCCTGAAAGGGTGGTGGAGGCAGACTCAATCTTATCTTTCAAAAGGGAGTTGGATAAGTATCTGAAAGACAAAAAATTTGCCGGGCTACGGGGAAGGGGCAGGGGAGTGGGACTAGCTGAGAGTCGGCTCGGGCTTGACGGGCCGAATGGCCGCCCTCCGTGCTGTAACCATTCTATGATTCTATTGTGGCGGATCGCCACCTAAACGGGCATAATCCACTTTTCCGTCTGTGGACAATATATCGGTGAACCTTCCCTTTAAGGCACCTTACCTTTAAGACAGGAGTGGGCGGGGCTTCAGGGTTTTTCCAGAGAATTCTGGGAGCAGCTTTCTCGGCCATTTTGTGTGCCATGCAATGAATTAAAAGTTTCTTGTTTTCCACATATGGATTCAGCCTCCATTCGTGTTTCGCGGCAGCCTCAACATTGGTGACCCCGACGCTCAGAACGTATTCCGAGCACTGCAATGGCGGACACGAACGCAGTTTCCGTGAAACTGCCGGAGTTTTGGGAAAACCAGCCCGAAGCCTGGTTTCTCCAAGCTGAATCTCGCTTCCGGCTGCGAAATATCACCACAGATGGGACGAAGTACGACTATCTCGTCACATCACTCAGTAGCGCCGCAGTTTCGAAGGTTTGGACAACGCTGCAGAACCCACCAGAGGAAGGCAAGTACGCACATCTCAGGACAGCGCTCCTTAAAAAATTTACGGCCTCGGCATATCAGTGAAACTGCCACCTCCTCGACCTTCCAGGCCTCGGTGATGCCTCACCGTCAGACCTCCTTTCCCACATGCTCTCCCTCACCGACGAGAGCCCACCCGGATCCCTCTTCCACACGCTGTTTATCCGCCAGCTCCCTCTCAGCATCCGCCCAGCGATCGTGGCGTCCGGCCTCACGAACCTGGAAGCCCTGGCCGATGAGGCCGACAAGCTGCTGTCCGCTCACTCCAGCCGCGACGTCACTCCGGACCTGGCAGCCAATGCCTGGGCGCGCCCCTCACCATCCAGCACGCGGCCACAAGGGCCTGTAACCAGGCCCACGGGGCCTTCACGCCCCACTAACCCGGGCCACTGTTACTACCACGCACGGTTCGACGCCAGGGCACAACGGTGCACACCTCCCTGCTCTTTGAAGTCCGCCCCCGTACCAGCCCCCGCGATGGCTGTGGGCCACGCGGGCTCCCTGCTGTTCGTTACGGATGACAAAACCGGCCGCCGGTTCCTGTGCGACACTGGGGCTCAGCACAGCATCATCCCGGCCTCCTCCCTCGACATCCAAAAGGGCGAACGAGGACCGGCGCTGGCTGCTGCTAACGGCTCGGAAATCCGGACGTATGGCACCCGGACAGTCACCCTCGACCTCGCTGGTCGCCGCTACCGATGGGAGTTCATCACTGCCAAGGTGCTCTCCCCTCTCATCGGCGCAGATTTCCTGTGCGCCCACGGCCTACTGGTAGACATCCCTCGTCACCGCCTCGTGGACATGAACACCATGTCCCCCATCCTGGGCGCCATGGCCCCCCGTCAACCCGCCGACATGGCGTCACAGTGCCACGCCCGGGCCACGGATGACTACTCGGCACTCCTGGCCGAATTCCCGGCCCTTACCAATCCGACCTTCTCCGCGGAGGCCGCCAAACACGGGGTGGAACACTTCATCCCCACCACAGGCCCCCCAGTGTACGCCCACGCCTGCAGGCTGGACCCGGCGAAACTGGAGATTGCGTGGACCGAGTTTGCCACCATGGAACAGCTCGGCATCATCTGCCGCTCCAACAGTCCCTGGGCCTCCCCACTCAACATCGCCCCCAAACCAGGCGGAGGTTGGCGCCCCTGCGGTGATTACCGGCGCCTCAATGACGCCACCACCCCTGATCGGTACCCCGTGCCGCACATTCAGGACTTCTCGGCTAGACTGGCCGGCCGCTCAGTCTTTTCCAAGGTCGACTTGGTGCGCGGCTACCACCAAGTCCCCGTCCACCCCGCGGACGTCCCCAAGACGGCCGTAATCACCCCCTTCGGCCTGTTCGAGTTCCTGCGGATGCCCTTCGGCCTCAAAAACGCGGCCCAGGCATTCCAACGGCTCATGGACTCGGTCCTTCGGGACCTGAAGTTCCTGTTCGTCTACCTGGACGACATCCTGGTAGCCAGTTCCTCCAAGCAGGAACACCTCGAACACCTCCGCATCCTGTTCGGGTGCCTCAGCGACCACGGGCTCATCCTCAGCCCAGCCAAATGCCAGTTCGGCCTGGACAAGATCGACTTCCTCGGCCACCACATCACCCGTGCTGGGGCCATTCCCCTGCCCACCAAGGTGCAGGCCGTCCAACAATTTCCCCGCCCCACCACCATCAAAGGCCTCCAGGAGTTCCTCAGGATGGTGAACTTCTATAACCACTTCATCCCCAAAGCGGCGTCCCTCATGAGGCCCCTGTATGAAACCCTCCGGGGCAGGAGCGGCAAGATGGCAGTCGAATGGACGGCAGACGCGTCAGCCGCCTTCGACTCCACCAAGACCGCGCTCGCCAACGCCACCCTGCTCGCGCACCCACGGCCCAATGCCAGGGTAGCGCTCAGCACGGACGCCTCCGACCACGCGGTCGGCACCATGTATGAGCAGTGGGTCGACGGCGCCTGGCAACCACTTGCCTTCTTCAGCCGCCAACTACGCCCCCCAGAGGTCAAGTACAGCACCTTCGACCGCGAGCTCCTTGCGTTGTTCCTGGCGGTCCGCCATTTCCGGTTTTTGCTTGAGGGCCACCCCTTCACGGTGTTTGTCGACCACAAGCCCCTGACATTCGCAATGGCAAAGACAACTGACCCCTGGTCCGCCAGGCAGCAGCGCCAGCTCGCGGCAGTGTCCGAGTTCACCATGGACATCCAACACGTCTCCGGCCGAGACAATGTGGTAGCCGACTGCCTCTCTCGCCCCGCCATCCACGCTGCACACCTAGCAGTCGACTATGCTCAACTCGCAGCAGACCAGATCACCGACCCTGATCTGCTCTCCGCACCCACCAACCTACCAGGGCTACGCCTGGCCGACGTCGCCTGTGGCCCGACCGCAGTCACGGTCAAGTGCGACATATCCCTATGTCAACCTCGGCCCGTCGTCCCAGCGTCCTGGCGCCGCCGGGTATTCGACATTCTCCACAACCTCTCCAACCTTGGCGCCCGCGCATCCATCAAATTGGTAGCCAACCGCTTCGTCTGGCGCGGCCTTCGCAAGGATGTGTGTACTTGGGCCAACTCCTGCCTAGCCTGCCAATGGGCCAAGGTACAGCAACACACGAAAGCATCCCTCGAGGAGTTTACCGTCCCCTCGCGGAGATTCGACCACATCCACGTGGACATCGTCGGGCCCCTGCCGCCGTCGCAAGGCCACACGCACTTGCTGACCATCGTTGACCGCACCACACGCTGGCCTGAGGCAATTCCACTGACCTCTACCACCACCGCCGACATCGCCAGAGCCTTCGTCAGCACCTGGGTCGCACGGTTCGGCGTCCCCTCCGACATGACGTCGGACAGAGGTCTGCAATTTACCTCTGAACTCTGGACCGCCGTTGCACGCAATCTCGGGGTGACCATTCACCGCACCACAGCATACCACCCCCAAGCCTACGGACTGTGTGAGCGGTTCCACAGATCCTTGAAGGCATCTCTTCGAGCCAGCCTCCAAGACGGCGCCTGGACCGACCGACTTCCGTGGGTCCTCCTCGGCCTGCGCACCATGGTTAAAGAAGACCTCCACGCATCGACAGCAGAGCTCGTGTACGGTCAGCCGCTGCGCGTACCCGGCGAGTTCCTGCCCACCGCCACGACACCCTGGTCAGCCGACCAGCAACGCCACGACTTCGCCTCACCGGCGCTGCAGTTCGCCCCGGTGCCCATTGCTCGACACGGCGAATCCACCTCACACGTCCCACTAAGCCTGCACCAGGCACGGTTTGTTTTTGTCCGGCACGACGCCCACCGCGGACCCCTTCAACCCCCGTACGACGGGCCCTACAAGGTGCTACAGGCTGGGGACAAATTTTTCACCCTGCAAGTGGGCGACAGGACCGAAAAAGTGTCGGTTGACCGAATCAAGCCAGCACACTCGGAGCCCGGTGAGCAGGTCCCTGTAGCTCGTCCACCTCCACGCGGCCGACCTGCCCTCAAGCCAGTTCACCCGACTGCTCCACGCCCGGCCGTTCCACGTCCACCGGCGTCCTACAAGAGCCGCTCCAGCCGGCCCATCAGACCACCGCACCATCTCGTCCACACCTCCTAAGCGGATTCTGGGGGGAGCTGTGTGGCGGATCGCCACCTAAACGGGCATAACCCACTTTTCCGTCTGTGGACAATATATCGGTGAACCTTCCCTTTAAGGCACCTTACCTTTAAGACAGGAGTGGGCGGGGCTTCAGGGTTTTTCCAGTGAATTCTGGGAGCAGCTTTCTCAGCCATTTTGTGTGCCATGCAGTGAATTAAAAGTTTCTTGTTTTCCACATATGGATTCAGCCTCCATTCGTGTTTCGCGGCAGCCTCAACACTATGATTCTATGTCTGACCCAGACTGCTGTTTTAATCAGAGGCTTTCGGTGGTGGGTGGGGTTGGGGAGAGGGGGGATAAGCCGTTGGGGCTTTCCTGCTAGGCTAACCGAGCAGGAAAAAGGAGCCGGTGCCAAAAGAGGCCCAAAAAGGTAAGTTGATTTACTGTTTTCTGACTTGCCTTGTCGGGCCAGGTGTGTTCCTCCAGGCCCCACAAGGAACATTTAGGCCTCCCGTGCCCCAGGCTTCCCTCCGTCCCCCGATCACGAGGCCCTCCCTGTGATTTACCCGAGTGCCAAGGACCGTTCTGTTGGACCCCAACAGTGGCCTTTGTGCAGACAAAATGAACTTCCCAGATTGATACAAAGACCAAAACAGCACCCAGAAGTCAAGCAGCAGCTTGAAATGATAAACCAACAAGCCACCTGCAAGTACTGCATGACCCCTTTAAATAGTGCTGGTGAGTGGGGCCTTCCTGCCGGCTAGCACCACATTGTGCTGTGCAAGTTCAGCACGTGGCGAGTGAACCTCTGGGCCATTCGAAAATCTACAGCGGGCCCTGCAAAAAGCGTAGGACTCTAATTTACGTAAGTGATTCCTCACTTTCAATGTTGTCGGCGTGCGCTCCTGTCGCCAGCGCGATCACCTTTCCCAATATGGCGGGCAGCGCACTTCTGGCCGGAAATGTGCGTGTGCTTCCTGCCCGCCATATTGGGGGCTTAGTAGGCCGGTAAGCGGGTTAGCGCCCGAAAAACAGGCATTGCGCGGCCGAATTTATAGGCCATTATTCCAGACTACCTTGGCTAGTCGGCAAATAGAATTTTGATGATTCGTTTCTCACTCACGCTAAAGGAACAATCTTTTCAAAATGGGATCCAAGGCCCAATTTAGCATGATGGAAGCAAATCTCAAGCAGAACTCTGCCACATGATAAAAGCCACTTTTATATTGGCGCTTGTTTAATTTGAATTCCGGGAGACTGGACTCCATGAGCCAGCTCCTCACGTTTACATTATAAAATCCAGCTCCCTTATTCCGGTGGCAGAGTTGTGGACCTACGAAAACTGGGTCAACAATCTTGCTGCTAACATAAGAGAGCCGGATTTAGTACACGGTGCTGGCTCACGATCTCCTGGAATCCAAACTAATGTAAAAAGGAGCTAAACATACTACCGAACCTTCCAACTCATCCTTATTTCAACGGCGACACCCTCATTTGTGAATAGTTGCTTGGTAATTTTTAATATTCGTACCCTTATGCTATTACATATTACACTGGCATATTTTATGTCAAACATAATAAGTGAAGCATCTGTGACAACTCAGCGTTTCCAGAAAGCCTGAAACAGCCCACAAATCTCCAGCATATTTAGCAACACTTCACACCTCTGGTTAAGTCTTCACCCTCATAAAAATGCCCATAAGTTGAAAGCTCTGTATTCTGCCCCTGTGGCTCAGTGGGTAGCACACTCACCTCTGAGTCAGAAGGTTGTGGGTTCAAGTCCCACTCCAGGGACTTGAGCACATAAAGCCAGGCTGACACTCCACTCCAGTGCAGTACTGAGGGAGTGCTGCACTGTCTGAGGTGCCGTCTTTCGGATGCGACGTTAAACCGAGCTCCCGTCTGCTCTCTTAGGTGGACGTAAAAGATCCCATGGCACTATTTCGAAGAGGAGCAGGGGAGTTATCCCCGGTGTCCTGGCCAATATTTATCCCTCAATCAACATCACTAAAACCGATTAACTGGTCATTATCACATTGCTGTTTTTGGGAGCTTGCTGTGCGCATATTGGCTGCCGTGTTGCCCACATTACAACAGTGACTACACTCCAAAAGTACTTCATTGGCTGGAAAGCGCTTTGAGACGTCCGGTGGTCGTGAAAGGCCCTATAGAAATGCAAGTCTTTCTTTCTTTATAGCAGAGCACTGCTGCCGACCACATTCCCGATGTCGGCATCAAGCTGGAATATAAGTGAGTTGATGCCACCTTCTTACAAAATGGTTTTCCCAATTTCTTCCTGGAGACAGCAATGCCGCTGGCAGCGAATGTAACAAGAGACGCTATTTCTGCTGACTGTGGATGGGCTGAGCCCACTCACATAGGACAAGCCTGTATTTTTTTTACATTGTTCGAGGGTTCGAATCTCCCCAACGCTGGGGAAGGCCTGCAGCCAGAAAATAAAAGTCGCCCCCGTGGCGTTTTGGACAAGAGCATCTGCGCAAGCGAGGGCTCAGCTGCTTTCTGTTGTTCCAGGTGCTTTGCAGTCACGCCACAGTACTTGTGGACCATGAGCTAATGCGACGGAATTACTTTGTATGACAGTTGTGTAACGTGCTGGGTATAGCAAGACTCTTTCCAAGAGCCGCCACAGGGACGATGGGCCAAATGGCCTCCTTCTGTGCTGTACCATTCTATGAAAGCAGGTGATTGAGTCTGCTATGATTTTTGCAATAAGCAGGCTTTCCATATTGGTTGAGACTGTTCAAAAAGATGTATATTGTAAAATCGCAGTGGACTCGATCTGTCTGCCAGCCTGCTATTACTAAATGTCTTCTACACAGAGTGTTTGTCAACAGGAATTAGAATGCTTGCAAACAATGACTTCTTGACAACATCATGTGCCAGCTGTTGACTGATTTTTCTCTCTGTCGTGCACCCTGGTGTGATAGAATATATCCTGTTTATATATTCTGCCCCAGTGAGATCGCATTCCATTCAGGTCAGTGTAACCCATTCTAAATACAATTCCTCCCAGAGTTTATAGCAAAGGTACACAGAATGTCAGACCTGCATTAAAATCTGAAGCTCCAGTGCAGGTCACCAAAACCAGATCCAATAGAGTCCGAAATCTCAGCTATATACAAACATTGAACTTCTATCGCCTCACTGTTTATTTTACAACGCCTCATGTGCCAGGAAATTTCACAAATTGTTCTTAAAATGCTATTTTAAGCAACGCTTGACCGGTTAAGCAACGCCTCGATTTTAAAATTCTCATCCTGGTTTACAAATCCCTCCATGGCCTCACCCCTCCCTATCTCTGTAATCTCCTCCAGCCCCACAACCCCCCCGAGATATCTGCGCTCCTCTAATTCTGCCCTCTTGAGCATCCCTGATTATAATCGCTCCACCATTGGCGGCCGTGCCTTCAGCTGCCTAGGCCCTAAGCTCTGGAATTCCCTCCCTAAACCTCTCCGCCTCGCTACCTCTCTTTCCTCCTTTAAGATGCTCCTTAAAACCTACCTCTTTGGTCATCTGCCCTAATTTCTCCTTATGTGGCTTGGTGTCAATTTTTTGTCTTATAACACTCCTGTGAAGCACCTTGGGACATTTTACTACGTTAAAGGCGCTATATTAAAATACAAGTTGTTGTTGTTGTTGCTATTTCTGGTTTTCAACTCACTGCACTGTGTGTAATGATCTCATTACTGTGTGGCCCTCAATGCTGCGATGTGAAACAGTTGTGAAATTTGTACAGACTCACTCACGTAGTGGTAAACCCCACCAGCATTCAATGATGTGCCCTTGTCTTACAATGACCTTGACTTATATTCATTTTGGTCATGTGATATTCTGTCCCTTACATCAACAAAATGACTTCTTCATGTACCCCTGTAAATTTACCAATGTCACGGTGCCAGGAGCTCTTGGTGATGTACAAAGTTCAGGTTCAGGGAGTTCATAATATGGATCCTCCAAAGCCAAAGTTTGTGTTTCTGTCAACCACCAGGGATTCTGATGGATGCCAGCATTGACCCCAATGGATAAGATGCATACCTCTACTGACCCTATTGGGCCACCCAGTGAGCACCGCCCAGTGTGCATTGAGCCTTATCGACCAGGAAGGTCTCGGGTTCGATCTGGTCATGCTGCATGAGCTCATCTCAGCTGGCAGCAGATGAGACAGCTTCAATTGGCATTCGTTCCCCGTGACAAGGAGGGGCAAAATCAGCCAGGGTTGCCACTGCTAATGGTTATTCCGCTGGAAAGTGTGCATGTGTGAGCATCAAGTTAAGAGAGTTTGGGCTCTGCTAAGATTCCCTCCTCCTTCCACTGGTCTACCTATGCTCACTTCTAAGCTCACACAGAAAAAACAGCTAATTGCATGAGGAATTGGAACCGTAACCCAGCATGAGTCAGTGCCTTTAAGAGAAGGGAAAAATAATTGGAAAATAAAAATGCTAACACTTCCAAGGATTGGATGAAGGCATCACTAGAGTGCCAGGGATCAGACTCCATCTCCTCATGGATGCCTATCCCACTGGATCACCAGGGATCAGAATCCCTCACTCTACCTTCATTAGAGTTCCCTTTCAATTCCTCCTAATTGATCCCACACTCACAAGAAGTGGAACATTTCTGTTAAACCAATAATTTGTTTTATTGAATTTAATGAAAGGGGCCCCCAATCTTATGTGATGCCACATCCCCTGGGACTACCACGAAGCTTAGCAACGTGCTATAGCGCATTACCACTTGTTAGACGTGTGGGATCAGCTAGGAACAATAGAAAGGGTATTCCCACTAGACTGCTAAGAATCAGACACCACCAGACATGCGAGGGATCAGACAACCTCCAGGGATCACCTGCATAGCCGTAGGGAAAGCAGCCACAAAACCACCAGGCTAGCCAGACAGATAAACAAAGGAACACCTGGAAAAACAGCTCCAGTTCCCAGCACCACCAATGACAAATAATGAGAGCAAAGTGCCTATATTACGATATCACTCTTGGCACAGACGCACACCATCTTTATAGGCACAAAACTCAAAAAAAAAGGGACAAGTTCAATTGCCAGTGAGATCCTGCTATGAATGTCCACGAGTGATGCTGTCTTACAGCTTGTCAGGTGCATGAGTTGCTCAATAATTGCAATGTATTATTATACCATCACTTAAGGTGATAAATGTCAGTAATTTCATGATATCATTTGATATATTTTTACACACACACAAACACAAACACGCAAATGCACACACGCACACACATGCACATGCACATACATGCACACACGCACACACACACACACATACACAGGTAAATGGAGCTTTAGTGTAGCTACTTGATCCTGAGAAGGTGGAGTGCAGCTGTCGTATTGACAGAATCCAGTGATGCAGCCTGGCGCACAGCATCGCTGTGAATTGTGATGCTGTTACTATTGCACGTTGCTACGTTTTGTTGTGGCCCCAGGAGATGTGGCATCACGTGAGTTTGGGGACCGCATTCATTAAATTGAATAAAACAGATTTTTGGTTAAGAAGCCATTTGCCACTTGTTATGAGTGTAAGATCAGTCAGAAACAATTAAACGGGGGATTGATGATAAGAACAATTTTAAAAAGAGCAGGATTTCCTATTCTTTGTCCTTTGGTCTTGCTGGACCACACACACCATTGTCCCACCAAGACATCACTCAGACAACCTTCCCAGTGACAACAGTAGGGATTTTTTTTTCGTGGAAAATCTCTTCTTGCTCCTAAAAGTATATTTCTGGAAAACAAATCTATTATAGGAGGAGGATGTGAGGTTATATAAAGTGCTATGCCTATATTAGGAAATGACGGCCATTTTAAACTGTATGTTGTGAAATAGACTCGTCAGTCACCATGTGGAAAAGTTGTGTTTACTTGTAAACACAAGGAAGCTCGAAAGACCTTGGCAGACGTCAGCGGCTTGGCACCGTGCCACAAAGGTAATGTGGAAACAGCAGGAAGGTTCCCAAAGGTGCTCCTGTGAAAATACTGCCAAGGAACCAGCAAGTGCTTCCATGTGTTCGTCCAGCAGCTGGAAATTTCACAGATGCAGTTTGGAAAACAGATACGTGCTGCGGGATTCAACTCCTGTAAGTCCTAAATCGCAGATCCCACTACAGCAGTAAATTTCCTTTAATTTAAGTTTGTTTTCCAAGTTTGTAGTTGATCCAGAATAACAAACTCATTTTATCCTGACCTTTATTTGGAGCACAAGTTCCAATTTCTGAATATCAAATAGGAATACAAACCTCGAGCAGCTGGTCCGAACGACTATTGAAAATTGCCTAGTGGCTCAGTTTTTAAAAAACTGAACAAACTGGTTAGGTTCCACGTTCAATTCCTGGTTTGTCCTGGGCTGGCTGATTTGGGGCAGGATCTTCGTCTTAGGCAGTCCCTCGGGACCGAGGATGACTTACTTCCACATTAAAAATGAGTTCTCAGGTGACTGATGAATCCAATGCGGGACCTACAGTCTCTGTCACAGGTGGGGCAGACGGTGGTTGAAGGGGCGGGTGGGTGGGCTGCTTGGGTTGACGTGCGCTCCTTCCGCTGTTTGCGCTTGGCTTCCGCTTGCTCCCGGCGAAGAGGCGCGAGGTGTTTGGCGCCTTCCTGGATGTTTCTCCTCCACTTTGTGCGGTCTTGGGCCAGGGATTCCCAGGTGTCGGTGGGGATGTTGCACTTTTTCAAGGAGGCTTTGAGGGTGTCCTTGAAGCGTTTCCTCTGCCCACCTGGGGCTCTCTTGCAGTGTCGGAGCTCCGAGTAGAGCGCTTGTTTTGGGAGTCTCGTATCGGGCATGCGGACGATGTGACCTGTCCATCGGAGCTGATCGAGCGTGGTCAAAGCTTCGATGCTGGGGATGTTGGCCTGAGCGAGAACACTGGTGTTGGTGCGCCTATCCTGCCAATGGATTTGCAGGATCTTGCGGAGGCAGCGCTGCTGGTACCTCTCCAGTGCATTGAGGTGCCTGCTGTACATGGTCCATGTCTCTGAGGCATACAGCAGGGCGGGTATCACTGCTGCTCTGTAGACCATGAGCTTAGTGCCGGGTTTGAGGTCCTGGTCTTCAAACACTCTTCCTCAGTCGACCGAAGGAGGATAGCAGTAGGGGTCGGGTCCAGTGTTCCTGCTCCTGATCACTATCCAGTGACTCTTACTGGAAAGTGTGCCTGTGTGAATATAGTGTGAAGGCTGGAGTGGGCTCAGATGTGACGCCTTCTACAGTGAAATAACAGGCCAATACTAAAGCAAAATACTGCGGATGCTGGAAATCTGAAATAAAAACAGAAAATGCTGGAAATACTCAGCAGGTCAGGCAGCATCTGTGGAGAGAGAAACAGAGTCAATGTTTCAGGTCGATGACCCTTCGTCAGAACTGGAAAAAGCTGGAGATGGAACAGGTTTTTAAGCAAGTGTAGGAGCAGGGAAAGGGGGGAGGGGTGGAAAGAACAAATCGGAAGGTCTGTGATAGATGGAAGGCAGGAGAGATTAAGAGACAAAAGGGATGATGGTGCAGGCAAAAGGAAATGGTAATGGGACAAGTTAAGAAACAAAAGATGACTCTAGATGAAGTGTAAATGGCAGTCTTAGGCTCAACATGAAGGATGGCCATTAGGTAAAGATGCCAGAGGGCTTCCGGCAGGTGTGAACTTTCCCACCGTGTCTTTAGGGGACATGATGCAGAGATGCCGGTGTTGGACTGGGGTGGACAAAAATGAGAAGTCGCACAACACCAGGTTATAGTCCAACAGTTTTATTTGAAATCACGAGCTTTCGGAGCGCTGCTCCTTCGTCAGGTAAAGTGAAGGAATACAAATCAGCAAAGCATATATAGACAGAGAACAATGTGTAGCGTACAATGTCAGACGACTACAGTAAATCTTACTGACTGCCCTCCATCACACCTCGGCAGAGATACAATCAGGTCAGTCAGGAAGGCATTACATCAAACATTACAGGGGACAAGGGGAGAAAATTTAAAGAGGGGTGAATCTATTGAAGTCTTCCTCAGTGAAAATAAACTCTGAACATATAGTTAACTGAATGCTGTTGGGTACATGACTGAATAAGAGATTACCCACCACAAGACTGATAGTGATTTCTCGCCCCAGAAGAGATTGCTGGGAATGATTAGACATATGTCAGTAATCATTTTAAAAGTGGCATCTACAGATGCCAAAATGACCATGTGCCTGGCATCACGGCACTGGCAAATTTACAGCAGGGCATGAAAAAGGCATTTTAATAGAATCATACAGCACAAAAGGAAGCCATTTGGCCCATCGTGCTTGTGCCAGCATTTGCTTGTGCTGAGTATGGTGGGAGAGAATAAAGAAAGAAAGAACTTGCATTTATATAACATCTTTCACATCCTCAAGACATCGCAAAATGCTTCACATCCAATAATTACTTTAGAAGTATGCTAGAGTTTGTTACTGATAATGACCAGGCAATCTGTTTTGATGGTGTTGGTTGAGGGATGAATGTTGGCCAGAAAAGTTGCCTTGCTCTTCTTTGAATAGTGCAATGGTCTCTTTTACACATCCCCCTGAACCCGTTTAACATCTCAACCAAACGATAGCATCTCTCCCTCAGCGCTGCCCTGAAGTGTCAGCCTAGATAATGTGCTGAAATTCTGGAGTGGGGCTTGAACCCACATTCTTCTGACTCAAAAGCAAGAGTACTCAGACCTGAGCTGAGCTGACCTGGCAACAATATGGCCAAAGAGATATTTAGTGAATGTGGATTGGTGCCTTCAGAAATGTGCGACCGTTGGCACTGAACAAAAAATGATCAAAATGTGGAGCAAATTCAAACCGCATATGACCAAATCCCAACCACTCTGGATTTTATATTCAACTCGTCTCTACCCCGAGTTTCTAATTCAGTTTGATGCACATTTCCATTCTGGGTTTTTAAATTTGATACTGGGCTCATCTCCACTCTAATTTTTAAATTCAGTTCGTCATTCATTCCTACAGATAGACATCCAGGTTTCAGTCTGAATTAGCTTAAGTAAACTTGCGACCTTGAATTCCAACTCTGCCTGGAGACAGCCATTCAGATTAAAATGAGATTCTTGCTCTAATGATGCAGGAGACCCAAGACACTGAGTGAGCAGTAGGGTTCGTCTCTCATCACGGCACTTACACATTCAGCAATGTTGCATAAAGAATGTCACCAACAACTAAAAAAAAA
This sequence comes from Squalus acanthias, assembly GCA_030390025.1. NCBI lineage: Eukaryota > Metazoa > Chordata > Chondrichthyes > Squaliformes > Squalidae > Squalus > Squalus acanthias. The sequence continues at coordinate 26,475,126 of CM059443.1, forward strand.
GTGCATTTGATACATTGATGCTAATCCTGGTTCATAGTATGATACAGCACAGAAGGAGGCCATTTGGCCCATCATGTTTATGCCGCTCTTTGGTAGGGCTATCCAATTAGCCTCACGCCTCTGCTCTTTCCCCATAGCCCTGTAAATTTTTCCCCTTTGCATATTTATCATATTCCCTTTTGAAAGTTACTATTGAATCTGCTTCCACCACCCTTTCAGGTACTGCATTCCAGATCACAACAACTCACTGCGTAAAAAAATGTTTCCTCATGTCGCCTCTGATTCTTTTGCCAATCACCTTAAATCTGAAGTTACTGACTCTTCTGCCATTGGAAACAGTTTCTCGTTAATTACTCCAGCAAAACCCTTCATGATTTTGAACACCTCTATCAAATCTCCTCTTAGCCTTCTCTGCTCTAAGGAGAACAACCCTAACGTCTCCAGTCTCTCCACATAACTGAAGTCCCTTATCCCTGGTACCATTCTTGTAAATCTCTTCTGTACCCACTCCAAGGCCTTGACATCCTTCCTAAAATGCGGTGCCCAGAATTGACGGCAATACTCCAGCTGAGGCCTAACCAGTATTTTATAAAGGTTTAGCATAACTTCCTTGCTTTTGTACTCTATGCCTCGACTAATAAAGCCAAGGATCCCTTTTGTAACAGCCTTCTCAACTTGCCCTGCCCTCTTCAAAGGTTTGTGTACATACACCCCCAGGTCTCTCTGTTCCTGCACCCCCTTTAAAATTGTACCATTTAGTTTATATTGCTTCTCCTCATTCTTCCTACCAAAATGTATCACTTCACACTTCTCTGTGTTAAATTTCATCTGCAATGTGTCTGCCCATTTCACCAGTCTGTCCATGTCCTCCTGAAGTCTGTTCCTATCCTCCTCATTGTTTACTGCACTTCCAAGTTTCGTCTCATCTGCAAACTTTCAAATGATTCTGGTTTTTTTTTTCCCCACCCAGTTTTCTCCCTTCCTCTCCTCTGCTGCAGCTGTTCATTCTTTGGCAGCTTATAGTTTTGTGTATGCCAGTTGCCTTCCAGCGGTATCACACCTGAGTGCCCGCTATTCACGTGAGAATCTTGGCAGTGGGTGTCAGCAAATTCAGCATGGCTGTGCTCCTGGAGTGGAGTCTTGTAGACGGGAACACGGGTTGCAGGATTGGGGCTACAAGCAGTTTAAAGCCCTATTTCTGAATCAACATGGGCAATTTTAACTGCCCATCTGCTGAGGGGGTCGGGTTAAAATGGCCCCCATTAAGAAGTAGTACGAGGAAAGAGCAAGGAAACGTGATTGGAGTAAAAGAAAGACTTGCATTTATATTGTGCCTTTCACGACCTCAGGACATCCCAAAGAAGTTTTACAGCCAATGAAGTACTTTGAGGTGTAGTCACTGTTGTAATGTAGGAAATGTGGCAGTCAATTTGTGCACAGCAAGCTCCCACGGATATCAATGAGATAAATGACCAGTTAATCTGTTTTAGATGTTGGCTGAGGGATAAATATTGAGGAGGACACCAGGGAGAACTCCCCTGCTCTTCTTGGAAATAGTGCCATGGGATCTTTTAAGTCCACCTGAGAGGACTTGTTTTAACGTCTCATCCGAAAGACGGCACCTCTGACAGTGCAGCACTCCCTCAGTACTGCCCTGGAGTGTCAGCCTTGGCTTTTGTGCTCAAGTCTTTAGAGTGGGACTTTGAACCCATGGCCTTCTGACTCAGAGATGGAAGTGCGACCACTGAGCCACAGCTGACACCCAGGAGCCGATCGTTCCGGTGAGCTAGCACAAGTACGATGGGCCGACTGGCTTCTTTTTGTGCTGGAAACTCTACAATCCTGTGAAAAGTAAAAAATAAACAAGGGAAAGATACACCCGGTATCTGAATGTGACACAAGGTCATGTGACACCATTAAATCAGAGTGACAGGGTAAGGACTCACTGCAGCTCTTACCCAATGGCTGTTTTTTTAAGCTAATGTTGCCCAAGTCTTTTTAAATCCTTGGGTGAGTTATTTGCTGGTTCCATGGCCAGAAGCTTTGCTGTCTCTGATGTAAATACCTGTAACTCCAAACTATAATCAGGGTGGAGTTGTTCTTCAATGTGTCAGAACATTTCCTGTTTACACAATCAACTGCAATGTTTTTTAATGCCAGCCTGAATTGAATAGTCTGTTCCTTTGTCTATCAATTTTAAATATAGTTCATTCACCTGGATTGGCCTTCCCAATGGACATAGTCCTGTCTGCATAATAATGGAAGAAGAGCAGCAACAGAGGCAAGAGGCTCTGAGAGTCAAGATCCATGGGAGAAGACTGTAGCCCACTCGCTATTAACCCTATTGGCGGCGCAGCATTTGTGCTTGTTTAACATCAGTTTTTTCGTTCTGTTATTGGCAAATGACCAAATCAGGAATTTTGGGAGTAAATTCCTATTGGCAAGAAGGGCGTAGAAACCGATGTAAATTCTGGCGTAATTTCAGACTAAATGGGATTGAGGAAATTCTGGGCCATTTTGTGTATAGTTAATGGCATCCTTGGGAGGAAAGAAGCCCAGCAAGAGTTACAAGGAATTGGAAAGCATGCTTGTTTTCCTCCGGACTCCAGCAGCTGTTCACTCTTGCTGGGTTACAGCTCCAAGGATACTGGCAGCTGTCTTGTACCTGGCCCAATTGGCCTTTATTCATGCGTGAAGCATAGCCATCGAGTGTCGGCATGCTATTCGATTGCGGAGGATGTCGCAACCAAGCCAGATCTTGCCCTCATCCAATATTTGTCTACCCACACATTCTGGGAGAAGGGCAGGGGAATTATTGGCTAGCTATCAGTAAGGGATAAGATTGGCTATATTTCTCTCTCTCTAGCCCAAGGGGCAGAAACCAATTGCGGTACCTTAAGTTGTACCTTGGTTATAAACAGCTAATTCAGCACAGGTCAACGTCAAACTCTGGTCGGGGTTAATACCACACAGGGTGGTGCCTTCAACCACTTGGCCTCTGAGGAAGCTTTGCAAAGCACTTTTAAAAGAGCAGAATTTGCAGATTGCAACTTTAGATTTTAATAGGTTACACATGAGCTTCTTTAAAGGCTTCTTAAAGAAAACTAGCCCTGAAATTTCATGGAGGTTCTCCCAGTCTCTTGCCAAAGCTACACAGGTGACCCCAGGTGAGCCCCTGTGGAATTTTGGGGCTTCTTAGCTTAATTCACCCCCACTGTCAAGAGTATTGCTGAGTTTATCTATCCTTGTGAAATCTCTGTACATTTCTTCATGCCTTTTAACTTAGATTATATTTTCAACCATTTTTACTCTACAGGGATGCTAGATACAATAAATCAGGTAAAAAAAAATCTACATAGGACATCCAGAATGCAACTCACCAACCAGACAGTGTGTACTGTATTTGATAATGTAATTTACACAAACCAGATAACACTAATTCTGACGTCTCGGCGTGGTACTGAGTCACAGACCAGGAAGGCCCTGAGTTCAATCCCTGGTCTGTGCTGAGTTAGCTGATCATAGAATCATAGAATCATAGAAAGTTACAGCACGGAAGGAGGCCATTTTGGCCCATCGTGTCCGCGCCGGCCAACAAAGAGCTATCCAGCCTAATCCCACTTCCCAGCTCTTGGTCCGTAGCCCTGCAGGTTAGAGCATCCCATATGCACATCCAAGTACCCGCGGACACCGCGCAACAATCGGCAGGCAGGAGGGTTGCCTCCCAGTCGGGGAACACTTCAGCAGTCAGGGGCATTCAGCCTCGGATCTGCGGGTAAGCGTTCTCCAAGGCGGCCTTCGGGATACACGACAGCGCAAAATCATAGAGCAGAAACTGATAGCCAAGTTCCGCACTCATGAGGATGGCCTCAATCGCGATATCGGGTTCATGTCACGATACAGAACGTGACTTGACATCATGGCCGGTCTTTCCAGGTTTTTAAAAAAAAAAACTAACACAAGAACCAACACAAATGGAGAGGATATGCAGCCAGCAGGTGTTTTGACACGTTGGACCCCCTGGGACACATCTCATTGTCTTGGCTGTGCTCTTAGTGTGTCTTTGATGTAGGGAAAGATTTGAATACATTTTTTCTGTGTTTATATTGTGAATTCTGGGAGATTCTCTCACAGCTACCCTACCTGAAGAAGGAGCGACAGCTCCGAAAGCTTGTAAAATTAAATAAATCTGTTGGACTATAACCTGGTGTTGTGCGACTTCTCATTTTTGTCCACCCCAGTCCAACGCCGGCATCTCCACATCATGACTTTTTAAATGTGGTTAGGGTTCCTGCCTCTACCACCCTTTCAGGCAGTGAGTTCCAGACCCCCATAACCCTCTGGGTGAAGAAATTTGCCCGCAAATCCCCTCTAAACCTTCCCCCAGTTACTTTAAATCTGTGCCCCCTGGTTTTTGACCCCTCTGCTAAGGGAAATAGGTCCTTTCTATCCACTTTATCTAGGCCCCTCATAATTTTATACACCTCAATAAGGTCTCCCTTCAGCCTCCTCTGTTCCAAGGAAAACAGACCCAGCCTATCGAGTCTTTCCTCATAGCTAAGATTCTCTACTCCCGGCAACATTCTTGTAAATCTCCTCTGTACCCTCTCTAGTGCAATCACATCTTTCCTGTAATGTGGTGACCAGAACTGCATGCAGTACTCTAGCTGAGGCCTAACTAGTGTTTTATACAGTTGAAGCATAACCCCCCTGCTCTTGTATTCTATGCCACGGCTAATAAAGGCAAGCATTCCATATGCCTTCTTAACCACCTTATCTACTGGGCCTGCTACCTTCAGGGATCTGTGGACATGCACTCCAAGGTCCCTTTGTTCCACTACACAACTCAGTGATCTCAGCTGCAGCAGTGTTAAGTGCAACTCAATGGGCCTCAGTGCTTATGGGTTACAAAAGGGACGAAGCCAGTCATGGTTCCTGCTCCTGACTGCTTGCTAGTGATCCCTGCTGGAAAGTGTTTGTGTGTGTGTGTGTGTGTGTGTGTGTGTGTGTGAATGTGTGTGCACGTGCGCGGGCTGGTGCACACTGGCCGAGAGCAGACTTGGATGTGATGTCCCCATAGTTAATAGCCTGATTATATTCACTGTCTAGGTTCATGGGTCAAGTTCCAGAGAGCTGCTGGTGCCTATGGACCTGTACCTCAGCAAGTATCCATGACTTCAGTATGGATGGGAGGAGGAAAGGTGAGAACATTTAGGGGATAAAGCAACAGAATCTATTCTTTCTCTCTTCACATTCCTTACTGAATACAATGAACCCCTTATTATGATTCCATAGCCAGTGATTGTCTTCAGTACCTTACCCAACTAACCATTATTCATGCAGGTCCCTTGACTGTGTGTGACAGCATCTATCTGACCATGGAAGACATCAATATTCACCCAGCATCTACACTTAAGCACTTCCAAACCTAACCTTAACTCTTCCAGCAGGGTTGACTGTCTGTCAGCATACGCTTGTGCACACACACACACACACTTTCCAGCAGGGATCACTAGAGAGTAGTTAGGAGCAGGAACCATTCCTGACTTTGACCCTTTTGTAACCCATAAATGCTGAGGCAGGGAACCTTAGCTTAGTTTCCCTTCCCTAAACCAGGGGTGAAGTAGCACCCCAGTGTCAGCCAATGGCTCAGTCGCCTCTGAGGCAGAAGGTTGTGGGTTCAGGTCCCCCTCCATGAGAATTGAGCACAAAAATCTAGTCAACACTCCAGTGCAGTACTGATGGAGTGCTGCACTGTCAGAGGTGCCGTCTTTCGGATGAGACGTTAAACCGAGGCCCCGTCTGCTCTCTCAGGTGAACGTAAAAGATGCCATAGCACTATTTTGAAGAAGAGCAGGGGAGTTATCCCCAGTGTCTTGGCCAATATTTATCCCGCAATCAATATCACTAAAACGGATTATCTGGTCATTATCACATTACTGTTTCTGGGAGCTTGCTGTGTGTGAATTGGCTGTAAAATGCTTTGGGATGTCCAGTGGTTGTGAAAGGCGCTATATAAATACAAGTCTTTCTTTCATGACTACTACTGTTCTGGTTGAGATCAGCTAGCATAGAACAGAATGGAGATTGAACCTGGTGACCTTCCTGGGCTCTGGAGCTCAGTGTTGGTCGTTTTACCTCTATCAGAATGTAACCAGATATGGAAACTCCTGAAGTATTGACCTCTTTGAACTTTTTGCCCTGTCTATTTGAATGGATCCAAACACTAAAGCAACTTGGCTTGTTTGCTCTTTTGATCCATCATGTAGGGAAATGATATAACAGTGAGTGTTATGAGTGGCTTTTTAGCGCAATATAAGTTCCATAAATTTTACACTTCAATATTGTGCCAGCATAAAGTAACTCTACCTTAAGAGTAGGTTTTAAGATGGGACCAACTCAAAAGGAACAGTGTAAACGGTCGACGGATTTTGCCTGGCAATTCTACAATCCCAGCAGTCTCCACACTGCATTAGGGATGCTACTACAGCATTTGTTATTCCTCTTTCATAGTGCCAAGAATAAAAAATAAACAATGTGGGTGTTTTCAGCTGAAAGCAAACACTGTAAGATGCACTGAATTTGGAATTCCAAGTGTAGGTTCACATTCTTGAATGATATCAGGAAGAATCAGTACAGCAAAGTATTGCAGTATCATTTCTGGTTGAAATCTTTGAAGGATGTCTCAAATTATTAAAAAATGACAGAGATAGAAACACCATTTACAATACAAATGGCATCCTTTGGAACCAATGTAATTAGGTACATAACACAAAGGTCATCTCATTATTCATTGATTAAGTAATGAATGAATAAATAACGTACTAATGCTATGCATAGACAATACAATAATTTCAAAGATTAGGCCCTGTTTCCGAAATGTCATATTTCCCTTCCCCAACAATTCTTGTAACATGTGCTGACTTTCTGTGCTGTCTGGCTTTTGTGGATTTCTGCAAAAGACTTCTACAAATCTACAGATCTCAGCATTTTGATAATATTGTCAAAAATCTTCACATGCGACTTGCCCAAGGTTGTGATCTCAATGCACATTTTTAGATTCTAGGTTTCCTCTGCTCTTCCTGATTTGAGTAAGAGGGCAGGATGGACGTGTCTGTGGCAATCTCCGTGACTGCTGTAACCAATATCATACTGAGTATAGCCAACAAGATGGGCACTGCCAGTTGTGTTTACGTTCCATCAACATGAAGTGCCTAATTCTATTTATTAGGGCATTCTACCAAGAGAAATTCGTTGGATGCATGCAGCTTTCTTTTTTCATTGACGACACTAGGTGAAAGGCCAAAGCTGATAGTGCAGGACACTGCCGAGGTTGAAAAGAGTTGAAAAGAAGATGAGGTATATCATGAATAGCGGTTAAATGATACACATAGGCTGAAAGGTGGGGGGAAAATGGAAGAGAAAAAAAAACCTCAGGCATATGAACATACGAAATTGATGGGCAGGATAAGACCAGCTGGTCTATCAAGCCTGCAGGCACTGCAACACGCTTATAGAGCTTAGCAGTATCTATGAGAGGTGGTGATCGTTCTACTCCAGGGGATCCAGGAAGATCTACCTCCTATTAAAGTGACATATTGGAAGCAGAGCCTTAAGCACAGGATGGCACAGATGAACGGAAACTAAACTGCATTTTAGCTGCTAGGTTATCTGGCCATTATTTAGCCAAATAAACTACTACAGCAAGAAGAGACAGCAATATTATCAACCACTTTTGAGAAACTGCCCAGTCACTGTTCTAAGACTATCATTAATTGCTCAGATCCTTGACGAGTTTCGACAGTCCAGGCATTTGATTCTGTTCTCTCCCATTTAATTATCTCTACGTGGATTTGTGTCTGCTTGTGCATAATGGGAACGCAATGTGTGAAAACCCTTTGATTATGTGCCTTAGATGCAGGAAAAGTTTTGAAAAGTTTGGATAGATTTTGCAGCCCCGTGCTAGAGTTCTTTTGGTGCGTGCACAATGACTGAGGGAAGTTGTAGCCAAGTCTCAGAGGTCACCATTTCAATAATGATTTGAATACTTAACCAACTGGTTTGGAGAAGGATTGAATTACTAGCTCAACCCAATAAATTGCCATTTCCTGCAATTCCAGCAGTTTTGCCGCAATTGCACCCACCGGTGGTGACCTCCAGTCGTAGCCCCTGCTGGGGTTTGCAGGGTCAGTGAGGGGCACTTCATTTGTATGGGGCAGGCGTGCGCAAGTACCACTTGCCCCATGCACCCAGAAACTTGGATGGCCACCTGCCAACCCTGCCATTGCTCTGATTGGCCTGCGAGCAAAGAGACCATTTTCTCTTTGGAGATCCAGACCACTTACCAGACCTGGACTTCTTCACCCATGCGCCCCACCTGTGCCCTTATAAGGGCTAGTATGCCATAGCCAACACGATGATAGCCTCCTTGCTGAAGCGTAGATAGCGAAGACATGTCTTTTTGAACATGTCCAAACAGTTATGTCTAGTTTGGATAATGTAGTTCCATGTGGGCGGGTGACAGATGCTTGAGGTGCAAGCACACCTACCTTTCCATCATTTGTTGGAACTCCTCTTCCTCCAGCAAATCCAGGACAGCCAATAGTAGGCTCAATGGAATGCCCATGTTGAGCAGTGTGTTTGCAGCTGGTGGGAGCAAGAATGAAGTTATTGAGGGTGTACACCAAAGGAGTGCTGAACTGCAAATAAACAGCAGCAAGCAGCAGAAATAATATTGCCTCACCCTAGTGATAACATCAGTGATCGAAAGGACAGGCCTGGGTTTTTATAAAATTAATAATTGTGTTGCTTTCTGATTGTGACATATAATGAATAACCCATATTAAGAAGTCAAAAGAGAAATGCAATCTTAGTCAAAAAAGTAACTGCCTCACAGCTGGGATCTTTGGTTAAGTGCTGTGCAGTATGTGTTGCCATGATATGAAGAAATCCAGCACACAAGTTTTTTTTTCACATGGGTGGTGACTACTTGGCCACTTCCTGCTGATTTAATTACAGCTGGGTTTCCCAGTAAAAACAGTCACCGGTTTACCATGTTATTCAAAGTACTCGAATGCAAATGACTGCGCTGTGAACGTCTGAAAGCCTAGGAAATTCAGTCTTATAATGCAACTGAGAAGATTCTCCATGGAAAATGGAAACAGATTGCTCAGAATAAAGACGTTCAGTAGCTTCAAAATAAACAAAAAGAGAGCTCAGGAACAATTAGAGGTGGGGAGAGAGAAAAATTGTAGCCCTGAAATTACGATGTGAGATACTCGTGTACAAACGCTTAGCGCACTCATCTGAAATTTCTCTCTCTCTCCCATTAATTTAGATGTGCGTTAACCTTTTTATTTAAATGTTAGTTTAATACATACACTAATTTAGCAGAGAGAACAATTTCAAACAGTTCAGTCTTTATGTGTTAGCATCCCACAGCCACTGGACCACGTCATGATATTTTCAGGGTTTGCGTATAAAAGGAGAGACCACACATTTATTGGCCATCCCAATTTGCCCCGAGAAGCTGGTGGTGGGCCTACTCCTTGAGCTGCTGCAGTCATGTGCAGATGGTGTGCCCACGGTGATGTTAGGTAAGAAAGCCCAGGAATCTGACCCAGTGACAATGAGGAATTCAGGATGGTGAAACTTCGAGGCGATGGTGTTTGTATGATCGTGCTGCTCTTGGTGGTAAAGGTTGCAGGGGAGGGAAGTTCTTTTGAAGTTAGCTTTTTTTAAAATTCATTTTTATGGGATGTGGGCGTCGCTGGCAAGGCCAGCATTTATTGCCCATCCCTAATTGCCCTTGCGAAGGTGGTGGTGAGCCGCCTTCTTGAACCGCTGCAGTCATAAATAGAGTCATAGATTTATACAGCACAGAAAGAGGCCCTTCGGCCCATCGTGTCCACGCCGGCCATCAAGCCCTATCTATTCTAATCCCATTTTCCAGCACTTGGTCCGTAGCCTTGTATGCTATGGCGTTTCAAGTGCTCATCTAAATGCTTCTTGAGTGTTGGGAGGGTTCCTGCCTCCACCACCCTTTCAGGCAGTGAGTTCCAGATTCCAAACACCCTCTGGGTGAAAAAGCTTTTCCTCAAATCCCCTCTAAACCTCCTGCCCCTTACCTTGAAACTATGCCCCCTGGTTATTGACCCCTCTACTAAGGGGGAAAGTTCCTTTCTATCTACCCTATCTATGCCCCTCATAATTTTGTACACCTCAATCAGGTCCCCCCTCAGCCTTCTCTGCTCTAAAGAAAACAACCCCAGCCTGTCCAGTCTCTCTTCATAGCTGAAGCACTCCAGCCCAGGTAACATCCTGGTGAATCTCCTCTGCACCCTCTCCAATGCAATCACATCCTTCCTATAGTGTGGTGACCAGAACTGCACACAGTATTCCAGCTGTGGCCTAACTAGCGATTTGTACAGCTCCATCATAACCTCCCTGCTCTTATATTCTATGCCTCGGCTAATGAAGGCAAATATCCCATATGCCTTTTTAACCACCTTATCTACCTGTCCTGCTGCCTTCAGGGATCTATGTACATGCACACCAAGGTCCCTCTGATCCTCTGTCCTTCCTAGGGTCCTACCATTCATTGTGTATTCCCTTGCCTTGTTAGTCCTCCCAAAATGCATCACCTCACACTTTTCAGGGTTAAATTCCATTTGCCACTGTTTTGCCCATCTGACCAACCCGTCTATATCGTCCTGTAGCCTGAGGCTTCCCTCCTTGCTATTTACCACTCCACCAATTTTCGTGTCATCTGCGAACTTACTGATCATACCTCCTACATTCATATCTAAATCATTAATGTACACTACAAACAGCAAAGGACCCAGCACCGATCCCTGCGGTACACCACTGGACACAGGCTTCCAGTCACAAAAACAACCTTCGACCATCACCCTCTGCCTCCTGCCACTAAGCCAATTTTGGATCCAATGTGCCAAATTGCCCTGGATCCCATGGGCTCTTGCCTTCTTGCCCAGTCTCCCATGTGGGACTTTGTCAAAAGCCTTACTGAAGTCCATGTAGACTACATCAACTGCACTACCCTCATCCACACACCTAGTCACCCCCTCGAAAAATTCAATCAAATTGGTCAGACATGATCTCCCCCTGACAAAGCCATGCTCTCCCCCTGACAAAGCCATGCTGACTATCCTTGACTAATTCTGAATTTTTTCTAATAATTTCCCTACCACTGATGCTAGGCTCACTGGCCTGTAATTCCCTGGTTGATACATCTCGTCTGGGCCTGGGGATTTATCCACTTTTAAGCCCACTAAAACCGCTAGTACCTCCTCCCTCTCAATACTAATTTGTTCAAGTATATCACAATCCCCCTGCCTGATTTCTATGCCTACATCGTCCTTCTCCATAGTGAACACAGATGCAAAATATTCATTTAAATCCTCACCCACATCTTCCAGCTCTATACACAGATTGCCACTTTGGTCCCTAATGGGCCCTACTCTTTCCCTGGTTATCCTCTTGCCCTTAATATACTTATGAAACACCTTGGGATTTTCCTTTATTTTGCCCGCCAGTGTTTTTTCATGCCCCCTCTTCGCTCTCCTAATTTCTTTTTTAAGTACCCCCCCTGCACTTTCTATACTCCTCCAGGGCTTCCACTGTTTTTAGTCCTTTGTATCTGCCAAAAGCCTCCCTTTTTTTCCTAATCCATTCTTGTATATCACTTGACATCCAGGGTTCCCTGGGCTTGTTGGTCCCACCCTTGACCTTTACGGGAACATGTTGGCATTGTACTCTCTCTATTTCCTTTCTGAAAGACTCCCACTGCTCTGATGTGGATTTTCCTACAAGTAGCTTATCCCAATCCACTTGGCTAGATCCTGCCTTATCATATTAAAATCGGCCTTCCCCCAATTTAGAACCTTTATTTCCGGTCTATCTTTGTCCTTTTCCATGACTACCTTAAATCTCACCAAATTATGGTCACCAAAAATGCTCTCCTACTGAGACTTCTACCACTTGACCGGCTACATTCCCTAGAATTAGGTCCAGTACCACCCCCTCTCTTGTAGGACTTTCTACATGCTGGCTCAAAAAGCTCTCCTGGATGCACTTTAAGAATTCCGCACCCTCTAAGCCTTTCACACTCTGACTATCCCAGTTAATATTGGGGAAGTTGAAATCCCCTACTATTATTACCCTATTATTTCTACACTTCTCTGAGATTTGCCAACATATCTGTTCCTCTATCTCCCCCTGACTGTTTGAGGGCCTTTAGTACACTCCCAGCAATGTGCTTGCCCCCTTTCTGTTTTTAAGTTCTACCCATATGGCCTCATTAGAGGAACCTGCTAAGATATCATTCCTCCTTACAGCAGTAATTGACTCCTTGATTAATATTGCGATACCCCCTTCTCTTTTACACCCCGCTCTGTCTCGCCTGAAGATTCTATACCCCGGAATATTGAGCTGCCAGTTCTGCCCCTCCCTCAACCATATCTCTGTGATAGCAACAATATCATATTCCCATGTGTTCATCAACACCTTCAATTCATCTGCCTTACTCGCAAAACTCCTTGCATTAAAATAAATGCCATCCAGCCTTTCCATACTCCCTTGTGCCGTTGCATATTTGCTCTGCCTTCCAGGCTGACTTGTTTTTTCCTCTATATTTGGCTGTGCATCACCCCCTACTATAGCTCCACTCCGTATCCCATCCCCCTGCCAAATTAGTTTAAACCCCCGCTAATAGTACCAGCAAACCTCCCCGCAAGGATGTTGGTCCCGTTCCGATTCAGATGCAACCCGTCCGACTTGTACAGGTCCCACCTTCCCCAGAAGTAGACCCAGTGATCCAGGAAACTAAAGCCTTCCCTCCTGCACCAACTCTTTAGCCACGCATTCATCTGCTCTATCCTCCTATTCCTATACTCACTAGAACGTGGCACCAGGAGTAATCCAGAGATTACAACCTTTGAGGTCCTGCTTTTTAATCTGCTACCTAGCTCCCTAAATTCTTGTTGCAGGACCTCATCCCTCTTTCTACCTATGTCGTTGGTACCAATGTGAACCATGACCTCTGACTGTTCGCCCTCCCCCTTCAGAATGTCCTGCAGCCGTTCAGTGACATCCTTGACCCTGGCACCCGGGAGGCAACATACCATCCTGGAGTCACGTCTGCGGCCACAGAAACGTCTATCTGTTCCCCTTACGATAGAATCCCCTATCACTATTGCTCTCCCACACTTTTTCCTCTCCTCCTGTGCAACTGAGCCACTCGTAGTGCCATGGACTTGGCTCTTGCTGCATTCCCCTGAGAAACCATCTCCCCCAGCAGTATCCAAAACGGAAAATCTGTCGGAGAGGGAGATGGACCCAGGGGACTCCTGCACTACCTTCCTAGTTCTTTTACTCTGTCTGGCGGTCACCCATTCCCTGTCTGCCTGTCAGTCCATGTGGTGAAGGTACTCCCACAGTGCTGTTAGGTAGGGAGTTCCAGGATTTTGGCCCAGCGACGATGAAGGATCGGCGATATACTTCTAAGTCAGGATGGTGTTTGACTTGGAGGGGAACTTGAAGGTGGTGGTGTTCCCATGCGCCTGCTGCCCTTGTCCTTCTAGGTGGAAGAGGGTGCGGGTTTGGGAGGTGCTGCCGAAGAAGCCTTGGCGAGTTGCTGTAGTGAGATGTTGCTGTGCATCCCGTAGTACATACTGCAGTCACAGTGCGCTGATTGTGGAGAGGGTGGATTTTGAATCCATTGGCAGAATTGCCCTGAATGGCGTGAGCTTCTTGACTGTGATTCGCCACTGCATCCATTCAGGCGAGTGGTGAGTACTCCATTTCACTGCTGACTTGAGCCTTGCAGATGGTGGAGAGGGGTCAGGGGGTGAACTACTCATCATGGGAGTACCTAGCTGCTGCCCTACTCTTATGACGTGCTTCTGGTCAATGGTAAAGAAGCATATTTGCCTGTACGTATTTGCATATTTTAATGACCTTAACCCTTTTAAGCCAAGTTTGAACCAAAGAGGGCAATGGTTCATGTTTTCCTTGCTTAGGTCAAATGCCTTAAATTCAGTTGGGTTTGGATTTTATGTTTGCTTCAGTGTTCATCCCTGCATCCATGTGTAGAGAACGGATCCACATATGTTTCCCTACTTTGGGACTTGAACCCAAGTCTTGGCTATACTTGTAATGCAATCATAATTTCATTCCGGGAGCAGCTCTCAGAACTGAAATAAATAGAGCAGGGCGGGCACGGATTTGAAGCATGACCGTGACTAGGCTGAAGTCACGGCTTTTGATTATTGCTGTGTTCAGCAAACCAGCAGCTGCATCCAGCCACAAGTGTAATTTTGACCTGGCTCTATTTCCCTTTTTATTATACGGGAAGCATGGTTTCATTGTTTTCACTCGACATTTACTTACACGCCACAGGAACATTTCGCTCAGCAGACTAGCAGCCTTTTCTGAGAAGTTGAGATTGACTTTCATTACCATGTTGAAAAATAAACTGTAGTTATTGCCAACTTGGGGTAGTAGAACATCGGTTCAGGCTCGCTGCTCCCCATGTGTTGAGTTTTAGGTCTCAGTATGCCATCAGGGGGAGGCAGGGAGCACACACACCAGGCACTTCCCAACATGGAGATAAAATCAGAGTGTAAGCCATCATTGGGTTGCTCAAAAATGATTCTGCCAGTGGCTGGGGAGCAAATTAACTGCCCAGTCTCCTGACTAAGAAGTGATCCAAGACACGAGACAAAGGAAGGGAGATGTAATTTAGTTCCAAAAGAGAAGATAGCTGATTTTTTTGGGCGAATTTGTTTCCCCATCTCTTTTCCAGCTGGTGTACATTCGTCCCCTGATCACAGGATAGATTCAGACGAAGACGACCCTTTGTCTCCTTTGAGCTCATCCTTCCAGAATATCATTCCCGCCATCTTCTTATAACATTTAGCTGTTCCTTAAATAAGACCACTGTCCTGGAACCTCGTCCAAGTGGCCACACTTCACAAGTAAGCCTAGAGATTATTGGATAGTGATCAGGAGTGAGAACCCTGGATGATTTTCCTCTTCTTAATCCAGAGGCACTGAGGAAAACTGTAGCATTCCTCTGAACCTGTGTTCTTGAGGGGACAAGGACAGAATCCGTTTGGTTAGAGTTGAGGTGCAAAAAGGGTATGATGACGTTATTGGGGGTATTCTATAGGCCCCCAAATAGTGCGAGGGAGGTAGACGAGCAAATCTGCAGGGAAATCGCAGAGATATGTAAGAGCTATAGAGTGGTGATATTGGGGGACTTTAATTACCCAAATATTGATTGGGATAATGCTAGGGTAAAGGGAAAGGAGGGGGAGGAATTTCTGAAATGTGTTCAGGAGAATTTCCTTGACCAGTATGTTCTTGGCTCAACTAGGAAGGAGGCATTGCTGGATCTGGTGCTGGGGAATGAGGTGGGCCAGGTCGACCAAGTGTCTGTGGGAGAACACTTGGGTACGAGTGATCATCGTATCATAAGATTTAGATTAGCAATGGAGAGGAGCAAGGAATAATCTAGAGTGGAACTTCTAAACTGGAATAGGGCTAACTTCAATGGGATGCAAAAGGATCTAACCAGGGTAAAATGGAACCAAAGACTAACAGGAAAGACTGTAACAGAACAATGGGTGATCTTTAAGGAGGAGATGTTCCAAGTACAGGCTAAGTACATTCCAATAAGAGGGAAGGGTAAGGGAACCAACACAAGGGCTCCTTGGATAATGAGGGAGATAGAGAAGATGATGAAACAAAAAAAGAGGCTGTATGATGAATGTCAGGTGAATTCTTCAAGGGTTAACCAGACCAAATACAATAAGTTGAGAGGGGATGTGAAGATGAAAATAAGATTGGCAAAGAGAGAATATGAGAGTAGAATGGCGGTTAACAGAAAAGGGAACCCAAAAATCTTCTACCGGCATGTAAACAGTAAGTGAGTAGTAAGAGGCGGGGTGGGGCCTATTAGGGACAAAGAAGGTGATATACGCTTAGAGGCGCAGGGCAAGGCTCGAATACTCAATGAGTACTTTGTATCGGTGTTTACTAAGGAGGTGGATGCTGACAAAATATTGGTAAAAGTGGATAAGGTGGAAGCAATGAAAGGGGTGAAAATTGATAGACAGGATGTACTAGAAAGGCTGGGTATGCTTAGAGTAGATAAGTCGCCTGGACCAGATGGGGAATTGAGGGAGGAGATAGCAGAAGGGCTTGCCATAATTTTCCAATCTTCCCTAGATGCGGGGGAGGTGCCTGAGGATTGGAAAGTGGCAAATGTGGCACCATTGTTCAAGAAAGGGTGTAAGGACAATTCTAGTAACTACAGGCCGGTCAGTTTAACATCAGTGGTGGGTAAAGTTTGAGAAACAATAATCAAGGAAAAAATTAACGGGCACTTGGAGAGGTTTAAGTTAATTAAGGAGAGCCAACACAAATTTGTAAAAGGCAAGTCGTGTTTAACTAATCTAATTGAATTTTTTGATGAAGTAACAGGGAGGAATGATGAAGGGAATGCAATGAATGTTGTCCACATGGATTTTAGGAAGGCGTTTGACAAAGTACCACATAGAAGGCTGGTTAACAAAATTGAGGCTCATGGAATAGATGGGTCAGTGGCAGCTCGGATAAGGAATTGGCTTAAGACAGAAAACAGTGAGTTGTGGTAAATGGCTGTTTTTCAGACTGGAGTATGGTAGACAGTGGTGTTCCCCAAGGGTCAGTGCTGGGGCCACTTCTTTTTTTGATATATATAAATGACCTGGATATCGGAATACAGAGTAGAATTTCTAAATTTGCCAATGACACCAAACATTGGGGTATGGCAAACAGTGAGGATGATATCAATCAACTGCAGCAGGACATAGAAAGGCTAGCAGAATGGGCAGACAAGTGGCAGATGGAATTTAATACAGAGAAGTGTGAGGTGATGCATTTGGCAGAAGGAACAGGGAGAGGCAATATAGACTTAATGGCACAGTTTTAAAGCGTGTGCAGGGAGAGAGGGACCTGGGAGTTAATGTGCATAGGTCCCTGAAGGAGGCGGGACATATTGAGAGAGTGATTAGCAAAGCATATGGGATCTTGGACTTCATAAATAGAGGTATTGAGTACAAAGGTAGAGAAGTTATGCTGAACCTTTATAAAGCGCTGGTTAGGCCACAACTGGAGTATTGCGTCCAGTTCTGGTCACCACACTTTAGGAAGGATGTGAAGGCCCTTGAGAGGGTGCAGAGGAGATTTACCAGAATGGTTCTGGGGATGGGGGATCTTAGCTACAAGGGCAGGTTGGAGAAGCTGGTTTTGTTTTCATTAGAGCAAAGGAGGTTGAAGGGTGATTTGATAGAGGTGTACAAGATTATGACGGGTTTGGATAGGCTAGACGGGGAAAGGCTGTTCCCACTAGTTGATGGTACAAGGACTAGGGGACACAGATTTAAGGTTTTGGGCAAGAGATACAGGGGGGACGTGAGGAAAAACTTTTTTACGCAGTGAGTGGTGAGGACCTGGAACTCGCTGCTGACGGAAGTGGTAGAAACGGAGACACTCAATGTTTTCAAGGGGAGACTGGATAGGCACTTGAGGGAAATAAACTTGCAGGGCTACGGGGATAGAGCGGGGGAATGGGACTGACTGGATTGCTCCACAGAGAGCCGTTATGGACTCAATGGGCCGAATGGCCTCTTTCTGTGCCATTATGACTCTATGGGGTAAAAATTGGATTGCATCCCCTTTGGGGCACTACCATCGCTGGGGAGCTAATTTTAGCGCCCCGAAAAAGTTAGCGCCCCTGTGGCTGATTTTCCCAGGTAGCGCCCCGAGAGGGAGGAGGGGCGCTACTGGAAGCGCCCCGTGTCCCTCTTGGGGCGCTGCGAGCCAAAACCACGGTACTGCAGGCCTTCCTCCCCTTCTTAAAGGGGAGGGGCCTTGTCCAGCCCATTCCTGTGCCGAGCTGGGCAACCAGGGATCGGGAGTGCCGGGCTAACGGAGAGCAGCCGGCACCCCGCGGAGAGGCTTCACGGGGGCCGGGGACAGCAACAGGGACAGGTGCTGGGGCAGGCGGCCAGCAACAAAAATGGCCGCCCGCCACCTCCCCTTTAACTAGCGCCGCCCCGGCCGCAGGTAGGCCCCCATGACCCTGTCGGACATAGCATCCGGCGATAAGTCGGGGGGCGCCACCCAATATTACAGCCGGGGCGCTGCACATGGCGATGACGTCATCGCCGGTGGTGCAACGCCGCGCGACGCTAATGGTTAGCGCCGCCACTAACCTCCCGCTGAATTTCGTGGGAAGCGTTAGCGGTGCCACGCCCAGGCGCTAGTTGATTTGCGCCCTGTTAGCGCCCTCTTAGGCGCAAATCACCGAATTTAGCCCCCTATGACTCTTCTGGTCTGGATGGCTCAATGAGCTCATTGCACTTTTAGTGAAATTACATGGTATTCCAATAGTCCGTTTATAGTTATCATCTTCATTTAAAAAATAATATATAGTTCAAATTTCCTGCATGGACCACAGAAGGGCAAAGGAGATCTGCAGAGAGTATTGTCACTACCCAGAACCGATAGAAGTGCAGTTAATTTGTTTTTAGGCGAGTTGATTGCCATCTTTTTTCTTAAAGAAGAATCTCAAATGCCCTAGGGTTAGGAAGGGAGATGACCAGACAGGGTTGCTATTCTTGGTTATTGCCAGTGACTCCTGCTGAAAAGTGAATATTTGTGTATGTCGGGTGAGGACAGGATGGTAGACTGCCCACACTTACTGCCCCAGCTAACTACTCATGGCTTGTGCAACAGTAAGTATCTACATTCCTAGCATTTTACCCCTACACTAATGTTTTCCTTTACAAAGCCACGTATGAATGTTGAGACGGGTCCTTCATTCCTGTAAATCAACTGTTCAACAGTTTTCATCAGGTCTCGTTGGCAAAACCAAAGCAAAATGTTTGTTGTCAATTCCTTTGTGAATTTTCATTCTGGGTTTATGTTGAAGTTGAGGGCTATTCTTCTCCATCAACAAAGGAATCATCATCAAAATGGAAGAAAAAGAATGTTTCAAATGGAAATAGGATAAGATAAAACAGAATATACAATGCCTATAGGGAGGAACAAAAATGAGAAGTCGCACAACACCAGGTTATAGTCCAACAGATTTATTTAATTTTACAAGCTTTCGAAGCAGTGAATTGTAGGAGGTGTATCGGGATATACAAAAACAGCTTAAAAGTGATATTAGAGGTACAAAATGGGTCCCAGAAAGGGAATATCTAAAATGTTTAATATAAAGCTAACAAAATGTTGGGATATAGATCCAGGATAGTGGAATACAAGTCTCCTGAGGTTATGCTTAAGCTCTATAATGCTCTTATCAGACCATTCTTGGAATAAAGAAGAGGAAATAACTTGCATTTATATAGCACCTTACATGTCCTCAGGATGTCCCAAAGTGCCTCAAAAGCAATGACTTTTTTTCTCTAGAAGTGTAGTCACTGTGCTTTTAAAAGTAAATACAACAAGATCCCACGAACAACAAATGAGATAAATGACTTTTTTCAGTCTGTTGTTTGAGGGATGGATGTTGCTTGGGACATTGGGAGAACTCCCCGCTCTTCTTTGAAAAAATGCCATTGGATCCTTTAGATCCACCTGAATAGGCAGAAGAGCATGGCTTTAGTGGCTAATCCAAAGGCCAACACCTCTGCCAATGAAACACTACTTTAGTAATACACTGGGAGAAGAATTATCAGCCTAGGTTACACACATAAGTTAACTATTTCCTCTGGTGGGGGAATCCAGAACAAGGTAGCATAATCTTAAACTTTGAACACGAGGATGACAATTTTAAAATCGAGGCATTGATGTGCCAGGAGCCAATGTAGGTCAACGAGCACAGGGGTGATGGGTGGATGGAACCCGGTGTGATTTAGGATGTAGGTAGCAGAGTTTTAGATGAACTCAAGTTTATGGAGGGTGGAAGATGGGAGGCCAGCCTGGCAAGCATTGGAATAGTCACGTCTGGAAGTAACAAAGGCATGGGTGAGGGCTTCAGCAGCAGATGCAGGGGTGGAGACAGGCAATGTTACGAAAGTGGAAGTAGGCGATCTTTGTGATGGAGAGGATATGAGGAATGACTAAAAACAAAGGATAAAAAGCTCAATCTCTATAACCTAGAAAGAAGACAGTTAAGGGAGGACTTCATTATAGTATATAAAATATTAAATAGTTTGGATAACAAACGCAGAATGATAGGATCAGTGGTCGCAAGTATAAACCCGGGGCGTCAGCAGGCGGAATTGCTGGTGGGTCGGGTGGGAAAGTGATTTTTTATGACAGTAGGTCGGGACCCCGCTGTCAACCCGCCGCAACGCGCCTTTCCCGATGTCGGGTCTGTCAGCGCTGAGCAGACCCGAAAGGCAGCAGCGAGTGACCCAGACCATTAACAGGCTTTTTTACCTTACTTGTTAAGCTTTAACTTCATGACCACGGAAACCACGCTGTTCGGTGACCAAGTCTATCAACCTGAGACGGGAGTTCAGTGGCCATTGTGCCAGCTGATTACGTGACAGCTTCAAATGTACAGTAAAAACTCTCACCTGGCAGAGCACTTTACTCAGCCACAAGCTGTTACTCACTGCATTTCCACAACAGATTTAGCATACTGCAAGTCTTTCTACAAGTCTCCATCCAGTCTGACCTCAATACCTCTCTCACTATTGACAGATCACTTCTGTCATCTGTACTTCACCTGCCATCTATTTCATCAACATGGGTGCTGTTTATACTGTCTCACCTTGGTCCTCAGAATCGGACCACGATGAGTCCCAACACCAGCATCACCAGGCACACCAGTAGCACCAAGAACACCACCAACCTGCTCCGCAATCACCTGATGCTGCACAGGACACAGGGCATCAGCACCTGAGCACATTGCTGCCCAGGAAGCCAGGGATGGCCTCACCATGGCCAGATTTACTTAACTTTAGGCTATACACCCTGGCTGCCACATGATGTGCCAGGTTGGCACCACCCCACACCAACACCATAAAGCATCCCTACAATGCCCAAGCCATTCCTTTCACACTCATCACCATTGCGGGGGGTACCGTTATGACTCACCATTCACTGCAACTCACTAAGCCATTTCCAAAGGCGCACACAAATCTGTCCAAGACCGGAAAGTATTGAAAATAAAGATTTCAATGTTTGACACCACATTAACAGAAATTTTACATGAACATTGCATAAAACACCCAAGTGCCTACCCTGTGTGTTGTTAGTTGGTATGATTGCACTAGGATGAGGGTGAGTGTGAGGGGTGGCTAGTGAGATGGGGATGTGACAATGTAGATAGAGAGGGATGGGTGGAGGTGCAAGGTAAGTTGGTGTTAGTAAGGATGCGCAGGAGTAGGGTAGGGAATGCAGAGCGATCGGGATGTAATGAAAGGCACAGCAGGATGAGGTCGAGTGTGGCTTTGTACTAACGTTTTGTGATCTAATGAGATCATTGAAATGTTTCCACCACTGCACCCAGGTCCTCCTGACCACATTCCTGCTTGTGCCCTCCTGTGCAATGTGCAACCAGGCTGTTTTGGTCTCCTGGGGAGGTGTCTTCCGCCCATCGGAAGGGAAGAGGACCTCCCTGCGTGCTGTGGCTCCCTCCATAAGCATATGGAGGGAGTCATGAGAGAACCTGGGTGCAGCCCTGCACCTCTGTGCAGTGATTGTCAGTGTTTGTAGCACTTCAATGCTGTAGAACACTGACAGCACAAATGTCAAAAGACAGTTGGACATGGTCCCTTTAAGGAAACTGGCTCAAGGCGCGTCATGAATGATGCCACCAGACCTGCTTCCTCTAATTGGGCCGGGAAACGTGCTGGGCGGGCTTAACAAGCTCAATCAACGTAAATTCATTTTAGGCACCACCACCGACATCACCCGCCCGGTCCTGCTGAAGTAAGGAAAATCCCAGCCAAGGTATCAGAAAGAGTATCTTCACAATATTTGCCAGGGAGCGTGGTAGAGATGCAGATTTTAATGGTATTCACATTGCAGTTAGAAGCAAGGCTGGGAGAGTTAGGGTACTAGATCAATGAGCTTTGATGGACCGAATGGCCTTTTGTTAACCTTGCCTTTTGCTCTGTTCTTATCTCAGTTGATCCTTCCTCATGTAAACATAGCCTAAATGAACCAGTGTCATTAAACCACTATGTAAATAGAATTTTTAGCATGCATGATTAGGTCAGGTTAACAAAACTAAAAACAGTCATTGATTACCAGGTCTCCTTATTTAAGGAGGGATATATTTGCATTGGAGGCAGTTCAGAGAAGGTTCACGAGGTTGATTCCTGGGATGAAGGGGTTGTCTTATGAGGAAGGGTTGAGCAGGTTGGGCCTATACTCATTGGAGTTTAGAATGAGAGGTGATCTTATTGAAACATATAAGATTCTAAGGGGGCTTGACAGGGTAGATGTTGAGAGGATGTTTCCCCTCATGGGGGAATCTAGAACTAGGGTCATAGTTTCAGAATAAGGGATTGCCCATTTAAGATAGAGATGAAGAGGAATTTCTTCACTCAGAGGGTCATGAATCTTTGGAATTCGCTACCCCAGAGAGCTGTGGAGGCTGAGTCATTGAATATATTCAAGGCTGAGATAGACAGATTTTTGAGCTACAGGGGACTCGAGGGTTATGGGGAACAGGCAGAAAAGTGGAGTTGAGGCCAAGATCAGATCAGCCATGATCTTATTGAATGGCGGAGCAGGCTCAAGGGGCCGAATGGCCTACTCCTGCTCCTATTTCTTATGTCCTTATGTCCTTGTGATTGGTTGGGGTATGGTTCCAAAATGTATCCAAATTGGCTTCATATATATTCCTATTAGCTGAATGGTTAATGATTGAACACATATGAACCCTATAGTTGGCCAAGTGCCATCTATAGGAGAGCTGTGGGATGGCAATAAGTCCTTAGAGGCTATAACATTGGTGTTAATCTCTTGTAATTCCAAAACAAATTCACAAATATATGTCCTGTGTCATAAATTGTACAGGGCAACAATCTTTTTCAAGTAAAGAATACACTGAGGACTGGTTTCAAGAACGCATCACCAAAATGTCCTGTGAAAGGATGGCTACTTCCTTGAAGTGTAAATTGAATTTGTCAAATAAGGCATTGAGATGAGCTTGTAAACAGCAGGAGCCGTTGGCCAGGGGAGATTGCCTCACCCCCTCGAGGGAAGGGAGAGGGAATAAATGTGCAAATACATGGTGCTTTGCCCATGTCAGGTAATCATTCCATAGCCTAAGGCTCATATCATTTGCTTCTCTAACATCTTTCCGTACCTGCATGTGCATGTTGCTTTGGATTAAATGCAAAGCAATGTACACATGCAGGTTAGCAAACTTCAGCGAAAAGCCTCTTTGGGAGGGGTCTGTCCTATTGTGGAAGGTTTTGTATAGTGATGTATTTTGTTACTTCAAACAGAATGCCTTAAAGGAAAAGGGCAGTGCATGCAAAAAAAAAAAATCAATCAACTATCAATATACAAAAGGATAAATGTCAGGTTGCTGTGGATTACAGACAATAAACCAGTGAGTAGCGTGGGCTGCATAACTTCTGATTGCTGCAGACGCAAGTAAATTATGTCATCTGTGTCAATAGCGGTTTAGTTTCCATAATCCAACATTATCCTGGTGTGTTTCTGTTCATATTACACTCCCGAGGGCCTTTGTTGTGAACAAAAGTGAACAAAGTAACTGTTTGAGATTCACTTGCCTCAATGGTGAAATGCTTCTGTCTGGTGCAGTACCGAACAATACAACCAGCTATACAGACCTCAGCAAAGAGCAGTAATGAGGGCGTTATAATCGGTTTGACTGACCTTGTGTCAGAGGGTAAAAGGTAGAAAAATCTGCTACAGTTCCTGCTGAAGATCAATATCCAGTCACCCTGCGGATGAGGACTCAGCCATTATATCCCTCAAATATCCTGCCAACGGTGTCTAGATTCAGACATGAAGAATGGCTACTTAGGAAATGTACCAGAGAGTTTCCAATGCCCCTAGGACCATATTCATCACAGATCTACCACTTTCCAGGAGAGCAGAGAAGAAAAATGGTAGAAAATTGGAAAACATTAAGTGTAAAGAAAAGGGGGAGTTTGAGCGTGTGTGGCAGTGTTATACAACAGTTCTATCATTTGCCGGTGAGCCTTTTAAATCAGTGCAGTAAATCAGTCGCCTCCAGTCCAGATCCAAGGTCGTCCCATCCTCTGTCGTCGAATTACAATATGCAGACGACGCTTGCGTCTGCGCACACTCGGAGGTCGAACTCCAAACTATCGTCAACACCTTCACCGAAGCGTACGAGAGCATGGGCCTTACACTAAACATCCTTCAGACAAAGGTCCTCTACCAACCTGCCCCCGCCACACAGTACTGCCCCCCGATTATCAAAATCCACGACAAGGCCTTGGACAACGTGGACCACTTTCCATACCTTGGGAGCCTACTGTCAACAAGGGCAGATGTCGATGACGAAGTCCAACACCGCCTTCAGTGTGCCAGTGCAGCCTTCGGTCGCCTGAGGAAGAGAGTGTTTGAAGACCAGGACCTCAAACCCGGCACCAAGCTCATGGTCGACAGAGCAGTAGTGATACCCGCCCTGCTGTATACCTCAGAGACATGGACCATGTACAGCAGGCACCTCAATGCACTGGAGAGGTACCACCAACGCTGCCTCCGCAAGATCCTGCAAATTCAATGGCAGGATAGGCGCACCAATGTCAGTGTTCTCGCTCAGGCCATCATCCCCAGCATCGAAGCTTTGACCACGCTCGATCAGCTCCGATGGACAGGTCACATCGTCCGCATGCCCGATACGAGACTCCCAAAACAAGTGCTCTACTCGGAGCTCCGACATGGCAAGAGAGCCCCAGGTGGGCAGAGGAAACGCTTCAAGGACACCCTCAAAGCCTCCTTGAAAAAGTGCAACTTCCCCACCGACACCTGGGAATCCCTGGCCCAAGACCGCACAAAGTGGAGGAGAAGCATCCGGGAAGGCGCCGAACACCTCGAGTCTCTTCGCCGGGAGCAAGCGGAAGCCAAGCGCAAACAGCGGAAGGAGCGCACGTCAACCCAAGCACCCCACCCACCCGTCCCTTCAACCACCATCTGTCCCACCTGTAGGTCCCGCATTGGACTCATCAGTCACCTGAGAACTCATTTTTAATGTGGAAGTAAGTCATCCTCGGTCCCGAGGGACTGCCTAAGAAGCCTAAGAAGAAGTAAACTCCACATGCATTGTATTAAAAAGTACAAATAAAGTGCGCTTGCATTACTTCAATGTTTCCTTTGTACGTTGGGCATCGAAAGTATAATTACAAATGTGGATTTCAAATGGCTGATGGATTATAAATTAAATACGATGTAAAATAAAACAAGTTGAAGCAAATCCTTAATTAAACATTATTCTAATCGCCTTTCCTTTATGTACAATAGCACTGCAGGGTGGATGGAAAGAAAATAATACAAATATATTTTAATTATATGAAATGTAGAACAAACGTGTGCCAACTCCAACCTGGTGCTGGTGTGCAGCCCCACAGGAACAAATGAAAGTTGGCAGCTGTGGGTAAAATCGTTTGGCTAGCACTTCCACATCATGTTTTAGCCACAGACTACGCTTCCAGATAAACAATATGGGGGATGAATGTTGAACTGAAAACCACAGAACTGTTAACAGTCAAATTTTCTAATGCTTCCCGAGAGTATTTTGTTCTTTGAGTGTGAGGTAGATAATGATCATTTACTGTTAACAGAATTTTTTGTGGTTTAAGGTATCGACTAACCATGACTTGGAGGGAACTGTAAACCTTAACTACGAGAGATCTTGTGGCGTGCAGAGGGCTAAGTTTCTTGCAACCGTTCTTGCATTTCCTCAAATGTAAGTTTGAATCCAGCTTCCCAAAAATTTGGGAATAAAGGTCCTTCTTTTAAAAAAGAAAATGAGCTCCCTTTTTCTGTGGATAGAGGTCTATATTTCAGAGCTAAACGGGGTGGCAATTCATCTTGGACGGTAAGGCAAAATGGGCGGTATCGACTCTGCTCCTCGCCTGATTTTCAGTTCCAGTGACTTCAATAGAACTGAATATCAAGCGGGATGTATAACAGGCGGTCAATGCGATACCACATGTTTAGCGCTGCCGCCAAGGCTAATTTCTACCCCAGTGAGTCAGTATGAAGCTGATTCCAAATTAGATGAACTCGGGCAAATTTTATTGCCTCAGTCCACAGCTGGGCTGGAATCACAAGATAATTGTGGCTGAAGGAAGATTTTCCACCTTACCTCAGCTCTTCCAATCAGAATAACCTCAGTTCCTCCAATGCAGTATCCATCTTTCTCTTAAATGATTCCAAGGTTTTAAGCTTTCACTATCCTACCTGAAAGTCCATTCCATGTGTTCAGCACTCTTTGTAGAAGAAATTTCCTGACATCAGCACCAGCTTGAAAGTGTGCCCACGTGTCCTACTGAATATAATCAAGCAGTTTTATGTTTTCACTTGGTTTCAAATCATAGGAACATAGGAACAGGAGGAGGCCATTCAGCCCCTCGAGCCTGTTCTACCATTCGATGAGATGATGGTTGATCTGTGATCTAACTCCATAAACCTGCCTTTGGCCCATATCCCTTAATACCTTTGGTTAACAAAATCTATCAATCTCCGATTTAAAATTAACAATTGATCTAGCATCAATTGCCGTTTGCGGAAGAGAGTTCCAAACTTATACCACTCTTTGTGTGTAGAAGTGTTTCCTAATTTCACTCCTAAAAGGTCTGGCTCTAATTTTTAGACTATGCCCCCTAGTCCTAGAATCCCCAACCATCGGAAATCAGGGATGTGTTAGGTGAAGGAGCTGAACACTACACTATAGAAACTGTCTGAATATGAAATTCCTATACTAGGAGTTGAACCCAGAACACCTGAGTAAAAACTAAGATTCTAATCATTAGACCATTTCGGAACTAAGCACATTGAGCTTGTATTTCTTGCAAAGTGGCGTAGCCCACAGTGGTTTTGTGAATCAAGGCTGAAAACCCAATGGCTTGGAGTTTCCTCTAGGTAACTTCCAGCACAATTCGCCTAAAATAGGACAAACCACCGCAAAAGATCGAGGAATTTCATGTGCAAATTATGTCCAGCGCAAATTGAGTTTCCCCGATCTTTTGCGTTGGTTTAAAAAACATCGTGCTGGAATCTGGCCCCACCCACAAAACTGGCACCACCCCCAGATCGATTTAATTACCATGGCGATAATTGCACCCGTTTGTGGGCCTTCAAAGAGGCATTAAGCTTTTGTTTTTAGGCGCAAGGACGCTAATAGTCAACTTTTAAAAGCTTTTAAACATTAAAAAATATTTAATTTATTCAGAAACTGACTACTGGAAACCAATGAAACTAGCAAAGTCATTTTCAATTATTTAAATATCGGGTGACTCATAGGTGGTGACGAGACGCTGATTAAAAAGACTTATTTTTTTTATGATAAGCTCATTTTGAGCTGTATTAATAAAACTGCACCAGGTTCCCACTCTTAAATATATCAGGGAATATTTTTTAATACAAACATTTAAAAAAAAGTCTAAAACGCTGCCCTATTGCACTGGTTCATGGACGGTTTTACGCTCGGCGATATGCAATTTAGTTTGAGCGGATACTTGAGCAAAAAATTTACTTCACAAAACTAGCGCAATTTTGAGTGCAATTTGCACCCGAATCACCGATTACGCCCAAAACCGAAACTCTTGGCCACTAGTATACTTCACAAGAATTGACTGAGTTGGTTTTGCTTCATATTTTCCCAGTGAATGCTCCCCGTTGGAACCTGGATTCAATACGTAAACCGTCAGGTAAATGACTTAAAGTGTATAAGTGGATTTAAAAAACCGAGAGAAATAGCCGGTGAGAATTAGCAGACGATGAAAGCAGAAATTTGCAATCACATTTGCAATCAAAGCCAATAATACATTTTCAGCACTAGTTGGTATTTACGTAATAGTATACTTTGCTGATTTCAACGATCCCAATCTAGACTTCCTGTTTTGAGTCGATAGGAACTTTTGACCTTAAACTCACTGCTGCAATTCACATGACAAAGTCAACAGAGCAAATCTGGGTTTGGGTTTGATAGACCAGTATCATCTTGATTTGAATTCTCTCTCAACTGAACCAATTTTAGTACGTTTAAATGCAGCAATGTTGTGGGAGCACCATCACTGTCAAGTTCCCCTCCAAGTCACACGCCATCCTGACTTGGACATATATCGCCGTTTCTTCATCGTCGCTGGGTCAGAATCCTGGAATTCCCTCCCTAACAGCACTGTGGGAGATAAAGGACCTAGCGGTTTTCAGGGCAACTAGGGCTGGCAATAAATATGACCTTACCAGTGTCACTCACAACCCAAGAACAAATTTTAAAAAAAATGCAGGTTCTCCATGCTTTAGCAGGTAAAAACTTTTTCTAGTGTCCTAGTCGGTAATAGAAATTAGATGTTGGTTGCTTATTGCCTTAAGCTCTGGAATTCCCTCCCTAAACCGCTCTGCCTCTCTCTCCTCCTTTAAGACGCTCTTAAACCTACATCTTTGATATCTTGGTGTCAAACTTTGATTGATAACACTCCTGTGAAGCGCCTTGGGATGTTTTACTACGTTAAAGGTTTCAGTTGGGGTGGCAGTTGAGGTGCTAGAATTGGCCTCAGCACAGTGGGCGAGGGAGTGAGAAAATAATGCAAGGGTCACATTCCTAATGTCTATTGAGTGGATCCTGCTAGAATGAGTGTGCAAGGCCATCGATTGAGGACAGGATTGGGTGCGATTGTGATGCCCACCCCCACCCCTCTCCCCCCGAGTCAAAAGCCAGATGAAATTTATTGTTTAGACTCCAACATGAAAGGTGGCCACTTGAACAAGGCTTCAGAAAGGACTGCCAACACCAGGGGAACAATGTCCCCATGAGAAGCACAGCTATCAGGTCAAGACAGGAGAAAATGGTAACCATAGAACTCGAGGCATTATACTCAACCTATAAACACAGAGCAATTAATATGTAACTTGGCTCATATCATTGAAGCTTGTTGAGTGATAACACAATAGCTTTCATTAAAAATAGCAACCAAAGATGAAAATAAATAGTACCTCTGAGACAGCTCTTCGGATATACCAAGTAATGAGTTACGACTATTGACCACAATTTGAACGTGCTGATTTTCAAATGTTAATTAGCCACAGAGTTTTTTTTAATGCTGATAATTAAGATAGATTTATTATGTGCTCAATCCACATTACTTGGGTCTGCCGTGCAAGGACTGGCAACCAGCCACTTATGTTTATTGCACATGATTGTGCCTTCACTTGCTGTCCATGGCTCAATGTAAGAGTTGAGAGGTCGCACAACACCAGGTTATAGTCCAACAGTTTTATTTGAAATCACAAGCTTTCGGAGCTATCGATTGCTCCTTCCTCAGGTGAAGTAAATTAGATACAGAATCGCCAAAGCATATATAGATAGAGAACAAAGCATGTGTACCTTACAATTGCAGATTGTACACATGCTTTGTTCTCTATCTATATATGCTTTGGCGATTCTGTATCTAATTTACTTCACCTGAGGAAGGAGCAATCGATAGCTCCGAAAGCTTGTGATTTCAAATAAAACTGTTGGACTATAACCTGGTGTTGTGCGACCTCTCAATTTTGTCCACCCCAGTCCAACACCGG
The DNA here is from genome assembly GCA_030390025.1 of Squalus acanthias. Taxonomy (NCBI): domain Eukaryota; kingdom Metazoa; phylum Chordata; class Chondrichthyes; order Squaliformes; family Squalidae; genus Squalus; species Squalus acanthias. The sequence goes on from CM059443.1 coordinate 26,504,907, forward strand.
CATCTCCGCATCATGATCAATGTAAGAGAGCAGAGGAAAAGGGGAAGTATATGCAGATGGTTAAGGTGCAAAGTCTATGTAGAAATTGGAAATAACAACAGAAAACGCTGGAAAAACTCAGCAGGCCAGGCAACATCCGTGGAGAGAGAAAGAGAGTTAACGTTTCAGGTCGAAACCCTTCGTCGGAACTGAGGGAGCAAGAAATAAACAGATAAAAATGCAAGGGGGAGGCTGGGGGGAGGAATAAAAGAACAAAAGGGATGGTCTTTAGTGAGTAGAGACATTGAGAGATGCTCAAGGCAAGACGAGATGGTAATGAGACAGGTTGAGAAACAAAAGGTAAGGTGTGAAATGCTGGCAGAATCAGAGACAGCTGTAGAAATTGGATGTTGGTTGCTTATTGCCCTAAGCTCTGGAATTCCCTCCCTAAACCTCTCCGCCTCTCTACCTCTCTCTCCTCCTTTAAGATGCTCCTTAAAACCTACCTCTTTGACATCTGTCCTAATATCCCCTTATCTGGCTCAGTGTCAAATTTTGATTGATAATGCTCCTGTGAAGCGCCTTGGGATGTTTTACTATGTTGTTAGGTGTGACCTTTCATTGTGACAAGTCGTCAGCAAAACTCTCATCCAATCAGCCAAAGAAATTACACATTGTATGACCAGGCTTGTTGGGAACAGTGCTATCGTGGACAGAAACACTTGCCTTTCACTTCTGGAATCTGACTTCATAACCAGTCCAATTTAATGGATGAACAATAATCTCTCTGTGTCTCTGTCTGTCTCCAGAGGTAATATTGACTTGGGTGCGGTAGTGTAAAATGGGCGATAGCGAATCCGCAGCTCGTTTTGCATCCCTCACGATTTTTATTTTGATTGCCGTCAATAAAAATTGGGAGAGATGTAAAACGGGCTGCCGATTTGCTGACACCCATTTATACTATTGCACAAAGTCAAAATTACCCCCTCTCTCTCTATGCAGAATCACAGGCGAAATGAGTTTTCCCAGTCTGAACCAAGTTGCCGCTCTGCATGAACACAAGACACAAAAGTGAACATAATTCCACCCTGATTTGCGTTTGGCGTTAAGTTGGCAGTCTAATTCAGGAAGTGCACAAGACTGGTTGATGAGGGAAATGGACATGTAACAGTGGCACAATACAAGTTGATCCTTAACTGGCAAATAACCCATGCTGTACTCAGCCTGCGAGTGTTTGATGCTGACACTGCGTGCCAAAGAGTAAACAAAACATTCCATTGCTCAGCACTGACAGTCTTTACCTTGATCTGCTAAAAGAACCAAATAAAATCAAAATCAAAAGACAAGACTAATGCAGAGACTAATATAGTCACAGTCCCTCCGCATAATAAATGAAATTTGAAATTGCTTCCTGATAAGGTTGTACAGGATACACAAACTAAAGAAGTTTGAGTCAATGCTGATGGCGAATCTTTCCCAGCTTGTTCCAAATTTCCATTCTGCTGTTGTAGGAAAAAATAACTAAGCCAAACCTAACAAAGCTCCAATTTGGCTGTCTAATTAATCCGCTCAAATTCAGTTAAGCCTGGATTGCAGTACTTATCATCAATCTTTGGTATGTGGGCGTCGCTGGCAAGGCCGACATTTCGTGCCCATCCTTAATTGCCCTTGAGAAGATGATAATGGGCCGCCTTCTTGAACTGCTGCAGTCCATGTAGTGAAGCTACACCCACAATGCTGTTAGGTAGGGAGTTCCCTGATTTTGACCCAACAACAATGAAGAAATGGCGATATATGTTCAAGTCAGGATGGTGTGCGACTTGGAGCTGGTGGTGTTCCCATGCAACTGCTGCCCTTGTCCTTCTAGGTGGTGGAGGTCGTGGGTTTGGGAGGTGCTGCGGAAGAAGCCTTGGCGAGTTGCTGCAGTGCATCCTGTAGATGGTACACACTGCAGCTGTTGTGGGGGGAGTGGATGTTTAAGTCTGTGGATGGGGTTGGACCATATATTAAGATAAGCACGGCATTAGGTTTGTAACTTCTTAGACCAGTAACTAAAACAAAATTTGTTAACAAGGGGTCTCTGTTCCCCCCTCCCAGCCGTGCCTGATTCTGTCCTCTTCCGATGTCCACGCGTGCACACTTTCCAACAAGGGTGATTTTATCGATGTAAGAATCTGATACTTTTGATCTACCAGTTAGTTACTGCTGTGACCTTGCTGCAACAGACATGGAGGCTTTATGCAGCTCCATATGTATCAAGGCCTGTGTAACTCCAAGGAAGACTGTAGCTGGTAGAGATCTGACAGCTACTCCCCTTGCAAAAAGCATTTGTCTGTCTTTCTTTAGAAAAATCTCGAAAGAAAGTGGATCAAAGAACTCAGCTGAAGGGCTTGTCTGTTTATTCCTTTTCAGGAGGGGTTTCAAAGCTGTCATGTTATTTGGACTGACTGCAACATCTTGATGCCACTGTTTGCATCTGTAAATGACTGTGTGTGATTAAATCTATTTGGTAGTTTAGTGTGTTACAAAAGTTTCTATCACAACTGATAATTATCATGAAATGGGTGTGTAGCAGAAATCCTGCATGCAAATTCTGAGACAATAAGGAGATCTATTGTTCGCCCACGGCTTGTTATCCCACTTTATTTTGTGCACCAATGTCTCATTTCAGTTCATAGGAAGCACAGGTTTTGTGTTGGGCACAAGAAAAAAGAATCAAAACAGTGCCTTTACTGACTGAGCCATTGGGTAAACTTAATTGAATGCGTAATAAGTCAATAATATTTTAAAAGAAAGGAAAAAGAACATGCATTTATATAGCGTCTTTCACATCCACAGGATGTTCCAAAGCAGTTCACAGCCAATTAACTTTTGAAGTATAGTCAATGTTGGAATGAAATTTTGTGAAGAACAGGACATTCACTTATTAGGAACTAAGGGCCGTATATTCCGATGCCTACGGGTGTGTACGCGCTGTGTACACACCCGTAAGGACATCGGAAATGCCGGTTTCAGGCATGCCAAGTGCATGCTCTGAAAACCGGCATTTTCGATCTGTCAAGAATGCTCTTGACAGATTGGACGCCTGCCCCAGAGAAGGGCCTTTGCGGGTGGAGAGTTCCGCTTTCTGCAGAACCTTCGCCCGCTGAAAACCCTTAGAAATCTTACGCCTGGTAAAAGCAGGTGTAAGGCCTACTTTTACCAGCATAAGAGTTGAAAAAAAGGTTTTTAAAAATGTTTTCCTCATTTATCATTTAAAAATACTTTTAAAAAAAAGGTAAGTTTATTTTTAGCCCTGTAAAAAACTTTAATTTTTTTTTCAAAAAATTAAATTTTTGTTTAAAATATTTAATTTATTGTAATTTCAACTCATTTTAAAAATGTGATTTAAAAAAATGTATTTAATGTTTTACAGTGTTTTTGGGGTGATCTCCATTCATATATTTGACAGGTCTATCTGTCAAGTGTATGAAGGGAGATTCCCTTCTTTGATTGGCTCCCCATGGCCCACGTGATCCCAGGGACGCTTGCGAACCGCACGCACCTCTGGGATACGCGGCCCCTGCGCATTTCGAGTTGGAGAGGCCCAGGAGCGGAGGTGTCTGGACCTCGGGAGCCCTCAGGTAAGTCCATAGATTTTTTCCAGATCGGAGGCCTCCGCACGCAGGAAGCCTCCGATCGGAAAATACGGGCCTAAATATTTTTCAGTTGAAAAAATATGTATGGGTAGAGCTGCTGGCTAGAGATGCACACTGTTAAAAGGCCTGGGTTTGAGTTCCTAGCTTAATTATCATTTAAACTTGTCTCTCTTCCATTTGTGAGTTTCATTGGTTTGGATTTGGTTGTTGAGTGAAACATAGAAACATAGAAGATAGGAGCAGGAGTAGGCCATTCAGCCCCTCGAGCCTGTTCCGCCATTTAATGAGATCATGGCTGATCATCCAAATTCAGTACCCTGTCCCTGCTTTCTCCCCATATCTCTTGATCCCTTTAGCCTTAAGAAAAATATCTAACTCCTTCTTGAATATATTTAATGAATTGGCCTCAACTGCCTTCTGTATAGAGTGCATATATTATGAACGAAAATCTGAAACAATAGGGGCAAGGAGGAGAACTTGGCAGGGTTGCAGCAAGAGGAGGAAATATAGGTAGATGAAAGTGGGATACGCCATGGTATGGGATAGGGAAGGAGACTAGGCAGGATTATAACATGGATTGGGGGGTGGGGGCTGGGTGTTAGAGAATGATTGACTCAAGTGAATTGGTACATTTCCAGGGAACTAGGGAGATATTTCTTCAAGCAGGGGAAGATGTTTAAAATATATATTATAAGTATTTATTTTCTCTCCCCTCAAAAGAAAAACAGGCACAGAAGGATGAAATTGGAGCTCGAAATAGCGCAGTATAAGTGCAGATTGTGGAAGCACCATGATGGGTCAGTGATCTAATGGGCCGCAGAACCATACAGACCAGAAAGTCCCCAGGTTCGATTTTTGTCTGTGCTGTGTTATCTAATCTCAGCCGGTCAGGATGCTATTATTCACCTCTGTTCCTGGGTTAAGGTGAGGAAAGTTGGCCTGGGCTCGAATGAGGAGAGGATAAGGCCCATGATGCCCAGTACAGTTATTATGGTCTGTTAATGCTTACCATCAAAGCTCATGCATAAATAACTGTCCCTTGTGTGAAAACAGAGGGTGAATGACCGCTGATGAATCTTATCCCAGCAAGAAGTCCATATTGGGGAGAGGAGAAAAAGGAAATTGGGACAGTTAATATGTATGGCTTGCACTGGCTCAGCATTTGGTAGCAAGAATAACTGCCAGGAAGACCAATCTAGGTTCATAAACTATGCTCCCTGCAGGCCAATACTGTGACAGCAGTGGAGGAACCTATGGGGGGCAATCTTGCCAGCCCTGGGGAGGCGGGTTTGGAGGCGGGACTGCCGGGAAAATGGCAGAATCTGGGGGTGGGTACCCATCCCGCCCCCAACCCGCCTCCGTGCCATCTTCCCAGGAGGCGGGTAGCCGACCCGCGCCGGGTCCCGTCCCCTGGAGGCAGGAAGGGGATTACAGCCACTTAACTGCCTGCTAACAGGTAGTTAACAGGCAGTTAAGAGGATTATCCCCATTTTTCCACCAGAGGCGCGGGCTTCCCGATGTCGGGAAACCCCGCCAGGGTCTCCGAGGCGAGCAGTGGGTCTGCGGGGGTCGGAGGGGTGCAAAAGTGCGCTGTGGAGGTAAGTGATGGGTGCAAGTGTGGAGAGGTAAGTATGTGAGGTGAGTGGAAAGTGATAGAAAATGTTTACTTACCTTTGTTTCTTCTGGCTTCAACTGTTGGGGATGCGGAGACTCTCGCATTTCACCGGCAGAGATGACAGATGGCTGCTACATTCTCCGATGTAACAGCTATCTAATTTCTGCTCACAAAAGAGGTTTGATGAGTCTTGAATACAAGAACTCATCAAACTACAGAGAATGTCAGTGTTTGACAGCTTCACAGAGCTATCAAACGATGATAATTCATATGTCAAAAATTTTTGACAGATGAAACGTCATACACTGACATTCTCTGTAACTGGCTTCCTCTGAATTGGCCTGCTAAGCCCACTGGGCGGGCTTAACAAGGTCAATCAAGAGAAAATAGCATGGGTTGGCCAGAAGTCGATGGTGGCGGGACTAAAACCCGACAAATGGGAGTCCCGCCTCCAAAAGTTCCCCATTGACAAAATCCAGCCCTGTGACCTAGATTGAGTCACCCCTCCTGGCTGAAAGAAGGAAGAAATGATTTACAATTAAATGGTGAAAGCAAAACAAGGGTAGTCTACTCATTTTTGTAAATCTGTTTTCATCCAGTTTCAAAGAGGTGAATGCACCAGTCTAACTTACCCTAGGGGGGATTCTCCTCCCTTTCCCTCCATTAACTGCTCATTCGGTTAAGGCTCCATGAGCACTGGCCAACCTATGGTCCCGTAACCAAATTCCCTTTAGAGTGTCAGCTGTGGCTCAGTGGGTAGCACACTCGCCTCTGATGTCAAAAGGCTGTGGGTCGAAGTCACACTCCAGGGACTTGAGCACAAAAATCTCAGCTGACACTCCAATGCAGTGCTGAGGGAGTGCTGCACTGTCAGAGGTGCCGTCTTTCAGATGAGATGTTAAACTGAGGCCCTGTCTGCTCTCTCAGGTGGATGTAAAAGATCCCATGGCACTATTTCGAAGACGAGCAGGGGAGTTATTCCTCGTGTCCTGGCCAATATTTATCCCTCAATCAACATAACAAAAACAGATTATCTGGTCAGTATCACATTGCTGTTTGTGGGACCTTGCTGTGCGCAAATTGGCTGCTGCGTTTCCCACATTACAACAGTGACTACACTCCAAAAGTACTTCATTGGCTTTGAGATGTCCGGTGGTCGTGAAAGGCGCTATATAAATGCAAGTCTTTTTATGCGTGCACAAGCTTTGTCAGTGAGGTTGGCAGGATATTCGTTCATTGACCCTCGCCTCGGAGTCAGCAGGTTGTGGGTTCAAGTCCCACTCCAGAGACTTGAGCACAAAAATCTAGGCTGACACTGCACTGCAGTGCTGAGGGAGCGCTGCACTCTTGGAGGTCCCGTCTTTCGGCGGAGGTATTAAACAGATTATCTGGTCATTATCACAGTGCTGTTTGCTGAGCGCAAATCGGCTGCCGTGTTTCCTACATTACAACAGTGACTACACTTCAAAAAGTACTTCATTGACTGTAAAGCGCTTTGGGGCATCCGGTGTTTGTGAAAGGCGCTATATAAATGCAAGTCTTTCTTTTCTCTTTTTCTGAACCAGCCTGGTCTGTATGGCTCAGCTATTCACTGCATAAACTTGCTAAGACATTGCAGCAGCTCTAGAGTCAGATAAGGTGAGAGCTAATTAACTACGTAGAAATTACCTCAGTACAAGTTTCATTCTGTACTGTTGGAATGATTAATAGACAGACACCAACACAGACACGTATATTCGCAGAGCCAGAGAGATGGACAGGCCCTGAGGCAGGAGTAATTTGTATCTACATGCGCAGCATTAATTGGGATGTGGTCTGAATTAACTGCTGATTCAAATTAAGTAGCAGCTTGTAAATATTATGGATCAGCAGAATTCAACCTCCTCCACTTCTGCCTTTGGACGGGATCCATACCGAGTCTACATTCATTTTGCCTTTAACCCTGTAACAGGATGACCTGAAGTGAGCCTAATGTTACAGTCTGTACTGTGAGCAGTATACTATAACTGGAATATACAGTGACGTAGTCTGTATGGAAACAGTTATTACATTTAGAGCTGACCTCAAGCTTTTACCTCGTTTGTCTTAATAACAAAGAGCAAAAGAAAACGCTAAAGCTCATTTGCCACATACGCAGATATTTCTGGCTCCAAAGGAGCTGTTTCCTTAATTTATCTTTTTTTGGGGGAGGGTGGGGGGAGGGGGGAGGGGTGGTGAATTAAGCTAAGCTTTACCAGAGCTTGATTTTGACACTGAAGGGTATGTATTTTGTGAGGGGCGGCTACCAGTGCAGATCTTCTCTCAATGGCAGTGTGGATCGGAGAATCACCCACACAGGTCAACGTGCCTGATTCATGGCACTCTGGATCTTCTAGTGGTTTGGCCAGTCAATTTGTTTATCAGATTTTAAACATTTTGGAAATTACCTACCTTTTAGTTTACAAGCCAGTAAACCTCAATAGTAGTCTTGCAGTGCTATTAATCTCTTATATTCCACAGGCCTTCATTCCTTACCCTCTTCTACATCAACGTTAAGAACATTAAGATAGCATACATCCTATAGCTGGTCTAGTTATAAGCTGCCTATTGACCAGGTACATTGGTAGACAGAAATGGGATCAGACAGAGGCAGGTGGGCTGGAGTTTGCAGCCACAAGATTAGTTCAATCTCAGACTAGCTCAGGTTGATATTTGATAATTCTGTTTTTAATCCACAAAAAATATGTGTTTTTGCCAACTTTTCAACTGGGAGTTTAACGTTTTATGTTATGGGAACTTGTTCAGGTGCACAACCTACTGTGAAGGAACAGTTTTAACTGGAGCAAATTGACTGCGTAAGTGTCACAAGGGTGCTTAGCCGAGGGTTACCAGTGGTCCTTAGTACATACGCAGCATAACAACTATATAAAGTGAAACACCAACAAGCAGAGGAGACAGCAGATCCTGAGCATTAGTAGTTGAGTTAGGCGAGATGACCGAAGGCACATTTTGAATAAATACCCTTTGAGGACATTTCTAAGTGTGGGGAGCAAACATAAGAACATAAGAAATAGGAGCAGGAATAGGCCACTTGGCCCCTCGAGCCTGCTCCGCCATTCAATAAGATCATGGCTGATCTTGGGCTCAAAGCCACTTCCCCATCCGCTCCCCATAACCCTTCACTCCCTTATCCTGCAAAAATCTGTCTATCTCCACCTTAAATGTATTTAATGACCCAGCCTCCACAGCTCTGTGGGGCAGAGAATTCCACAGATTTACGACCCTCAGAGAGAAGAAATTCCTCCTCATCTCAGTTCTAAAAGGGCAACCCTTTATTCTAAAACTGTGCCACCGAGTTCTAGATTTCCCCACAAGGGGAAACATCCTCTCTGCATCTACCTTGTTGAGCCCCCTTAGTATCTTATATGTTTCAATAAGATCACCTCTCATTCTTCTAAATTCCAATGAGTATAGGCCCAACCTGCTCAACCTTTCTTCATAAGTCAACCCCCTCATCTCTGGAATTAACCTCGTGAATCGTCTCTGAACTGCTTCCAATGCAAGTATATCCTTCCTTAAATAAGGAGACCAAAACTGTACGCAGTACTCAAGGTGTGGTCTCACCAATACCTTGTACAGTTGTAGCAGGACTTCCCTGCTTTTATACTCCAACCCCCTTGCAATAAAGGCCAACATTCCATTTGCCTTTTTGATTACTTGCTGTACCTGCATGCTAACTTTTTGTGTTTCATGCACAAGGACCCCCAGGTCCCTCTGAACTGTAGCATTTTGTAATCTCTCTCCATTTAAATAATAATTTGCTTTTTTATTTTTCCTGCCAAAGTGGATAACTTCGTACTTTCCCACATTATACTCCATCTGCCAAATGTTTGCCCACTCACTTAGCCTGTCTATATCCCTTTGCAGATTCTTTGGGCTGGATTTTCAATGACCCGTGGAGTCGGGTTTGGAGGTGTGTGGGGGGTTAAAGTTGCAGATTCGGGGGTCCCGACCCCATCCCGCCTCCATGCCAGTTTCGCTGGCGGCGGGTACCCGACCTGTGCTGGGACCCGACTCCCCGAGGCAGGAAGGGATTTAGTGACAATTAACTGCCTGTTAACAGGTAGTTGACAGGCAGTTTTTTGACTAATCCCTATTTTGACGGCTGAAATGTGGGCCTCCCGACAGGTGGCAACCACGCCAAGTTATCGGGGCGGACCGTGGGTCTGCAGGGGTTGGAGGGGTCGATATGTCCGGTGGGCAGGTTAGTGATGGGTGCATGTGTGCAGAGGTAAGTGTGTAAGGTAAGTGCTAAGTGTGGGAAAAAGTTTTACTTTCCTTAACTTCCTCCTGCAGGTGTCAGCCCTTCAGTTCTCGGGAGTCAGAAATCACACCGGCACAGAAAGCAGAAAAGCCGTGGTGCTGTCAAAAACTGCAGCCTTCTGTTTTCTGTGCTGGAATGATTTCTAACTCAGCCTGAGAGGAAGGACTCAAGTTAGAAATCATATTGTCAGTGTTTGACAGCTTCACAGAGCTGTCAAACGCTGATATTTCATCTGTCAAAAGTTCTTGACAGATGAAATGTCAATCTGTGACGTCACCTATTGCCGAGTGGCCCTTAATTGGCCTGCTGAGCCCACTGGGCGGGCTCAACAAGGTCAATCAAGGGAAAATACAGTGGGTTGGCCACATCTCGATGGAGGCGGGTCTACAACCCAAAATGTGGGATTCACGACACCAACCCGACCCCAGTATCAAAATCCAGCCCTTTGAGTCCTCTGCACAACTTGCTTTCCCCCCCACCTTTGTATCATCCGCAAACTTGGCTACATTACACTCGGTCCCTTCATCCAAGTCATTAATGTAGACTGTAAATAGTTGAGGCCCCAGCACCGATCCCTGTGGCACCCCACTAGTTACTGTTTGCCAACCGGAAAATGACCCACTTATCCCGACTCTCTGCTTTCTGTTAGTTAGCCAATTCTCTATCCATGCTAATATATTACCCCCAACTCCGTGAGCTCTTATCTTATGCAGTAACCTTTTATGTGGCACCTTATCGAATGCCTTCTGGAAATCCAAATACACCACATCCACTGGCTCACCTTTATCTACCCTGCTCGTTACATCCTCAAAGAACTCCAGCAAATTTGTTAAACATGATTTCCCTTTCCTAAAACCATGCTGACTCTGCTTGACTGCATTATGATTTTCCAAATGCCCTGCTACTGCTTCCTTAATGAAGGACTCCAGCATTTTCCCAATGACAGTAGTAAGATTAGAGGTTTAGGGAAGGTGGAGATAGTAGAAGGCTCTGCCACCAATGCAAGAATTATGGAAGGCAGAGCTGCACAGGGGCCCAGAGTCTGAGGACCAAAGGACAAGGGCTGATTTGGGAGGTAGGGTTCAGGGGGTTTCAGAGGTAGGGTGATAGATAGGGTGATGTGAGGCCATGAGGGATGTGTGGACAAGGACAAGGTTCTTGAATTCAGTGTGCGCTGGGAGACAGGGACGACAGGTGACTTGGACTTTCTGTGGAACAGGATGTGGGCGGTGGTGTTTTGGATAAGATGGAATGCAGCTTGAGTGAATATTGGGGTGCCAGCAAGGAGGGCGTTGGAGAACTTGAATCTTAAAGGTAACAAAAGTTTTCAGTTCCGATGGGCATAAGGGTAGGGACAGAGGTGGGCAAGGCTGTAGAGGGTGCGCGTATGCTCTCTTGGTAATGGATAAGATATGAGGTTTGAAGCTTAGCTCAGGGTTCAACACAGAGATCACAGACGATCTGGTTCAGCTTCAGCCAGTAATGGAAATGGAGCCGGGGCAGTCTGGGGCAAAGGTATGGAGATTTTGGTGGGAGCCAAATGAGATAGATTTGGTTTTCCTAATATTCAGTCAGAGAAAGTTCTGGCTCATCGCTGACACGATGCCAGACAGGCAATCTGACAAAGCAGAGATAGTCGAGGGATTTAGGATATTGGGGAAATGTAAAGTCGGGTCTCGTTAGCATCGATATAAAAAACGACCCTGTTGCAAATTTGCACCCACGGTTTGGAGCGTTGCGCGCCAGGAGTGCACAGAGAGAATCTAAGCACAGAGGTCAGCACGCAACACATGATTTGCCATCCATTAGCACTGAAAATCCTGCTGGGTGTGCTGAAGTGTGCCTGACCTCGTAATGTGTGCTCCCAGTGTGTAAAATTCCATGCTGGCAGCGTGGAATCATAAAAACCAACCCTAATGTCTCCAAGCAGCAGCATGCAAGGATGGAGAGTATAATAATAAATAAAATAGAAGCCTAATAAATATAACCAGGGACAAGGGTGTAGGACTTCCTGAAAGATTTATATCTTACTTGTTTTTCATTGTCATTGAATGTTTAATAACTCCCTTTGTTCTGAGATTGATTACATATTTAAGCACTCACATTACACTGGGTTTGATTGTGTTGACCTTTTTTTATGTAGAGAGTAGAAACCCTAGCTGTTGAAGGTTTGGCTGTGAAGAACCAATGCTGAATTTATAGTTTTGAAGTTTGTTTTAGCCTAGAAGTGTTCTCATTGCGATTTTGTTAAATAAATAAGTTCTGAATTGTGACTTGTCCTGTTGTTTATTTTCATGCAGAGAGGCTACTGCAGTCGGAGAGGTCAGCCACAGCATTGCTCACAGACCAGTAACGTTGCTTTGGAAGAAATGTGCCAGTCTGCAAATTTAAAACCTGGTTCTGAAGTAACTTGATTCAGTTGAGGCTGGAGGGGGGGGGGGGGGGGCGGGGGGGTGTTGTTGGGGGGTGGGTGGGGGGGGATAAGTCTAACTGAAATTCCTCATCCTCTGGCTATTCACTGGAGTCACCATTTGATATTGTTTTGTGCTGATGCGGGTACAGGGCGAAAGTTCACAATCTAAAATGAATTTGATCCTAAAGATAAACAGTAAAAACAGACATGGTTCCAAAAGGTAATTTAAAAAAAAGAGCCCATTTAAAAAAAAGAATTGTTCTTGTGGGTGTGGGTGACACCGGCAAAGCTGCCAACTCTGGTTGACTCTATTCCTGGAGATTTCATCACATGACCTCCTGCCTCCAACCGCCCTGTCCCCAAGTACCCGCCATTGGTCACCCAACATGTCAATCCTAACGGCGCATCACCTTCCCATGTCAATTGGAAAGTGAAGAAACACTTCATTACCAAATTGAATGTTCTTGACTGCCAGTCAAACAGCCTTTTTGCCCGTCTCCAATATTTTTAGAAATAATAAACTGAAGTGTTCAAAGAATTTTTTTTAAAAAAACACACCATTTTTTTTTAAATGCCCCCATAATTTTTCTCCTGGGTTGCTCACAGCAGTGTCATGAAGATTAATCTTCAATTCCTGGAGACTCCAGGACTATCCTGGAGGGTTAGCAACCCTACCTGCCCTGAGAGAGTGATGGTGGGTAGTCTCTTTGAACTGCTGCAGTCCTTATGGTGATGGTGGTCCCCAATAGCTCAGTGAGTTTATCTAATGAATAGCTGGGGCATACACAGCCAGGAAGATCCCAAATTTGATCCACTTTTTCTGCTGAGCTGATTATCTCGGAAAGGAGGGAAAAAAGGCATACGGGATCCTTTGCTTTGTAAATAGAGGCATAGAGTACAAAAGCAAGGAAGTTATGCTAAACCCTCATTATAAAACACTCATTAGGCCCCAGCTGGAATATTGTGGCTAATTCTGTACACCACACTTTAGGAAGGATGTCAAGGTCTTAGAGAGGGTGCAGAGGAGATTGTACCAGGGATGAAAGACTTCAGTTACATGAAGAGATGAGAAAAACTGGGGTTGCTCTCCTTTTGATAATTGATATCATTTGGAGATTTGATAGAGGTGTTCAAAATCATGAAGGATTTTACTGGAGTAAATAAGAAGAAACTGTTTCCAGTGGCAGAAGGGTGGGTAACCAGAGGACACAAGGTTTAAGGATTGGCAAAAGAGCCAGAGGCGACATGAGGAAAAAATAATTACGCAGCAAGTCGTTATGATCTGGAATGCACTGCCTGAAAGGGTGGTGGAAGCAGATTTAATAATAATTTTCAAAACGGAATTGGAAAAATACTTGAAGAGGGAAAATGTGCAGGGCTATGGGGAAAGAGCAGGGGAGTGGAACTAATTGGAGAGATCTTTCAAAGAGCCGGCACAGGCACGATGGGTAGAATGGCCTCCTTCTGTGCTGTAGTATTCTGTGGTATGAACTGCTGATTTTCCTGTAATTGGCAAAATCAGGATCAGAGTTATATCTTTCTGGATTGTTTTATATATCTGTAAGCTAGATTGAATCTGGCTCTATTTCAGGTCCAGAATAAAAAGGCCTGGGTAAATGCTCTTGATGTATTAACATGTTAATGTTATCTGGTGAAGCAACTTGCAAAGCAATAAAGGTTAGTGAATAGAGGATACCTCATCGACTGGATTGATAACATTCACTTACATAACAACAGTGACTGCATTTCAGAGTAATTCATTGTATTTGATGTGCTTTGGGGTGTCTCTGAGAGATATGATAAGGCACTATACACGTGCAGGTTCTTTTCTACTTCAGATATCTTTAGATTGTTGATCCAGTCCATCTATCTATCTGAAAGTTTTGCATCCAACACATCCTTCACACTTAATCACAAAACAGTAACAAATTACAACTGAACAAATAGGAAACCTACAGATTTCCTGTGGGATTGCTTTCACCACACGGACTGCAGCGGTTCAAGGCGGCGGCTCACCACCACCTTCTCAAGGGCAACTAGGGATGGGCAATAAATGCTGGCCTCGCCAGCGACACCCACATCCCATGAATGAATAAAAAAAATAAGCAAGAAACATCTTCAAAAAGAGAAAGAAAACCAGTCATTTCCTGTTGGTTTCTTCTGACCTTAATAACACGGCCTTTCCCCAAGGTGAAGAGGTGGAGGTTTACAAGCAGCTCCCAACCAATTTAGAGACAAACTTCTCTCAGCAACTCCAATTAGCTCTAATTGATCTAAGGATGTGCCTATTTACAGCAATTAGACTTTGTGGCTTCAAAGTAACAATCCACCTTAAACACAGCTGTACTTTAGCAGCAGAAAGCTTTCCTCAGGTATAATCCCTTTAAATCTTTCAAAGCTCAAGAGCCAGTGAAAGAAAAATTGTATCTGACAAAGGGCCTTTTGTGTCGTGGCTCAGGTGCTGGAAGAGTGATGCCAAAAGTGGGTGCCCGGTGCCACTGTCTGAATAGAGGTAAGGTGCTTTATGTTCAGCGGTACCGTCATCAGCAAGGGGACCATATCTGCAGTCCATGGCCCTCCACTATGGTAAAAGTGCTTTAAGTTAAGATATTGGCCTGGAAATTGCGGTCGGAGGCTTGCCGCCCATGTGCGCCTACGAACCGAAAGAAAAGTACAAACTTACCTGGTGTCTCTGGCGCTTCGGACTATTGCGGTCCTGAGCCTGCGGGCGTACGCCTGTGTAAAGGCCCACGGATCCCAGGGGTGCAGGCGGTTCGCACGCGTCCCTAGGATCACGTGGACCAGGCCAACCAATCAAAAAGGGGGATTCTTATGATGCTTATGGAGATTCCATTTACGTACGGAACCCCATAAGCATAATAGGAATCACCTAATAGATAAAATTTCACACCACTGAAATAAAAATAAATGCTCACATGTTCAAAATTAATTAAAAAAAACCCTTTAATTAAACATTTAAAATAAAAGTTTAATTTTTTGAAAAGTAAATTTTAAACATTTTAAAATGGGACAAAATTTACCTAAAATAATTTTAAATGTAAGTGAATGTTTAAATCATTTAAAAAATGTTATTTTAACCCTTACGCTGGTAAAAAAAAAGACCTTACACCTGCTTTTACCAGGTGCAAGGGTTTTGAGGGTATCGCTGGGCAGTAGTCGGGCAAATAGCCCAACTCTGCGTCAGCGAAAGTGAATTTGTAGCGGATGCGGTGGATCTGTCCAAGCGAGACTTGACAGATCGCAAGTTCCAGGTTTTTGCACATGCGGAAACGTGGAACTTGTTGGGGCCATTCTGAAGGCTGTCGGAAGCACCGTAAAATCAGGGCCACTATTAGGTGCAGACTATTTATTTATGGTACAATAGAGTTGTGACAACAAAAATCCAGTTATCATTTTTAAAAATTGATGCCTATTTGTTTCCAACAAATTGCAATAGTCCCAGCAACAATTCTGTGAATAAATAATGAATCCACACCACTATTAGTAGAAGTACCAATAACTGAGTGATGCTCTCTGTAACAAGGCACAGTCAGGCACAAGAATCAATGGCACTTTTGACATGCTTTGTTTCTCACCATTTCCTTGGTTTTTTCTCAGTTGTGCATGAATGAAACAGCTCTGGAACGTGAGTGGTCAGGACAAATCTGCCCATTGATTTTACACGCTGAAGGGTAGAGAAAAAAGACTTGCACAAGTTGGTGGAACTGAACACAGAAACCAGATGAAGGGTAGCAGAGGTACAGCCCACAAAGTACAGCCCTCCGAAGTTCAAGTAGTCCCTCTTTTAGAATCAGACTGCATCAGACAGTAATTTTGCAACGCCCCCCTATCAGTGTGAAGTCTCGCCAGCACTGATCATTTCAGTGGAGATAAGGTTACAGCATTGTAGTGCCAATTTTCAGACACAGTCTCATTGCTGGTGATGATCCACACCGGGAGCCCAAGATTACCCCTTCAGCTCAGCATCAATATTTTTAAAACAGCGATGCAGCACACACTGGTGCTTCGAACTACAGAAAGTAGAAGCTTCAACTTAACACCAACATTTCAAACCCATTCATGTAACACACTGTGATTTTGCCCCATTTATTTAGTTCATCCTTCACCTCTAATCTAGCGACATCATACTTTTTACATGATACAGTTTGAAAAGTCTTTGACCTATAAGTTGCTGCTCCTCTCTCGTCGCTCATCATGCTGCCTGCTCTTCCCCCTTTTGTTTTTCATCCTTGTTTTCAAATCCCTCCATGGCCTCGCCCCTCCCTATCTCTGTGACCTCCCCCAGCCCGACAACCCTCCGAGATCTCTGCGCTCCTTCAATTCTGGTCTCCTGCGCGAGTTTCATCATTCCACCATTGACGGCTGTGCCTTCAGCTGCCTAGTCCCTAAGCTCTGAATTCCCTCCCTAAACCTCTCTGATTCTCTCTCCTCCTTTAAGACACTCCTGAAAACCTACCTCTTTGACCAAGCTTTTGGTCACCTGTCCTAATATCTCCTTACGTGGCTCAGTGTCAAATTTTGTTTGGTAACGCTCCTTTGAAGTGCCTTGGGTCGTTTTACTACGTGAAAGGCGCTATATAAATGCAAGTTGTTGTTTGGTGCTCCAATTTAGAAAATACCAATGCAAGTCACAAAGCTGGTGCCAACCCCACTCTTATTCCACTCACAAAGAACCATGAGACGTTTATAGCACAAGAGGCCATTTGGTTCATTGGGGTCGATTTGGACTTTTGGCCGACTGACCAGTCGGGCATGCTGGCAGGTCGCCTGTACCCACGGCGACGAGTAGGCCGGCGATTTTGGGGCATCGGCCTCATTTACATCGGGGCGGCAAGCTGCGAGGCACCAAACACGTGTCCTGATGCACCTCTCCAGGTTTATGCTGGCCTATAATCGGGCTGCCCCGGCTGACAGCTAGGTAAATGCAAGGGGGGGGTGGCCACAATCCCAGAAGATGGTGGGGGATGGGGGGGGGGGGGCGGTGGTGTCCCAGGGTGACAGTGGCCCTGTTTATAGCTGTAGGGCCTGGAGGATCACTCCTGCTCCTCCAGCCTTCACAAAAATAATTCCAAAACTTACCTTTGCTGGGCCTCTTTGGCGCCATCGTCCATGGAACTGGTCAGAACGTCCAGTTCTGACCTAAAATGGCAATGAGTTCTAGGACCCTGATTTTCATATTAAAAGGCACCCACCACCTGAAACAGGCGGGCGCTTTGGGTGCCTAGTAGTAGGCCCTTGTCAAAAAGGCATTGTCCGCATCCTCGGTGTTAATGGGGCGGTAAATGAAGCCTAGCCGTTAAGATTGACCGGACCACCACATCCCAGACTTGCTGTTTACACCGCCAGCTTTGGGACTCACACGCACCTTACCCGACCCCGTCCCCTGTAAAATCAGGACCTCGGAGTTTCTTTTTGGTGAATTTCCCAAGAGTTTTGGCTGTTTTGCCACTCACTAAAAAAAATCCGTCGTCTCATTTTTTTTTTTTCTCTGCCATTTTTCTCCACCACCGCTCCTCTCCTTGTGTTGCTTTATTTTTTAAATTATCCTCGATTTTTGTTCTGGAATGCGTAATTGGATTTGCTAACTTTATTTTCTATACTTAGTTTAAAAAAATAAATAAAATGTGACAAAACTGAGCGACCCTTGCTAAATAAAACATTCACAAAAGTGAATTTAGCATCAAACATCTGGATAATGTTCTGCGAGGGCAAGGCTGAAGAGGACAGTGTTGAGGCTTGCTCTGTCTCCTCTAAAGATTTTATCAAAATTCATTTAGAGAGTTTGGCAGCTCCAAAGCTTGGCTGCAGTCTGCACTGACCTGAATGGCTGTCTAACCACATTTTTTGACAAGCGATGATGTCCGGTACATGTGCGTGGCACTCGACCATATGATGGCACATTGTCTTCAAGTCGTGATTCCAGCTCAAAATCAGTCAGACTGGTAGCGTTTGATGATGACTAACCTGGAGTCGTTTCCAACTACCGTAGCCTGTAAACAAGGCCAAGGATCGGATGTGCAACTGCTCAAAGACAGTTGCCAATAACAACAGTGACCAAGAGAAGGAGAAGCTCCCCGAAAAGAGAGCAGCTTGCTGTCAGCGACGGAGGATTCACTTTTGGGAATAGGCTTTCCAGAAACTTTTACACCAGCGAGTCTGTGTTCGTGAGTAATGAGCTGATAAATTAATCCATTTAAATGACCACTTAACAGATTAGCTGGGAATCATCAAGCATCCTCTGTATAGCTGTTGATAATTAATTTGTATCATTTCATCTATAATTTAAAAAAGACATTTCAAAGAGGATTTCATTTACTTGATTGCAGCCATTAGCTTTGGAGAGATCAATAATAGTCCTTTGTGGAAATAATGATGTGCTTGTGGCTCGCAAATTTAGGAAACTTGGGGATTATGGATGTTTGCCTCCATTTTTATTTTATTTTTACCACTTTAGGTATTTTTCATTCACCTTCCCAGTCAATAGAGTGGGCGGGAAAACAGATTCCAGACTTCTGCTCCAGTTAATGTGTTACTCGCTACTTGGAGGTGTGCGAGACTTACTCTGGGATAACCTACCCTTCAATCTTCCCGTGGCCCTCCCTGTGTAGAAGCACCCTACTCATATCCTGCACCTCCCTTGATAGCTGGGCGGTGATTCTGTGCCCTGAACATCCTCTGACAGCTGGGCAGAGATGTGAATCAGTGTTTGCAAAATAATGGGTGTGGACCTGCGGCCTACCCACCACGCAGCTCATTGGAGCCTTCGGGGATTGTGTGCCTTTTTAATTTTCTCTCAGCAAAGCTCCTCAAGAGGGCCATTAACACATAGAAAACAAACTATTTTCATGAAACTCTGGTGTTGATGAGCTCTAGTTTCACCATGTATTTAGCCAGCAGCAAGAAACATGCCAATATCAATATCTACTGACAACAGGTTGTAATGAGTCTGTCCAAAATAACCAGTAACTGCTTTCTCGTAGATACAAAACCTCCGCTTTGATATACATTCTTTGTAGATGAATTTCTAGAGATAACGTGTGGAAGAACTAAAGGTTGATGAGTGCTCAATGTACTAAATGCTGTCTGGTTCCTAGTGATTTTCTTTCACTCATTTAAATGGCTATGTAATATATCCTTGAAAAGGCAAAAATTTGCAGGGCTATGGAGAAAGAGCTGAGGGAGTGGGACTAATTGGATAGCTCTTTCAATGAGCCGGCACAGGCACGATGGGCCGAATGGTCTCCTTCTTTGCTGTAAGATTCTATGATTAAGCGAATTGTATTCAGCTCCCCTGATGGCTCAATTTGTAACGTCAAAGTGTAACTAAACTATGCAGACCCGAAGATTCCTGGTTTGTTGATTTAGCTGATCTTAGTCAGGGTGACAGCGGGTGTGTTATAATTGGCCTCCTTGCCCTTAGGCTAGGTGGTGGAAAATCAGCTGGGGTGGGGTGTCCAACACACAACGGGGTAGATCTTGACTTAGTGTAAAACGGGTGATAGCAAGTTGGCAGCCCGTTTTCCATCTCTCCCGATTTTTATTTCCATTGACTTCAATTGTTTCAAACAGCATTGCTTCAGTGAAACATTAAGACAATGGCCCAGAAATTGGAGTTCGATGGTTGCCGCGGGGGTAAGGATTCCCCGCGATATCGCACTCCGCGCCTACCTTTATGGTTCGGGCCCACACGAACTTCAGTTCTAGGGCCTCCCCCTGTTGCCGGCGTGCAGTGCTTGCGTGTCCCAGAGGCGCAGTTAGTTCGTGCGAGCTCTGGGATCACGTGGGCCAGTTAGAGCCAATGGCAGCACACCATCTTTCATTCATAGTTTTGACAGCAAGGGCTGTCAAAGCTATGAATACAAGAAGCCGCCAAAAGAACAGCTAAACCTCAATTAAATTTAAAAAAAAGCCATCACATTAATAAAATAACTATAGTTAAATAAATTAACCACTTTAAACAAAAAACTTTAAATTCTTTTTAAAAGTTATAAAAATAAACTTACCTTTCTTTAAAGTCACTAAAAAACATAAACTTGTTGAAAAAAATTTAAAATAACACTTAATTAACTACTTACCTTGTTAAAAGGGGGTCTTACGCCTGCTTTCTTTATGTGTAAAATCTTCACCACTTACCTGCGTGTTCAAACCTGAAAAAAAAACTAAGTGCACTGCGTGTGCACAGCCTGTAGTGCACACGCGGTTCACTTAGGAACCGCCCCCTTCGCCATACACGAAGTGCCGGTTTCCCGTGCATGCGCAGTGCATGCAGGAAACCGGCAATTCGGGACCTAATACGCGAGAGTACACAGTGCGTACTCTCGCGTATTAGGTCTAATTTTCGGGCCAAGGTCATTGTTTCTGTACTTTCTATGTTTCACTCATTGGGTGCAAATGGGAAACAAGGGGTGTGATCTTGCCAGCCCTGGGGAGGCGGGTTTGGAGGCGGGACTGCCGGGAAAATGGCAGAATCTGGGGGCGGGTGCGCATCCCACCCCCAACCCGCCTCCGTGTCATCTTCCCGGGAGGCGGGTAGCCGTCCCGCGCCATGTCCTGTCTCCTTGGAGGCGGGAAGGGGATTACAGGTAGTTCCTCTTCTTCTTCTTCTTCTTAGGCAGTCCCTCGGAACCGAGGATGACTTGCTTCCACATTAAAAATGAGTTCGCAGGTGACTGATGAGTCCAATGCGGGACCTACAGTCTCTGTCACAGGTGGGACAGACGGTGGTTGAAGGGGCGGGTGGGTGGGGTGCTTGGGTTGACGTGCGCTCCTTTCGCTGCTTGCGCTTGGCTTCCGCTTGCTCCCGGCGAAGAAACTCGAGGTGTTCGGCGCCTTCCCGGATGCTTCTCCTCCACTTTGTACGGTCTTGGGCCAGGGATTCCCAGGTGTCAGTGGGGATGTTACTCTTTTTCAAGGAGGCTTTGAGGGTGTCCTTGAAGCGTTTCCTCTGCTCACCTGGGGCTCTCTTGCCATGCTGGAGCTCCGAGTAGAGCGCTTGTTTTGGGAGTCTCGTATCGGGCATGTGGACAATGTGACCCGTCCATCGGAGCTGATCGAACGTGGTCAAAGCTTCGATGCTGGGGATGTTGGCCTGAGCAAGAATACTGATGTTGGTGCGCCTATCCTGCCAATGGATTTGTAGGATCTTGCGGAGGCAGCGTTGGTGGTACCTCTCCAGTGCTTTGAGGTCCCTGCTGTACATGGTCCATGTCTCTGAGGCATACAGCAGGGCGGGTATCACTGCTGCTCTGTAGACCATGAGCTTAGTGCCGGGTTTGAGGTCCTGGTCTTCAAACACACTCTTCCTCAGGCGACCGAAGGCTGCACTGGCACACTGAAGGCAGTGTTGGACGTCGTCGTTGACTTCTGCCCTTGTTGACAGTAGGCTCCCGAGGTATGGAAAGTGGTCCACGTTGTCCAAGGCCTTGTCGTGGATTTTGATAATCGGGGGGCAGTACTGTGTGGCGGGGGCAGGTTGGTAGAGGACCTTTGTCTTACGGATGTTTACTGTAAGGCCCATGCTCTCGTACGCTTCGGTGAAGGTGTTGACGATGGTTTGGAGTTCGACCTCCGAGTGAGCGCAGATGCAAGCTTCGTCTGCATACTGTAATTCGACGACAGAGGATGGGACGACCTTTGATCTGGACTGGAGGCGACCGAGGTTGAACAATTTCCCGTTTGTTCTGTAAATTAGCTCCACTCCAGCGGGGAGCTTACTGAGGGTGAGATGGAGCATTGCAGCAAGGAAGATCGAGAAGAGCGTTGGGGCGATGACACAGCCTTGCTTGACCCCGGTTCGTTCGTGAATTGGGTCTGTAGTTAACAGGCAGATAATAGGATTATCCACATTTTACCCACACAAGTGCGGGCTTCCTGAAGGCTGTGAACCCCGCTAGGGTCACCGAGGCGAGCAGTGGGTCTGCGGGGGTCGGAGGGGTCCAAATGTGCGCTGTGTAGGTAAGTGATGGGTGCAAGTGTGGAGAGGTGAGTATGTGAGGTAAGTGGAAAGTGTTAGAAAAAGTTTACTTACCTTTGTTTCTTCCTGCAGGCTTCAATCGTTGGGGATGCAGAGAGTCTCGTATCTCTGTGGCAGAGATGACAGATGGCTGCTGCATTCTCCAATGCAACAACCATCTAATTTCTGCTAAAGAAAGAGGTTTGATGAGTCTTGAATTCATCAAATTACAGAGAATGTCAGTGTTTGACAGCTTCACAGAGCTGTCAAATGATGACAATTCATCTGTCAAATATTTCTGACAGATGAAATGTCATACGCTGACGTTCTCTGTAACTGGCTTCCCCTTAATTGGCCTGCTAAGCCCGCTGGGCGGGCTTAACAATGTCAATCAAGGGAAAATAGTGTGGGTTGGCCAGAAGTCGATGGAGGCGGGACTGAAACCCGACAAGTGGGAGTCCCGCCTCCAAAAGCTCCCCATTGGCAAAATCAAGCCCAAAGAGTGTGGAACTCATTAGTGTGCAATTGAAACCTGATCATAATCTGGGAGCAATTTACATATCATAATCCTGTCTAATTAGCATCAGTTTGGCTCTGTTGGTAATAATGTTGCCTCTAAGAAAACTGAGGGTTCGAACCCTACCTCATGTCTTGAGCTCACATTCTAGGTTGACAATCCAGAGCAGTACTGAGGGAATGCTGCGTTGCCAGAGGTGTCCATCCTCTGCTTGAGACTTCAAAATGAGGTCCTGTCTGCCTCTTCTGGTCCTTCATCTCAATACTGTTTGTGGGACATTGGCAGTACAGAGGGGTGTTACATTTCTCTACAAAACTGCAGTAATTCATTGTGTGAAGTGTTTTGAGATATTTCAATGACATAAGATGCTAAATAAAGGCAAATATTATTAAAGTTGTATTTTTCATTATGAGTGCTGAAATACTACTGGAATTCATGAAGGACAGCTTGTCATTGAAACAAATGAAGAAAAGATTAGGATATAGAAGTCGTTTCTCTCTCTCTCCTCACTCATGTTTTATGGTGTGAAGGCATCGGTTATTGAAATTTTTCAATAAATTTTCATCAAGTGCAAAGAACATAGCAGAAATCAACTCTCACGGCCTTGTTTGTTATTCTGTGCCCTGGTTGGTTTTAGACTGGGGGCGGGGGGTGGGGGGGGGGTGGAGATGGTAACCCCAGAAAGGATAGACTTTAAATCAAATCGCTTAGCTGGGATCAGATTTTAAACAAGGAAATGCTGAGTGCACAAATGTGTGCAGTTATTTAAAAATGATTTTACCTCGTGGGGGGCGGGTGGCGAACCGGGCGGGTTGGGGATAGGCCGGGTGGAAAGCCCCCATGACGTCTTCAGCGTGAGGCAATTTTAACTCCCAGCCCTCATTTCCACGTGGGAAGTCAAACCCCCGTCCGAACCTGGCAGGAATCACTACCTGGCCGACGGGTGCGAGCTGGATTTTGAGCGGCAGGAGGTCGCTGCCAGGGGACTTGAGAGAATGGACCCGGCATGTGGTATGTGGTAAGGGGTGGGGAATCCGGTGTCGATTGCGGTCAGGGGAGGAGGAGGGATGCCCGGGGCAGGTGATGCCCATGGTTTCCTTGTGGAGTCTGGAGGAACGCCCTGCTAATTAAAAATACTGACATTCCCGGGCCTCTCTTGGCCTAGCACCTCCTAACAATGGCAGTTTCGGAACTGTGCGCGACCAGGAATAAAAATTGCGTTGGGGTCCTAATTCGTCATAAGAACGCCGGCATTTAAATTCTAATGAGGCCCCCGCCTGCCTAACTGCCCGTGGCGGCGCTCCCAACACTGGGGAAAATCCATCAGTTAAAATGGTGGTGGGCGGGAGCGCAGCGGGAAGGGCCTGACTGTCATTTTAACCTCCTGCCCACCCTGTTCCCGCTAGGCAGGCAGGGTTAACATCGGGTCTCAAGTGAGCAGTTCCCTCACCTTCAGTTGCGGTTAGTAATATAAAATGCCAAACTCACTTTGGTCCGTCGACAGTGGAGAATCATTTTTTTCATGGGTCCCACTAGATTTGCCGGCCCCATTTTTACCAGGGGCTCGATGGAGAATGGTGCCAGGTGAGATGTAAACCGACGGAGACTGGCACAGCTCCAAGACTGGCGCTACCTTGACCAAGTGCCAACATAGACCAAGATGAAGTCAGATAAACATCTAGAGGCTAAAGCAACATGGCTGCAGAAAGAAGCAGAACAATAGAAACTCAAGCACTGTTGGATGGGTTAAATGGAAACCAAGACACAGTCAGCAGACTGGGATGCATTTATTAGCTAGAAATCAATGTAATTTATTTTCTTCACTCTACCTTGTCTTTGAAAAGATTAATGTACTGAATAATGAATTGTCAAGGCATATATGTAAACCCTGAGGACTGGGTGGGTCAGTTATGGTTACAGAAAGCTTTTTATGATATTGATTGAATAAGTTATGAGACCTGGGGAAGCATCCAGCTGTTTCATGCCATTCTTCACACTTTGGCTTTTAATGTCTCGGCACAGTCAAATTCTTTCGTGCAAAAGGAATAATATTTATACGTACTGCACACCCAATTTTATGTTTTTCTCTGTTGTAAAATGACCTGGCACCACCTGGTACCAATTGCAACTAAAAACTAGTCCGAAACAGATCATCTTAACGGGGTCAAATAATACATCACACAGGATTCAAAAAGTAGGTCATGGAGATACTGTGCAATGTTAAAGTCATCCTGATTATTATCTTTAATTTTTCCTCCAAAATATAACCATATTGGTCAGTACTCGAGGATAGAAAAACCGAATGATTTGGGAGCAAGATTATGTTGCAAGCTTTGATTTGGTTCCTAAGTGCCGTGGCTGTGACAGCCTGGTTTCCTCTCTCCCCTACCCACACCCCCAACCCCAGGAAAGCATTTCTGATTTAAGCTGGGTTAGATGTTGGGCGCACTGCAATTCCCTTCTTGGGGAGCAAGGGGAAATTCAGGCAGGGTTCCTGCTGTTAATTAATGGTTAACAAGTTAAAAACAATGGAAGCAGAATAGATAGAAAGACTTGCATTTATACAGCGCCTTTCACAACCACCGGACATCCCAAAGCGCTTTACAGCCAATAAAGTACTTTTTTGAAGTGTAGTCACTGTTGTAATGCAGGAAACGCAGCAGCCAATTTGCGCACAGCAAGCTCCCACAAACAGCAATGTGATAATGACCAGATAATTGTTTTTTTTAGTGATGTTGGTTGAGGGATAAATATTGGCCAGGAGACCAGGGATAACTCCTCTGCTCTTATTCGAAATAGTGCCATAGAATCTTTTACGTCCACCTGAGAGAGCAGACAGGGCCTCGGTTTAACGTCTCATCCGAAAGACGGCACTTCCGACAGTGCAGCACTCCCTCAGCACTGCAGTGTCGGCCTAGATTTTTGTGCTCAAGTCCCATGGAGTGGGACTTGAACCCACAATCCTTCTGACGCAGAGCCAAGGATGCTACCCACTGAGCCACAGCTGACACTAGTAGAATGTATCCCTGAAAACAGAAGGGTGGGTAATCTTGAATGGTGTGTGGGACTTGACAAGGAAAGAAAATAACTGCAGAATGGGACAAAAGCTTTAAAAAAAAAAAACTGCATAGAATCAGCTTGAATCACCTTCCTATTAAAAAAAGGAGGAAGATCTCATAATGTGAATAGGGTTTCTCTAGCACTTTGGAAGCAGACTGATCCCTCCTGTGGGACCACTTGACTCTCAACCTGGGGGGTGGGGAGAGGGGAGGAAGACCTGCTCTAGTTGCTAAGTGTAGTGACAACAACAACTTGCATTTATATATCGTCCCTTTAATGTAAAAAAGTCATAAGATATGAGAATAAAAAGGAATAAGTAGCGAAACGAGCATCGAGTCATGAAGTGAAAGATTGTAAATACATTCAGAAAGAACATCTTTACTAGGATGCTACATAGAGCGACCAAAGTCATTCATCACCCTAGGAAAGGTATTATGAACTTTCTGTTTCCCTCATTGATCGTCTTGCGCTATCCCCAGAGAGCGGGTGAATAGGTCAAGGAGGAGTAGAAGCTCCCATCTGCACCTCCTCCTGATGGCACAGCTAAGATCCAGCTCTTACTGCTCCTTGGCATAGTGCCATCCCTTTAACAACAGCAACATCTTGCATTGATATAG
This sequence comes from Squalus acanthias, assembly GCA_030390025.1. NCBI lineage: Eukaryota > Metazoa > Chordata > Chondrichthyes > Squaliformes > Squalidae > Squalus > Squalus acanthias. Next base: position 26,531,022 of record CM059443.1, read on the forward strand.
TGCCTTCAATGTAGTAAAACGTCCCAAGGCACTTCACAGGAGCACATTATAGGTGAGAGAGTCGCGTATCTGCCGTCCGCTACATTCTGGAGTATAAACAACAGGACCTCCAGAGAAGCAAGGCCAATGAATCTGCCATCAGGTTAAAGCCTCCTGTTCAGGAAAGTGAATATGGAGAATTGGTTCCACCTTTTGCAAAACTGCAATACGCATCGCTGTATTGGACAGTTTAGGTCGACGTGCCTGCAGCAACCACCGCCAATTGTAACAGAAAGAGAGGCCATGTTCCCCAAAGAGCACCAAAAAACCCCCAGGATATGTAAAATTGCCCAATGAAATCTGCAGCAGGACTTTGCTCTTTCAGTTATTATTTGATTTTGAGTAATTTTATGAGTCTGTGCAACTCGTGTTGAGCCTTGCTTGCTGACGATGCCTACAGTTTTCCAATCGTTAATGGTTGAAATGTCCTGAATGTCCGATAGGCCCGTACTCATGGGCGAGGCTCCCTGCTAGTAGCACAGACTAGTAAAATTACCCCCATGATCTTTTTGCATTCCCATCAAAACTGATGAGAAGTGTTTGCTACTGTGAATATGAAGGTTTACCTGGGCACTGACAGTTTAAAGCTCTACATTCTAGATCTATTATAGGGCAAGGAATGTCAGCAATTGATTGAATTGCATACAACTTTTGCAAGAAGTAATTGTTAAGGCAGATGACACCTGATGTAACAGGTTACCTCCAGACTTTTCCAACAGCCTCCTCACTGCCGTGCCACGTTCCACCCTACACAAACTGCCATGGATCCAAGGTTCCACCGACTGCCTCCTATCCCATGCAAAATCAGGCTCACTTATTGCTTCATTGCGACTGCCCATGCTGACTGCATTAACTTCAAGATTCTTGTCCTCGTCTACAATCCCTCCCCCTCAAACCTCTTCCAGCCCTACACCCCTCCTCACAACCTCTGCTATTCTGACTATGAGCCACTGTGCATTCCCCTTCTTCCCTCCACTCTACCATCAGCCGTCTCAGCCCCACACACTAGAACTCTCTCTCTCGCTCTAACCCTCTCCACCTTGCTTCCTCTTTCCCCGCTTGCATCGTGCTTTTTTTCACTTTCCCCTAATTCCACCTTCACCAACTCTCCTCCCACCATGGACCTGACCCAGAACTGTGAAGTGCTTCGGGACATTTTACTGCACTAAAGCTTTTATTGGCCCACATTTTGTTGTCAAAGTAACGATGAGGCTAATGGTGCTCGCCGTTATTTATGCATAAATGGTACAGCAACTTCAGGCGAGGGGCAGATGCGCGGTTAAATTTGAATATCCAAAAGTTGCTGTCCGAGATGCGCTGCTCCGCCGTTAGCTTTGCGAAAGCGGCATTTCGCTGTCTGCCTCACGATTGACACACATTGAATGGCGTGAAGTTGCTGTATTTGCGCGGTAGATATGAACTAAGCTCGCCACAGATATTTAGGGCTAGTAATTAGTAGAGAAAGTAACCTTTTAATGACCTGACAATCATTAATTACTGGCAATCTACCTCTTTGGCACTGAAAATTAACTATTACAAGTGTAGAAGCTCATTCCTTCAGGTATTAATCGTTGGAGATTTGAAAAAATGTCAAATTTAAAAATTAAAAAAAAAAATTTCTTTCTGTCTCAATTTTTCTCTCCCTCAATCCAATCTTTCTTTCCCTTTTTTGTCTCTCTTTCTGCACCTGCTTTGACATTGAATTCACCCACTCTAATTTACACTTCCTTCTCCGATCTTCTGCTCTCTCAGGTGGACGTAAAAGATCCCATGGCACAATTTAGAAGAAGAGCAGGGGATTATCCCCGGTGTCCTGGTCAGTATTTATCCCTCAACCAACATTTGATTATCTGGTCATTATCACATTGCTGTTTGTGGGACCTTGCTTTGCGCAAATTGGCTGCCGTGTTTCCCACATGACAACAGTGACTCCACTTCAAAAGTACTTCATTGACTGTAAAGCGCTTTGAGACGTCCGGTGGTCGTGAAAGGCACTATATAAATGCAAGGCTTTCTTTCTTTCCGCTGGTAATTTCTCAATCCTTCACTCTGATTGGTTAAGGAGATACACAGTTGCTTGCCCCGTTCACTCAGGTCCCTGATGCCCTGTTTCTCTTGCTGTGCCATTATCAGCTCGCACTTCCAGCAACATGCGATGCAAAATTTTTGATAAAACCTAAGCGTGCACAAACCAGTCTAACTAACGGCAGACGCCATTAGATGCCTTTCTACAGCAAAATCTGGCCATTGTTGAAAGTTACGTTAGATATTCCACAGAGGAGGCCGGTAGTGTGAATGACTTTTGAAGTAGTGCCTAGTAAGACTGGGTTCAGATGAAGAGGACAACAGTAAATTGTAATATCTAATTGTTACATGATTTCTATCTACTCATCCATAGTGTCTTTTTGAAACTCTCTCATGTTCAATAGAACAAGAGAGGCAGATATAGTGTGTGGGAGGGAGTTAAGACTATCAGCAGGGAGCATTGGATCTCTTAACGTGCTTATTTTTCTTTATATATGTAAGATATTATTCCTTGGAGCTTAACAGCAGTATCTGGCTCCTAAATCCAGCTTCAAATTTATGCCTGCTTCAACTCCCAGTCTGATTCATGTGAGTTGTGCATGCTTCTATTATGGCTGTCGTCCTGACAGATAATGTGGGAGCCTTGTCACAAAATGTTACGCTACAGCACCTTCACCTGAGCAGAATTGGCTTTCCTAAATGATGGTTGGGGTGGGGTGTTGGGAGGTGAGGGGAAGGGAAGGGCAATCACCAGATTTCAGTGAAATGATGCACTCCAGATGCTTTCTCAACTGTAAACATCAGAATCGCAGGCAGTCCACACCTTGCCTGGAGGCTAAAAACATTGTGTCCTCGCACCAAATAAGTAGCAATAGTTGTACAGACTGCTGTCAGGGTGTTATGGAAACACTCACAGCTGCCTGTTATGTAATAGTAGCTCCACACTTGCTGAGCATTGCTTAGAAAAATACTAGCATTTAAAACTCAACTTATCACAGATCAAAAGTCTCAAAGATCTTCACTCGATGAATTACCTTTTTTACTGGAATGACCTGATATGATTCTATGATCCTTGCGCTCCTCCAATTCTGGCTTCTTGCCCATCCCTGATTTTAATCGCTCCAACATTGGTGGCCGTGCTTTCAGCTGCCTAGGCCCTAGCTCTGGAATTCCCTCCCTAAACCTCTCTACCTCTCGCTCCTCCTTTTTAAGACGCTCCTTAAAACCTACCTCTTTGACCAAGCTTTTGGTCATCTGTCCTAATATCTTATGTGGCTTGGTGTCATACTTTGTTTGGTAACTGACATGAATCTTGTCATTCATGTATGAAGTAATACTGGGCGGCCTGCTGGTGGCGCTGTCCAGGGAGAGTATAAATACTCGGGCATGGGCCCAGCTTGCTTAGGACATTCCTCAACAGGAACTAGTAAAGGACACAACTAGATCTCCGTGTTGAAAAACAGTTGATTAAACCTTTGTTTAATGCTTAGACCAAGTGCCTCGTAGTTTTCTTACGTCAGTAACACTGCTGTGAAACGCCGTGGGACGTTTTACGATGTTAAATGCGCTATGTAAATGCGAGTTGTTGTTGTTATGATGATTCGATGTGGGCAAGTGGTACACAACACTGAGTAATTTCTATTTAGCAAAGTCTTTTCTTAACTAAACATTTTCTGTCACCCCATTCTAATTTTGTCTCCTCCTTGCTCAAAGGAGCTGACTCATATTGGGTAACGTGCGTGTCAATTTGTACTCCAATTTCATTATATCACAGTCCTGTCTATCCCAGCGTCTGTTTATGCAAGGCTCACTGGGTAGTAATCAAGAGCAATATCCAGGAAAACTAAGCGCAGATTGTTTTTAAAAAAAAAAACATTTGCCAAGGTGGACCTCCCCGATGCCTCAGTTGGTAAACACTTTGGTTAGTGTTATACTGAGCCATGCAACCTAGGACGTTCCTAACTTCAATCCTTGGTACTGTTGAATTAGTTGATCTAAGCTAGGGTGGTAGCAGGGCACTACAATTGGCCTCGAAACCCCTCAGGGCTTGAGGGGGGTGGGATTTAGCCTGACTGCTATTCAGTGACCTCTGTCACATGTACATGTGCGGATATTGGATGAGGACAGTTTTGAGCTCGGCGTGATACTCCCCTACAGTCAAACAACGTACCAACACTCACTGGTCTGGTTTCACGGTGTCAGCCGTGGCTCAATGGGTAGCACTCGCACCTCTGAGTCAGAAGGTTGTGGGTTCAATCATAGAATCATAGAAAGTTACAGCACGGAAGGAGGCCATTTCGGCCCATCGTGTCCGCGCCGGCCAACAAAGAGCTATGCAGCCTAATCCCAATTCCCAGCTCTTGGTCCGTAGCCCTGCAGGTTAGAGCATCCCAAATGCACATCCAAGTACTTTTTAAATGTGGTTAGGGTTCCTGCCTCTACCACCCTTTCAGGCAGCGAGTTCCAGACCCCACAACCCTCTGGGTGAAGAAATTTTCCCTCAAATCCCCTCTAAACCTTCCACCAATTATTTTAAATCTGTGCCCCCTGGTTTTTGACCCCTCTGCTAAGGGAAATAGGTCCTTTCTATCGACTTTATCTAGGCCCCTCATAATTTTATACACCTCAATAAGGTCTCCACTCAGCCTCCTCGGTTCCAAAGAAAACAGACCCAGCCTATCCAGTCTTTCCTCATAGCTAAGACTCTCTAATCCCGGCAACATCCTTGTAAATCTCCTCTGTACCCTCTCTAGTGCAATCACATCTTTCCTGTAATATGGTGACCAGAACTGCACACAGTACTCTAGCTGAGGCCTAACTAGTGTTTTATACAGTTGAAGCATAACCCCCCTGCTCTTGTATTCTATGCCACGGCTAATAAAGGCAAGCATTCCGTATGCCTTCTTAACCACCTTATCTACCTGGCCTCTACCTTCAGGGATCTGTGGACATGCACTCCAAGGTCCCTTTGTTCCTCTACACTACTCAGTGTCCTACCATTTAATGTGTATTCCCTTTCCTTGTTAGCCCTCCCCAAATGCATTACCTTCAAGTCCCACTCCAGAGACTGGAGCACAAAATCTAGTCTGACACTCCAGAGCAGTGCTGAGAGTGTGCCGTCTCTCGGATGAGATGCTAAACCGAGGCCCCATCTGCTCTCTCAGGTGGACATAAAAGCTCCCATGGCACTATTTTGAAGAAGGGCGGGACAATCGGGAGGATCTCTGATCTGATCCCTGGTCTGTGCTGATTTAGTGGCTCTCAGTGGGAAGGTGATGGTGGGATTGCTATAATTGGCCTACATGCTTTTTTCTAGAGAGGGGAAAAAAAGCAACCACATTTTATTTTTCCCTTAGCCATGGCTGCTGGAGCTAATTGTAGAGTTGCTACTGCTACCCTGGCTGAGATCAGTGCTCAGAAAATTCTGGGAAGTTACTCAGTCGCAGGCTTATTCCACAAGTAATTTCATAAATTTCATTTGGATCAGCATCCTTTTCGTTCCGAGGTGCTGATCTGAAGCTGACAGCCATTGTGCTATTCAGTGCTCTTATCAACTGGCAGCGTGGGAAGAGATGCTTGGCTGGCGAGCCAGTTTACAGCCATTTTGCACACAAAATTTGAGTTGTGGAGTGCAAACCGTGGATATGATCAGCGTGTAGTGCACCTAGGAGTGTATAACCGAGGAAACTAGGTGTTTGGGGAACTTGGCAGAGTGATTGCTGTCCTGCTTTGTGAAATCTTAACATCCTGCCTGTTCCTGTAAAATCGTGAAAGAAAGAGAAAGAAGGCATTGAGCTCTTCTAATACTCCCGCGAAACTCGAGCCGATGTTGATTTTGGGCAATATCTCAGCTAGCTTCGAACTAAATTGTGCCAGTGTCTTCATTGCATAGGCTATGTCAGGGATTTCCATTTTACAAGCCAACTTCCTGATTTTTCTCTGGGATTTTAATACCAGTCCTGATCACCTCTCTCAGGGAAAAGAAATGGTTACCTGGTTAACTTGGGCAGATAAATAGTTGAGCTGACCCAGACAGGAGGCTACTTGGTTTAATAAATAATTTGACAGCCTTCGTGGAGAAGAATTTTAATCGGCGGAGCCGGCATGAACTGACTTGTGAGACAACGTAGGAACCAACTAGTTCGAGCTCACACATAAACTAATTTGGAAAGGGACAGGCTCAATTGGCGGTCTGTGCTGAATCAGCTGATCTTAGCCAGTGTGGTAAGTACGGGTACTACACTCGGCTTCAGTGCCTCTGGGCTCGGAAGAGGACAACCTAATGGGTTTTGCTCCTCCTGTAACGTGCACGTGTATGGATGTCAGGTGAGAACAGGAGGTTTATGAAAGCCTCCACCTCAATTTGTTAGGTGTTAGAATCTGTTTTCAAACAGGCCTTCACGGCCCTCTTAGTATAAACAGCGAGAAAGTAAAGCAGCCACGTAACCTATAACCTAGGTCTTGCAGCACATAGTTGTAATGTAATAAACGTGGCTGTATTAATTGAGTGGTGGGGGAGGGGGGGTGGTGGAGCAGTTAAAATGGAACGGCTCCGTTCCCGCCGATCAGCCATTTTAATGCTACTGGTTTTGGTGGTGGATGAGGCTCCCGCGGGAGTGCTCCTCCAGGCCCCACAAGGAAAGCCCGAGCCTCCGCCACCCCGTCCCATCCAGCCACGAGACCCTCACAACACTTCCCTTCCTGGACTGATCTTGCTGCCGGCAGACTTCTCCTGATGCCAGCGAACAGCCTCCAAGCCGCCCAATCTTGATTTCTAATATGACAGCATGGTTGGAGCCATCATCAAACCTCTCCTCACAGAAAAGGGACTTGCATCTGTTTCCTGGATATTATGGACTGAATGACATGCGCTGCTGGAGGGCAAGGTTCAGTGTGGGTGGCGCAAACTCAAAAATTACCTCCACTGTGTTGGTTTGGCTCAGTGGGTAGCACTCTCGCCTCTGAGTCAGAAGGTTGTGGGTTCAAGTCCCACTCCAGGGATGTGGCTCAGCTGATACTCCAGCGCTAGTACTGAGGAAGTGCTCCACTGTTGGAGGCGCTGTTGTTTGGACGAGACATTAAACTGAGGCACTGTCTGCCCTCTCGGGTAGACATAAAAGATCTCCTGGCACTATTTTGAAGAAGAGCAGGGGAGTTATCCCTCAATCAACGTCATAAAAACAGATTATCCGGTTATTATCACATCGCTGTTTGTGGGAGCTTGCTGTGCGCAAATTGGCTGCCATGTTTCCTACTTTACAACAGTGACTACACTTCAAAAGTTCTTCATTGCCTGTAAAGCGCTTTGAGACATCGTGAGATTGTGAAAGGTGCTATATAAATGCGAGTCTTTCTTTCATAATTTGGGCTGACACTCCAATACAGCACTGAGGGAGGTGCTTTCCTTTGAATGAGATACCAGCACCGAGATCCCATCTACCCATCTCAGCAATTCCAGTGGACATTAAAGATCCCATGGCACCATTTGATACAATATTCCTCCCTCAGCCAACAGTTTATAAAAAACAGAAGAATTTGTTTCTTTTATCGTTTGCTGATGATGGAGGGGGATGAATATTGAGCCTGGTGACTGGGATGCCAACAAATGTCCTGAATGGTGTCAAGCGTCTTGAGTGTTGTTGTGACTGCACCCTTTAGGCCACCATTTTTAAATGGTGAAAAGGCTTTCAGGGGTCAGGAACCACTCGTCACCTAGTCTCTGCCCGGCTCTTGTAGTTAAGGTGTTGGAATAACTGGTCCAGTTAAGCTTCTGGTCAATGGTTGCTTCCAAGATATTGATAATGGGAGACTTGGTGATCCTGTTCAAGGTCAAGGGAGATGGCTGGGTTTTTACTTGTTCAAGATGGTCATTACCTCGAATTTATGTGGCATAAGTGTTACTTCCCACTTGTCATCTCAAGCCTGGATGTTATCCAAGTCCTGCTGGAGGCTGCCATGGGTTGCTACACACTCAGAGGAGTTGTTCATGGAGCTGAACACTGTGGAATTGCCTGTGAACAGCCCAACTCCTGTCTATGACAGAGGGAAGGTTATTGACGAAGCAAATGAAGATGGTTGGACTGAGGATGCTTCCCTGACGAACTCCTGCACTGATGTCCTGGGATTGCGATGAATGGCCTCTATTGTGTCAGGAATGACTCTGGGCACTGGAGAGTTTTTCCTGGTCATTCACTTTCTTGCAGATTTGTGGGATCTTGCTGCATGCAAAATGGCTGCCTTGTTTGCCTAAATAACAGGTATGGCAGTTCGAAGAAATTCATTGTGTGCAAAGTGCTTTGAGATATTTGTGAAAGATGCAATGAGGTGCAAAGTATTCATTACTAAATCAAAATCTTCCTTACTTAAAAAAGAGCTCAGGTCCAATTCTAATATGGTTGCCTCATGTCTCTGGTTAATTGGTGACAGTTTAATCCTTTTTGACAGTATTTTTCTCAGTATTGCACTTTGGTTCTATCTACGCAATTACTGTTTATACAATATTCAAATTCATCTAGGAACAAATGATCTGTGCACGTATTATGCAACAAAAGATTGGTACGGCTTCATTTACAGAATACGTGAATGCTGCTTTTATGCAAATTAGGTAAATGACCTTATTAAGAGCTGCTTTTTGGTGCCGTACTAAAGATCAGTGGGCCAGGCCTGCTGATGAGAGAGGATATGTTGAACAAATTACCACAGGCCCAGATGGGCAGAACATTGTCATGATCAGGTTGAATTGAATTGACTGGATGGAACTGATGGTTACAACTGAAATGCATACCCTGTACAGAGAGGGGTGGTGGCAGTTTGATATCCTTGTACATGGGCCCTCATGTATTGCATTACACTCTTAAGAAACGATTTCCTCAAATGCTTTTGCTGCACTAATGCAAAAGACATGGCCTATCTTGTTCCAGCTCTGCTTCTGTTCCGTGAAAGACTGAGAACTGGATCTCCGAATCTCACGATTGGATCCTGCCGACCAAATAAAAGGGGAGGAGGAGTGTATGGAGGACAATCTCCCAAGGAGGGCAAAAAGGCCTATTAAAGGTTCAACTCGACAAGTTATGATGACATCCCTTGCACATTATTTCACTCATGGAGGAGATATTGTTAATTACAATTTGTTACTCAGTAGTTTTTAACTTGCATAGTTTATTCAGGTGCAGGGATTAGGTCTAATTTACCACTTTGTTCAGACTCTACAACTACCTCAGCTAATGCTCTTGAACAGCCTATGTTCGTAATTTGTCTCTGAGCTGTGTACGTCTCTATTTCTGTGCTACTTTGACACCGAGTAAAAATATATTGTAACATCAGCAATTAAATCAAGAGCTTCTCTTGATTACTGATGGAGCACTCAGAGCATTTATATATCATTCTAATGTTTCTATTTAACAAATGTTCTCTCCCAGTAACATGGAGGAACTCTTATCAATTTATATTGTTAAAATCCCAAGGTACTGGAAATCAAAACTGGTTGTTGGTGTTGCACTTGACCATAGTTTTTAAACATAACACCACATTGACAATTTTCAAGATGGTGGATATACTTTTTCGAAAGAGCTTAGAGCCCCTTCATATAAAGAAGTGGGAGATACCAAAGCATTCTCCACATTTGTAATACTCCAGACTAAAATGAAATTGAGATAGTAACAATGTTTTTATGTGTGTGTGAGAGTTAGCCAGATCCATTATCGAGCAAACCATTGGCTTGCTGAAGATGCAATTCAGATGCCTTGATAGATCAGGTGGAGCCCTGCAGTACTTAGCAGCCAGGGTCTCCAGAATCGTCGTGGTCTGCTGTGCATTGCACAACATCGCACAGCATCGTGGCTTGCAGCTGCCTGAGGAACAAGTGGCTCAGCGCATAGTCTCCTCCGATGAGGAGGAGGAGGAGGAGAACGAAGACCTTGCGGATGCGCATCAACCAGCTGCAGCAGCATGTGAGCAACATTGCTGCCCGGGATGTAAGGGATGCACTCATCTTGGCCAGATTTGCTTAGGTTGCCCAATCAAACACATGTGCTGGCACCTTCTTACCACACCATAGACAATGGACAAGAACCTGTGGCTTCCTATCACTCTGACCACCATCATGACAAATCCAAGTCGCCCTGAGCCCTCAATGTGGAACTTCCATTTGCGAAATGACAGAGGCCAGAACTTCAACAGTTTGCCATCACTTCATTTTATTACATTGACTAAAGGATGGCATTTAACAATTAAACACAACAGAACACCCAAGTGACTACCCTTGTGACTACTTGTGCTTTATCTTCCTATTACGTGTGCTCCTATATGGTGCTTCCCCTGTGGCTTCCGCAGATGTGGAGACCCCTTCATGCTGCTCCTGCCTCGACACCTTTGGCGGGCGTCCTCTGGGGTTGTGAGCCTGTGAGGGCTCGCCAACAGTCTGCTCCTCCTGCGGCTGTGCAGGGGCTGAGACGCCCATCTCAGTTGGGTGAGGACTCTGGTGGGGCTCTGACCAAGGGCTCCACAGTGGCATGGGAGTGTGAGCTTGTAGAAGGGCCCCCACTTTCTTCCTGTCTGCAACCAACATCCCTCTCATGGGTTAGCCCCACTTCAGAGCTAGCAAGTGGCTTGACAGCACCTTGCAGCACATCAGGGGGGCCATGAGGACCCGTTTCTGCAGCTGGCAGTCCTACTCCAGAGGACTTCCATGAAGGCCTGGTTTCTATGCTCAATAGCTGTCCATCACTCCTCCAGAGAAGTCAGTCTATTCTGAACATTCACCATGTTTTCAACACTCTGGCGACTTAGCTCCTCCATGGCCGTAGCCATCCTCTCCTCTACTGTAGCCATCCTTTCCATGGAGGTTGCCATCCTTTACGTGGTGATGTGTTCATGCGCCAATGCCTCCACAAAAGCTCTGCTCATGTTAGCGATGGACTCCTCCATACTCTCCACACCCTGGAGACAAAACCTGCCAGAGACTCCTGCACCTGTTCCTGGAGTTCCATCACCGCTCTCTTTCTGGGTGGACCCGGAGGCACAGGGTCGACATGCAGCTGAGCAGAGCTGAGAGCGCCCTGCGGCCTCCGACGAGGACTCTCCACTGCTGTCCCTGTCTCCACCATCTGCTGATGCTCACTTGTGAGCTGTGATACACCAGGTGACAACACTACTCTATCTCCCGAAGGTCCCACCGAGGTGTGCATACCTGCGCTGGTGCTGGGTGCGCTTAATTCTGCTGATGCTGCGCCCTCAGAGGTTGCAGGTTCCTCTGAGGAGTCTTCCGGCTCAGGCTCTTCCGCCTGGACAGTGGGGAGGGGGGCTGTCGATGGTCCTGTGGGGGAGTAAAGCATGAGTTAGACATGTGATATAAACGTAGCATGCACATGGAATTGTGCAGATGATCATAAGTCAACCTGTTTGAGCATCAGAAGCCATATCAATCACTCATGCAATGTAAATGAGAGAGATGCAAAACTATTCTGTCACCAGCTTGCTCTGATGCGCTCGTCTGTCCGTCCCCCACTTCCAGATCCTCCTCGGCTCCAACGATCTCTAGGGCAGCCTCCTCAGCGCTGGTGAGATGGGCTTTTGAGGGTGGCCCTCCTCCTGTCTTCGCCCTTCCCCTCTTATTGTGGGCTCTCTTTTCCTGCAATGAGGGACACAAGTGGAGTTTGAGTGAGAATGATGGAGTGAGTGTAGAGAATCCATAGCATAGATGCTTAGAAGGACACAAAGATGGAGTGAGATCCCAAGACCAAGGGCCCTCCCTGTGTGTTGTTAGTTGTGGTCATAGCATCACAGTGATAGGGAGTGTGAGGGCAGGATAGTCGAATAGTTAAGTGATTGTGTACAGAGAGAGAGAGGGAATGGTTAAGGGTGCAAGGGATGTAAGGGTAAAGTGGGATGTGTAGGAGTAGGTTGACAATGCAGAGTGATGGTGCTGAGAGGAGATGGGGAGCAGAATGAGGGTAAAGGTCATGGTATACTCACTTTTCCTGTGCAGACAGGGTCATTGAACCTCTTTCGGCACTGCAGCCAAGGTTCTGCTGCACGTTAATCTGGAAATCACCTCCTGTGCCAGTTGCAGCCACACAGCTTTGGTCTGGTGGGGAGGTTTTTTCCTCCCAGAGGAAGGAAACAGCACCTCCTTCTGAGCTCTGGCTCCCTCCACCAGAGAATGGAGGGAGTCCTCATCAAACCGAGGTGAGGCCTTGGGCCTTGAACTAGAAATCTCACGAGCACCAAAAGTTAGAAGAGTAGCAAAGATATATCTAGAGACAGAAAATGAACCAAGGCTGCTTGGAGTCCTTAAAAGCAGCTGGATAAATGACATCATCAGAGGCGAGTTTCAGGCCCAAAAGATTAAGTGGGCCAGGGGTGCGCACACACTGGGAATCAATTGCCCAATTAGGGCAAAATAGCTAAATTATCCCGCCTGACAGTGGAGGCGGGATCGGGACCCGCCGACCACCTGACCCGCCCCCAACCCGCCACCAATGGCAAAATCCAGCCCTATGACTCTATGGGGGCGATTTTGCCAGCCTTGGGGAGGCGGGAATGGAGGCGGGACTGCCGGGAAAATGGCAGAATCTGGGGGCAGGTACTCATCCCACCCCAATCCGCCTCCGTGCCATCTTCCCAGGAGGCGGGTACCCGACCCGCACTGGGAGCCGCCTCCTCGAGGCGGGAAGGGGATTAGTGCCAATTAACTGCCTGTTAACAGGTAGTTAACAGGCAGTTTTTTGGATAATCCCTATTTTGCCACCTAAAGTGTAGGCTTCCCGACAGTTCCGAACCTCGCCAGGGTCAGCGAGGCGGGCCGTGGGTCTGCAGGGGTTGGAGGGGCCAAGATGTCTGGTGTGCAGGTGAGTGATGGGTGCATGTGTGCAGAGGTAAGTATGTGAGGTGAGTCTAAAGTGTTTTAATAAGTTTTATTTACCTTTGCTTCTTCCTCCAGGCTTCATTCCTTCAGGTCTCGGGAGACCCTCATCTCACTGGCAGAGAAAGCAGAATGGCCGCTGCATTCTCAAATGCATCAGCCTTCTGCTTTCTGCTCAGGACAGATCTCTAACTGAGCCTGTGTCCCAGGACTCAACTTAGAAGACAGATTGTCAATGTTTGATAGCTTCACAGAGCTATCAAACAATGACAATTCATCTGTCAAAAGCTCTTGACAGATGAAATGTCACTCGCTGACGTCACCAGTAACCAGCTTTCCCTTAATTGGCCTGCTAAGCCCACTGGGCGGGCTTAACAAGGTCAATCAAGGGAAAATAGCCTGGGTTGGCCAGACGTCAATGGAGGTGGGACTGAAACCCGAAAAGCAGCAGTCCCGCCTCCATCACGTCCCCATTGGCAAAACCACCCCCTACGACTCTAAGGGGGAAAAATTAGGTCGCGTCCCATTTGGGGCGCAAATATCGTCTGGACGCAAATATTAGCGCCTGGCGCTAATTATCGCCACTGACTGGAAACTTCACTTTTACCGCCCCGGGAGGTGAGTGGAGCGCTAAATCAGGCGCTGCACACCTGTCTTAAGGCGCAAAGGCCGAGCAGTGAGGCGCTAACTCAGCGCACGAGCGCAGCGCAGCTGCTGCCAGTTAGCGAGGGAACACAGTCACACTGGCGCCGGCCACTTCTTAAAGCGGGGGGGGGCCAACTTGCTCCCCAGCCACACCCTGCTCATTGCAGCCTTGAATCTCGGCCTGGAGAGACCTGTGAATCCATTTTGCTGCCAAGGATGGAGAGGGTGAGAGAACGAGCTCATCGCTTCACCGAGCGGGCCTTGGATGCTCTGGTTGGCGCGGTGGAGCGCAGAAGATGTATACTCTTCCCTGAGAGTGGCAGGAGGCCTTTGCCACGTGAGTTCAGAAGAGTGTGGAGGGAGGTGGCTCAGAGCGTCTCCTCCAGGAGCATGGTGCCCAGGACCCATAATGCCGCAAAAAGTTCAACGACCTCACTCGGGTCGTCAGGGTGAGTGGCTTTTTCTCAATAGCTCTCCATCCCTCCATCTCAACCTCACTCTATGGCCAGAGGGTCTTAAAACCCCAATGCACAACACTCATCCAACACCTATGGCCCTTTCATCAAACACACACACACATTCCACACTTTGCATACAGTAAGGGCTATTCACCTATGGGAGGCACATCAGGCAAGACCATGGCTGCATACAGTAAGGGCTATTCACCTATGGGAGGCACATCAGGCAAGACCATGGCTGTATATTTACTCAGATGCTGTCCTTTTTCTTACAGGCATAGCTGGCGCATAATCGGAGACAGCAGCAACGGACAGGTGGAGGGCGGCCTCAGCTGCAACCCCTCAGCGATCTTGAGGAGCGCGTCCACAGGATTGTGGCAAGCCGGGTGATCGGTCCCGTCGCCACTGGAGACGCCGACCCCGTTCTGGACAGCAATGGTAAGGTCATCACCTTTTTGTCCTCTGTCCTTCCACTTGTCCCTCACAACACCAGCCTTTGACACTTTCAATCCAACTTGCTAACTCGCTGCACTTATTCCTCCCTTACTGCCACCCTGTCCTCACGCTAAAGCCACTCTTGTACCTCCCTGCTTTCAGATGGTGATTCACCAGCTGAGGAGACGGGCCCTGAAGCTGCCACTGGGAGTGAAGCTGCAGCCGAGGAGGAAGAGGAAGCCGGAGCATCAGTGCCATCCTCTCCCGAGGAAGCCCATGCCCACACTGGGAACACGCCTTCCCTGGAGGGGAGCAGGGGGGAAGGGTCTGATGAGGGTGAAGCTCCAGGACCCAGCGGGCTGCAGCAACGCCATGGGGGTAGGGAAGAACGGGGGCCTTCTCCCCAGAGGGAGAGTATGCCAGACACTCCTACTGCAATGGACGCAGAGGAGGAGCGGCTGATCGCAGAAATGAACACCCAGGCGGTGGGCATGCACACTGAGCTCATGGGTGCAGTGGGAAGGGTGCCCGAATGCATTGAGTCACTGGCAAGGAGTGTGGAGCACTTCGCTGTAGCACAGGCGGATGCCACACTAACGCTTAGTGCTGCAATTCAGTCACTGGCTGCCGTGATCCCATCTCTGACTGCACTCATGCAGACTCAGATTGAGGCCACGCGAGCACAGACTGCTGACAACCTCGATGGTTCGTTCACATGTCCCCGGGGCTGTCACCGCGCCGCAGCAGGCCAGCAATCTGTTCTCCAGCAGATTGCTCCGGATGCTGAAGTGCTGCCCCGTGGGAGTGCCAGTGTGTCGGGCGAGCAGGGAGTTGCTGTCCTCTCTCACGATGACAGCATTCCTGCTGCCAACACTGTCACTTCTCCACTGCACTTGCCACCGCCTGTAGGACAGACTGCTGCCGCCCATGCAGAGTTGGTGCAGTCTGCAGCCGGGCCCTCCAGGCCCAGAACTGGTCGAGGCCGTCCTTCAGGGGCATCTGCAGTGTCAGGGTCTGACGATCAGCAGCCTTCCACCAGCCTTGCTGCAGCCACTGAGGTCCCATTACGGAGGAGCAGTAGGGTTAGAAGGGGGGAAGTGCGCAAGGGAAGGAGATCACCCTCGAAGGGCAAAAAGTAGGAGGTGTGACAAAATGCTGGTCATTTTTTTATTAAAGGTCGAGGTTCATGGTCCAACTTTTGTTTAGTGTTTTGGACATTATCTCCAGGTTGTGAGAACCAGTTATGTTATTGACTGTTTTTTTGTGTTTATTTCTATGAGTTTGTCATGAGGAATTGACACACACAGAGTTTGTAAAATAAATAAGTTTCTGTATTCAAAATATACATGGTTGGTGGTTGGAATTATTGGTGCCTTGGCCGGCTTAGGGGTTGCGTGCTGGGTTCATTGATGTTGTTAGCAATGGCAGAAGCCATTTCCACAGCAGGGGCCCTAGAAGCGGCTTGCTATTAGCCGTTGACGGACGGCCCTTGCAGTTTCACCATTGTGGGCCGCCCTCCCGCCTTGGTGCTGCTGATGATCATCCTCCTCGTCCTCTTCCTCCTCTTCCTCCTCCTGCTCTGGTGGTGCGCCAAGGCCTGGTGGCATTGCCTGGGTCCTGAGGATTGCCATGTTATGCAACATGCAGCACACAACTACGAAGTTGGATACTCGCTCAGGCGAGTACTGCAGGGCTCCTCCAGAATGGTCGAGACAGCGGAACCGTTGCTTCAGCATGCCGATTGTGCGCTCAATTATGTTCCTGGTAGCTTGATGGCTCTCATTGTACCGCAGCTCAGCAGGGGTGTTGGGCGTACGGAGCGGTGTCATCAGCCAGGTGCTCAATGCATTCCCCTTGTCCCCGAGAAGCCAACCAACTGGCTGATGCGGTGCCTCAAAGTTCTGCCACAGTAGTCTGGCGCAGGATAAAAGCATCGTGGCAGCTGCCAGGATAGTGGGCATTGACAGCGAGTATCAGCTGTCTGTGGTCACAGACCAACTGAACATTCAAGGAATGGAACCCCTTTCTGTTCCGGAATTCCTCGGCATTCTCATGCGGAGCACGCAAAGCCACATGCGTGCAGTCAATGGCGCCCTGCACCATGGGGAAGCCCGCTACCCTCGCAAAGCCCAGAGCGCGGTCACGCTGCTTGTCTGTGGTCATGGGGAAAGAGATGCACTCTCGTCTCCTTTTAAAGAGGGCATTTGTGACCTGCCGGATGCAGCAATGCACCGCGAACTGGGAGATATTGACGAGGTCCCCAGCAGCAGCTTGAAATGAGCCAGTAGCGTAGAAGTTGAGAGCCACTGTGACCTTCACTGCCACCGACAGAGACGTCCTGGACCTCCGTTGAGGCTGCAGATCTGGCTGCAGCAGGTGGCAGAGCTCAGTGACCACCTCCTTGCTGAATCGCAGCCTTCGCAAACACAGCTCCTCAGACATATGAAGGTAGGAGAGCTGTTCACGATATACCCTGGGAGGGTAAGCTCTCCTGTACATACGCCTGTTGGCCCTCCTCCGTCTGGCCATCATTGCCTCTCTCTCTCTGCGTCTCTGTGTCCTCCGATTCAGCTGGAGCAGGACGACGCCCCCAATCAGTGCAGCCCCCATATTCTCTTTGCAAGCAAAGTAATGAAGGACAGCAACTAAAGTACTAGCGAAGTTAGGATCAGTAGGCAAAACTACCTCACAAAGCGTTGAGTCAATGCAGAAGTCTCTCTTTCTCTCTCTCTCCGAATCTCTCTCTCTCTCTCAGAACGAGTGGTGCAAAAATGTCCACCACAGAAAAAGACAGGAAGAGGCCCCCTTTAAATAGCACCCCCCCCCAGCCCCACAGTGATTGATAGCGTTCCAGTCTTCCGGTCGTTGGATGCGCCAGGCGGTAAGGCAGGGGGCGCCACTCAATTTCCGCTCCGGGGCGCCACAAGGGCGTTGAACCATGGAATGACGTCAGAATCTGCGCGCGCAGGTGGTCGCAGCGGTAAAGTTTAGCGCCGCCGCACAATCTCTAGTTAAGTTCCCGAGCGGCGCAAACATCGCTGCGCCCGGGCGTTAGCGGCTTTGCGCCCCATTAGCGCCCTCTTAAGGCGCTAACGGGAGGCGCAACCAACTGAATTTTTACCCCTAAGTGTATGGCATTTTAGTGAATCAAGCCTCTTTCTCTCGGGACAAGGAAGTAATCAATCGCAGCAGATTGGCTTCTGATAGTAATTGGAGGGCGATTGCTTTCGAATATTCTTTAGCTTCCGCATTAGAAACACATCCAGGGGTCGTATCATCAATTAAGAACTTTTGATTCCCTCTACGGCACATTGGGTCATGAGCAATCAAAAATTGCAAATGAAGGTCTTGTTATTACATTATAAAAAGAATTCCTGCTAAGTTTATAATCAATTGCTGTTGAATGTTTTGCTGATAAAATTAATTTTACATTAAAGTATTAGTTTGCATTCTGCAGGGAAACTGCGGTCTCCTTCAATTGTAATGATTTTTAAATACTATATCAGAGCTATAATACATGCATCTTGGTGCAGCCAAAACGCTTACTTCAGCAACCACATAGGACATGATTCAGAATGTCCCCTTGTGTCATTTTGACTGTAAACATGGTTCAACGTGCAATGGGTTTGTTTCATTACCAGGAATGAACACGTTCGGTGTGAACAGAAAATGCTTATGGGTTTTTGATTTCTGTTCTCTTAGCAGAAATATTTGACAGGTATTTAGTGAAGCAAATGATGAGAATTTTCAGTATCTACAGATGTTTGGCACAAGCAATTCAGAACTACAAGATTGAAAGCTCCCACCCTGCATCTTATAATGACTAGGGAGTACGTGCCACATTCATTCAGCACCTCCTGCCGAGTACCATTTGTCCATTTTTGAATGCACAGGGTGATATATCATGTTTCTCAGAAGAACAACAGAGGCTTGTTCGCTTTCAAAACTGCCAAATTGCAAAAGCTCCACACCCAACGACTTTAAATGAATATCGCATTTTGGGTTGGACTCAAATAAACACCTTTGTTGTCGTCCCAAGATTGACAACGGTCTGGCCTATATGTGTCTCCAGTCCCACACCAATGTGGTTGACTCTTAACTGCTCACTGAGGTGGCCCAGCAAGCCTCACAGCTTCTTGAACTGCTAGCACGTCGATACAAAAGGCCCACCATCGCCTTCTCAAGGGCAACTAGGGATGGGCAATAAATGCCGGCTTTGCCAGCGATGCCCACATCCCAAGAATGAAAAGAAATGTGGGCCACAAATTGCTGTAGCAGGGCATCTAATGGCGTCTGCTGTTAGACTTGCCGTTGCATGTTTCGGTTTTAATTCTTTTGCAGGGCAAGTTGCTGAAAGTAGGAGCTGAGGGAAACCGAGCATCTGGGATCTGAGTGAACAGGACAAGCAACTGTGTATCTCCTGAACCAATCAGATTGTGAAATTAACAGTGCAAGGACTGAGAAGGAAGTATAAATTAGAGTGGGTGAATTCAATGTCAAATCAAGTAGAGAAAGAGAAATAAAGAAAGGGAAAGAAAGATTGGATTGAGAGAAAAAAAGAGACAGAAAGGAAAAGTTTAAAAAAAAACCTAAAATGTTATATTTTTAAAATCTCCAACAGCAATTAAAACCTGAAGGAAAGAGACTACACACTTGCAATAGTTAACTTTGAGTACCAGAGAGGTTGTTTGGCAGTAATTAACACTGATCAAGTAATTTAAAGGAATGAAATGGACAAGACCTAACTTTCTGTGGCGAGTTTGGTTCGTACCTATCGTGCAAATACAGCAACTTCACGCCGTTCAATGGTGAGATAGACAGCGAGATGCCATTTTCGCGAAGCTAACGGCAGAACGACGCCTCTTGGACTTGCGCGTTTACCCACGCATCTGCCCCTCGCCTGAACTTGCTGTGCCGTTTGCGTATAAATAACAGCCAGCGCCATTAGCCTCACCGTTACTTTGACAGCAAATTCTGGCCCACAGCAAACCCATTGTAAACATTTCCGCACCCCCCCCCTGCCCCATGCTCAGTTTCTTCCCCCCAATCTTCTCTTTTTCTCCCTTCGTCTCATGAAGGTGCCGACTCATGTTGGCCGATTGTTCTGTAGGTGCTGCCAGCTATTGTACCCAAGCTAGATAGCGAGTGTTGGAAGGATATTTGATCATGGGGGACATCTCAGCTGAACCTGAACCTGTTCTCACCCAACACCCACACACGGCACCTTCGGGCAGGTGTCACTGGCGAGCAATCAGAGCGATACCCTGGTTATCTTATTTTAAGGCCCAAGAGTGCTGAGGTCAATTGCAGCATCTTTACTGCTGCCCTGAGGTCAGCCACCTCAGCACGGCCCAGAAATCAAACCCGAGACCTTTTAGTCTATATGGCTTAGTATCAGACTGGGAAATGGCTTTACTACTACACTATGGGGGGTGGCGGTGGGCCCTGTAGCTTTTTTTTTTCTTAACCCTTTCTATGGCACCCATTTCCCTGACTGAGAAGACAATTCTGCTAACAAGGCATGATGTGGTACATTGTCAATGGATTGCCAAAGGAGTGGGTTGATGACCTTTTCTCATTCCATTCTCATTTTTTGTTAGTGTTCTTATCTCTGTGCATGGATAGCCACAGTCACAGCCACGAACCCAGAGTAAAGGCCATCCCATCAAGTGAGGTCCATCCTCAAATACATTGATTTTTTTCAATGTTCTCTCTTCTTTTTCCACCCACCCTTCCTGAAGACTGGGCAATGACAGCCATCTGGTACTCAACCAAATGGCAATCCTTTATGTTTGAGACTAGTTTATATACATTCATCAAATCAAGGGTAAAAATATAGCTGCACGGGACAAATTGTGGATTCACCCATGCCAGGAGGAAATACAGCTCTGCATATTTCCCACTTCATTGTCATGGCTAACAAGCATAGAAGTATCATTATACAGCCTGCGCTATTACATAATAGCACTCGATGAAAACCAACCTCGGAAAACATTTAATAGTTACAATCTTCACCGGATTCTGCTAAAGCTCTTTGCACGATGTTTGATATTAAGTGAGTGATATAAAGGCTTATAAAGCGTAGCTTTAAGTACATTAAAAAAAATATGCAGCCATGGATCACCTGATTTAATGCTGTGCATGTTTCTGAAGATAGGCTGCGAGGGATTTTATAAGTTTGCATCTCAAAGTGTCTGTTCAGCAACTGTCAGACAATGGTCAGGTTCTGTTTGCCTATTTACAGTTCCCAGCAGTAACCACCCAATAATAAGATATACATCTCTCTATATGGGGCTCCCTCCGATGTTATTTTCACACAATCTCTGAGGTTGTTTTTGTGATGAAGTTCTGTTTTGATAATGAGGAATGGAAGGAGTATTTCTTGACATCCAAGATTAAATGACTCCACCAACACCCACTTGCAGGGCGGTTGCGTAGCAATGGCAGAGAACGATGAAGCAGGATGAACCAAGTCAGCATTTCTCCAGCATTTTCTGTTTTTATTTCACCAATCTCGTTGTGATTCCTGGTAAAGGAAGCCCACCACTAAAGGGTGTAGGGGGTGGTGTTTTCTGTCAGCTTCACCTCTGACTTCTGAGCGGTTCGAATTGCTCCCACTCCCTTGGTTCTAGACCTTGGACTTATTTGGGGGTTGTGATAAAAAGTGCAGCAGACAATTGGTTTTGATGCAAGAACTTTGATCTTTATTCAAGAAAGTAAAAACATAACACAAACACTCTTAACACTCTAAAGGTGGGGAACACTTCGGTACAAGCGAGGGAAATAACATTAAAAGAATACTTCACCCCTCCCAATCCCACTTCACTAGCTAGGTTGGACTCCAGAGAACCAGGGATAATGCTCACCAAACGAATCCTTGACAGTTGAGAGTTAGGGTTTAGAGTCTTTTGAGTAAAACGTTTCGTAAGGCCCTTGTTGCCGCGAGGTGTCCGATGGTCACTGAGGCGGTCACTCTGGCCTCTTCTTGCGTGTTGGCCTACTTCTGGAGCTGATGGCCTTCTTTGTTGAACTTCTTTCTGTTGAACTCTGCCTCTGTTTAAACTGTCTTCTTCCGAGCTGTGGAACTGCCTTCTTGCAGAACTGTGGAAACTGCCTTCTGCCTGCTTGTTGAACTCCTTGCTGCTGTGCAACTCTACTGGAGAACTCAAACTTGAACTGTTGTAACTGCTGAACTGACTTCTTGAGAAAACAGCCTTTCAATTATACTAATTGAAGCTTCCTTATCTGTGCATTGTAAGATTTTGGAGGGCTCGTTAATGGTAACGACTTTACTAAGTGTCAAATGGCTTTTGGGATGGCTTGCGTCCTGTCGATCTCCTTGGTTGATTACAGTTGATTGGTTTTGTGTTTGGTTTTCTTGGCTGGACTCGGTTTTTCTATAGAATGGTCCTGAGTGGGTTTTGTTATGCATGTTTCTGATGGGCCCTGTAATCGGTTTTGATGGGGCCTGTATTTTGGGTGGGACTGCTCTTCTCCCAGGGTCTATTGTTCAAATGTTAATGTCTGCTGGGGCTTGAGTGAGGTCATCCCGGTTCCCTAGACAGTGCAATTAACTGCAATAACCAAACTGCTTTTACAGAGGTCGAACCCACCTCCTTGTCCCTTTACAGGCCCAGACATGGTTTTAAAATGCCAAAACTTGGTTTTTGGTCTTATATTCCTTAGGTTAGGCCCAAATGCATTTTTATCACTCTGAGGTAGTTCCAAAGACCTCTTTCCTTAGGTTTTTGGGGATCTGCAAATTTTGGAAACCTTACAAGGGAGAGGCGAGCAACTGGCAGCGGTACCCCAACCTGATGCCCTTAGCCTAACCGCAGGGAATAACTTAGAGATGGTGCATCACTAATCCAATGGTGAGGGTTATACAGGTGACAAACTCACATCTCCAGACTGGTATCCTTCATTGCTGCTTTTTCTTCCTTCCATAAATTTGCCACACATTCAGGCATTCTGTCAATAGGAAACTTAGCAGACACCACAGGACATCATGGCATGGCATGTAGAATTCTTCCTCATCCTCTAGCTTCCCGCGTGCAAGCAGAATTCCCAAAGAATACCCATCCTGTGCAGTGGGGGCTATTTTCATCCAGAGGGCAACTCTCATCAGTAGGTGGTGACAAAAAAATGGAAAAATGAGCAGTACATAGAATTACATACAACAGGCTATTTGGCCCAATTGGTCGATGCCTGTGTTTATGCTCCACGCGAACCTTCTCCGACCCTACTTCATCTTACCCTATCAGCATATCCTTCTATTCCTTTCTCCCTCATGTACTTATCTAGCTTCCCTTTAAATGCATCCATGCTATTCGCCTCAAATACTCCATGTGGTAGCAAGTTTCACATTCTAAACTTCAAAATGGCATAAAATCTTTTAAACCCACAAAAAGGTTGCAAAGATTCCAAAACTATAACGTCCTAGAAATTTGGGGGTGGGGGGGTTGGGGTGCTGGCCTTTACCAATATGGTGGGTGCTGCTGCTGAATTTCTAGGCCAACTACTTCATCGTGGCTTGCTGTGGAACAATCCTGAAGGGGGTGCACGAACAGAGAGACCTGGGGGTATGTGTACACAAATCGTTGAAGGTGGCAGGGCAGGTTGAGAAAGCAGTTAAAAGGGCTTACGGGATCCTGGGCTTCATGAATACAGGCATAGAGTACAAAAGTGTGGAAATTATGATGAACCTGTATAAAACACTGGTTCAGCCCCAACTGGAGTATTGTGTCCAATTCTGGGCACCACACTTTAGAAAGGATGTGAAGGCCTTAGAGAAGGTGCAGAAAAGATTTACAAGAATTATTCCAGGGATGAGGGACTTCAGTTACATGGATAGACTGGAGAAGCTGGGGTTGTTCTCCTTAGAGCAGAGAAGATTGAGAGGAGATTTGATAGAGGTGTTCAAAATCATGAGGGGCCTGGGCAGAGTAGATAGAGGGAAAATGTTCCCATTGGCAGAAGGGTCAAGAACTAGAGGACACAGATTTAAGGTGATTGGCAAAAGAACCAAAGGCGACATGAGGAAAAACTATTTTACGCAATGAGTGATTAAGATCTGGAATGCACTGTCTGAAAGGGTGGCAGATTCAATCACGGCTTTCAAAAGGGAGTTGGATAAGTATCTGAAGGAAAGAAATTTGCAGGGCTACAGGGAAAGGGCGGGGGAGTGGGACTAGCTGAAATGCTCTTGCAGAGAGCTGGCACGGGCTCGACGGGCCGAATGGCCTCCTTCCGTGCTGTAACCATTCTATGATTCTAAGGGGACATTATAGCTTTAAGAACCTACGTTCTGAAGACCAGAAAGTTTCTTTGCCAATTTGCCTGTTTTACACAGGCAAACAGCAGGAAATACAGGGTGGGGAAACCCACTCTCATTTTTGTCTCTTTATTGAGGCTCGTGCACCCCAGTAGCAAGAACCTTCAGCGCTGCCTGGTCAGAAAATACTGGACTTTCACCTCCCTGCCTCTGGCACCACATGCACAATAGAAAGAAAGACTTGCATTTATACAATTCCTTTCATGACCTCTGGACATCCCAAAGCGCTTTAGAGTCAATTAAGTAATGTTGAGGTGTAGTCATGGGTGTAATGTAAGCAACATGATGGCTAATTTGCATGCAGCAAGGTCCCACAAACAGCAATGTGATAAGGACCAGTTGGTTGAGGGATAAATATTGGCCAGGACACTCAGGATAACTCTCCTGCTCTTCTTTGAAATAGTGCCATGGCATCTTTTACATCCACCTGAGAGGGCAGACGGTGCCCTGGTTTAACGTTTCATCCGAAAGACGGCACCTCTGACAGTGCAGCACTCCCTCAGTACTCCACTGGAGTGTCAGCCTGGATTTTGTGCCCAAGTCCCTGGAGTGGGACTTAAATCCACAATCTTCTGACTCAGAGGCAAGGGGGGGGGGGGATTTTCCCAGCCCTGAGGAGGCGGGTATGGAGGCGGGACTGCTGGGAAAATGGCAGAAACTGGGAGCGGGTACCGACCCTGCTCCCAACCCGCCTCCGTGCCATCTTCCCGGGAGCCGGGTCCCCGACTCGCGCAGGGAGCCGTCTCCTTGAGGCGGGAAGGGGATTACAGCCAATTAACTGCCTGCTAACAGGTAGTTAACAGGCAGTTAAGAGGCTTATCCCCATTTTACCCCTGCAAGTGCGGGCTTCCTGACGTCGGGAAACCCCGCCAGGGTCAGCGAGGCGAGCTGTGGGTCTGCGGGGGTTGAAAGGGTCGAAATGTCAGCTGTAGAGGTGAGTGATGGGTGCAAGTGTGAACAGGTAAGTATGAGAGGTGAGTGTAAAGTCTTAGAAAAAGTTTACTTACCTTTGCTTCTTCCTGCAGGCTTCAACCCTTGGGGATCCGGAGGTGCCTCATCTCAACGGCAGAGATGACAGAATGGCTGCTGCATTCTCAGATGCAGCAGCCAGCTGCTTTCTGCTGAGGAGAGAGGGCTCACCTTAGAAGAGAGATTGTCAGTGTTTGACAGCTTCTGTCAAATTCATCTGTCAAAAACTTTTCGACAGATGAAACGTCATATGCTGACGTCCTCTGTCACCGGCTTTCCCTTAATTGGCCGGCTAAGCCTGCAGGGCGGGCTTAACAAGGTCAATCAAGGGAAAATAGCGTGGGTTGGCCAGACGTCATTGGGGGGCGGGACTGAAACCCGAAAACCAGCAGTCCCGCCCCCAACGCGCCCCCATTGACAAAATCCAGCCCATTAGTGCTACCCACTGAGCCACAGCTGACACAATTGGTGCACTGAAATGGAAAATCTCCCCATTAGTGTTTTAGTGCCATGGACTGGGTATTAACTGACAACTGGATTGAAGCAGAATAAATTTCTCTCACGTAGGACTCTTACAGTTATCAGAACATGTTCTCGAGGTAAAAAGCAGCAAAGTTCTTCTAACCTAAGCATTCAATGCTTGGCTTAGTTGGGAACACTCTCACTTCCTAGGTTGGAAGGTTTTGGATTCGGATCCCACGCCATGAAATATCCATTTCTTTTTAGGCCGGCACTTCAGTGATCATCCGAGGAATAATGCAATGCCAAGGGTGCAGTCTTTTGGATGAAGCATTATTAAGGAAACAGTAACAGGACATTTGGATAATCATAATTTAATAGGACAAAGTCAGCATGGTTTTACGAAGGGGAAGTCATGTTTGACAAATTTGCTGGAGTTCTTTGAGGAAGTAACATATAGAGTGGATAAAGGGGAACCAGTGGACGTAGTGTATTTAGACTTCCAAAAGGCATTTGACAAGGTGCCACACAAAAGATTATTGCTTAAGGTAAAAAATCACGGGATTGGGGGTAATATTCTGGCATGGATAGAGGATTGGCTATCTAACAGAAAGCAAAGAGTTGGGATAAATGGTTCATTCTCAGACTGGCAATCAGTAACTAGTGGTGTTCCACAGGGGTCAGTGCTGGGTCCCCAACTCTTTACAATCTATATTAACGATTTGGAGGAAGGGACCAAGTGTAACATATCAAAATTTGCAGATGATACAAAGATGGGAGGGAAAGTAGTGAGTGAGGAGGACATAAAAAACCTGCAAGGGGACATAGACAGGCTAAGTAAGTGGGCAGAGATTTGGCAGATGGAATACAACACTGGAAAGTGTGAGGTGATGCACTTTGGCAGGAAAAATCCTAGAGCAATTTATTATCTTAATGGCAAGAAACTGGAGAGTACTGAAGTGCAAAGGGATCTGGGGGTCCTGGTGCACGAAACTCAAAAGGTTAGTATGCAGGTGCAGCAAGTGATTAAGAAGGCAAATGGAATGTTGGCTTTCATTGCTAGGGGGATAGAATATAAAAATAGGGAGGTATTGCTTCAGTTGTACAAGGTATTGGTGAGACCGCACCTGGAATACTGCATACAGTTTTGGTGTCCTTACTTAAGGAAAGACATCCTTGCTCTCGAGGCAGTGCAAAAAAGGTTCACTCGGTTAATCCCGGGGATGAGGGGGTGGTCATATGAGGAGAGGTTGGGTAGATTGGGACTCTACTCATTGGAGTTCAGAAGAATGAGAGGCGATCTTATTGAAACATATAAGATTGTGAAGGGGTTGGATCGGGTGGATGCGGGGAGGATGTTCCCGATGACGGGTGAGACGAGAACTAGGGGACATAGTCTTAGAATAAGGGGCTGCTCTTTCAAAACTGAGATGAGGAGGAACTACTTCACTCAGAGGGTGGTAGGTCCATGGAATATGCTGCCACAAAAAGCTGTAGAAGCTACATCATTAAATAAATTTAAAACAGAAATAGACAGTTTCCTAGAAGTAAAGGGTATTAAGGGTTACGGGGAGCGGGCAGGAATTTGGACATGAGTCTAGGTTCGGATCGGTCATGGCCCTGTGGGTAGTGGAGCGGGCCCAGGGACCGTGTAGCCTGATTCTGCTCCTATTTCGTGTGTGCAATTCTGTTAGATGCAGGAGATGGTTCTGTGATAGATAGTAGATTGGCGGTTAGGATCAGATCAGCCATGATCTTATTGAATGGCGGAGCAGGCTCGAGGGGCCGATTGGCCTACTCCTGCTCCTATTTCTTATGTTCTTATGTTCTTATGTCTTGTCTGCTCAGGTGGCTGTCAAAGATTCCATGGTGCTACTTGATGATGAGTTCTCCCGGTGTCCTAACCAATATTCCTCTCTTAGTCAAAAAACAGACCAACTGGTCATTCATCTCTTTTGCAGTTTGTGGGATCTTGCTGTGTGAAAATCGGGCTGTCCTATTCACCTACATAACAACAGTGATTCATTAAAGTAAATATGAAGTGATTTGGGATGTCCTGAGGATGAGGTAAGGCACTATATAAATGCAAGTTCTTCCTTTCTACATTTTGTCACCACAAGGTCTCTGACCTCTGCATCTTCTTTTACAGCCTGTTGAAATCCAAGAGATAGTCTTCACCTTTTGCTATTGGTGCAGCGTAATACATCCGTGAGCTCGTCTTGTTCTTATGTTGCTTATTTTTAGAGGTCATTATAATCCAACAGTGAAACGATAATAGAACAGCGAGTTTGTTTAAGGCTTAAAAAAAACTTGGACATTCATGCAGTCCTCAGCAGCTTACAGCTTACACTGCTTCAGTCTTGATCTCGCTGGTTTTGCCTCATTGAAGCATTGCTGTTAAGCGGATGTCTGCAAATGCTCGTACTCAAATTGATTGTTGAGGGAACATTTCTAAATGCTCACAGACTGGATATAACTGAAGAAAAAGTTTAATCGCATCAGGAGCGACAGCAAACTAAATGTATACACTAATGCATAATTCCTTAATATTGAGCCATAGTGCACATGGCACTTCGTTTGTGGCAAGTTACTTGGAAGCAGCAACCAGCAATACGGTAGGAAACGGTTTGTAAAGCAACTAAAAAAAAAATACACAAAAAAATGGCGGCCTCCATATCAAAATAACCTCATTCAAGGTGAAGAAAGGCAACTAAATGGCCCTGCGCCCATCAAACCAAACACCATTTTTCGATATACTTTCAGAGTGGCAGCTGCAACAGACCAGGCGAGTGCCTCACTAATTCACCTGTTTTGTATGAGCACAGGTAGAGCTCACCCAACCAATGTGAATTTTGGCAAGGGGCCTCATGAACATAACTCTACCTTTTGTGAGGAAAAAGAAAAAAGACTTGCATTTATATAGCACCTTTCACGACCTCCGGACGTCTCAACGTACTTTACAGTCAATGAAGTATAGTCACTGTTGTAATGTGGGAAACGCAGCAGCCAATTTGCACACACAGCAAGCTCCCACAAACAGCAATGTGATAATGACCAGATAATCTGTTTTTGTTATGTTGATTGAAGGATAAATATTGGCTAGGGCACCGGGGATAACTCCCATGCTCTTCTTCGAAATAGTGCCATGAGATCTTTTACGTCCACCTGAGAGAGCAGACAGGGCCTCGGTTCAACGTCTCATCTGAAAGACGGCACCTCCGACAGTGCAGCACTCCCTCAGCACTGCACTGGAGTGTCAGCCTAGCTTTTTTATGTGCTCAATTCCCTGGAGTGGGACTTGAACCCACAACCATTCTGACTCAGAGGCGAGGGTGCTACCCACTGAGCCACAGCTGACACTAGGAGGCCAATGTTTGCCAACAGCAGAACCAGCCTTTGTCACACTTTCTTTTCCTGCCTCAAACTGCAGCGCACAGCACCTTAGGTGCAGGTGAATGTGTAGCTAAGATCACGACCCACATTCGCTACGGTAAGGCCCCACACCATTTTGGGGTGTAACCGTCAGCAGACTACTTCACTGTGAGGGAAAGTTGGGCAGAATCACCGACGGGCCTGATTCTGTCCTTACTCCACAACTCCTTTCGCAGGCCAGACTAAGATCAGCTGACTTCAGCACAAGCCAGCAACTGAACCTCGGACTTTTGAGCAACACGGCTTAACTAGTGGCTAAATTAAGTGAGCCTATGTTCACAGCGGGGAGCACTGGTTGGAGGTAGAGCTGCAACACTGTAGAGCTGACCCGTGCTCCTATCAAGCTGAAGACCCTACAGGGAGAATGGGAATGGTAACTTAGTTATAAAGGCCCCAATCTGGCTTGAAGTGGCATGAGACTCCCTCCTCATCTCACTCCTCTTCATTCTAAATGCTCATAGACTGGATATAAATGAAGAAAAAGTTTAATCGCATTAGGAGCAGCAGCCAACTAAATGTACACATGAATGCATAATTCATTAATACTGAGGCAGAGTGCACATGGCAATTCGTTTGCGGCAAGTTACTGTTAGCAGCAACCAGCAATACGGTAGGAAAAGGTTTGTAAGCAACTAAAAAGTACACAAAAAATGGCGGCCTCCATATCAAAATAACCTCATTCAAGGTGAAGAAAGGCAACTAAATGGCCCTGCGCCCATCAAACCAAACACCATTTCTCGATATACTTTTAAAGTGGCATGGCAGCCTTCAAATCAACTGCACACCCCTGACACCAGATTCAAGTTGCATTTACACCAGGAGGGTAGAACTCGGAAAATCTACCCCTTTAACTGCGGTGCCAATCCCGAGTGAAACAGCTCTCCATTGACATTACAGTGGTCTCTTTAGATGATGTCTTCACTGACTGGGTCATTGGAGCAGCCTAAATCACGTTGTAAATTAGCAGAGGTGCATTTTGAAAATAAATGAACCGAGGTAGAATTTTGGATTGCAGAAGAACTCCTTTTACCCATGATGTCGCCGAACTGTATCTGAGTGAGAAGGCCGTTACTGTATCTTGTCAATAAGCGTACAGTCACCAATGTGTGAAAAAGCATTGTATGACATGAAGGATAGCTTACAATAAAAATCTATGCTGTGGAGATGCTGGTGTTGGACTGGGGTGGACAAATGTTGTGCGACTTCTCACAATAAAAATCTAAAAAGGTTATTGCAAACAGTATTGCATTATTCATTCGAACACACAGGGAATAAAACTGAGTTTTTATTTTTGATTTCCGAATTCTGACGATTCCTTTCTACCAGCGCGAATTGAGGAGTTGCAAGGAAGGTGTTTGCAAAACGCTTGTACCTTGACATGTCCCATTCAATTCAAATCAAGTGCAGCTGGTGTGGTCAGCTCGATGAGTTGATTCAATTTGCATTTACATCTTTCGTGCTGTCAATTTGTGCTAAAGCTACGAAGCTTCCAAGAAACACCCACTACAATTTGCTTTTTTTTTTCTTTTTAATTAACCTGTTGCGAGCCAAGTGATAAGGCGTAAAATTGATTTTTTGTTTCCAGTCTGTGTACAATTAATGGGTTGTATTAATGCTATTTGAAAATACTACCGAATAAGGACCCTTTCTATATGCACCGACTATTTTCAAATCTCTTAACTGTTGAGCATTAAGTAGGAATCCTGTTCTGCAGCAGGTCCAGTGGCAAACCAGAAGGCGTGAGGATCAATAGGGGTAAATGACCACATTTAACAGAAGGGTAAGTTAACTGGCAGTGTGGGAGGCCCTATATATAGGGTTCGGTTGTGGTTGTCAGCTAGTGAGAACTATAGTACAGAGTAAGTATGATTTAAGTCAATGCACATCCTCATTTTTTTTCTATTTAACCTTCTTTGCCGCTTAAGTCTCACTGTGACTACTTTTCAAGTTGACCCCAACACCCTAAAGAAGGCCAACCGAACTCCTCCGCCACTCCGACGCGCACTGACAGATACTTTCAAAATCTTATGGGGTCTAGAAGCTGTGGAAATTAAATGGTTATTAGCACAGTTGACTCCCTTTACAAGTATTATTTCTCCACGCGATGTCCTATCCAGTAATTGATGGTGCGCCCCGTCGTTTTTCTGGCTACTGTCCAGCCCCTTTGTGATATTTATCATCTGCTGCAGGGAAGTGAAGAAATAAATGGCTTTTCTTTCAGTACAGCACAAAAAGGACAAATATGCTCACTTTAAAAAAAAAATCGTAGAGTTACAAAACTGAAAATTAATGACGTGAATCACTGGTAAATTGAAGAGTGCTTTTCTGTGGCTGTTGTTGGGTCAATTAAAAGGGTAGTTGGTCATTTGTAGGGAAAGGTGAGCCACAGAATACAATGGGGTCATACTGCATTTTTAATGATAACTCGAATTTCCCCCTGCTCACTTACATATACTGGGGTGTGGTTTAAAGAGGGCTGGGAATACTTTTACCCAAAAGTATTCCCTTTCCGCCCTTCCCCTTCGGAAGGCACTGTCTCTTGCTGGTATACAGTACTCGGGCAGACACATCCCAAGTGGCCATCCTCCACACGTGAGCCTAGACAGTCAGTATTAGCACTCCAGAGTCCCACTCCAGAGACTTAAGCACAAACATCTAGGCTGACACTCCAGTGCATTACTGAGGGAGTGCTGCACTGTCGGAGGTGCCGTCTTTCGGATGAGATGTTAAACTAAGGCCCCGTCTGCTCTCTCAGGTAGACGTAAAAGACCCCATGGCACTGTTTTTCGAAGAAGAGCAGGGGAGTTATCCCCGGTGTCCATCAATCAACATCGCGAAAAACAAATTATCTGGTCATTACCACATCGCTGTTTGTGGGAGCTTGCTGTGCGCAAATTGGCTTCCACGTTTCCTGCATTACAACAGTGACTCCACTTCAAAAGCGCTTTGAGACGTCCTGATGCCATGAAAGGCGCTGTATAAATGCAAGTCTTTTCTTTCTGGCTGGCTATTTGATGGTGGAGGGCATTGCAGGTGAGGTTGCTCCCCATCCTCTCACAACATCCACGCGTGCACACTTCCCAGCTGGAATAGCGATCAAGGACCTTGACCGATTTAAAAAAAAAATTATTCCCTCGATCAGGGGAGCTAAGGTCAGTTGTTGCACTCCAACCGCCATCCTGACTGAGAGCGGCTAACACGATATACATCTTAATTAACCTGGGACCTTCCTGTTCTATGTTACGCAGTACCACATCATGTAGTACACTTGCCCACTAAGGCAGCGTGGGAGTCCATACTGGAACTTCTAACCACATCCTCCAAACAGAAATGCAATCTAAACTATAACCACAAATGTAACATTCGATGCAACAATAATGCATAATCTAAAATGAGAATATAGAATAAAACTAGTAAGAGTACAATTTTAATTATTTTTTTAACTGATTGAATTGGCACAGGTTAAGCATTAATTGGTGGGCGCTTCAGGCCTTCCTCCCCAAAAGAAAAAAAATTGCCTCGCTACAGCACTGATAATTAAAATAAACTCAGCAAGCCATCCCAGTTGGATTTGTGAGATTGTTGTTTGAGCCTGATGCTTGTGGTTTCCTTAGCAACGTGACAAACAATCATCAACAGTGACAGGTGTAGATAGACCTACTCCAGCAGGTATGGAAAAATTCCTGGGAAGGGTAGTGCCTACATTTCTTTTTAATAAAGCTATCTATCTGCACCGGAATGAGAACAGTTATGCAAAGCTAACTTTATTAAAAACATGGGTGGAATCTGCCACTCCGTTGGCACTTTTGTTTCAACACACTTCTGGTTTCTGTTTCCACCATAGGCCTACCCTGCAACCAAACAAAGGGCCTATTGCTCGCTTCCATGTTTGCATAATTGGAGCAAAAAATTTCTCTTGGCAAACAGGGGAATGTGTCAGATCTTTTTAGAAATCAGCAAAGGGGGACCAAGAAATTGATAAAGAAAGGGAAAATGGAATATGAGCACAAACTAGCGAAAAATACAAAAACGGACTGTAAAAGCTTCTATAGGTATGTGAAAAGGAAAAGACTGGCGAAGGTAAATGTAGGTCCTTTACAGTCAGAGACGGGAGAATTTATAATGGGGAATGAGGAAATGGCAGCGAATTTAAATAAATACTTTGCTTCTGTCTTCACGGAGGAAGACACAAAAAACCTCCCAGAAATACGAGAAAACCAAGGGTGTGGCGCGAATGAGGAACTTAAAGAAATTATTATTAGTAAAAAAACAGTATTGGAAAATTAATGGGACTAAAAGTCAATAAATCCCAAGGACCAGATGACCTACATCCTAGGGTTTTGAAAGAGGTGGCCATTGGAATAGTGGACGCATTGGTTGTCATCTTCCAAAATTCTATAGATTCTGGAACGGTTCCTGCAGATTGGAGGATAGCAAATGTAACCCCGCTATTTACGAAAGGAGGGAGAGAGAAAACGGGGAACTACAGACCTGTTAGCCTCATATCAGTAGTTGGCAAAATGCTAGAATCTATTATAAAGGATGCAATAACTGGGCACTTAGAAACTAATAGTAAGATTGGGCAGAGTCAACATGGATTTATGAAAGGGAAATCCTGTTTGACAAACCTATTGGAGTTCTTTGAGGATGTAACTAGTGGAGTAGACAAAGGGGAACCGGTAGATGTGGTGTATCTGGATTTTCAGAAGGCCTTCGATAAGGTCCCACACAAGAGGTTGGTGAACAGAATTAGGGCACATGGAATTGGGGGTAATACACTGGCATGGATTGAGAATTGGTTAACTGACAGAAAACAAAGAGTAGGATAAACGGGTCTTTTTCAGGATGGTAGGCTGTGACTAGTGGGGTACCGCAAGGATCGGTGCTTGGGCCCCAGCTATTCACAATCTATATCAATGATTTAGATGAGGGGTCTAAATGTAACATTTCCAAATTTGCTGATGATACAAAGCTAGGTGACAGTGTCAGTTGCGAAGAGGATGTGAAGGGGCTTCAAGGGGATCTCGACAGGCTCAGTGAGTGGGCGAGAGCATGGCAGATGGAATATAATGTGGATAAATGTGAAGTTATCCACTTTGGTAGAAAAAACAGAAAGGCAGAGTATTTCCTAAATGGTGAACACGGTGGCATAGTGGTTAGCACTGGTGCCTCACAGCACCAGAGACCCGGGTTCGAATCTGACCTCGGGTGACTGTCTGTGTGGAGTTTGCACATTCTCCCCGTGTCTGCGTGGGTTTCCTCCGGGTGCTCCGGTTTCCTCCCACAGTCCAAAAATGTGCAGGGTAGGTTGATTTGGCTATGATAAATTGACCCTTAATGTTAGGGGGGGATTAAATATGTGGGGTTATGGGGATAGGATGGGATATGTTAGGGGGAATTAAATATGTGGGGTTACGGGGGTAGGGTGGGATATGTGTACTGTGGGGATTAAAGCAGGGACAGGGTACTGGATTTGGATGATCAGCCATGATCGTATTGAATGGTGGGGCAGGCTCGACGGGCCGAATGGCCTACTCCTGCACCTAGATTCTATGTTTCTATGTTTCTATGTTTCTATGTGAAAGATTGGGGAATGCAGATGCTCAAAGGGACCTGGGTGTCCTTGTACATGAGTCACTGAAAGTGAATGTGCAGGTGCAGCAAGCCATTAGGAAGGCAAATGGTATGCTGGACTTCATTACAAGAGGATTTGTGTACAGGAGTAAAGAAGTCTTACTCCAATTATATAGGGCCTTGGTGAGACCACACCTGGAGTACTGTGTACAATTTTGGTCTCCTTACCTAAGGAAGGATATACTTGCCATAGAGGGAGTGCAACGAAGGTTCATGAGATTGATTCCTAGGATGGCGGGACTGTCGTAGGAGAAGAGATTGAGTAAACTAGGCCTGTATTCTCTTGAATTCAGAAGAATGAGAGGGGATCTCATTGAAGCATACAAAATTATTACAGGGCTTGATAGGATGGATGCTGGGAGAATGTTTCCCTTGGCTGGGGAGTCTAGAACCAGGGGCCACAGCCTCAGGATAAAGGTTAGGCCATTCAGGACTGAGATGAGAAGAAATTTCTTCACACAGAGGGTGGTGAATCTTTGGAATTCTCTACCCCAGAGGGCTGTGAAGGCTCAGTCATTGGGTATATTCAAAACAGAAGTCGATAGATTTCTGACTAGTAAGGGCATCAAGTGATATGGCGATAGGGCCAGTGAATGGAGTTGAGGCAGAAGATCAGCCATGATCTCATTGAATGGCGGAGCAGGCTCGAAGGGCCGAATGGCCTACTCCTGCTCCTATTTCTTCTGTTCTTATTTCTAATGTTCTTATGTCCTAGCTGCTTCTCACACCATGTTTAGGAATACAGCCATGTACATGCACGGTTGCCAACTCTGGTTGGACATATTCCTGGAGGTTTCATCACATAACCTCCTGCCTCCAACCACCCAGTCAAACAGCTTTCTCCCCCACCCCCACCCCCAGCCCATCTCACAAAAGCTTTCAAATATTATTTTTCTCCCTGCTTGCTCACAGCAGTGTCCAGGAGATCAATCTTTAATTCCTGGAGACTCGGGTTGGCAGCCCTACATAAGTGCCAACTGAGGGGAAAACGCTAGAAACACTAACAATGTTACAAAAAGCCTTACGTATAAAACAATGGCATGTGAAAACTTTGAGTTACATTGAAATGCAGTGAGACACCATTCGCTCATAACACAAGCTGCATGTATACCCAGCATAGCAGCACTTGAACTACAGCAAGAATAAATCCCTGAAGCAAACAAATGTCCGTGTTGCAGCAGCACTGGGCTTAGAATGTTCTGAAGGGGGATGTGAACACTGAAAGCATGAGATATAAAGGGGTGATTCTATGAGCCAGTGCTCCCAACAGGAAATAACGCATGCAGGGAGCCATTCTTGGGAAACTGCGAGTACGCAGTTCTTGGTTTCCCATCCATTAAAACTAACTGACAGAAACTCGTGGGCTTTTGTGAGGTAAAGCACTCAAGGCACTTAAAGGATTAAGGCATCACTGCATGTAATTTTAACATTGTGGGGATAGTAATTTGTTTGTATTTGATAAAGTTTTGATCACACTTCCAACTTCGTGTGATGTGCTTCCTGTGATCGCCACTCCCCTTTGGGAGTGCTGCAACAGGGAATCACCCCCATATTTTGTTGTTGGGAGTTCTGTGGCACTTGCTCCCTTCAAAGATTTTCATAGCTCAGTTGTTTAGGGGGTCTTTGCCAGCCTTGTAATTGTACCTTTCAAACCAAAAAACTTGTCCAGGGAGGAATGCCGATAGTTAAGATATGAAAATAATGCAGTTATCCAGACTTACCTTGCTGATCTGCCCCTCAGACCTGCTACCCAATGGAACAATAAAACCGTATCATTTTCAAAGATTAAAACCACTTGGAATATTTGATATTAATCTGATTTCAATAGGTTGAACAGAAGCAGCTGTAATAATGCATCTGATAGAACATTCTACAGCCATGAAGCAAATTAAAAAGAATACGGTTATCATGGTTGATACTGTGTGCAAAAATGAATGAGACTTGAGAGGTCTGTAAAAAGGCAAAGTTAATTTTCATTGTATTTTTAAGGGAGGTCAATTAGAATAGTAATAAAAAAAGAGCAAGATTGGCCAATATAAACCCTGCGACCATAGGGAAAGCCTAAGATTGTTTGAGACAGTCTTCTGATATTTTTGCTAACTATTCCAAGTTTTGATACTGTTGCCAAGTTTACACTAAAGACAGATGACATTGAGAGTGTTTCTTTTTAATATTTTAAACATACCAACGGTTTATTTAAAACAATTAACAACACGGGTGAAAATACACAATCTGTTCTTTTGTCTCAGGGTCTCCCAACTTTCGAGGGGGGGAGGTGGCAATGAGAGGAATGGACAACAACCTCCGCTGAGCTTGTTGGAACTCCATCTCTGAGACAAATCTGGGCTAACGAGCCAGGGAGCCATCCAAAGCAGCAGTGCGTGTGCAGAAGGATTGAGCCACATGGTGACCCCTGGAGGGTTGGAAATTTGAATTCATGTCTTGGCATCAGATCTTGCTTTGACAGGGCTGCACACCTCTGAATCATTTGAGTGTGCTGCAGAGTGACCTAACAGGAATCGGGCTTTCCATTTAAGTCTGTTCCTTTGCTGTAACTGTTACACCTCCAGCGCAAGTGTATTCCTCTCTGGTGGCTGCCTGCTGCGCTTAAGGTTACGTATGGTCAGGCTGGATAGGTCAGGGGACAGCTGGCCACTGCAGATTGGGAGGAGCTGAGCACTACAGGGTTGAGTCAGGCAACCAAGGAGTTGGTGGTCTAGCGAGTTGGGTTAAGCGGTTATTGGTTGGGGGGAGGAACTGGTAACTACAGCATTGGATTGGGCCACATGGGGAGCTGGGCACTACAGGATTAGGTTAGGCAGGGAGCTTGGCAATACACTGTCAGGTTGGGCCAGGTTTGGCTGGGCTGAGACAGTTTAGGCTGTGGGAGGAAGCTGGTCACTGCAGTGTTCGAGATCTGGCTACTGTAAGGTTTGGTTGGGTTGGTACTTGGTCACCGAAGGGTTGGATTGTACAGGGAAGCTGGTTATTACAGGGTCAGGTTGTATAGGGAGCTGGGCACTACGGGGGCAGGTCGGGAGGAGCGATGATCAAACATTTACCAAGTACAAAACATTGGCACCCCTGCATTGTTAAAATTACACGCAGTGATGCTTTAATCTTTTTAGCATCTTGAGTGCTTTACCTCACAAAAGTTTCTGGTGAAGGCAGAGTTCAGACTAATCCCTGTGGCTTTCTCTCAATCTCTAAAAATCTGTCCCACTAAATGAAAAGCCATGTGTCCTACTAATGCACGTGAAGAAGAACTGAGCTGTGCTGGCTCATGGGACAACCTCAGAAGAATGCAGAAAATTTAATTCCCCACTGATTTTTATGATCAAACATTGACAAGAAAATTTTGGGTCCAAAACGTTCACTGTGTACAAAAAAATATGAATGGTCGGCAGGTATACAGACAATAGCAGATATGAATGTACCCTGAACTGGCAGTAACCTGCTCAAAGCAGAAACTTCTGATGTATACAACTCTGAGGCCAGCTAGCTCAGTACAGGCCCAGGTGTGAATCTGCAACTCCCTGTTCTGTGTTGTACAACGGCAACGCATTTACCAACTAACCCACTAAAAGGCTTAACTTGGCAGTTTTTTTAAAGCCATCAGACTTGGTTCAAAGTGCTAGAAGACCAGAGGTCAGAGTCCCATTGGACCTTGCGCTTATTAGCACCACACACAGAGCAGTATTGGGTTGGGTAGCTATGTATGATTGTTTTTTACACACACCAGCTCTGTATCATAAATGAGTTATGTTGTACCGCAAGTTATGGCTGATTACTGTTGCAGGAGGAAGTAGAGTTAGCGCGAGTTGAAAAGGTTAAAGGGAGAAAGAAAGAAAAAGCTTGTGATTATGTAAAGAAAGAAAAAACCCACATTTACATAGCACATGGGACGTCCTGATCACATCCTCAGGACGTCCCAAAGCGCTTTCACCAATAACCTGCTCACCGCTGCTCAATTTGGGTTTCGCTAGAACTACTTGGCATCAGACCTCATTACAGCCTTGATCCAGACATGGATGTAGGAGCAGAATGCCAGAGGAGAGGTGAAAGTAGCTGCCCTTGACATCAAAGCAGTATGCGACTAAATATAGCACCAATGAACCCGAGCAAAACTGAAGTCAGTGGGGATCAAAGGGAAAACTGATTGTTGATGGTCAGTCATCACAGCCCCAGGACATCACTGCAAGAGTTCTGCAGGGAAGTGCCCTAGGCCCAACCACCTTCAGCTGTTTCAATTAACCTCCAGACTTGACTCTTCTAATCCTCTCCTGGCCGACCTCCCATCCTCCTACCTCCATAAACTTCAGCTCAAAAATCTGCTGCACACACACTATTCTGCACCAAGTCCAGTTAACCCATCATCCCTGTGGTCGCTGACTTACATTGGCTCCTGGTCCCCCAACACCTCAAATTGAAAATTCTCATACTTGTGTTTAAATCTCTTCATGGTCTCGCCCCTCCCCATCTCTGTAACCTTCTCCAGCCGTACAACCACCCGCCCCCCACCCCCACTCCCCACCAAACAGGCCATTCCTTTGATTCTGGCTTCTTACCTATCCCCCCTCCTTTTAGCCTACCATTGGTAGCCATGCCTTGAGCTGCCTCGGTCCCACGCTCTAGAATTTCCTCTCTCAACCCCTCTGCTATTCCACCGCCCTCTCCTCCTTTAATACCCTCCTTAAAACCCACCTCTTTGATCAAGCTTTTGGTCTCCCCATCGAATAACTACTTCCTTGGCTCAGCATTCATTTGAAGCAACTTGGAACATTTTTTATATTTCAAAGGCACTATATAAATGCAAATTGTTGCTGTAGTAATGACCTTCCCTCCATCATAAGGTCAGGAGTGAGGCTGTTTGCTGACGATTCCGCAGTGTTTAGCATCATTCACAACTTCTTTGAAAATGAAGTAGCTCATGCTAGCCTACAACAGGACCTAGATAACATCCAGACTTGGGCTGACAAGTGACAGGCAACATTTACACCACATAAATGGCAGGAAATGACCATCTCAAACAAGAAAAAGTCCAACCATCATTCCTTGACCTTCAATGGCACCACATTCATCGAGTCCCCCAGCATCAACATCCTGTGGGTCACCTTTGATCAGAAGACAAACTGGACCAGTTCTATCAAAACTGTGGCTACAGGAACAGGACAGAAGCTGGGTGCCCTGTGACAAGTGGCTGAAAACATCGCCACCATTTACAAAGCTCAAGACAGGAGTGTGATGGAATATTCACCACTTGCCTAGATAGATGCATCTGCAACAACACTCAAGAAGTTCAACACCACCCAGGACAGAACAGTTTTCTTGATTGGTGCCCCTGCCGCTGGACTTAATATCCACCCCTGCACCACCGCTGCACTGTGGCTGCAGAATGTACAATCTTCAGAATGTACTGCAGCAGCTCACCAAGGTTGCTTCAACAGCCCACTTCTATGACCCCCATCACCAAGAAGAACATGAGCGGCAATGTTATGAGAAGACCATCACCTCCAAGTTCTCCTCCAAGAGACTGGGACATACATCGTTGATCCTTTATTGACACTGGGTCAGAATCTTGGAATTCCTACCTAACAACACCATCACCACAAGGACAGGCAGCATTTCAAGGAGAGGGCCCACCACCACCTTCTCAGGACAACTAGGGATGGACAATAAATTTGGTCTTCCTGCATTGTCCACATCCCAAGAACAAATTTTTAAAAATCAATAGTTTACATTTTGGGTGCAGTCACTATTGTCTATGTAAGCAAATGTAGGAGCCAATTTGCATGCAGCAAGGTTGTACAAATTACATCTTAGATGATAACATGTTTTCTTTCGTAATGTTGGCTAAAGGAGAAGTGCCTGTTCCTCTTTAAATAGCACCATGGGATCTTCTACGCCAAACTAAACAAACAGACATTATGCTTTAACATTTCATCTGAAAGGTGGCACTTCCGACAATGCAACACTCCCTCAGTACTGCATTGAAGGGGCCAGCCTAGTTTATGTGCAGCAGTGGAACTTAAACCCATAACCTTTTGTCACAGGGGCGAGGTTAACGCTTCAAACATCAATTACTTGAAACAAAATGATCCCATTTATTTAGCAAGGTGCAGGTCGACACTCTGCGATGTGTCATGTTGTCAATTGCTCATCACAGGTCAATGCTTTGGGTGTTCTGTGGATCATAACAAGTTAATGCTGTAAAAGGGACCAAATTGGTACAAATTGCAATGGGTTTATTATGGGAGTGGTTGTGTTGGTACTGTAGATTGTGATAAGGTGACATTGAAGGTGGAGTCAGGTTAACACAGTCGGTGATAACAGGTTGATATTGTGGTATGGGTTGGGTCGATACTTGGGGTTTCATTGGATTGCTATCACACGGCTTCAGATCGACAAAGCTATGTATAAATGATTGTGGTATATAAATGTGGTGGGAGGAATAAATGCATCACAAATTATATTCTGACCCTACACTTTGAAAGGCTCTCACCAAACTTTTCTTTGCTGTGGGTGGCTGTCTGCTGGGTCATTTAATGGAGAGAATGTCAAAAATATGGTTTCCATCAGGAAGGTTTATCAAGTGAGAGGCAATGGCCCATGCAATGTAATCACTTGCTTTCACCATTCATAAAGCTTCTATTGATGGGAACTATATCCCAGTGGGGGAAAAGGCCTCACAGTGAGGGAAAGGGCTACAAAAATCACCTTTTACTGCCTGTGGGAATGAGAACATGTGGGGATATTTATTTCATAGCTTACTAAAATAACTCCGTGTAACTGACATTTGATTCACATTCGCTATTTTATTTAAAATTCCAGAAGTAGTAAAATGAGCCTTAAAGAGACGGTGCAACAAGTGATTTATCAGCAATATGACTTGAATAATCTCAAATAGAGAACTTTCAGGTGATTAAAGTCAACAATTGTTTTTGTGTCCTTTATCAGATTTATATTGTGGAGTTGAAACTTTGCATTGTGATGACAACTTAAAGTTAACCGACAGTCTGACAACTTTACCTCAAACTGGTGTCATGTGCTGGTGGGCATGTGCTGGTGGGGCCATGTGCTGGTGGGGCCATGTGCTGGTGCTGGTTGAGAGACTCCTTTGGGCTGGCAAGAAATAATGGGCTATACTGAAGTTGTTTTCTGTAATGGATAACAGTGTAATATTGACCTCTATGGACCAGAAGTTCCTGGGTTCAGTCTTTGATTTGTGCTGCATTAGATATTCTTAGCGAGGGTGTGCGTGTGCGTGCGTGCGTGCATCGGGATTGGCTGAGATACCAGTACAGGCAGCTGACACGGAATGATAGACTCACACTTGGAGAATGGCCAGGTGAATAAGAAACTGGAAGGGACCTACCATCCCCAGCAAGAGTTAAAGCTTTCAGGAGGGAAAACATTGAGGGGGGGAGGGTGATGGGAGGGGAAAATGTTTGAATTGTTAAGTATTTAGTATTGTATGTGTTTGACAGTAGCAGTTAAATTCAGTCCTGTTGGAGTTGATAATCACTTCTTTGCAGTAAATAGGCCCCATCAGTTAATAACATTTACTGACTCTCTCTGCTGGCTGCCTTCAATCATTCCATTGGCTGTTTTATCAGTCAGTAAAATGTGCTCAGTGGAAAGGCTTCGGTCAATAGACCTCGTCTGTATTTGAAACCCTGTGGTAAAATATTTCAAGGCACGCATTTCAAGAATTTTAATTGTTCTATCCACTGTGATGAAAAGAGTTCATGACCTTCCCTCCCCTTCTTTGCCTTAGCGGTGGTGGGTTAGTTTTTGCACACATTCTGGTGCAACACCCTTCCTCTCGATTTTATCGAAGGAGATTGGGTGAGGCGGGCTATCTCTAATTGAGTTATGTTGAAAGCTCCGATTGTCATCTTGCAGGACTGATCTCGTGCTTAGAAATGT
The DNA here is from genome assembly GCA_030390025.1 of Squalus acanthias. Lineage (NCBI taxonomy): Eukaryota > Metazoa > Chordata > Chondrichthyes > Squaliformes > Squalidae > Squalus > Squalus acanthias. The sequence goes on from CM059443.1 coordinate 26,573,242, forward strand.
TGTTTCTTTTTAACATTTTCCCCAATTCTGTTCCTGAAACCGTTCCTGATGAACAGTTCCAAAAATGCTCCTGCTGTCTGGTACATCACCATTTATCACGCATGGGCCTAGATAGGTGAGTGTTGGCAGGCTATCTGACTATGTTCAGCATTCGCAGCCAAGTCCATTCCTAAATCCACGCACTTTCTAGCAGGGGTCATTGCATAGAAATTAGGAGCAGATACTTTATTACTTCGAATGGAAGTAGCTCTATGATATGGTACTACATTGTAGGGGGTGTGGTAGTGCTATGGTCATTATACGGGTCGAGTAATCCAGGAAATGTGAGTTCAAATCCCACCGTGAATTTGAATTCAGTTTAAAATCTGGAAATAAAAAGCTGGCATCAGTAAATGTTCTCGAGTGTCAGCTGTGGCTCAGTGGGTAGCACACTCACCTCTTGCGTCAGCGGGTTGTGGGTTCAAGTCCCACTCCAGGGACTTGAGCACACAAAGCCAGGCTGACACTCCACTCCAGTGCAGTGCTGAGGGAGTGCTGCACTGTCGGAGGTGCCGTCTTTCGGATGAGACGTTAAACCGAGGCCCCGTCTGCTCTCTCAGGTGGATGTAAAAGATCCCATGGCACTATTTTGAAGAAGAGCAGGGGAGTTACCCCCGGTGTCCTGCCACAATATTTATCCCTCAACCAACATAACAAAAACAGATTATCTGGTCATTATCACATTACTGTTTGTGGGACCTTGCTGTGCGCAAATTGGCTGCCGCGTTTCCCACATTACAACAGTGACTCCAATTCAAAAAGTACTTAATTCGCTGTAAAGTGCTTTGAGACGTCCGGTGGTCATGAAAGGCGCTATATAAATGCAAGTCTTTCTTTTCTTTTTTTAGGGAAAGAAACCTGATGTCCTATATGTGGCTTCAGTCCCACACCAATGAGATTGACTCTTAACTTCCCTATAAAATGGCCTAGCAAGCCACTCAGTTATATCAAACCAGGGCAACCAGGGATGGGCTATAAATGCCGGCCATACCAGTAATGCCCACATCACGAGAATGAATTTTTAAAATTCATATACAGTAGATCAATGTTCCCTGTAAACTGCGTGGCGCTCCAAGAATCCCGTGCAGCTAGCTTGTCGGCTTTTCAATGCAAAAACCGCGCACGTGCGCTATTTTGAATGGCCCGGGCGGCCCCCCGAAAAATGACAGGAAACATTGCAGTGGACACAGCATTGACACTGCAATCTCCGCTCACTTTTCTCATAACTTGCTGTACTCTCCAGACACAAATACCCCATATCTGAAAAACAAATTAAATGAAACTCCTACTGCTAAATGTAGGAGACAAACTGTCATCTTTCCCTTCAAAAAATAATGAACTCAAACTTGAATGCTGCATATGTTATTAAAAATAAACTTAGAGAGCGCATAATAAATCTGGACAGACAATACAGAAGTTTAGGGAACTCATAAATTATTAAACAACCAATGAGCCAAATCACCGTTCCACATCTCTGACTTTTTTTTAAGTTCTTATGTAACACTTTCATAGAGTGAGTATTGGTCTCATCGGTATAACATTTTCAAAGCTCTCTGTTTGTGTAATGGCCTAGTAATGCACTCCAATCCCAGCCCTATCCTCTGGATGTGCTGTTAAACTGAGACCAGTCTGCCTGTTCCTGTGGTTCAAGTGGACATTAAAAATCCATTAGCACTAGTTGAAAAACACGGAGCTCTCACAGTTTCCTGGCAAACATTCCTCTCTCAACCAACAGCACCAAAACCAGATTAGTTAGTCCCTTACCTCTTTGCGCGATTTTGGCGTGTGCATAATAGCAGCCACATTTGTCCACATAGCAACCGTTACTGCATTTCAAAGCAATTCATTGTATTCTCTTCTTAGGCAGTCCCTCGGAACCGAGGATGATTTGCTTCCACATTAAAAATGAGTTCTCAGGTGACTGATGAGTCCAATGCGGGACCTACAGTCTCTGTCACAGGTAGGGCAGACGGTGTTTGAAGGGGCGGGTTGGTGGGGTGCTTGGGTTGACGTGCGCTCCTTGCGCTGCTTGCGCTTGGCTTCTGCTTGCTCCCGGCGAAGAGACTCGAGGTGTTCGGCGCCTTCTCGGATGCTTCTTCTCCACTTTGTGCGGTTTTGGACCAGGGATTCCCAGGTGTCAGTGGGGATGTTGCACTTTTTCAAGGAGGCTTTGAGGGTGTCCTTGAAGCGTTTCCTCTGCCCACCTGGGGCTCTCTTGCCGTGCCGGAGCTCCGAGTAGAGTGCTTGCTTTGGGAGTCTCGTATCGGGCCGATACGAATTCATTGTATGGTGAAGTAAATACTGAGCTGTTCCTGAGTGGGTGATAAGGTGATATGCATACAAGTCTTTCTCTCTTTGAAGTACAAACTATACTGGCATATCTGGCCCTCAGTTTGGCCCCGAGGTGAATTTACTTTGGGCCAGAAATTCAGCCTCCACGGGTGAGTACGCGCTGTGTACTCACCCGTAGACCCAACGAAAGTGCCGGTTTCGCGCATGCACTGCGCATGCGCTGGAAACCGGAACTTCCGTTCCCCTGATGGAAGGGGTTCAGAGGTCGAACGCGTGCGCCGGAGAGGCAGCGCGCACGCAGCGAACTTTGTTTTTTTTTTCAGGTTTCTCCGTGAGGGTAAGTACGGAGAAGCTGCGCAGGAAAAAAGGAGGCGCAAGGCCTGCTTTTAACAAGGTAAGTGGTGAATTAAGTACAATTTAAACATTTTTTCAACAGGTTTATCTTTTTTACATACTTTAAAGAAAGGTAAGTTTATTTTTAGCACCGTTAAAAAGTGTAATTAATTTTTTCAAAAATTTAAATTTTTGTTTAAAGTAATTAATTTATGTAATTTATAGTTATTTTAAAACTGTGATTTTTTTTTTATTTATTTGAAGTTTTAGTGAGGTTTTGGGGCCGATCTCTATTCATAGATTTGACAGGTCTTCCTGTCAAAATCTATGAATGAGATTCCCTGCTCCGATTGGCTCTCCATGGCCCACGTGATCCCAGGGGATGCTTTGAACTAACTGCGCCCCTGGGATACGCAAGCACTGCGCGCCGGCAGCTGCAGGAGGCCCAGGAGCCGAATTTCATGCGGGCCCGAAGCACAATGGCAGGCGCGCTAGGTAAGTACGCGCGCGATCCTTGCACCCGCGGGAAGCCGGAGAGCCGAATTTCTGGCCCTTTATGTCAGACAATACTAGGAATGCAGCGATCACACCATTTACAAGGTCAGCTGTCCGATTACAACACACAAGGAGTTCTCTATGAGCTCCAACATGGGGTGTCAGTCGGAAGAGTTAAGACAAACTAACGGTGTTATACTTGAAAATATAATGAAAGAATCTGTGTCTGAACAAATGTTGCCTCATGCTAAACTTTTGAATGATCTCCAAAAGGCTCATTTGGTAAAGGGAGCATGCAACTAAGTCATCTAGACCAGACGCTCCCTGGTTGAATTCCCAGTTTACGCTGAGATGGCTGATATCGGGCAGTAGGTTACTACACATGGCCACAGGAGGTAGGATAGGTAAAAATCAGCCACAATTTTGTCTCCCGATCACAATGCAGTCACCGATGCAGGAAAAAAACATGTTCATGGCTGTCAGGTGAGGACATGATCAGGCTTGGCTGTGATGCCCTTGTGGTTGAATAGTCTGCCTACATTCACAGGTGAAGAGAAACTGCTTGGGTGATCTTACCAGACAGCTAGTTGGACCACACCTCAGCATGAGCCAGAGCTTCAAGAGAGGAAGGGAGGCGGGGAAATAAATAAAAGGCACATTCTCATTAACAGGGCTTGTAGTGTCATGTGATCCCACTAACTGCTCAGCATAAAATGCAGAATGCAGCCAGTCCATTTTCACAAGATAGTTATGGATGAGGAAGGCCATTTGGCCCATCTAAATTCATCCATTCAGAAAGATCCTGAAGTTCCCACATTGCAGCATCCAGTTATTTCCAGGATTTTCACCTCCACTACTCTAGCTGGGAGCCCATTTTAAATGTTGCCCACTCTCTAAGAGGCCGGAATATTGCCGTTGCTCAAAGGGCAGGTTCGGATGCGGGTCCACTGTCAAAATCTAAAAGATTGACAGTGGGTCGGGATCCTGCTCTGAACCCCCTCCGTGTCAGTTTCCCAAGTGACGGGTCTGCCTGCTCTTTGCAGACCCGGCACTAAGTGGTGGGTCAGCCAATTGAGATAGTTAAGAGGGTCTTTAAAGGTAGCTGAACAGCATTTTACCACCTTCGAGCTATTTTTCCAACTTTTCCACGAGGTTCCTGTCGTTCGGAGATCACGTCAGGTAAGTGTGGCGGGTTCTCAATGACTCTCCATTGCTGTGAATAGGTGACAGCTGCAAAAGTGGTATAAAAGCTACCATTTCACAGCTATTCACTTTCCAATGTCAGAAGCTTGAGCCTTCAGGATTTGGAAGACACTTTTGAGCTGTATGCAATTTGGAAGTTTTTGGAGTAAACTCTCTATCCACTGTCACCTCCTTGCAGCAAGCTCTCTCACCATTGACAGATCGCTTCTGTCATCTCAACTTCAGCTGCCATCTATTCCAGCAACATCGGCGCCCTTGAAAAAATCTCACCTTGGTCCTCAGAATCCCAACACGATCAGCCCCAACACCAACATCACCAGGCGCACCAGCAACACCAACAACAACACCAACCTTCTCCGCAATCACCTGATGCTGCACAGGGCATCAGCACCCAACCACATAGCTGCCTGGGATGCCAGGGATGGCCTCACCATGGCCAGATTTACTTCACTTGATGCTGTACACCCTGGCTGCCACATGATGCACCAGGTTGGCACCACCCCACAGCAGCACCATAAAGCATCCTACAATGTCAAAGCCATTTCTTTCACACTCATCACTATTGGCGGGGCGGGGTGGGAGATGGGAGTTATGTCTCACCATTCACTGGAACTCACTAAGCCACTTCCAAAGGTGCACACAAATCTGTCCAAGAAGGCAAAGTGTTGAAAATAAAGATTTCAATGCTTGACAACACATTAACAGACACTTTACATGGACATT